>CM067479.1:25549187-25551687 GCA_034552555.1 Semaprochilodus insignis | reverse complement strand
CTTTTGTCTGCCTGTGCTCAGGAGAGATGTCCAGCACTTAAATAATTCAGGCTAAGTAAGAATCAGCATATCTTTCAGAATGGTTAATGTGCCAAAAGCAGACCAGGGACAGGTTCGTTTCAATTAGGCCTTTTGTTGCCAACAACGGCGTGACAAATTCATTTCATTACCGAGCCAAGCAGTCACTGTCTTAGGCCCTGTACCTGACTGGTATGTTTACTGTTTTTTTTCCCTCTTTATTTTTGTTCCACCCCTTTTGGCATCTTTGCCTACCTCCGTCTCTTTCTCTCTCGCTGTCTTCTCGGCCTCTTGATTCTTTCATGAGGGTCAGGTTACCTGGGATCGAGTGACTCTTTGGCCTGAATGTGCCGCAGTGTTCTGCAGGGTCACCGTGATCTTCATGGCTAATTGGATCAGGTGTAAGCCTAGCCCATGCCATGCCGACGTGACGGTGTGGATGGCTGCAGCTAAGAGAGGCTTGTGTGACCAACACGGCCTCGTCTCACCTCGGTCCTCTGCCTTCGGCTGACGAAGAGGCACTAGCTAATAAAAGTGCTGCTAATCGTGGTGTATTACAAGGCCAGGGCCGTATGCAGGGGGGTTCATTAATTTTTCAGACAGCACTCGGGCTGCTTGAGTTTCATGTCTGTTTTTGTGCTGTGCTTTGAACTGCCGTTTTGTCTGACCTGTTCTGAAAGATTTGTCTAAGTGTAAGACTGTTTACCGTCAACACAGTCTACAGTTCATCACCTTCTGTCAGTGTTTAATCTTGTTTTATTTACCAAAGTAACCCTAAATATTACGCAGTAGCTAAGTAAGTAAACACCAGCACAATTGTTTTGGTTTTGATGATTTCTGTAGTAATGTTATATTAATCTATGTGTATTATAGTGATAAAATGGCCAATAAGTCATTGCAGAATTGTCAAAGACTAAATAATGGTTTGCAGCATCATGTGTGTGACTAGATATCTGCCAGTTCATAAATGATAGGGTGTAGCTTCCTACATGCTTGCAAACAAAAAGAGGTGGTCAGTTCATTAATAAACTGACATAAAACTAAATAAAATGAAAATAAAAACAAGCCACAATGTCAAAAAATTGGAGGTTTTGTATTTGGACTGTATATATTTTTAGATTATTTATAATTAAAAAAAATAAAGTATAATAAAATGTGTTAACTCTAGCTTTAAAATGGTTATTTTGCATTATTTATCCTGTGTTGTTTTTATTGTTCATTTTGTCCTAGGGCTTTCTCTGAACAAGAATAGTGAATGTCCTACTTAAATGTGTAAAGAAATCACAGTTAATCTGTGCATGGCCACTGCTAATACCATTTAACTAATCTTTTTAGTTGCAAAAACAATTTATTTCATAACCCCCCAAAAATCCCCAATGACTTCTACAACACCAGGATTAGAATGAAAATGACTATTTACACAGAAAAGGAGTACGCTTAATAGATCATTACGGGTCTTTTTGGTTTCAAGGGTAATTTGACATGCAATTTGCAGTAAAATGTTTAAACGCTCATTAAAAAAAGCCAGTGTCTTTTTTTTACCCCTTTTTTTTCAATCAGCTTCTAGACTGGCCAGGCTTTTAACACACTTGTGTGGGTGGGATTCCTCAGAAGCTCTCTCCCCGTTCTCACACCGTTTTAATCTCATCCACTTGCTCATTCACTGGAGAGCCTGCATCCAACACACTTCTGATTCGAACCACTACTTATTAGCTTGAAGCATCTTAGAAGTATCTTTGATTAATTGGGGTCAACCACCCCGTATAACAAGGTCAGCACTCCCAAACCTACTTTTTTTTTATTTACATCAATTAGAATTAAGAGGATGGTGTGTGTGTGTGTGTGTGTGGTTGGGGAGGGGGGTGTGGTTGGGGTTGGTGGGGGGGTGGTTGTGTTAAGGGGTGCCACTTCTCCAAAAGCCCTTGTGTTTTGTGGCCAAGTCTTGGTTAAATATAGCTCAGAAGGGGCAGTAATGAAGTTAATGCAAATGAGACATTCTCTTTTTGTGTCACTTTCTTCTCGTTCTCTCTTACATTTCCTTAGATATTGAGAGGCAATTATAACAGAGAACACTGACGAGCGCAGGCATCTGGAGCAGCTCATAATGGGCTGGTTTAAAAGAAGAGAAGGGAATCTTCTCTACGATGATGGAAAGAGCCCTAAAAAATTAAAATAAACTGTGCTGTGCCTGTGTGTCCCACAATGGGATTAAAAGCCCTCTTTAAATGACTATCTAATATTAGTTGGTGATATAAAACTTTCTGTCAACAATTATCTACCATTATTACTTTTTAACACATGAATCTATCATATTTCATATTTTATTACATTACTTATTTTACTCTGACTAATACAGAAGGGATTAGTAGGAGATTACATTTTAATTACATATTAATTACATATCTAAATTACTGACTACTTTCAATCTAAGCAAATGAATCCAAAAGTCACTAAATAATCAAATATATATATATATATATAT
>CM067479.1:25469958-25548882 GCA_034552555.1 Semaprochilodus insignis | reverse complement strand
TATATATATATATATATATATATATATATATATATATATATATATATATATATATATATATAAATAAACATTTGGTGATATACCATATATATATAAAAATATATATAAAACAAATAAACAACATATATACAGCCACTCTCATGGAAATGCAGCCCAGTTCTCCAGAGGTCAGTGAGGTAGAAGTGGTCGACTTGAATGTAACAGAAACCAGAGAGAAAGAGAAAAAGAGAGAATAAGGCATTCTCTTCTCTTTCAGACAGAGGGCGGCCTTGTGTCATCTACACCTCCAATCTCTCCTCCTCCTTTCCCATGCAAATGAGCAGTGAGTGACACACACCTCCTCAAACCGCCCCCTCACAGAAGGTGGAGCCAAGGAGGTTCTCATCACTTGGAGTGCAGTGTGGGAGTTGACTGCTTCAGAGACAGATATGTAAAATAATGTATATGTTTAAAACAGCATGTTAAGGCCTATGTCTATTGATAATCTATATAGTTTATATTGTATATATAATGTTATTATATTATATGTGTTATTATGTCAATTATTAGATAACAGATTATAATAGATAGATAGATAGATAGATAGATAGATAGGTAGATTGTTGCTTAGTGCTTCCTACAACATAATTCATAACTCACATTATACTATGCCTCATGCCACCAGACTCTGAGCCTCTGTGCAATTTACTGAGATTGATAGCGAATCCAGCGACTCGGACAAGTGTCCAATGGAAAGAGTGCTGACCGAGCGCAGGACGGCTCACATGGCAGCGCGGGTTTGATGAGGCGGGAACGGCTGACCACAAAGCAGGCGGCATCAGATAGGGTGACAGTGTGTGGATGAACACATGTTCTGGGCTGTAGATTATGACAGAGCGCAGTTATTTCCTGTCCAACTACACTTTCAATTTCCTGCCCAGCACTTTAGTTTTATTACGCCGATAAGCGGATAGCATCGGCAGCTTTCCATGAGGACGGAGCCTGACAGCGGCTACGACACAACGGCCCGATAAGGAGGGATGTGGAATAAAAGCAGATTTGTGCTTCCGAGCAAAGGCCTCATTTCACCACATGTTTTGTGCTCATGACAATAGCGCTAATAATTCAATAACACCACTGATAGCAATGTCAATATTAGTGAGGGAAGGTAATAAAAGGAGCAGGAAACATCATAATATAATTATCATAGCCGTTTTCATCATTTATATTACAATACAAATGGAAAAGTTTTATCACGCTGAGTTTGGTGGCTTTCTAAGTTGGGAGTGGAACCCAGCTGCCTTCTCTTATTTCTCTCCGTGATCCTAATTTAATTTTTTTTATTATTATTATTTACTGATATAATCATTGTCTGATCTTTTTACTTATATTTTAGGGTAGGATGCGTTATAATGGGCTCTAAGGAGGGTCACCAGCATCTGTCAGAAAAGGACAATGGTATAAAGGCATAAAGCTTCCACTGAGCATGACCTCTGTCATAACATACCAGCACATGTGAAAGAAAAGTGCTTTTTCCAGCTCTCAGGCCTTTCATCAACCTACTACAGCAAGTTAGGCATGGCATGAGTGCATATACGTCAGCACGTGCGTTTGTGTGAGTAACCCAACATTTTCATTACTTCAGTCCTATTTTCTCCCTGCTCGGCCTAAAACCCCAGCTGGGTCCTGATCTCCACTTAGCCCAATTCAAGTCAATTTGTTATTGCAAATATAAATGTGCTGGCGTGGTAATATCCACAGCGCTGGGGGGAGAAGTCCCAGGGCAGTCTCTTCTACTCCTGACCTCCTCTCTCAACCAGCACCCCCCATCCTTATCCAGCCTTTGTTAGTTAAGCTATTCAGCTGCCAATCATCCTGGGGCTTTTTCATTAAAGCCACTATGGCAGCGAGTACCACACTGCGTGGCTACCAGAGGAATGCGAGTGTGCGTCTAATATCCGTGGTCAGCAGACTAGCCTGAGCGTGCCTGACCCAGTCGGGTCCCAAACAGGCCCTGAGAACGTAGAGGATGGGGTCGAGACTTTAGGGTTGATTGGCTCACAGGTGGAGGTCAGAGGGAATGAGTTCAACATGATACAGGAAAAAGTGGAGCGAGACTGAGGTGAAGGAGAGAGAGAAGAGGGAGAGAATGAGTGAAGGTTGAGAGAATGCTTACTTGACTTTTTGGGGCCACAGTACACACCCACACACACACACATACACACACACACACACACACACACACACACACACACACACGTATAGATTCACAGAGAGGAATGAGACAGAGGGAAAGAGAGAGAGAGAGGTAGAGTGAGAGAGAGACGGAGAGAAATTTCTTCTCCCTGAAGCCGTTGACATTTACCCCAGTTGGATAATTGAGGAATAACATTTGCGTTACAATTTAACATGACCCCTGCCTTCAGAAGCCCTTTCATATTACCTCTCTGAAAATGGCCGCCGACAGCCATCGATGCCGGAGGAGGAGAGCAGAGGAGGAGTGGAGGGGAGGGGGTTGCGGACTGGCTGCTGATGGTCTATTGTTAATGCTATAAGGAGAGGGGAGAGCTTATTATTACAATGGCAGAGTCAATGTCAAGAGGAGCTGAGTTGCCCTTTTCAGTCGCGGCCGAGCAACTATTAAGAAAAATGTATTAAAAGCGTTGAGGTTGGGTGGGAGGGGTGTTGGTGGGGGTGGGGGTACGATGTGGTGACACGGAGCCTGAGCTAAAAGCAAAGGTTAATGGATTGACTGTTACCTGTGTGTGAGGCTTAACGTTGGCCAATACGCATGGGGCTGAAAGTGGGGGGTTTAGCAGAAAGCGGCTTCACCCCGGTTGTTTACCAGGCTGCTGAAATGAAAGGGCTCACTCTTATTTGTTGGTGAAATTAGAGGGTTGATCTGTTTATTTCTGCCAAAGCAGAAAGGCTAAGTCAGATGCTTAATCAGCCAGCCGAATGTCTCCTGTCACTCTCCCTCTCTCTCTCTCCCTCTCTCCCGCTCTCTTACTCTATATGGCTGGGATGAAAGCTGAACTCTGCTTTTCCTTTAAATAATATATTTCTGTATTTTTTATTTTCTATTTTTATGTAAAACAATTTACAGAGGTGTCATACCCTGCTGGAGCATATGCACCCAAATCTTCAGCATGTCACTTTGCATTATTGCAAGCTAATTATATACTAATTAGTATTATATATTAACATAAATGTGTATATATACACTCTAATTTAATATTATGAGCATATGTATATATAGTAGTATATGCGTGTAGTATATGTTCAGATCTCCATCAGACTGCCCAAGCTGTGGACAAAGCTTCATGGATCCTGTGTGATGTCCAGTAAGGCGCCGGCGATTTCTCTGTCCTGTGTATCTTTCTTCCTCTTTTTTCATCAGGGAGTCATATTTCATGTCCCTGGTTTTGCTGCAACCCTGGATCCTCTGCCTCGTCCGCCCGAGCGGGCCCCCTCTCTGATAAATGACTGACGACTGCCTGCTACACTTTATTAAAAAGTAATAACAATTTTTGTAGGCACCCTTCATGTCGTAAGGGGCCCCATGAATCAAGGCACATTGGCTGTCTGTATCTGATAAATGCGTCGTTTACCAGCTGAGGAGTTATTTAGGACTGCCTATTAATTTAAATCACATTTATCTCCTCCGAATAAGGCCCAGAGCAGTGACGGGACTGCAGAATGATCGGCCACATGGCTAACTGCGTGTGCGTGTGTGTGTGTTGGTGTGATTTATTGCTACAGCTGGCGAAACAGTGGCTCAGTATGCTAAAAGAGCTCTGCCAATCACTTGAGTCAATCTCAAACCAACCGTCACACAACCTCTGGCTAAAAATATATAGAAACTCCGCTGTGTGCCGCCTGTGGCACTTTACTGTGAAAGCAGCCCATCTCTGACATCAGAGAGCAGAACGAGGGGTTTGCTTCACTCCTAAATGCCATCTAGACACTGCCCTGCTTTGGCTAGCTGCATGTGATGATGATGATGATATTAGTTTGCCATTTGTTATGTGATAGGCTGGTATTAGCTTCTACATTTATAATGCATATTGACTCTTACAAAGCACAGTTTGTCATGTGAACCCTGAAAAGTAAAATGCATATTCATCTGAAACTAGACCAGGTGAGTGTTATAAAAGTCATTGTGTTTCTTTAAAGAAAGAACATCTGACATAACTGTGTTTCTGGGTCACTTGAAAGCACTGTGGTCCGTTTCTCCTTTGTTTCTCTCTAATTGAGCTTTTGGTGGTCCCTCTCATATCCTGTCTTGTCCAAAGGGTTATCAAAACATAGCTTATCCATTACACTAAAGCTAGCTTAAAGTGAATGAATTACCAACCACTTTCCCTCCCTATTAAGACAGCACATATGCTTAACATCCAGTTTATTAGAAATCCATACCTTGTGGGCCCACCTTGCTGCAGTTAGAGACTGTAGTCCATTTGTTGATGCACAGTTTATGCCATTCTTCATCAGTGGTCAGTTTGTGACCACAGAGTTGCTTTTGGCTGGATATTTTTAGGTGTTCGAGTACTCTCAACCTAGCCATGACACTGTGTAGAAACTCTAGTAACTCCACTGTACCAAAGTAATATCTGTTCTACCACCCAGTTCGATGTCAATGTTACTTTTTAACACTAACAAGTTCATGGCCACAGCTTCTTTTCTAAGCCTGGCACAAATGGTATGAGACTCAAGCAAGCTTTCTATTCACCATTTTCCCATAGCAGTTACATTCTGGCATCTCAAGGTGGAATGGGGAAACTTGAGGTGAAGCTGGTGTGTAATAAACCTAAATATTACAAGGCAATCACACTATCAGGTTTAGCTGAGAAGCTGCGGAACATCTTGGATTGTAGGTCTACGGACTTTAATTATACACTATTTAATATAGTGGACCTACAAGGCAAATGGATCTCATGAAGTGGAAGGCAAAGAAGTTTCTAAAAAAAGAGTCCTGGCAGCTAGTTGCCGGTAAATTACAGCACACATATGATTATGTGTGCAAATTCATTCATGACAAAGAAGTCTCCATAAAATTACTGTGTAAAAAATGCATGTGTTACTGTGCAGTATGATATACTTGATGAAAGTAGTACTAAAAAGGTGCACAATCTCAGACACCATCACACTTTCCTTTAAACCCTTCTATAAAACTGCAGCCATTAACCCACAAACCACCCTAATCGCTTTCATACGTGCTAGTGTGTAAACTATTTAGGATGGAAAGATGGCTCTCAAAAGTGACTCCTCAATGACCCTTGAACTTGACGGAGTGAAGTCCAATGCATAAACAAGGCGAACTTCACATGCACCATTTGGTGTGGGCTTAGATTTAATTAAAGAGGCAGCGAGTGAAAGAGAAAGAGAGAGAGAGGGGGATGAATGTTTGGCCTGATCCGTCTTACACCTCGAGCGTGTGTACGCACGGCGTCGTGTTTGCCTAACCCTGCCGCGGACTCTCCGCAGCTATGCCGTTAATTGAAACATAACAGAATTAGGTTACAAATGTCTGACACAGCCCTGTGTGTACAGTATAAACCCAGACACCGCAGAGCTTAACACGTATTTTCTTTTAATTAGTTTTTCATTCGCTTCCTTATGGCTCGAATCAACGTGGATAAGAGTGACTTGTGAGGGAATTCTGTCTGTGTGCTAAGCTTTGTTTTGACTGGCCTCCCACTCAAGCATCAGTGCGGAGAAAAGAGTTAATCCAGCCTGTGCCGAGCACTAGGCAGACAGAGGAAGTGCCACTTCCAAACAGTGTCGAGTTGCAAAGCGGCCTTTCTGAACTTTGGGCCTATTTGGTCATTGTTATTTACTGACCTTTATTTGACTGATTGATCCGGTATGGCCCACACAAGAGCAGGATTCCCTCATACTCATTGTATCTTCTCAGTGTTTACTCCTTGTTAATTCTGCTATACAGTAGATTCTGCTATACAGTACACATTAGCATTGCATATTAATCTCAATTAATATCTGTTGATGCCATGTACACATAATAAGGCAAAAAAAAAACACTTGTACCACATGATCATACAACAGGAGTTATTTTCCAGACTCCTACTATAGGTTTGAATTGCAAAGTGTGGTGAAAAAACATTCTGGACACATGAACATAAACTTGGCCTGGCCTACCTTTTCATGACTCAGTTATCCGGGGCGGTCCAGAAAACGATGGGTTTCCCAAAGACTCTAAATTTCTTCTGGCTGATTCTTCTTTCTTCATTTCTTTAACATGCAGTATAGTTTAGCACTGCACATTAGCCTAATAAAAAGTGTAACAGTGCAAAGCAAAGTGAATTACGTGCACATAATAAAGTGTAGTGCTGATTATTTAGATATGCCACTATTCATCAGCAGGTGGGGAAAAAATGAGACCATGTTGTGTGAATACAATTTTGAATATGCACAGTCATACGCAAAGGTCACATGTTTTGTTATGCTAACATATCCTGTACAGGGAATAACTCAAATATGGCCCTGTCTACTACTTATAATAAAGTTAAATAAAGCTTACAATATTAAATTTGTGCAATAAAACATGCATGTGATGTGTACATACATTAATTAAACTTTTTGCATACCACTGTATGAACAAACACCACTATCTGGTGCAGACCAGAAAGGGATGTGGTTCTTCTTTATGCTATAAGGGACTTTTTTTCCCCGCCCTCTTGAGCTTGATCATTAGGAATCTGAGCCTGTAAAGCTGCTGGGTCTGCAATGTTTAATTTATTAATAGTGTGGTTAATCTGTGCTGTAATATTGCCGCCAATATTACTTCTGTTTCTCATTTGATCCAATGAAGGCCAAAAGTCAGTATTAAAAGCAAGTCGAGTGGCCGTGTCCTACTATCAGGGATGGAAAAACCCAATAACCCTTCTCACTTTAATTCCCCTAATATAGCATACTGTCACAATACTAAAAAATAGACATGGGGTTGTTTAACATACTTTTGGAATATATTTAGGACTGACGCAATGTGTGTCATATATGTCTCATTTATAAGAAACATTTTTTAATTCATTTATTTATCTTTTTTTAATATGAGCTCCAACTATTAGATCAATGACACCAAATCAGCCATTACTGCATTTATTTATTATTAAACAAAAACAAATTATTTATCTGTTAGCTACCTATTTTTTGTATCTCGTAATCTGCTCTGCCCTTTACTTAGCTCTAATACATCTGATCCAGCCATTTAGGGATTGAGGAAGAGATTGATTAACTGAAACAGGTGTGGCAAAGATTTGGTCAAGGTTGGTCCTACTGCTACTGCCTCAGGACACTTACAAAATGTTAACTTGAGGTCAAGGTTAGATGTGGAGCTAGGCTATAGAAGCATTTAGCCATGATTCTACAAAAATAGCAGTCATTTTACATAATATACAATATTACACAACAATACATGATAAGAGTTTAATGATAATGAAGCAACACGGTAAAATGTAAGTTAAAGTTATGATTAAAAAATAGCGTGTGAGCCTTTACATGATGCTACAACTGGCTGTCATCATTAAGCACACACAGGCGTACTCATCTGTACAATGTAATTAATCAACATGACTTCAATGTGTGTGACTACAGCTGTTTGAAAGTTCACACACTTTACCATCAGTCAGTCTTCATACAGCGATCTGCAGGACAAGGCTAAGCTCAGGAGCAAGATCATTATTATAATGATGTTGTAAAATTTAATGATTGACTTGTCTCTCAGCCAATTGCAACCAACTACAAGCACTACTTTCAAAACTTAATAAAACTCGATCGGTCGTCCC
Organism: Semaprochilodus insignis; assembly: GCA_034552555.1. Lineage (NCBI taxonomy): Eukaryota > Metazoa > Chordata > Actinopteri > Characiformes > Prochilodontidae > Semaprochilodus > Semaprochilodus insignis. The sequence goes on along the minus strand of CM067479.1, from coordinate 25,541,098 downwards.
TCTAATCAGGGACGAGAACTAACACTTTTGATTTTAGCTTAACTTTGACCAGTTAACCAGGCACAATTTGAATTCTATGAAAAATATTATATTTAATTTTTAATTTCAGTTTCACTGTTTTTGAGCACTTATTTAATCAGCTTTTTATATCATTGCTGTCCAATGAAAAACATGTATGTCTTTTTTGTCAGTTTTAACTGACATCATTTGAACACAGCAGCTACTGTTTACATTGTGTGAACACTTCCTGAAGAACAGACCAACAGAAATGGCCCAAAAACTGCTTGGAAAAAAGTCTGGTTCCAGTGAGTCTCCTGTAAAGTTGCTATATTGGAGATACTTTACAACAACAATATATATAAAATGGAGATGCCTAGCTTTTTAGTATAATACTTTTAATAAAATAAAAATTTAAATTCTAATCAAATTTGCCATATTAATCCATATTGGATCCACATCTCAGACTGAGAAAAAGGAAAAGCACAATATTTATGATAATAACTAAAAAAGTATAGAGATTTTGTTAGGGTATGGTTTAATAGTTTTAGTTCCTGTCACAAACATTTGCTTGTGTGCTGTTATTGTCTTCAGAGTAAGTTAAACCTAAGTAATATCATAGACTTAACTTGCTATACACAGACAAAGAAAACATGATCATTACAAATTAAAAAAAGGCTAAAAAAACTCCCTAAATATATGACAGGCGGTGTATGTATGTGTGGTGGTATGTCATAATATCCTGACTCTTCTCATTATGCTATGTGTGTGGTATAGAATCATGCAGTGCAGGTCTGCTGATTAATAGAGCAGGGCTTGACAGCAGCCCAGGCCTTGTTTGCCTCCTGGGCAGAGGAGGGTGGATCCCCAGCACAGGTGAAGGCCTTCTGGGCTGGGCTTTGGCCCTGCAGCACTGCAGGTGTGCTTGGGAAGGTCCCAGCACGGTGCCTGTCCCAAAAGTTTCTTTAGAGAGTCTCTCAAGCAGCCTGGAACATGCAGACTCAGGGAAAGACATTCTTCTCATATATCTTTTTCTTATGTGCCTTGTAAAATGTCAATGTCAAATCATTGTTCATTAATGCAAAATCTAGACGCAAAAGCAAAACCTTTGAAATGACAGTTGATTACAGCCCTTCAGTCCACAACACAACAATGATTTTTACCACCATGAACCCCAAAGCCTATACATTCTCATTACTATATAACTTACAAAGTAGTCTCATGGTAGACGCTTAATAGTTTACTGTAGTTCCTAAATAACGAGTCATAAGATTAATAACTGAATAATACGTCTAGTTTGCAAGGGAGTGTATCTTCAAGGTCTAATCAAACCTCTTTTTTCATCATGACACTTTTTTACCAGCATATGAGTACAAAAGAGTCAAATACAAGTTATACATGTGTAAGCTTCATTGTTGTAACATGCACACGGGTTTCTGGGAAAAACTAGGATCTCTAGTTCCTGGAACGAATAGTCTTATAAAAATCTCTTCAGGTAATGTAATACTTCATTAAGCACCTCTGTTAGGTATTCAAACCTGTACATACCGTGAGCTTCCTGCTGGGCTTTGAGTATAAAAATCTTTCTCCTGTGCCTGAAGTATAAAAATTCCAGAACACAAAACAGACACTAGATGGCTGCAGATAATGGAGTAAAGCACTAATGAGGAGCTTGAACCACTCAGCACTGTACTGCTCTGCACTGCACGTTCCACACTACACCTACTGCATGCTAGCCTACCACACATTACATCATCCTACTGTACATTAGCCTATACCACACGCTACACCAGCCTACTGCACACTAACCTACCACACACTACATCAGCCTTCTATACACTAGCCTATAACACTCTCCCTCAGCCAGCTGTACACTACACCAGCCTACTACACAAACACTACCCCAGCCTACTGTATACTATCCTATAACACTGTACCTCAGTCTACCACACACACTACACCAGCCTACTGTATACTATCCTATAACACTGTACCTCAGTCTACCACACACACTACACCAGCCTACTGTACACTAACCTATAACACTGTACCTCAGTCTACCACACGCACTACACCAGCCTACCTCTCTAGCCCATGACACTGTACAGTTCATTATCAGTGTATTTGATTAATGTTTGAAAGTAAGATTTCTTACTGTAGAGTATGTCAATTTCTAACCACCCATATTTGATATTCACATTGTCATTATAACTTTTTTTTTGTTGCCAATTTTATCATTTTTACACCTGCTATGATGATATTATTATTTATTATTATTATTATTATTATTATTATTATTATTTAGGTGTTTAAGTCTGTTGTGTTGTTTTTTCTTGTCTTTTCTGATCTTGTAATGTCATGTTATCTTCTTCAGGTCTACATGTTGTGTAAGTTTTGCATTGGATAAGGGACATTAGGTTTACTTTATTTGTTTTGCACATCTCACTGTTTAACTTTGACTCTGTTATGGCAACTTCATTTAACACCGTTGTGAGTTGTCTCAATGCAACTATGTAAGCCAGTGTCTGTCACTGTCGGTATGGTGGTGTGTTAGTGGGAAGCCTGCACACAGAAGGTAGCATTAACACTGCCATCTAGGTGACATCTTTTTCAGGGATGTCCCTGTATGTTTCGTTATGGCAAGGCCAAGCCATGTCATGGTTGTGCTAAACTGAATGTTGTTAAAAGCAAACGTGATCTAACAAGCCCAACGTTTTTTTGGGACATGTTTGAGGCATTAAATTTAGAGTAAGCATATATATACATAGCTAAAACTTTAAATATCATTATCTTTGCTCTGTTTTCAACTGATCTACACACACACACACTACTACAGTTTGCATACCAATGCACACTATACACCAGGCCTTGGTAAATCCAGTTCCCACTGGAGCTTTATCAGACCCTATAGCAGTTTGCAATGCCTCTCTCATCTCTGATATGGAACAATACCGAGAAAAACGGCATAATAAAGGAAAGGGGCTCCATGCCAAGCACACCCTGGCTTTCTTAGACAGCGATAATTCATGTGAGGATGGAGTAAAACAATACTCGTGGAGAAAATGGGGATATTCATCTCTTTCTGCTGGTGGAGATTAAGCTATTTCACAATCAATAGAGCAGTCAGAATACATTTTTATTGGGTGCATTACACCGCAAATGAATTGTGGAGAGGAGTAAAGCCAATTGGATGCGTGATGGAATATCTACGGGCAACCCTTTGACAATTGGTTACATTTCCAGAACATGTAGATTAATGGCGTTCAGTACGCTGCCAGATCTCAAGTGTTTATTAGAGTCCATTATAGTGCGTTCACGGCCCCGGCTGGGGTGCAACAAAAACAATTGATTATCTTTAGCCAGAGAGGATCTTAATCTCCCCATAGGAAGCTGAGAAAGTATTTTAAATATGTTCTGCTTGGCTCTGTAATATTTATCACCTTAAAATGCAATTGCAGCATTTATTTATGGTGTGCATTCCACTGCTGTGCGCTTTGGGAGGAGGCAAGCGCTTTATCAGGCCAAATTCAGACAGTCTTATTTAAACCGTCCTCTGCTATTTTGTATGGATGTGTGCGCTGTGTTTTTTGCACCTTTTGAAAGATTGCAGTTTGGCGCAGAGACTGTAAATACAGTACAGTTTTGTCTTTTTATTTATTTGATGCGTTTCCCTCTCCGCTTTCCCTCACAGTTGTACTGTAGTTAGACAGAAAAATGCACTGATAAGCTCATACACAGTATTATTTATTACTGAAGTCTCTACAGCGATACTAACCTAGTGAAATACCTACACAGTTAAAAAGATGGTTCTTCAGGGGTTTCTTAGTAAAGACAATGGTTGTATATAGAACCATGAACGTTCAAAGAACTATTTGTATGCTTAATTCGTTCTTTGCATGGCAAAAGTGTTCTATAAACGGATGGAGAATGTGTTGTATATAGATGTTTAAGCTTATAATATATTATATACTGTATAGCAATATTCAATTTTTTAGAACTTTTTAAAGAGTGCAGTATTGTATTACTCAAGTCATTTCTTCTCAAGTCGGGTCTCAAGACTGGAAATTAACTGTCTCGGCCTTGTGTTGGTCTTAGCATCATTTTGACTTGTCTTGGTCTTCAAGTAAGGTGGATTTTGATATTGTCCTTGAGACCAGCTGAGCACAAAGAATCCATCTAAAGTAATGGGAAGCCAAAGTTTTTAAAATTATTTTAATTTTAATTACTGAATATCAACTTTAAAACAGAATAAAACTAAATCTGAATAAATATAATAAAAATCTGTTCACTGCTAGTTGAGGATGTAATCAATCTTTTCCATGATGGCATACTTGATATCATTTGTTTGTTATCGTTCATTGGTTCAATTCAAACGTCCTCTGAAGGCAGATCACTGACTGTTATTACTGCAATAAAATGGATAAATATTGAAGTTTCTTGTTTGGTTTACATTAACTTGTATATGCTTAACTGTACTTGATTTTATGATGTTAAATAAGGACAGAGAATAATCTCGCCATCATTTAGTGCTAAAAGTTGTACTAAGACTATCTAATAATGATTAATAATATTTTAGACTATATATAATTTGATTTCAAATCTTACAAAATATACAACATACAAAACAACAAATATCACCTCTGTTGGAACAAAACCACATATTTCCAAAATTAAAACTCATCACAAAATTTACACATAAAGCCATTTTCAAGATATTAAAAAAATAATAACAATAACCTGAAAATAGCAAAAATGAATGATAATAAAAATGACTTCACGATGAGCCATAAACAAAATCTTTTTAATATTATATTTTCAGGAAATCCTTTTTTGGTCTTGGACTTGATTTAAACACTTATATGTTTCTGTCTTGAGGTGGTCTTGCCTCTTATTGTCTTGACTACAACTCTAAGTACAGCTGTTTAAAGCGTGAAGGGATAATTGTATTAGTCTCAAATGGTTCACTTGAGTTATACCACAAACAAGTGAGAAAGTTAACCGTCAACAGTAAAGCATCCAATATGTAAATCTGCCCTCAGGGTAGTTATGAATCAGTTGTAAGAGTCTGATGACACTGCATTTTATAATTTGCTCTGCAAACAGGCGAGTGAATGTATGTTGGGTTCCTTCAGCAGAGCTGTTCTGTTGGCTACATTATTAAGATGGATTACTTATCTCAAATTAGTCAGCTGTTATCATTTATTATGCTAACTAATTTCTTTTTACAGTTGAATAGATGCATATGTGGCTGGTTACTGTGTACAGTGCTGTCTGGCTAGTTTTGTAATCTTGTATAACCTGTAGCGAAGGCAGTCTAAATGAATAAATCTGTGGCCTATATGAAAAGTTTTGGTTAAAGGAGTAGTTTGGCAAAAAAACTAATAAACATGATTTATTACTTACCCCAGATGTCATTCAGCCGTGACATGTGTAATGTCTGATGTTCTTCTCTAGTTAACAGCGGGAAATGCTAGGCTAACAATGCTAAAACTTGCTGTTTTTACCATGTCACCAAACTCATACCCATAAATACATGCCAAAACTCCTCAGTCACTAGGCAGATACCACGCTTGCTTTTTTAGAGTAGCTCAGGCTTCATAACAGTGAGACAGTTAGCTAGAAGCTGCATCTTACAAAAAGGTAAAGCTGCCAAATCAAGTTACTTTCCATTTTGCATAAACAGTAAACAGAACAAAGCAATCCAGATGTAGTCCTGGATATCACCAGCGATTCCCTAATAATGCACAAACATCCAAACGGTGGCTTTTTACCACCAGAAAGCAGCAAGAGATCTGTTCAGTAAAGTATCACTGCAAAGCTGAAGTTAGCTTTTTATTCTCTCATTCTAATTTTTAGTTCTATCTTAAATGGTGCAGCAATTTCATTCTGGCACCCACACAGATGGAGGAGTGTAGCTGCTGAACTATTTAAGGTTGAACAGAATGTTTAGCTGGCGATTAAGAATCCAGCTTCTGCAAGGACTTCAAACAGTATTTTCTAAAATCTGAAGCTGTTCCAAGTAGATTTCTAGGAATGAGATGTGGATTTAAGGGAGGCTTTGTTTACTTTTTTCCATCTTAGCTAATGTTACTGTCGTCCCATGACAAATGCAATTTTTGCAGTTTGACTGTACAAATAAATAAACATCATTTTTACTGACTCCAGTGCTGGTTTGAAGCACTGGCATTAACATTTACCACTCCTCACAGCTGATACTGCTGATCTCAGTTGGTTTTACCTGGAATCTTCCAGAAGAAAACTCCTATAGGTCAGTACAAGGAGCCCCAGAAGTCCAACTGATGCATTTCTTTGTGTGTACTCGAGTTCGGACATAAACGTCTGAAAACATGGTGGTCACCTTACACACTGTGTGTTCAGAAACTCCATCTTTCTACCATTAATTGTGCTGAGGTAACGGTGATTCCTGTTATTATAATGGCTGCCCCAGTGTTCACTTATACGTTTGTTTCTGTTTTTATAGACAAAAGTAAGTCATTCCATGTTGTAAAGCACTTCAAGGTGTCTGTACGAGACAAATGATGATCTAGATGTGGTTTGAGCAAACTGAGAGGCAGTTTTGGGCATGTAGGTACAGATATGAACCCCAGTCTCCCACATGTGGTGGTGGTTCCCTGGCAGGTAGTGGTGTTATCCGCTGAGCTACACCGACCACAACAACCAGTAAGCTCAGAACAAAGATTGCTCTGTTAAAATGCAGACACAGAAAATTAATATGAACAGTTAAAATACTCACAGCGTTGATGACGGGTATACTAATAGCAGGTGTTCATGATACTGACTGTGTAACAAGTTTCACAGGAGCCACACAGGGGAATGTTAATTTGCTAGCATGCTAACACACTGACGGCGTGTACACTATGTCTATGCTACTCATCTCCATCATGCACTACAAATGTAGATCTAATTCAATTCCCTTTAATGCACTGACACTGTACAATATGTGCTCCTTTGGAAGATCCATCAACTATTTTTCCCCCTTTTTTCCAGCGGCAAATGGAGGCTGGCAACTTTTGTAGAGGTGGAACAGTTTAGCATAAAGCATGTAGCACGTGCTAGTGAAGATACGGCTGTACCCTGGAGTGATGTTTGTTTTCTCCAAAATCTCCTTCTCTCTCTCTCTTTCTCTCTCTCACTCCCTCTCTCTGTCTCTGTCAAGATTCCTCGTTCTTCCCCTTTCTCCTTCTCTTGGCTCTAGAAATTGGATTTGGCATGGAGCAAAGTTCCTAAACACACTAAAGAGGGAAAGACTGATCTTTAGGAGCACAAAGCCAGTTTTTATTTCTTAAATGAATATCTTATAGTTACCTTTAATGTTCACACCATATATTCACATCCACACATATGGAAGTATGAAACTGCCTTTTGTCTTTCTTATGACGATTAAACGACGTGTATAGGTTACTAAAGGGGAACTCAAAAAAGAGAAAATCTGACATATTCATTGGTAGCGGTACAAGTCAAAAGGCAGAAGACAGGAAACAACGCACCAACCACTCCATTACAACTTATGTCAACTTTAATTAATTGTGTAAAAACCCTTCTGGCTCACTCAGATTTTTTAGAACTTTCCTAACCTGTGTAGCACCCTGTAATGAGGAATCCTGACACACATCGTCTTTGTTGTTACGGAAATGCAAATACCACGAGCCTGGAATATACAGCGAACAAAGACTCCGACGCATTCACCCCATCAATTCAAATTAAGCAGCCAGCAAAGGAGATTGGCGTCCTGGGGGACGTGTACCACTGTTTCCAAATATGATCTGGGTAAGGGGGCTTGTTGGCGGAGAGAAAACAATGAGAGATCTAAAGGGCTGATGCCTTGTTACTCTCCCTGATACGCCATGCTCCCTTTAGCTGTGTAAATATTCATGCTTTTCATAGTGACGAGCTAGCCTGATTATTTACAGCCTGAATTCATTTGCGGCAAGTGAGTTGGAGAGGAGCGTTGCTGTTCCTCAACTTAAGGGAAAGTGTGTTTTCACTATAGCCTATCTGTGAAACTACTGGACACCCAATGCACAGGCAGTACAGATCAGCATGAGCAAATGTTGCTGACAGACCCCGCAAAACAGTTCATCATGAAAATTGAGCCCTTCAGAAATAATGTCATCAAGGCCTGAAATGAACTTCTGAGACCAGTAATGTGTTCCTTTTATCATCTTCCAGTAGTGACCTTCACTATCAGACAGCAGCACACACTGTACTCTAATTTCAGATGCTACACACTTGGTTCTCTGTGTGATTCGGGGCTGTTTCTCGGGAGCTTGGCCTCTGTGTGTACAGTGTTTATCTGTGAGGTTTACAGGGGACTTCTGGAGGGGCAGCCCGGGGCCAAGGAGGAAGCAATTCCCCTTGGACGAGAGGCCGGAGGGCACAGAGCCACCAGACTAACTCAAACATGAAAAAGAAAGGAAAGAAAGAACACTCAGAAACTGAACAAAGGGGACTGTTCAGCTTACAAACTGGAAATATGTCAACAAATTATTTGCTGTTGCTTTTAAGGTAGTGGTAACCAATTATGTATATGCTTTCTATGCCCTGTTTCAGTGTTTCTCAAGTCTGGTCCTGGAGACCCACTACCCTGCACATTTTAGTGCTATTAATGATTTGACACAGCCACTTTAACTCAATAATGGGCTGTTCATGAGCTGATGAGCTGGATCAGGTGTGGTGGTAGAAGAGAAAACACTAAAGCATGCAGGCCAGTGGGCCTCATGGACCAGGGTTGGGAAACACTGATCTACCTGACTGAATGGAAATGTGTGCCAACTGATGTTGGCAAATTGAGCAACTGATCTATAAAAATGGAACATAAAGAAAACCAATCAGCTAATCATGCTTCATGGAAGTGTGAGTGTGAGGAACCCTGTAAAGGTATGAAAAGCCTTCACATAAGAAGCTTTACATTATGTGAAAGTTCTTTAAACTTCTTTTAACTATCTATTTAATCTATTGATGCTATGCTATCAGGCAAAGAAGACTTCCTGGCACTGTTATTTGTAAGAGTGTGGGTTTCATATATTAACATTGGACAGAAATGTCAAAGCTTAATAGTTACATACTCTCACCATCCACTTGATTGAAAACCCCTATCATGTATCTCAAGCTTCCTGTTATACAGCTGGAGATTGAAGCTCCTCTGCTCCTGACCACAGAGCTGCTCAGGTGGTGGACCACCTAGTCAACAGCTGTTCTGTGACAGAAAAAAACTGAACAATGATGAATGGTAGAAAGATCAGCAGACAAACTTACGCATGCCCCCAGCTATAGTCTGTAACTGTAAACCTATTTATTTTATTCTCAAAGTGGTCAAATTAGTCAAAGTACAAGACAGAGTTTTTTAATAAAGTGTATAAAATCATTTTAATTTATTGGAACGTGAACTCAGGCCCATTCTTAATATCTTTACCCTAATGCTGATATATAGGCCAAGAAATATTCTCACACTGGTCAGGTGTTGAAGCTGAAAGTCTATTTAAACAGTCACCAAGCCCTTGTTCCTTTACAAGTGTCACCAGTAATGGAAGGGAAAGCGGGGCTCTAATATCTCTTAATTTAGTGACCAACTTTTCCGTCACGCCACCCAACCCCCCACCCCACCCACCCACCAGTGCTAAGTCTCTTTGGTATATGGCTTTTGTTAATTAATAATAGATTAATATAATGCTTACAAGATAGGGTGAAGTCGAATAGATCACCACTTAATTAATTTACTGCTTCTTCTTCTTTTTTAATCCTTTTTTCCATGCTACTGATTCCAGTTCATTTTGGCCTCCTCGGAGCCATTTATTATTTCAGTCTCTGCTTTTGTCAGGCGTCATTATTTTCAAATTGGGCTTGTCGGTTCGCAGGTTCCGAAGAGAAACCCATTAAAATTCATCATCCAATAAGTACTATCGCATCCATCTCTCAGACATGGGGTGAGATTTTAATCCTGAGATCCTCCCTAGTTGTAATATTAGCTTGTATCCAGGGCGTGTGCCGAGGGTCGTTACAATAGAGGGACGCTGTGATTATACAGTCATGTGCTGAATACAGCACAGTGTAATAGTTCACTATTAGAGCGCTTGCATTTAACTATTCTGATCTGGCTAACCATCTTTTAATACTACTAAAGATATAAACAAATATGTTTTTATTACACTGCAATATAGATATTGTTGTATGGTGTTTATTGTATTTATAATTAGATACTTTTATTTGCATTTTAATGCATTTTAACTTCAGATGCATATGCATATATAGATAATTAATTTTATTGAGATGTGTCCTGGGGTTTCATGCTGAAAAATTTGTGCATATGTACATTTTTTACACCTTTTACAACACCTCACTCTGTTTGGTCAGCCTAATTTTATAACAGCATCCATGATTCCAGTATTCTCTGAAGGCACTGCTGCAACATTTCCAGTTTAACCCCTGAGATGCTGAAAAGAATTTTTATTGGTGTCTAAAAATAAATTTGTCAAGACCAAAGCCCAAAACAAGACAAGGACAGATACTACCAAGACAAGTCAGAGATGTAAATGGTACCGTGTTCAGACTCTACAACCCTGCATAATGTTTGCTGTATAATATTGTAAATATTAGTCAACCATCATAACCATAATAAGCTGGGTGACCAGCTAAATCAGCAGCAGACCAACACCATACTACTTAAAACCAGCAAAGACCAGTTTAAACCAGCATAGAATGCATGTTGGTCTGTGCTTTTACTTATACAGAGATAATATGTTACGAAACATAAATATCATGGTGCATGACTTAATTAAATTAAATGTGAAATTTCTTACATTAATATGAAACTGTGAATGCACATGTGTGATCATCAGTGTATCATAGTGAGAGTTTGCAAGTCTGGTTGCCTTACTTGTTTTATTTCATCTCATCTTAGATTGAGGGAATCCACCAGAATTACAGGCCCAAGAAATGCACACATCCTTAGAAAAAATATCTAAAAATATTAATACGAGCTGAATTCGACATTAGAATTTCTTATTTGCTCATGTTGGTTGTCTGATCAAGCAGACCACTTTCTTCTCTGGATTTCACTCTCAGCATCCAGTGTTGTCCAGAGTCGGATGTTTTTTGGCTTGCGTTCCCATATTATGCTGCTGGAACAAGCTGCTGAGAACATGATCCCCCAAATCCTCCACACACTCCTGGAGTTTCACACACTCCTTTTGCCTCTTCTCTCACCTTGAAAGTCAACTTTATCTTTTTCACTCATGCATAATGAGCAGAGCTTCTAATATAAACATGGAATGTAAAAGTACTTTTCCACTTTTTGAAGCCAAATGTTGCATGTTATGATGTTGAATTATTTAGCAAGAACTGAGAGAGTTCGGGCATTTGGCCTTCTTCTCTTTGACATATTATGTCATTAAAGGTCAAACATATTGGGCATGTCTCTGATGGACCATGTAGATTTGTGACTGCCTTTTTACGAATCAGTCATGTTGCAGTCGTTTCCACTGTTCAAATGTACTGTACCATTACATTAAAAAGGACAATTAAAAAATGTACAGTACTGTAGAAAAGTCAGATATAGCTTGTTAAACTGCCTGTTAAACTGCATACAATCCCAAATCAGAAAAAAAGATGTGGCAGTATGGAAAATGCAAAAAACCCGTCATTGTACACCTTAACACATGACTGCAGGAAGAATAGGACAAAATAACACTTCATCGCTTGGCATCCTCGGGGTGTTATAAGAAGAAATAGTAACATTACAGAGTGGTCCCAACTTTTTTTGAACGTGTTGCAGGCCTGAAATGCAGGAATGGATGTATATTAACAAATGAAAGAAAGTTGGCCAGACAAAACATAAATTATCTTGGGTTCATACTGTCTGCAAAGGCATAAAAGTCAAAGTACATGTAGGAAACACTGCATTTTATATTTTTTCAATGCTGTCCCAACTTTTTTCTGATTTGGGGTTATGATAAATTGTAAGTAAAAATATACTAATATATTTTTATCTTTTGCTTAGTGTTTGCTTATTAAATTGTCAGTAAAAGTATAATATTATAATCATTTTACAGTGGTATAATTTTCTGTTAAACATATGTTTCTGTTTTTTTTCCAGATACTAAGGAATTACACCTAATAACCGTTTTGACTGAAAATTAAAGAACTGGTCTCTGACTTTTGCATAGTATGATATACAGTTTTACCCCCGATTGTAGTTAATTAGCCTAGACATGCTTGGCATCCAAAGTTTGCATGCTAAGCTATGAGGCTAATGGAAGTTTTGGGAGCTTATAGCCACCAATTAGAATCATGCAAACTATATAACCTAATCATCCTGCATTTGCACACTGCATTTTTTAAAAAATGGACAAAAATCTGTTGCATAGCTAAAAATAGCAGCGGCATCAGACTTGAAGCCTGAAATTTGCCTGTACTTTTGTTCATTTATACATTAGATTTTTGGCCAAACTATCACTTTAACACTCTAACTTGCATTGTTGCAAGACCAGTATAAAATCCCTTGCTCTGTGTATTTGTGTGTGTGTGTGTGTGTGTGTGTGTTAGTGTTTGTGTACGTGTATGTCTGTGTGTGTATTGAGAGCAGTGAAGAGCAAAGCCCCACCCCGGTCACCCCTGGGACGAGGACAGAGGGGTACCGTCTGGAACAGAGTGTGTCCCGGACACGTGTGTACCTTACAACCGCAAAATTGATTTGGACAGCTGCTCGACAGAGCCACATGTGTCCCAGGTTAACTTTACAGAGGCCAATGTCAATCCCCTCCCCTGATACAGTAGGAAGGGGCTGCTAACAAACACAGCCCGCATCACCACAGAGGACCTGAGGATACGAGGTGCGTCTGCTTAAGCCCCGGCTGACACGGGGAAGAGAGTAATAGCTATGAATTTATGTATTTCTGCAATGCAACACATAAATGAATGTTTCATGTGACATGCGTGCTGCTACAGCAACGCTCCAAGACGTGTCAGGTTAGGTCAGGGGTTGACATACACCTATAAGGAGCATCTTTCGGCAAGTGAATATGTGTGCTTTGGCAGCTCTGCATTCAAATGAGTGTGTGTATGTGTGTTTGTGTGCGTGTGTTTGTATGTGTGTGTGTGTCTATGTTGGTGGGGGGGTGGGGGTGAATGGAGCAGGTATATATGTATGTGTGTATGCGTTTTACATCTGGGTGCATGCCATACTTTTAAAAGTATATATAAATGCTAGCTCCTTATCAAGCAAAGATATTCTGGCAGAGGAAGTGCAGCTTCTAAACTTTCAATTAAATGGAAAAGTCAAAAGTGAAAGTTTGAACCTGTAATTAAATACACAGTTATGTAATTACTGACACTTTTACAACAATGAATCACATTATTTGGTATTGGTAATTGCAGTTAATAACATTTATCTTTTATACTCCAATTTTTAATACTTCAATTATTTTAGGCAATAAAATAAGTTTTTTTGCTGTACATAGTTTTATGTGGGAACCTAATAAGCATAACCAGAAGGTATTTATTACTTTCAGTTCCTCAGTGTCATTATTTTCACCATGTGAACACACTTTTAGAGAGAAACAATGAATGTGTATAATATATTTATATGGGTCTTACTAGATTTCTTCCTATGTAGTTTTAATTGACTTGGACTTTAGACTAAAATAGCCAGTCAAATTATTTTGCTTTGATTGACCTTATACCTTAATTATGTTTATTTAATTCAAATATGTGATTGAACATTCACTGTTGTTACTACCAAAACAACAATAGCACTACCCAACTAGTTGTTTAAGTACTGACTGGTAGTGATCATTCTAGCTCGTTCAGCAGTACTCAAAAACACTATCCAGTATATGAATAGCAAACAGGTAGTCGTATATTTTGGCACAATGGGATCTAACTGCTCATCATGTGTTAATGAAGGATAGATGCAGTCTCATTTCCTGCTTTATAATACAGGGGTGGGGCTAAAATAGGGCCCAGCCCATGGACCAAAACTCAAAACTGTTTTTCATTTGAAATCAAACTCATGATAAATGTAAATATTGAATTTTGTATATGTCTTTAGCTTTATTGCTACCACACATAATGCCTTTAGATCAGCTGCACTACTGTGGGCAGAGACTTAAAAAATGCACTAATATCATTAATAAGTTAATAACTTATTAATAACACATTAACAAGTTATTATACATTTCCTTTCACAGCGCTTATAATAACATTTAGATAGCATGCCAATTTCACAGTAATAACTTTGAGTACTCTTAGGTTATGGAAACAACATCTGTTATTCCTTTGTAATACCTATAAGGTCAGTGTTTGTTCGCGATATGGAAAGTGTCACACTCACACATCTTGGGGTGAGACAGAGGCGAGGGGTGTTGCCTCACCAGGCTGGGTGATATGATTTGGGTTTTAAACTTGTGGTATGCAAGCAGAGAAGAGTGGCCGTCGGCCGTATCTTGTGTTCAGTTGCATTCGGCGTCTCATGTTAGCCGGCATCATGTTCACTGTGCCACTGGATCTGGCCAGCCGAGCAGACGTATTCATTACAAACAACCGCGCCTGGTTTTTAACACCCCTTCCCGTGATAGGGGACAAGATAACGGCCCGGGTTGGGATGCCTCGTGCTTGTCTGGCTAATTATAACATTTAAAAGGACAAAAGAGGATTGCATTGCTCAGGTGGAGGCCATGTCCATGTGCTCTGTTGCTTTTCTTCAATTTACATAATGAGGCTGTAAAGTGAGAGCCGCTGAGCCACGGAGTCATGATCAAATCCATCTGCTCCCGTCCACTACCTGAACGCTAGTTAATTACAATACCGCTTTTAACTGTTAAAGCGATAGTAGGACAAAGACATTCTTAAAAAGCAAAGACTTTTGCAGCTTTGCACTGAGGCTTTGCCACTCATGTAGTTAACAAGTAATTGATGAGCTTCGTGTGTAAGTCATCACACACTTAAGGCACTGTATGATATATGGTTATCTACAATAAAGACAAAGGTATATTGCAAGTTTTAAAGCACTAGTTGTAAAGGAAAATAAGCAAGACTTTTAGTTAATGATGTGGAGAGCATCAGGATTTAGTTTGGGGATAACACCAGGTTGAAATTACTTCATTGTTTTGCTGTTCTTGAGTGAAAGTAGGCGTTTATATTTTGTCATAATTTCGTTGTAATCTCCAAAATGGTACATTTTCACTAGAAGGTGAAAACGTTAATATAAAGAGATTTTATTCCAAGCTATTCTGGAGCATTCCTATTGGTCCATATATCATGAATGTAAAGGGCAGCTGCTGTGCTCCAATGACACAGAAAAGTGAAAATCAAAAAAAGATGGAGAAACATGTTTTCCTTTGGACAGTAAAAATCGTAAAAAAATTGGATATACAAGGCTTTTGAGTTCTCTAATAAAGGTGGCATTACTCAAAATACTGCACTGATATTTCATGTAAGTGTGAAGTCATTCCAAACAACAAATATCATGAAAGAAAAGAAAAATCAACTTTTTTTTGTCTTCGTTCTACAATTATGCATAAATGAGAAAATGTTAATGACAATTAAAACATTAAACTGCTGGACAAAATCATCACAGAAATATTCAGTTTGACCGGCTGTAATAGAGAAGTCACATGTATCGGCTTTTGTTCACACATGAACCTTCCCGGTAATTGCCCGGATATTTTACCATACCATTGTACAATCCAAGGTAAGATATAAATGATGCATAGGTAAGGAAGCATGCTTTAGCAGAGGATGCTTGATGGATAAGATTTTAAGTTTGCTGTTGTTTTTATTTGTCTTTCATTCTCTCAGCTGTCTGACACAGCCCGTTTGAAAACTGTACACTTAGAACTTTGTATTGTCTTTATGCAACCAGGGGCTGATCAGCACAGTGTGGACAATACAGACGATATTACCTCTCTAAATTATTACCTAATAATATTTCAAACAGCACACAATGTAACCTGTTTAGATTATAATGTCTATGTGTATTGGCTAGTGCAGTTTAATACAGTTCAAATGTTATCGACAAGTACATGGTGAATCAACTGACCTGACGTTAGGCTAGGAGGTTTGTTTCAAGAACTGGTTATGTGAGTAGATTTACTTAATTGATAGACTGGTAGGGCCTTTTCTGTTTTTGTGTATATTTTTGCACTTGATTCAAAAATGAAAGAACTGTTGGCCATTTGTGCTGTGGAGATTTTGTGCATCCCACTAAAATGTTGCATGCGTGAAAGATACAAAACCCAAAAATGACGAGTAAAGTATCCTGGTTATGTCCCGGGTTTTAAGTGTGAAAAGTGCTTGTCCCTTGGCAGTGTCAGATGTAATGCTAATAGGTGGGGTATAAACATTTGTCAGTTAGCAATATTAGACTTGTAGCTTCAGTGCAAAACTAAAGAAGCAAACTTCAAACACCAAACATGCTCACTTTGAACTGGTCGTCCTGTCAAACTGTCACTTTAAACCTTCTATTATCAAAGATGATGTTCAGTTGCCTAGTTGATGTGTGGTAATCTCAAAGGTGAGCTTGTGCTGCACTTTAAATCTGTAATTAAGTTGCGAAAGAAACATGCCTTTGCTTGCTTCTTCCATTTCTACTTCTGATGATGTGTAATGTTAGTAGAAAGAGGTTTAAAAGGACTTCGTGGTTTAAATCAGATTAAATGTGCTGTATCCAGCGGTGCAGAACTAAAGTGCGTGGGTGTATTGCTAAGCAGTGTGTGGACATTTGCCCGTTTTATATGTTAATTGGTGCTTTTAAAGGATGTTTAGGGACTTGAAAGTATAAATCCTCTATTTCAGAACATAAGCATGCCATTATATGAGTGAGTGTACACACTATTGCGAAAACCAGGCTGCTACCATTACATTCAAACACGCTCCCTGTTTCCTCTCATATGCAAGAGACTGTAGTTTTGCATATCTCTGCATGTTTTTCCAGGCTTTCAGATGCTCATCAGTGTCCTTAATCAAGTTGACAGCTTAGCTCTCTCATGGAAAGATAGCATTTATTATAGACGCTAGCGATACATATTGGCTGGGAGGGAGCTTGCGGTGCACTCGCAACACCTTGTAATCACTTCTGTCTGGGCTTAAGTATCCTTCATGATCTATTGACTCCATCCTCAGTCAATAAATTATGCCCAGGTAGGGCCCATGGCAAGAGAGAATGCTAGCTGCATGCTTGCTTTCCTTCAAAGATATCAGAGCCATTGTTCTTACTGAAGCACTTCTTCTCAGCTCTCATACTTCTTTCTCTGACGCCTGGCCCATTCGAAAAATTGTGTCATGGATTCATTCAAGAAAAAATTTATATAAAAGTGTATATGATGTATAAATGTATATATGTATATAAAATGTATAAATGCATATATACATTCCTGGTATGTTCTATGTTCTACGTGTCTTACTTGAATCATAGCTTTCCTTTATTTGGTGGAATAGTAACAATAACCTGATACTGTACTGCTTGTACAGGTGTGGTGTACAGGTGTGGCATGACTCTAGGTCAGTCTCTAGGTCTGATCTGGTATGTGTTTTGAGCTAAGGGGCTGAATGGAATGGATAAACTTTCATGTGCATTGTTTTTTTACAGTCTTGTCAAAGAAAAAAAGTTATTCTTTCTCTGGAAGGCTAGGTCAATGTGAAAGCCAATGTCTGAGGTCATCATCTTCATATGTATGCAAAGCTGCTCCACTACACTGACACCCAGAGTCCCTTAAATCCCCACCTAAAACCTCCAAACAACCACAGCGGTGTTAGCAAGCTTAGCTGCATGACTGACCTGCTACAGAATTTAGCATGGTTTAGCACAGCGTCTTGATGACTGAGGAGTGAGGGACACAAACATTAATTCTCACTATTCCTTCTGAAATGATTATTTACAAATTAATTACAAAATAAAACATTTATTGGATATAGCTTTCTAAAGTTTGTCCCTGGAGTTCAACAGCTTTAATTCAAACTTGTTCTTCAGTGTTGCTTGTTAACAAGTGCTGAAATACTTAGCATAGTATGATTGTGATCTTCTACCTGCTGAACCATAACCAGCCTTCCTACTAAAATAAATGTACGCTCTTTCAGACATGTACGCTAAATTTTATTGCACCTTGGCAAAAGTACTCCTTATATCCAAATGACTGAAACTAACAATGAGACAGTGAAGACAGTCAGATCCTCATTATCTTCATTCATCTTATCTGTCAGTGTTTTGAGAGCAAAGCTAATTAATTCACACAAAATTAACAGCAGCCAGACCTACTGTACATTTTCAGCCAAACAATGGAGGAATCACAAGCGCATTAATGTTTTATTAATCATGCTTAAGACAATACAGGATAGGGCTAATTTTACTTTCTTTATCAAATAAGCAGCAACGAGGCAACGCTCTCCAGGGACGACAGGATTCTTTCATTTATTAGAGAATTACAGCTTTCATGCTAACTACACTCCAGTCCTATGGCGCTTCGGGAGTTCCTATTGTCTTCCATTTGGTTCTTCTTTTTTAATAACTTGTGGGAAACATGCTTGTTCCCCTAGCTTTATGCTAATATTTACTTTGGGATCAAATTAGCTTCCTGTTTATAGTTTATTTGCCGGGGTCACAAAGTGTAACTGTCTTATTTAATTAAGTTGCACATCATTTCTTTATTTAGCATGCATGTTCAGCATACAATATGTGATAGCGGATGGTACTGATACAGTGTTTCAGCAAGTGTAGATCAACTTTTGTCTGTACCTTGCAGTTGTTGAATGTCCTGTACTGAGTATACTTGTTTTCAACTGAAACCTTTGAAATTGCACTCTTTATTAACTTCTTAGGTTAATATTAATTTAGTTAAATACTGTTATAATAACATGTTCTTTATACAAAGGGTTTTTACACTATCTGTGTGTGCTTTATGTATGTAACCTTTACTTGATGCTGTGGATGTTAAGCTGTTGTAAAATGTCACCTTCAATTAAGTCATATACAAAACATAATCCATTGTCAAGGATATCAACTTTTCGTTGAGCACCATACGGCGTGAGAATCGCAGTAGCACCACAGCAGCATATGGCCTGTGTCGGAATGTCTCCGAAGTGCTACCATCTCTCTCTCTCTCTCTCTCTCTCTCTCTCTACTCCCTGCAGCCTGCATATGATAAAACCGATGATTTCTCTCCGCTACCAGTTCTTCTGCCACGGCTCATCGTGACTGATCGGCCAAACCGTGAGGATTAATGGATATTTATATTTCATTACGTTTTGGGGCTCGCAGGAGAATAATGTATCACTCCCAGATATTGAGACATATGTCAGCCCTATCCACTTACACATAATTCAATTTGTCTTGAATGTGCTGATCAAATTGTCTTAGAGGGCAATATATCTTCTAAAAATAAAAAAATAATAAAAGAGGCACACTAATATAATAAAGCCTCTTTGCATTCATCAATTCAGTTGTAATTCTGTTGAAAGCACTTGTTCCTCAGGTGCTGCAGCAAATGGAGAGGAGCCTTCTTGCAAGGTGATGGATACGCTCTGAGTAGGTGCCAGAGAACCACAACCACGTAAGTGCATTCATTATTGGAATGTGTTATCCAGTTTTTAAAGGTGAGATCAGTGGCTCTCAACTGGGTGTCTGCTTGAAGGTTCTCCCCTGCATTAGCATATCTGATTTAAGTCATCAGTTGGTTATTAAGTTCTTCCTGAGCTGAAACAAGTGGGTTAGAACAAGGTCCTGATACCAGTATTATGACAGTGATACCGGTTATTTACAAAATAACAAATAGTAAAGAAGCACTTCTTATCTGAGCAGCCAATGTTTATTGGATTGAATACAGACAAATGTTTAAATAGTTACTACTCAATTAACATACCTTATTTTACCAATACAAATCTCATCAACTTTGAACTTCATCTATAGGCAAAATCCAACATCAATGTAATGTTGGCCTATTTAAATAAACAATAAAGGCATTGAAAGTTAAGACAAGGGTAACCTGAAGTGCAGATTGCAGGCCAAAGCTGGCCTACAACTTATCTATCCTCTCACCCAGTCAGATAACAAACATAGTACTTACATACTACCTACATACACACTGTATTTTTTCTTGTAAGAATTAAGCAACAAATTAAGTGTAATGCTATAATATAGGCATTTAAAAAAGTCTATGCCTGCTCTGCCACAATGCCACTATAACAGCATGTTACTGTCTACCGGTTATGAGAAATCGACTGTGATCATTACATTGACCAGAGGAGATTTAGGGAATAATATTATACCATTCCGATACTGGCTAGCAGAAAGCCATGGATGCATGGCCACAGGAATCGGCTCTTGGGAAGCACTGTAGATAAGAGCGACTTTAAGACATAAAAATAGTTGGGAACTGTTAAATTAAATCTGTATGAATAAGCCTAATGGGCTATGTTGTACTGGGCTGTGGGCTTGGTTAGTGTGGCAGTATTGCATTTTAGGTACCTAGTGTTGTGTTGTGTGGCTAATGATGACCTGCCTGCTTTCTCTGCCATTCAGTGGCACTAAGCAGTGGGTCTTGCTTGCGGTTGTATTCCATAAGAGCACTAGATTAAAAGCACAATGTTCCTCGTAACTCCTTCTTTAGAAAGTCTGCTCAAAACAACGCACTTCATATGTAAGGAAACTATCATAAAATATTCACAGAGATTATGAATGCACACATGCTCCAAGGGTTTCTTCATATGCTCATAGCCTCGGTGCAAAACTAACAAGCAGACTTCAGGCACCGAACATACCCTGACTAATCAGCTGTGTAAATTTGATCCGATTCCTTTAATGGCTTAATTTGGCACTTTGGCTAACCTTTGTTTGTATTGGAGTTGAACTACACTTAAAGCCAAATGCTCGGCTGCCCCCCACCAGCCCCCTCCCCACACACGCACACTCACACTCCCTAGTGGGCCGTTAAAGCCATCGCTCTGAGTGAAAGGATGCAGTGATCTCGTATGACCACTGCTCACCGTTCACCTCCACCAATAAGCACTTTCCACTATCAGGAGCCGAGTGCCCCCTTACTAAAGACTTCCATACACACACAATGAGGCCGGGGACAATGACTACTGCTCTTCTGGTCACCGCATAAGTGGGAGGGGCTGTGACAGCCAGTCTGTCTGTTGTCATAATGTGTGTGTGTATGTCTGGTCACAGTACACTTACCTCCTGGTGTTTCCAGTAATCAATACAGCCCTGAAATCACCTACTGCTATCCACCTCTGTTACTGCCTGTTTTGTCCCTTCATCAATAATGAATGCTGTCCCCCCTTTCTAGTCTCCACACCACCGACTCTCTCTCTTTTTCTATCTCTCTCACACACCACTCCCACCACATGCACACAGCATCGAGTCTAACATTTCTATTGCATTTGCTAATCACTGATCAATAATTCAGGGGAGCTGTGTGCTGGTGAAGAGCCTGTGCTTCCTGGAACATATGGCAGGAGGCTGACAGCGTTCAGGTTACTGCACCACTCCCGTTATCACAAAAGGCAGCCAGGGAAAACAGGTTGTTCAAAGTTGTTGCCTTTTTTTTTTTTTTGGCCAACAGGAGTTGACTTTTGTTTCCTCACTTGTTAGCCTTAATGACCGTGCAGCTCCAGTCCTTGTAACAGCCGGTTGTAATTCACAGTTAGTTGGCCAACATGACAGTTTTCACAGGAGGGCCTTTTTATTTCCTGATAATGATGCAGCCATTCATTGTTTTACTGAAGTTTTGATTTCCTTTCAGTACCAAACAATTAAATGGAAACCAAGGAAACCAAGTATCTCCAAAATGGCAACTTCACAGGAGAAGGCAAAAATCTAATTTAATTTGAATGTAAGTGAATGGAACCAGACTTTTTTTCCAAGCAGTTTTGGGCCATTTCTGTTGGTCTATCCATCATGAAAGTTTCACACAGTGTAAACAGCAGCTGCTGTGTGCAAATGATGCATAAAAGTTGAAATCGACAAAAATGGAGATACATGATTTTCTTTGGACAGCGACGATATATTGTAAGTCCAACTTGTGTTCTTAACTTCAGAGAGTTATATAATGTTATTCTGTAGATTATTCAAGTTATTTGTAATTTTGGGCCTATTTATTAATGGTCCATTTATATTGAAATGTTCACACATTTCATGCACTTTTTTAAATGCTAGTAACACATTATAAACATTTTTTAAAAATTTTGCTATGATATTAAAAGTGAAAAAGAAACTCTTGTCCAAAAAATATTGCAACTTATGTCATCATGCGCTTGCATCATGTTCTCCTTCATAACTTCAGAGTTATGAAATATTATTTAAAGTTATTTGTAATTTTGGCCTTTATTAATGGTCTATTCGTCATGAAACGTTCACACATTTCAGCATTTTCTTTTTTAAATGGTGTTAAAACATTGTAAACATTTTTTTTGTTTGAGTTTTGCTTATGACAGGTATGAAATTACAAACAAAAAAAAAGAAAGACTCGTCCAAAAAAATATTGCTTCTTATGTCATCATGCGCTTACAGGATGACCTGAGCTGCCATTTTTTATTATAATGTCTTTGAGCAGTGTGGCATTGCTCATGTGAGCAGTCTGGTCTGTAGAGATCCATCTCTCAGCACACTTGTGGCGCTCAGTCTGGCCCTGAAAGAGCCTGCAGGAGAGGTTGACCGGAGCGCTGTGGCCTGGGCTTTTGGCTCAGAGAGCTTTCCATATGGGTGTCTCAGTGGGTATCTATCCCCGGTGAAGGATGGCACCTCTCAGCCCTGCCCGTGACCTGCTGAGCAACTGATAAATCGAGCGTGTCCTCTGTAACGTTTGCTGCGGATCAGCCTCTCAACACCGGCCTTCCTCTCTAACTCTTCCACAGAAATCTTTTGCGGTTTGGGCGCACGTAGAGTATCGCTGAAGGGTTTGGTTCCATTATAGACCACTTTTTAAGAATTTTCCTTTTTTTATGACATAACTTCAGACATATAGGAAATGTCTTATAAAATTGTTGTAAATGGACATACAGCATTTTGGAACTAAACTCGTCATACTGGAAATAACTGTAGAAAAATGGGGATGAAATCAGCTTGAGAATCAGCTTGAGAATCTTCATTACCCAAGTGCAGAAGTATGAGAAGTTGTTCAGCAGAATTACCAAAATATACAAGAAACAGGATCACTCAATGTAAATGGATGTATGGTGAAAATTCTGTACATCTATTACACTCATAATCTTATGCAGGACGCAGGGAGGTGAAAAGTGCACATCACCACTAGATGTTATGATATTATAAGGTAATTTTGGAGGTTGCAGGATGGTTGTTGAAGAAAAGTATATAGATGAGTTGGAATAGAGCTGTCAGATATTAGTTACTATATAGCTATCAATTACAGTTTAATACACTAAATAAACTCAACATAAACTGTTGTTTTAGTCTTAGCCAGTAATGATGCAAACTAACCTATCCTGGAATCATTTTCAACACTTCTTTACTGTGCTATGATTGTGTATTGACCATAGCAGTTATTAATACTCTGTCTGTTTTCTATTTAATTACCACAATATTTGTGGTGCATTTTCATAAAATATGTATAACAACATATTAATAATAAATCAGATTAAGAAATTCAGTTACACAATGGAAATATAAGGGAATGATATTGCAGAAGGCCCTGTATGATATTATTATCCCTGTTACTAATATAAAATAAACAAAACAGTATGATAAATATAATTGTAGGTGGAATTTGAACACTTTTTTTTGTTTGAATTGCTGTATGTAGGCTTTAGTCTCTTAATGTTGCACCCTCACACAAAATGTGCACCCCAGTTATAAGTGCATCAGAAAGAGACAAAAACTAAAAAAAAGGTACAGGTGCAGCCTAGCTTTAAATACACTTATTTTTTTAATTACCATATGGCCTTCTCAACTGGTATAGTTATACGCCTAAGTTCGGATACTATGGAAGCACCCCCCAGGTTCTCTGACACAATACAGAGCAACCAGTTACCAGTTTATGGGCCAAATAACGTAAGCCATTAATCACCGACCTCCCCTGTTGTCTTCTTTATAAAATTAGCTGGTATGAAACGAAATCCCCTTTAACTTTATTTATTTACTCCCCCACTTCTCCTCCGCTTAGGCTAATTCTAATGAAGAGGCCTCTAATGACTTCATTTGGAAATGGTGTTAATTGGGTTTTGGTGCCGGGGCGGATGGGTTTCCCCGCTTGGAGCCCAGCCCGTGTTTTCTCTCCCCCTGTGCTCTAAAAGAGACTGGCTGGGCGGCAGCAGTGGCGGCAGCGGAGGCACCCTGTTAGCTCGGACTTTAATTAGATCTGGCACCCGCCTCGCAATGATAAATGCCGGCGTGATGAATGGAAATGCAAATGCGCGTGAAGTGGCCCCCGCCGCCATGGCCCAATATCATTAACACTTCCCTGCTGTCAAATCTGTCATTGTCAGAAACGGGAGAAGGGGGTTATGGGTAGGGGACGTCCCGCTAAAGTACTGCCATACTGCTCTGGAGCTAAAAGTCAGAGAGAGAAGACTAAGGGGTGCAGGGGGGTTATCTCAGACTGCACTGAGACACCAGACTAGAGACTTAGAATTGACTCTGAGGATCTGAATCAGAATCATGTTATTGATCAGATACTGGTCACACAAACAAACGTCTGGGGATGTGTAACCTTTTAAATGTCTTTTATTGAAATGGTGACAGTACTACCCTGGGACTGCACTGCTGATTTTAAACTCTTCTTATTACTCTTTATTTTCAACTTTTCAAAATTTCAAACTAACAAAAACAAAAGTTTGGGCACTCTCTATGGTTAGTGCTTAGCAGCTATGGGAACTATCATACCTTGTAAACATTTTTGTAGCCAGCTATGAGTCTTTCAATTCTTGTTTAAGGGGTTTTGAGCCATTTTTGCTTGCAAAAGCCTTCTAGTTCTGTGAGGTTCTTGATCTGTTTTGCATGCACTGCTATTTTGAGATCAATCCACAGATTTACAATGATGTTCAGGTTGAGGGACTGTGAGGGCCATGGCAAAAACCTCAGCTTGCGTCTCTTGATGTAATTCACTGTGGATTTTGAAGTATGTTTAGGATCATTGTCCTATCGTACGCATCATCCTGTTCCCATCTTCAGCTTTTTTACAGACGTTAACAGTGATATTTGCCGAATTTGCAGAATGTGTTGGTATTTCATTTAATCTATTCTTACCCTTTATTAATGGTTATTCACCCCCATGCTTAACAGGTAAAGAGGTTCTTTTCATGACATTTTGCACCCTTTTCCTCCAAACATAACTTTGCTCATTGTAGCATAAAAATGAGCGATTCTCTCAGAAAGGCTTTCTCTTTGAAACTTAACTCAACTGTTCTCGTTAATTATACTGAAAACTGAAAACGCTGAAATGCTTTGCTATCTAATACTCAGAGTGCAAGGTTATTGACTGTTGAGACAAGGTTTGAGTAATGATTATTTACATAGCTTTGAAATTTGCATCACATGGCCCCTCCTATCAATGGTTATGAACCAGCCATAGTCTAACAATCTAAATATGGATGTCAGGAACAAAGAACTTGGCACGACGCACGCAGAGCTAAAAGTCAGAGGTAAAAGTGTTTATTTAACAATCTGGTAGCTGAACACAACAGCAAAGGACAAGCACGCATCAAAACAGGGAAATGCCAGGTCATAGATCGAGAGACAAACAGTGGTCGAAAACCAGGAAGACAAACAAGCCAGCAAACAGAATCAGAGGGGAAATCCGAGAGAATAGTCAGGAAAACAGAAGGAGAGTCAAAAACCGGCGAGGATTAGAATAAGGCAGACTGAACCAAGGGAGAATGGAGAGAATGAAAGTTGAAGACAAAGGGAAGGCAAAACCAGAAACAGCAACAAGAAAGGCAAGGGAGAAACGCTCAGAATTGCAAACTGGGTTTGGCAACACTTTGCAATGTATGTGTGTGTTTGTGTGTGAGGGGTTTATAAGCAGGTGCGTAATGAGTGGCAGGTGGAACAAATCAGTACTTGGTCGAGCTAGACCATGAATGATTGGTTGACTGGGGACATGTGAGTGTGACATCATCGGATAGTGGACTCTGGGAAAGGGAGTCCGGGAGATTGGCGGTGTCAGTGAGACCGAGGCATGACAATGGACTAAATAAGGCCTGAGCCATTGGTAAATCGCTTTTGTTATCTTATACTTTTTGGGGATCTGTTCTTCTTCTACTCACCTAACTATTCACTGAAACAGAAATTGTGACAGCAGCATTGCTCAAACTTTAGCGTGCCACTCTAGATGTTAGCAAACCTTTGCAGATTTGTTTCTGACATACAGGGAGGACAGCGAATATATTTCAATGGTACATAAAGACACATGATGGTTATATAACAAATGATGGTGCATGCGACTATAATGGTGTACAGACAAAATACATTTGAATAAAGAATGTAGGTTAGAGATGGCAGTTGGAGTGTTACGTTAGTCAACAGTTTTTACTACTACAAAGAAGCAAACTTAAATTGGCTTTCAATGTGAGTTACGACAGTATTCTGCAACATTGTTGTTGCTTGTGTACTGGTGTACTCAAAACACTCCACACATAAATTGCTCTTTTTTAAATGAATAATCACAAAATGTGATTGAAACGCTTCATGCAGTTTTTACTTATTTAGCACAAAGATGCAAACTGCTGCCAATATTGAGTCACATTTATTCCTTGCCAAGTTCCTATACAACATGCTTGTTAAGCCACAACACCTGTGCATTCAGGATGGCAAAGAGGAAGTGTTTGATTACACAAGGCTTGTGTGTGCCTGTGTGTATCCAGTACTAGCTTTTACATGTGTGTGTATCTTGAAATAATGACATGTTCTCAAGATATTGACTTACTGTCTCAAAATAATTAATTTGTTTCTCAAAATATACACAAGCTATACTGTTAGAGAATAAGCTACTGTGCAGGTAGATTTTCTGTTTATCAGGGTGTAAACAATGTACCACCAATAGCAAACAATAGTTTTAAGAATCAACTGTATGCCATAATAATTTTTCCCAGGGGCAAGATACATATATGTACCCTTTTATAACTTGATGTTTCAAAACAGAGCAAAAACAAAATAAAAGAGTGGTGGAGACAATGTAATTTAATGTTATGTTCGCTAACTTAAGGTACTCACGTCTTTCCCAAATACTTTTATACATTTTTATCTTGAAATATTAGGTAATTTTCTTAAAAATATTAACTTAGTGTCTGTCACGCCTGCTGGCTCTCCTCTCACCTCCGATCTCCCGGACCTCATTTCCCATAACCCACCACCCGATGATGTCACTGTCACATGTCCACAATCCTCCAATCCTGTTCCGTTTTCCAGATCCTTGTCTCCGGGGTACTAATTACACACACCTGATTCTCATCTAGTCTGTTTGTACAAATACTCCTCTCTCACACTGCTCTTTGTGAAGTATTGCCACTCTGTTGCGTACTGAGCTCCCTGTTACTCATCTTGTTTGCTAATCTGTTTTTTGACTTCTTTCTGATTCTCTGATTACTCTTTTGTCTTTGCCCTTTTGGTACCTTTGCTGATCTGACTGTCTGTCCATCAACACAGTATCTCAAATTAATTGCTAACTTTCCTAAGATTTTAAGAAAGATATTAAGTCAAAATAATAAGTTACTAAATTTCAGGACGGTAAGTATGATGGGACACATAGTCCTCTGAGATAGTAAGTCAACGTTTTGAGAACACAACTGATTTGACACATTCAAGTCACTATTACAAGATACTAACTCATTATTTATTATACTAAGTCATTAAAATAAGAATGCGCTTCCATAGTTAGGTAGAGTTTCTACTCTCTTTGTCCATTTTATCAGCTCTACTTACCATATAGGAGCACTTTGTAGTTCTACAGTTACATATGGTAGTGCATTTATATAGCTACATACACGTTGTTAAATAAACTATTGAAAATATACATAAAAGATGCTTTATATGAAGGTACTTCTACTTTTACTTGCATGAGTATTTTACGCAAGTATCAGTACATTTACTTACATTTATTAAGTATTGATTTAGGCTCCTCTATCCATCTCTGCTCAGGACCCCAACATGACCACCACCTCCAGAGCAGGTATTCTGTGGGTGGTGGATCAGTCTCAGCTTTGCAGTAACACTGACAAGATGGTGGTGTGTTGGTGTTTGTTGCAGTGCAGTAAGTTTTTATACTCCCAGTGCCACTAGTGAACTGAGAATAGTCCACCAACCAATACTGTCCAGCCAACAGCATCCAGTGAGTAGCGTCCTGTGACCACTGATGAAAGACCAGAGGATGACCCAAACTGTGCAGGAACAGATGAGCTATCATCTCCGACTTTACGTCCACAAGGTAGACCAAAGGTAGTAATGTCTTATAGAGTGGACAGTGTATCAACAATGTATGCAGAGAATCAGATGGACTACAGTCAGTAATTGTAGAACTACAAATTGCTCCTATAAGTGGAGCTGATAACATGGTCAATGAGTGTTGAAAGTGGCTGGTCGGTGTATATACAACTCATGCTGTGCATGTGTGTAGGAAAGAGTGGAAGGGTTTGTAAGTATACATGTGTATTCAGAAGAGAGAAAGAGTGTGTGTGTGTTTTTGCATGTGCACATCGCTGGAGGTGTAATGAATTATATAGACCAAGTGTTTGCACAAATGTGTGTGTGCGTGTCAGGTGGCTTTTCCTCTCTTTGCTCACATTAACTATAACCTTGCCATGGCCGTCCTACAGGGTGCGTTAGGCAGCAGCCACAACAACAAGGACAAATGTCACAAGTCGATGGCTCCTTTTCTTTTTCCCCCCGCTAAATTATTTACACCACAGTGTCCGACAAAGCTGCCCTGGCTCTGCTGTCGTGTAAAATAAACCGCTGACAGATTCCCAGCTCCGTTTTTTTTCTTACCCGGCCCAATTAAACATTTGTCAAAGTCAAAAGAACTTGCTTGACAAGTGCTTTAAACTCCTTGATGCACACTGGAAGAATCTTGCTCTCCTGATGATGAGCAAACATTCTGTGTAAATAAAATGTCAAAGAGATTAACTGAAAATGAGGAATTAGCTTTACATTACAATGTCTGCTCTGGGGCTGCAATTTAAAATGACCAATAAGATCAACCTCGTTTTTTTCTTTTGTGTCCTATAAGCTTTAGGTTACACTTTTTTAGCTTTTAATGTAAGCTTGTTTCTTTTTATCCTATCTATTTTTTTCTTCCACATAACAAACACAGTTGTCCTTGATGGATTAGCTGTAATTTGATAGTGTATGGTGCTTACAGATTATGTTGCTGAAATACAGTCATCGTCAAAGGAATAGTTGCACAAATAGTTGCACCCAGAAGGAATCAACCAAAAGGAATGAATCTCGGTAGGTAGGTTTGACATTGTGAGACATGCAAATGATTCAAGTTTCAGGCTCGGTCGTGCATGTGATGTAAGCAAGGACGGGACTTATCGCTGTACCTCACTGACCTAACATCCACAATTGTGGACATTCAACAAGCGGTGATGCCCTCCTGAGTCATGTTGTTAGTGCCAGCACCATTGGCAGATGGCTGCACAACGCAGGACTGCATGCACACAGACCGTTACAACGACTGCCCTTAAAACCACGTCAATGTCACCAAAGACTGCAATGGTGTCGTGCCAGACTGTCATGTATTGACTCAGTATGACAGTGGGTCATCTTCAGTGACGAACTGTTTGTTGTCACAGGTCACACACCCTGAAGACCTGGTGTCACTCCACCTCCACCCCTACCGCAAAATCTGCAGGAACTGCGTGAGAATATTCAAATCGCATGGGATGAATTATTGCAGGACACCATTAGATTAGCAAACATGGTGATTTGACCCCATACTGAGAGACACTACTTCTGTATGTGTAGCTCAATAAATATTGGCCATATCAGTGTAAATGTGTAATCATTTATTGTTTCTGGGAACACTTATCTCCTTTCCAAATAGCACTGCAATCCCACACTTTCTTCTGGGCACAATTGTTTTTTTTTTTTTGACAATGAGTGTAGATGTTTCTACATAATTTGAAGGGAAATTAATTTTTTCTTAATGTTCAGATGTCCACTCTATTTTAATCTTCACTGTTTTTTATTGTGTCAAACTGCAGAATTACACAGATATAAATGCGTTTAAGTTTGCATGGCTGTACTTCCACATCCATACTCTTCTCACTATAAATGTCCCCCAGATGATTATAGCATTATTAAAGTAGAACAGGTGTTTGCTGTCTAATAAAGCAGTTCCTCTGCTCAGCAATAATATTTGGCGCTCCAACAATTACAGTGTTGTCTGTAGTCAGAAGAGGAGCAGGGGTTACACTTGCTTTGGGGGGACTTTAGTGAATGTAATGAGAGCGCTTAATATCCAATCTCCTGCTGTGCTATTGTACGCTTGGCCTTGTTGGAAAGGTTTCCAAACATGGAGGAACATGTAGTTGCTGATGATTTCGCTCACTGCTGGTAAGTGGTTCCCTCTGCAATTATTGGAGCCAGCTGGTCCCCCTGCCTTTGCCATGGTTTAATCATTGCCCCAGAAGCAAGATACATAAATGAAAAACGTGCAGAGACAGGGGGAAAACAAACGCTGTTGCGGCCTTCCTTGGCTTATAAAGTCACAATAGTCAAGTTGCGCTTGTTTGTTGGTGCCTGGGAAATCACATGCAACCACCAGGGCATATTTGTTTTGATTGCTTTTTTGTTCCCCATAAATGTTAAGGTATTAGCCTCAAACATGTCGCTGTCTTCATAACGGCTAGTTGAGTGTGAAGCTGAGCGATGTGCATGATTAGCATGAGAGAGCGGCGGCTAATGGCAAGAGTGCTACTTTTGCAGTCAAGGCTATTTGCCACAGTCGCCCTTCACAGCCAGACAATGAGCTCATCTAATAAGGGACCTTATTTGTAATCAAATCTGTCATTAACTATTCATCGGATCAAAAGTTCAGCGGCCATTGTTGCTGTGTTGAGTAGAGCTCTGGGTCCCCTATGGGATGAAACTAAATTGGAGCGATGGGGGTGCTGCTTATAAATTATTTCCGCCAGGCTACTCTGCTTACCAGCGCCTGTCCAGGAGGAGGTCACCACAATGACTAGCAGGAGAGCAGCTTAGTGTCACTCACAGCGTAACCCAATCATCAGCGGAGCCTGGGCAGCCAGGCCCAGCCAAGCCTGGAGCTACACAAGACTGATGACTAACATGTAATGAAGTGTTATACAAACTGTAAATTTGGAGTCCAGTTGCTACAATCAAATTATTGCTGCTTGCGGTCTGTTATACATATCACACAGACTGTCTTTCAAAGTGTGGATTTGGTTACTGAACAGGAATTGTTGCACAATATTTATTTAGTCAAAAGAGGCTAATAATGAATGAGGGCAGGTAGGCACTAGTAAGCATTATGCAAATGAAATCACGCAACGAGCATGGATGAAGTCCATCCGAGCTTTCGTTCAATGTTTGCATTGCTAGTATTTTTCATTGCTTTAAGTTAATGTACTAAGCTATTTCTGTAAGCCTATTTCAAGCCTATTTAAGCTTCAGGTTTTGCAAACATAAACACATGTTATTAGTTAAGGCATGCACAGATTAGTTGAGAACATGCTCAGAGTTGAATTAAGCTCTTCCGTAAAGATCCATAACGTAATTATATAAAGGGTAAGGTGGAGTCATTGAAGATTAGAGGCACGTTCTCACCAGATGAGATGGGAACTGACATTTCAACATGTTTCAAGTATTTCTTTGAGGTGGTTAGACAATCCACAGCACCTGAATCCTCTGATGTTTCGATGTGAGAAATCTTAAAAGCCAGCTTTTCATCGCGTCCTGCTTCGCCACGGTTATCAGGCATTTTCAAAGGAAAACATTGGGACACATGATTCAATTCTTTAACTGCATTCGTTTAGCCAGTGCCGATGATCCATTAGAGGAGCATCGAGCAGAGAAAGCCTAACCTCAAAATAACCTGGGGAAAATAAAAAGAGAAAAATAAGTGGAGATAACATCCGACAAGAATTCCACTCAGATTCTGTCTGTTTACGTATTGTGGTAATTTTGTTGCATTTTTACCCCCCACTTTTCTCCTCATTGTAACCCCCCGACTCCCCTACCCCATCTACCATGTGAGATTTCAACCTCACAGATGTCTATGTTCAGGTGAAGCCCACCTGGCAAACAGAGTATGGGATAAACAAATGACTTTATGGTTCGGCTGGCACAGGTCTTTCTTACAAGGCTTTGATGGTCCCATTTCTAGTGTGAATATTTCATAGCACTGTCCTCTGAGGCTTGCTGCACTGTATCCCGAGGTCATATGGCCTCCAGCTAAACACTGCCCAGCATGGCGGACTAGCAGAAGAGCGCTGCGCTTCAGTCAGATAGCCTCGGACATGTGGCCCACTCAGCCTGTTGGTAATGGCTTTCCGTCTGGACAGGCTGGGTAAATGTGAAGCAACGGCTACAAATGTTAAAGGCATGTTGACAACTTTTCAGTGTCAAAATGCACTAGAGGGAAGCCGTGCGAGTCTGCAGTTGTTTCTGAGACGGCCTTTAAAGGTTTAGCTTGTACAATCCATGTTGTACAAGGTCAGTATCACAAGTGAGTAAATCCATACCAAACACCAATGCAGCATCAAAGCAGAACGGAGCCAGTTAATGAATTTTGATTTGCTAAACCCAATAGATTGAGAGTAGTCCTGAGAGCCAGCACGACCTTAGGTACCTCAAAAGATCTGGATGGCTTCCAGCCTTAAGGAAAATGTCTTCCCCTCTCTGCCCTGATCTTTGATGTTGCGCTGCCGTAAGCTTGCCAAACAGATTGCTTCACTACATTTAGTGCTGTCGTCAGACTCATCCTTCCTTTGCAGCAGAGTGTGCCCTTTAGCCACGTACCAAGTCCCTGCACGCAAGGTGAAAACATCTGGTCAGACATTACAGCTCAGTAAAATGATTGCTTTGGATGTGGATGCGCCACAGGACCTTAGCTACAATGCTAAAGCTAAATTGCCGTTAATTCTGCCCCATTCCTTTCACCATATCGGGCCATGAAGGTGATGATTTGCTCTGAAAGCTCACAGGGAGGGCGTTGCATCAGAACGAGGGAGCATCCGAATGTCCCATCCAAGCTCACACCCGTCAGGTGTGTTCAGATAGACCAAGGTAAGTGTGTCGCATTGAGGTTGCTGCCGGACAGGGAGAGAAACACAGCTCAGCATGTTTTCTCGAAATCCAATTATTCCTCCAGAGCTTTGAATCCAAAATTGGATTGGAGAAGTCCTAAAGCAATTAGGTACCACTTGGAGTGGGTGGCTAAAGCCTGAGACGCCCAAAACTGACGCAGTGTTGTGTTTTTATGCAGTACCAGTGACTCTGTCTTGTCCTCAATGACCCAACTTTAAAACCACAGATCTGCTAACTCCCTGCTGTGCGACTTTCGCGAGGCCCATTAGATAACCCTATTGTTAGTGATCTAGTGTACCAGCAGAGGGCACCTACACTATTATTGTTTGCTTTTTCCTTTTCTTCCTGTCCAAACACACACTTGGCCAAAGCCGGAATAACACCAGCATCTCCTGTGAAATGAACCTGTCAAGGCTTCTCTGATGAGGTTTCGTGCAGGACGGCAACACTTGCAATCACTTTATAACAGGAAAATATCTCTTAATTACTAGGCCTACAGTGCTGGAATATCACAGCCGTCTCCTTTCAGATCCTAGAATGGAAGAGAATGGAATTATTTTTGTTGATGGTTATGCATTGTTATGTATATGGAGACATGCATGATTAAAAAGGCGCATCTCTATGTTTTCTTTTCTAAAGTGCTTCCTTCTGCAAAGGAGTGATAAGCCCCTGACGTCGTCACACGGCTACGGCGGAGGCGAGAGCCAAGCAAGAGAGGCTGCCTTCCCTCCAGTGGCGCTGTCTCTTCGTCGCACTGTGGGGGAAAATCAATACGCCGAGGCACACAAAGGCCATGGCAAATGTTGCTTTAGCCATGCATACACGGGGCGCTTTAAATTCTAATGCCTTTGTTTCGGAGGCACCTGCAGGTCGACAGAGCAGCCCCGGGCGGCCGTGCCAGGATGGTCCCCTCAGACTTTTCTCTCTCTCTCTCTTTCTTTATCTCTCTCTTTGTTGCAAATAACTTACAGAGGAAGATGGTCTAATGTATGTGTCACATATTAACATCAGGAGAGAATGTGGGTGAATTTATATTTGTGGTTTGAAATAATATATTTATGATCTGAAATCTTCTCTTCAATATTACATGGCTTTAATGGTTTTAACATTTCTAAGTACAAGACATTTGAACAGTTGATTTAGGCTTAAAGTACAAATATGTCTAAACTTGTGTTTACCTCCAAAAGTGAACATGGTGTAATCAACATTTGGAAAATTACATCATAAAACAAGCACCTGAAGACCCCCATAGTTGTGTGAGATGTTCAGTCATTTAGATATCTATCTGAAAATTTTACCTATTTTAAATCATTATATTTCTATAATTCAGAAATTATAGAAATGTATAGAAACTAGAAAGTCAGATGTTATCGTATTTATCTATAACAATGCCAGTCAAACCTGAATTTAATGGTCATTGTAAAAACTCTTAACTCTGTAACATTCTACTCAACTTTTTGGTAGAGCACATTTTGAGTCACTATATCTTATCTCATGAAGAAAGTGTTGAACCTAACTCAACCTGATTGTGCCATTTCTACCAATTGGCAGAGCTATGCTAGTCTAAAATAATCCACTACACTAAATCACTCCATACATGTGAACTGTTTTCGGTGAAATTTTTGAAGGTGAGCATATTTTCTTCAGCATATTATAGTTTCAGAGGTTTTGATAAACAGAGTTAAGTAACTTTATACAACAAAAAGGAGTCTAATAAGGGTAAAATAAGTTTTGAAAAACATGCGTTACCAAATGATCTAATTGTGTCTTTATGCTAAATGTGTCTACGCTAAGTTAATGTACATAAATTGACTACTTGCTTGCCAGAGCTCTACTTGACTCCTCTCAGAGTGTTAACAAACCTCACTGAACACAGCAATTAGTAGCAATCTCACATGGTGTAACAGGTTTTAATCAGTTGATTTAAGAATTTGACCAAAATATTTATCTAACTAAGATCTAATAAAATGTATAAGGAGCAAAGCATCCACATCTAACATGACACATTCACATAATTATAAATCATTTGCAAATAAATATCTTTCTCTCTTTGAACAGAAAAACACCTGAGACCAACAACTGAAAATACACCATCAGCATTTATAACTCACAAAAGTTCAGCTTGCAGGTAAATGTATAGAATTCATTTAATTACACTTGTTCTAGAGAAACTGATGATTAATATGTTTACAGTCTTATTCATTTGAGCTGTTTAAACATACAATATGTCTTTCTTTTCACCATTATAAGGCCAGTTAATCAAATTGTTTGTTTAAAACTATGTAAAACCATATTCAAAAACATGAATGAAACAGGAACCAACATGGACATAAGGATTAGTGTTTTTTTTAATGCAAGCCCAGCATATTTTAAATCAGTTGATGTTTTGGCAACCTTGATGACCCTCATAATTATAATTAATAATCCTGATCGCATATACCAAATCTGCATACTTTTACATCTTCTAAGATGCCAGTGTAATGTATTATAATGTATTCCAATTGTAATAAATCAATTTACTGTAATTGCCTATTGTATAATGAAAACATCGTGTGGATAGAAATTGCTCGGTTTGTCTTGACCTAATATCCTGACCAGCTACTGCTCTACTGTCCAACAGCACATGAAACCAACTTTCAGTCTCACACTTTAATAAGCAAATGACAAATCATTCTGAACCATACAAATCTGCCCTGAACCATTCAGTTAGTTTTGCTCAGGTGTGTTTGCCTTCATAATGTATTTGCTGAAAACTTACTGAACCTTATTTGGATTTCTTTTAGCTTAAACAGACAACATGCATGACTCAAGGTTAAAGTTTGTTACCAAGTCAGATAGACCATGCATCATATTTGCATGGAATAATAATTCCTTTAGTATGAAGTATTAAAACTGAATGCACACAACAAAATGTGTCCTTTCAGACCCGACAAGTAACAGAAATATGGACAGTATGACTGTTACAGTTATTAGTCTATATGTGGTGAACACACATTGAGAACCATCTTTTTTGGCCATATTACATAATCAACGATGGTGACACATATTCTGAAAAAAACTGCCTTTAATGAATTAGCCCAAATTGGTTGAATTTAATAATGAAGTCATTGCAACTACCCATTGATTGAGGATGCACAATTGTTCCAGCTCCAGTGTGAATGTTGTGCCCTCAAAGCTAATAGTTACACCGCAATACCTAAAGTATATACTGATCTTCCTCATGTTCATGTTGATTGGTCAACATGTGCAAAAACTCTAAGCCTAATTCAGGTATGGCTCTGGGGCTGTTTCAGATGAAGATGAAGACTACTTCACCTCAAAAGAACTGTAGCACATTGTGTGTACACTGTTCAGATCCTATGTCTCAACAGGATAGCTATATCAAAGCTGAATATACACTCACTGAGCACTTTATTAGATACACCTAGTTTTACATTTAATCAGCTCC
Organism: Semaprochilodus insignis; assembly: GCA_034552555.1. NCBI lineage: Eukaryota > Metazoa > Chordata > Actinopteri > Characiformes > Prochilodontidae > Semaprochilodus > Semaprochilodus insignis. Next base: position 25,504,418 of record CM067479.1, on the reverse strand, counting down.
ACTTACCCTGTAGGTGTACTTTGTAGTTCTACAATTACAGATTGAGGTATGTCAGTTCCTTGGTTTCCCTATACCCTGTTCTTCAATGGTCAGGGCCCCCACAAAACCACCTCAGAGCAGCTATCATTTAGGTGGTAGATCATTCTTAGCGATGCAGTGACACTGATGGGGTGGTGGCCGGTTAGTATGTGTTGTGCTGGTACAAGTTGATCAGCCACAGCAGTGCTGCTGGAGGTTTTAAACACTATGTCCACTCACTGTCCACTTTATTAGACAGTCGGATTGAAGTCGACACGACAACTCATCTGTTAGTGCACAGTTTGTGTTGCTCATACTCTAGTCCTTCATCAGTGACCACAGGATGTTCCCCAATGGACACTGTTAGCTGGGTAGTTTTGGTTGGTGGACTATTCTCAGTCCAGCAGTGAGAATGAGGTGTCATGAGCAGCACAGCTGTGTCTGATCCACTCACACCAGCACAACACACACTAACATACCACCACCACGTCACTGCAGTGCTGAGAATGATCCACCACCCTCATAATACCTGCTCTATGGTGGTCCTGTGGGGTTCCTGGCCATTGAAGAACAGGATTCAGGTGCACAGAAACACATGGATTACAGTCTGTAATTGTAGAACTGTAAATTGCTCCTATGTGGTATGTGGAGCTAATAAAATGGATGAGTGTAGATACAAGGTAGGTGTACCTAATGAAATGAGCATACATAGGCCTATGATGGGGCCTATGAAGGAAACCCTTTAGAAGTCAATAGTTATTACTGTAATCATTGAAATTTCATCTTAATCAGTGCATAATTAACTACATACATACATGTTTGATCTACATCACATACTGACAGCTCTGAATCTGCGATGCTGACTGCGCTACCAATTTTTACTTATTTCAGCAAACTCTAATAGTTATCGCTGATGACAGCTGCAACTTCTAAGGGCTAAATGCATTACTGAATGCACACCATCATGAATCTTTTGTTCAAGCTGCAAGTACCATTGTTTGGCTCCAGGCAATCACAGTAATTGTCCAACTATAATTTGTATCCATACTGAATAATTTCTTTGCTTCCCTCATTCACAGAGATGTTTCTCTTGAACTGAATACAGCTTGATGGTGTAGTGAAGTTTGCACCTGCACAGGTCAAAGCAAAGGCAGACCAGGCCACATGCATTCCTAAACAGAGGAGAGGCGCTGACCGCTGTGAGCATCATAAACCTCTCAGTTTGAGGATCAACTGAGCAGTAAATTAATTAATCATCGTTTTATGGCTCATCAAGCGCCGGGGTGAGGCGCGCCGCAGGAGGGCCGTCCCAATTAGCCGGCGGAGGAGCCGGACTGTTTTTGTTTAGGTAGGTGAGAGCTCGGGCCGTTGGGGGAGGCCCTGGCTTTGACAGGCTAATAAATATGTCATCCGTCCCGTGTCAGCGGCGGAACGGCAGTGCACCTGTATAAAGTAGATGGGGGTGGTGGTGGTGGAGGAAAGGCACAGCGGGATGGACGAAGGCACTTGGAGATTTCTCCTTCCCCAGACGCATGCACAAACAGTTGGGGGTGGGGAGCACAGGCCTGCGTCCACAAATAATGTGCATTAGCAGCAGGATTGGCGGTGACCTACAGACCCCCCCATCCTCTTCCACGCATCTTCGGCTTCAGTAAGCAAGTGACATCTCTGCCGCTCTCGCCCGATCTTAGATGCAAATGACCCAGATCCAGTCCCCCATCTGCTTCTGCCAGGCTTGAAGCGAAGGCTTCTTAAACATCCTTTAACAGAGGCGGATCTGGCTCTGGATGGTGTGATCATGAATGTGTTATTACTGTGGGTACACTGCATTAAAAACAAACTTGACTAAGGATCTACATAAATAATAATCGTAACAACAACAACAGCAAAAACAACAATAATAATTATCATTATCATTTTCATTGTGACATTGTCTTATACAGTGACATGAAACAGTTAAACGATACAGACTCAACTTCTCAAGTGTTACAGTGCAGTACAACTTTACTGTCTACAATTTCCTAATGAACATAGGTTATGAGTTATGGTATCTCACTCTATGAAGTCATGTACTTTTGCCACTAAAGTGTTTTAATGGATGTTTTAATTAATAATTACATTAATTATAATAGCTACAGTAACTACATTACTACAACCATTACTAAGAGCAAATATATTAGCTTAAGTATGCCTTATAAAGGCTTATAATTTATGTATAATGCAATGTAAATACAGGGCAGGGAGTGTTACCAGTAACCGATTTTTAGCTTATTTCAATACAAATTTCTGACAAATAAAAGTGCATACACAAATGACCAAAATATTATTTCTACTACTATTATTATTACTACTACTCTTACTACTGTTACTACTACTATTATTGCTGTTACTACTACTACTACTACTATTACAACTACCATTACTACTATTACTGCCAGTATGGTTACTGCTATTACTGCAACTAATTACTATTATTGTTCCTACTTCTACTACTAATAACAATACTATTACTACTACTGTTACTACTACAATATTACCATGACTATACTACTACCAACATTACTGTTACAACCGTTACTGTTACTACTACTACTACAAATAAGTAATATTATTGTTGCTACTTCTACGAATAGCAACACTTTTAGTACTGCTATTACTATAACACTATTTATGTTACTGCTAGTACTAATAACAATAATAACACTATTACTACTACTATTATTACTGCTACTGAGAATAACAATAATAAGACTATTACTACAACTATTATTACTATTACTATTACTACGTTATTATACTAGTATAACTGACAGTACTAACAATAACAACACCATTACTACTACTATTATTACTATTAACAGTACTACTGTGACAATTACTATATTACTAGCACTACAGCATTATTACTGCTAGCACCACTGCTAATACTACTGTTACTACTACTACTAGCAACTACTACTGCCACAGTATTACTACTTTTACAATACAACTACTATTACCATTACTATTATTCCTACTACAGCTATTCTTACTACTACTGCTACTACAGTTACTAATAATATTATTACTAATAATACTTATATTATTCTTATGTACTCTCTGTTTTCTGTCCTCTTGTCCATTAACCACACTTCCTCTGGTTGACTTTGAACATTATATGTGTCTGATATTCATTCTTGAGGGCTCAAAGGTGAGATTTCTTTTCCTGACAAAAACCCAGAACAGTGCCCCTTAGAGATCATGTTGATTACCTGCTGATACCTATGAGAGCATTTCTGCTTACCAGAGGAGGAAAAATAAATACTGCACTAGAGCATGGGCATATTTTTTATAGAATATGCTCTAATTCTCGGTGTAACATAACAAACCCCCCCACACAAAAAATGCTCTTAAATAGACATTTCTGTATAGTCGCAGGACCAAAGAGAACGAGAGAGTTAGCTGGAAAACGGCTTCCAGAGAGAAAAAAAAGGAGGTGGCAGCAGTGAGGGAAATGCGGTGTGACCTGCTCTTGTGCTCTGGCTGTCTGCTGGAACTGGATGGAAGAAAGCGCGACACACACACACAAAAAGGGCCATATCATCTCTGCTGTGTAGGCTGAAACTGGCAGGCGAGCTAAGCTGGCCAAAGCCTCTAAAAGCCTTAACATTGTCACTACAAATTTCTGTGCTCATGACAGAAAATGACATTGTGTGCTGCAGCCAGAAGGAACCTGGAGCCATGCTACAGGCGTTGAGGGATAAGCAGATGTTGCAGCCTGAGGTGGGGTCGGATTGTTTGCTTCTCCAATGGGCCTGGAGGGGGGCGGAGGGGTGGGGGAGAGTGGGGACCTGCAAAAGCATGTGGAGCGAGAGCCAAAGCGACAAAAAGGTAACCTTGCCTGGAGTCCCCTCCACTGGAGTGTGTGCTCTTACAATATTCCCCTTCGCATCTCTGGTGTTCAGCTGGCCAGAGCACATCTTTGCCGAGTTCTGTCATATTGCTTTCAGACAGCCTGGATTAATCTGCACAACGGAGAAGACGGGCTGATGTCCTCAGCTTTCTGATGAAAGATGTTGTGTTATTGTTAGTAATTAGAGTGAGGCAAAAAAGTTTGCCAAAAGATCAAAGAAAAAAGCAGACCCAAGTAGAACAGCAGTCAAGATATGTTGGATGTCCAAATCTGACTAGAGCCCTGGAGCTATAATTCTTATGTAATGCAGCTAACGAGTAATAGAAGTCAATTAGCATTGTCTAAACTTCATGCCTAAATCATCACCCATTGGTTTCAAACTGGTCCAGGTGTTAAGTAATCACAAACAGACTTGCTTATATAGTTCCTCACACTGTATGACATACATACTGTCATCTACAAAAATTAAAAAAAATGGCTTCTGTTTAGCTGTTAGCTGTACTGTATTCTCAAATATTCAAAATCATTAAATGTATTGAGTATGGGAAACATATACAATAGTTCTACTAGCACAAACATTTAAATATGTTCAATATTATTTTCCTTTTGCTTTGATTTAGACAATGTGGAGGCTTCCTAGTCATTCTAGAGGTTTTGTCATTTTCTTTAATTTTCATTTTTCATATTTTTTTATCCATTCTACATATACATAATAGTTCATTTGGGGCTAAAACATATTAGAGTCATGCTTATTTTCATGATGATGTTTCATGTTTAACAGTTTCACAGGTCAGCCTGACTCGATCACTAATATAAACATAAGTGGACAAAACCAATGGAATTCTCTGAAATTAGTGATTCTGGTCATTTGAAATCCTGTTGTTAATTATTTTTGGAGCAGACCCTTAGGCAATTCATACAAGTGATTTAAGTAGTCAATTAATTTTAATTTGTAATTACTTTTAAAGTTTTAATTATCTAAAACTTATTTACATTTAGTGATGGGGCTAAACATTCCTAAGTTCTATCTAAGTTCCATCAACCATCACCTTCCTAAATAACTTCATCATACAGATAAATTTGTTGTCTCCGCCACACATTTTATTTATATATGTAATTTGAAAATAGCTTCTGCTGTTTACATTGTGTTGAAATTTCATCCAACACAGTGCGTTCTGTGAGTTCTTAAATCCTCTGACTATTAAGTTTATGAAGGTAGCAAGGAAACGGAAAACCTTAGTTTGAGCTTTGCAAATCTATGTGGGCTTTATAGTATATTTTTTAACTATGTAATGGTCTAGGGTTATCTACATGTAACTGTTGTTTTGGAGGAAGTCATTGCTTTAACCCTGAAGTTAACACATTCTGTATCCAGTGGTGGACTAAATGTAATTGTTTACTGCACTTGGGTAGTTGTTTTGGTGTGTCTTTACTGAAGTATTTTCATTTTGGGTGAGTTTTTACTTTAACTTTGCATTTCAAAATCAAATATCTAACCAAATAACTTTTTACTCCACTACATTATGGCCACATCTGTAGTTCCCATTGACTTATGTGTGCATAAAAACACAACTTATCAAAACAAAAGAATCACAAACAAGCCCACCAATCACCAATTGTTTTGACCTGTTGGACAGAGCTTGGTTTTACCTAATGGGAAATGTTTGCCTTCAGTATTTTGTACATATGATCATTTGAATAGACATCAGACTAGCTAATCACATTCTCTTAAAAGATTGGTGGACCAAGAGTGACACTAGAGTCTCTTCACCTAAACTGAGTTGATTAAGAGTCTTGTTCCAGAAATGATATTAAGATATTAGAGCCATAATAAATCATGCTACCAGTATTGCCTTCCATACTTAAGTACATTTGAAGGCAAATACTTTAGTATATTTACTCAAGTGGAGGTCAAAAGGGAAGACTTTAGACTACTTTTACCAGGGTAATATTTTACCTTGGGTATCTTTAACTCAAGTACATCTGCAAAACTAGAGTGGAGAATTAAAATGAAGTGTTACATAGGCACATGAAATGCGCTGGGTCAAATCAAAATCCTCGATGGCAAAAGGTGAAGCATGATGAGTGCAAGCCCATATATAAGCCCCCTATATAACGTGCTGCAGTAGCTAAATGGCATGGCTTATTAGGCAGCCTCCCGGCTTTCCTCTGGTGACAGAGGATTTAATGTACGACAGAGGGTTCAAGGTCTAGCTCACAGCTGCAGTGTGAACTTCTTCAGCCTGCCCTGACAATTGACCCACTATTGCCCTACAGGGACCACCCATTTGAGGGGTCACAGAGCAGATTGGTCCCCTCACCCATCAATCACAGATCCTCTCTTCCACACACCCTCCGGACCCTTCCTTGTGTGTGTGCGATATGACAGCAAGGCCGTAGCTGCAAAGGGACACACGTCCCCCCAGGTCCATGATAAGAACCTAAATCTCTCAAAGCCTCAAACCAAAACCAGCCAGGCGGTTTTTCTCCCTGTCACAGTCACAAGGGAAAACACAGCAACACGTCCACGCAAAGGCTTAATCCAAAACACAATAATAATTTTGGTTGATCATTTTTATTTCATACTAATTTAAGGGTGTTACTACATCTACATGCATGGTTAGGTCTTGGTAGTGGAATTATTGGATATATAGTATGTTCACATTTTTGTTTGTGGCAGAACTCATTTGCACATACAAAGTGGTTGCAGAATTACATCACATGTCACATGATGACAATAAAATATAAAGAACACGCCATCTTTCATATTTTCTGTAAGGATTTATTGATTGTGCAGTTCAGTGTTAAAGTAAACCATTGTGAAGTTAGAATCTGTTTTCATTCACGGCAAATGTAATCATACACATCAGAAGATTTACTGAGGCTAATGTAGGTTTTTGCCATATATTTCTTGTTGGGGAAAAAAAAAAACATTAAAGCATCTCATGTTTACATTTTTTTATGTTTTTACATCATTTGACAAATCTGTAGGTTGAGGAGACATGGTACAGTGCAGTGAAAGTCTCATCTGATGTGTGGAAAATGGGTCTGCCAGCAGTGGCAGAAATCCCAGTCTACAGGAAACCCTCCTCAGAATTGTGCCAGGGAAGGCATCCACCAAATCTGGTACAATTCTTTGATGCAGGAGTGGTTGAACATTGATGCCGCCTACGTACAAAAACTTGTCCAGTCCGTGCCAAATCAAATCGCAGCTGTTATTCGTGCTGTTGGAGGCATTGCATGCTATTGAGTCACAGGTGATTAGTTTTTGTTTGTAAGCTCATCATCCTAATACTACTACTACTTATAATAATAGCAATGATAATAACAATAATAATAATATGCACAATGCGCTAATTTGCTATTTCAACCTCAACCTTGTTGATTGGTGCATTATTGTATGGACAAAATTCAGACAAATTACAAATATCAACACAACACAAAAACCCATTTTATACATATGATGACAATACTAGATAATTCACTTACATCCTCAGGAGACATGCCCTTCACCAAGTTTCACCAAGTTCTCTTTCAATGCTCTTGCGATGCCCTCACAATCATCAGATTCATCCCCTTGGGGAAGTTTGTCAGAAGCACAAACAATGTTGCAAAATGTTCTTCTTTCAAATTTCATCCAAATCCACAAGAACTTGCATAGTGAAGTTTTGAATATGTTTATTCCCAATATGATTTTAGATAAGTAGAGTTTTTTTTGTCTCAGTTAATGAAGTTCCAGCAGGCAAAATCAATCAAGCTTTCATTTTTTTTGGTTTGGAAACTGATGACGTTGACATGTTCTTGGTCTGAAATAGTTAACTGTTCCTTAAATGAATGATGGCTAAAAGAAGAACAATGGACATTTTTCACCAGTATCTTCTTTTTGCTCTTGAAACAGGTCCTAAGAAAAATTTAAATTTAAAAATTTTAAATGTGTTCTTATCCACAGAACTGTTTACGCCTTTGTGCTCCTAAGTGTGTATAGATGCTCCCAAATGAGACAATATTGGTGAATGTCAAAATCTTTCTGAAAACTGTGGAAACTGGTTTTAAGTTGGTGTAATGAGGCCCAATTTTCACATGAATTCCGACGCCTCCACAAACTCTACACCAGTCATCATTTGCAGAGCAAAGAAGTGTTGTCTTGTGCTTTTTAACCTGTTCTGGGGTGTGCTTATCATATTTGAGGATATTATGTGACTAATCCAGGAATTAAGGCTGTAATATGAATATAATATGAATATCATCAACCACATCTGCTATACCATATATCATTAGGCATAATCATAAGAGGTGAATGCAGGCTTATTACACATGCATGCTTTGTTGATTGGCATTGCTACAGTGTCTCCAAACTGTCCCTCTGAGACTCTATGTTCTTGAATCACAGATATTTTGCTGTAAGGCAATGCTGTCAATACTGCCCTGATAAAACTGTTTCAGCAACTCCCTTTGCTCTGCGAACAAGTTGTCTCAGTGAATAAGTTGGCACTTAATAGTTTAATTAAGTTGGTCAGGGCTAAAGACCATGTTGGAAATGTTACACGCTTTGACAGAGATAGCTACAATTATGCCTGACAGCCTTGATTGATGTGTGTTTGAGGCACGAAGAAAGCCTCGTCTGACAGCTGACTAATTGCATATTTCTCATTTCCAACAGTTACACTCCAACGTCTTTTGCTTTTCGCTTCGCTCTGGACTTCCCCCCGACTGACAGATGGGAGAGATATTAGGGTGGAAACCATCTCCTCTCACATCCTTTTCATGTTTCTGTTATTGCCTTGAGAATTTCTGGAAAAAAAAAAAGCTTCGCAGAAAAAAATGTATCTCTGCCATCTGGGCCCTATCTCTCCATCAAATATCCTACAGGAGTTTACAGGTGGGAGGTTATCAAACCAGGAGTATGAGGCAATGTTAGACACAGTCAAACTATCCTAATACCCCAAGTAGCGATTTGTCAAAATGAATTGTGGTCAAGAATGCTATTAATAACTTTCAAGATGGAAAAAAAAAAGAACTCAAAGCTTTGCTCTGTGAAACCCTTTCTGGTCCCGACTCCCCTCCGATCTCTCGTTCTCTTAAAGAAAACTCAGAATTCCCCCCGCAGGCGTGCAGCAGGAAGCTTGATAAATCGCAGCCCAGGTGCTACTACAATTTGTCAAAGTCACTCACAACGGCCGGTGTTAACCTATCTGTCAGAGCTTCGATCCCACGAGCAGACTTGGATGTTTTCGCTCATGTGCTTACTCATATTCCTCCGCTGCAGCAACCGTGTTTTGACATTGCTAAATGAGAGGCCTTGGGTGATTAAGAGGCGGGTGAGCACAGGCCTCTTCTGAAGACATTGCAGCTCCAGCACAAGTCATTAAAGTGTCATTCGAAAAGAACTTGGCGAGAGTTATTTGGACCAGTCGTGACCGTGGGCCATTTTTGATGGAGAGACTCCGTATTGATCCTGACACAGGGTGGCAACATCTTCTCGATCTCTTCACGCATTCAAGCCAAGATGAACACTCCTATATATATATGTTTACTTCTGCCTTTTGCAGTAATCGGTTACAGTGACCCACTCAGCGTCAACGGCGTGCTTTCATACAAGCTGGTAAAGCGAGTTGCTCAACTCCAGACAGCAGGTGGCAGGTAAGCTCGGGCCAAAAAAATGCCCTTATAATTTACAATCAAAGCCTGTACCATGAGCATATTTGTTTGACAGTTTTGAATGAACTTGCCCTCGGTGAAATGCTGAGCAGGTGCTCCATTCTGATCCAAATGAAACATAGTCTTGTTACAACCTGAAAATAAAAACTCTTTTATTCAGCCCTTATGAATATTTATTTGGTCCCATTCAATTAATATCAAAGAGTGCTGTTGGGGAATGCGCTAACATCTCCTATTAAACGGACGGTTTGGCAAAAGGTCAGATTTACACAGTTTTCTCCTTACATCAGATTTTACCTCAGAACCAAGACGTGTTTGAATGTTGCTTCTTCACATTATCACCATTGAGCAACATGCAAATTGCAACTCAAACCACAAACAGTTGTTAGATTGTTTTAGATAAGCTTGTGTACATGGATTTTATGACACTATGTCATGGTGTTATCTATTAAGTAGTAACACCAACTGCACCAAACTATCACTTTGGGAACACAACACAGTCCACTTCATCTAAAGCTGGTGAGATTCATTTGGTTTCTTTTTCACCATATACTGTCCAGCATGATGAAACAATTCACTGTTCTCTTCAGATATCTTTCTCTGGTCTTTTGCTTCCCAACAATCATACACCATATCTTTTTTCGAAGCAATCCCCCACACTTCATTTTCAGCGCCTGGGAACACACACGCATGTTCATGCACACACACACATACACATGCTCAGTATCTCCCAAAAACACTCAATCAGTCAAAAGCCAGTTTCCATAGTTCCACATCAAAGCTTCGCCCATGTTTTTTTTCTCTTTTTTTGGACTAGAGAGACAGCTGAAGGAAGAACAAGGCTTCGCTAAGTGGCATCGGGCTGCTTAATGCATGCCTGCAGACACTCTTTGGCTAGTTTCAGGCCCGTGCGTTATCAGAGGGAGCCTGCAGATCCCCCTCCCCAAACACTAATTCCCTGCCTGGGCAGGAAGAGCCTGCGAGTTCAGGGCAATGGATTTTGCACAACGCCTTTTCCCAGGCCCGGATCTGCATTGCAAAGCGTGCGCGCCGGTACAGTAATTGACGGTGGAGAACACAGAGTGGGCTGGCACGCTCGTCCATGTTCGGGTGCCTTCTCGTGCCGGCCGCCTCTGGAAGCGCCTGAAATTAAGAGCGTGAGCGTCGTGTACTGAGTGGATTTGTCCACCGAACAAGCCACCCAAAACAGTTGCAGCATAGGGACGTTGCTGTAATATAACAGAAATTACGAAACATGTTTCTTTTCTGAACACATTTTATTGCTTTTTAAATTACCTCCTATTTCGCAACCCGTGCCCTGTTTGTTCCCTCAACCCTGACGCATGATCTTTCATGAACAGCAGTAGTGAATAAAACATGAGGACTTCTTTTTTCACAAAAAAGGTTTCTTTTTGTTTGTTTTTTCCCCCTTTTTCTTTTCCAATTTAGTCATAGCTGGTTGTAATATATCTCTTCACTGTCACACAATGGTGTAACTCGGCTGGGGTGGGTGGCGAAGGCCCACACGCACTCCTCGTTCGATGCATATAAAGCATGCCGCCACATCTCTTCAAGCTGCTCACGCAACATTGAGCACAGAAGGAGAACGCTAAGCAGTCAACATTACCATGCCACCATGCAGATGCCCAAGCCAAGAACGGCACTGACCTGAATGCCAGCTGTTGCCTTGCTGAGCTGGGCATTTCATGAGTGCAAGGCACTTAACTAATTTCATATAGCATCTCGCTTCTCTCTACTACAAAACATAATTAAAGGGTACAATAATATTGTATTGCACACACTTACTGTCCACTTTAATAGAAACACCCATCTTATAAGCAGAAATATATGGCCACTGTCAGACTTTTAGTAATGTTGGGTCATTTTTTTTGGTCATTTTATCCACAGGCGTTTTCAAAATCTGCAAAAACTGAAAAACGTAAAATGGAGATAGGTTTTATTCTGACAAATCTCAGAGATACCAGTTTTATTGTTCAAATCAGGGGTTTTACTAAAGATTCAACCAGAAAATGTACCAAAAATTGCTATTTAGTCAAGTTGGTACACAATAAATCAATCTTTTGTAGTCTTTTTTAAGCATAATTGATATGTGACTCAAATGCTATATGCATCCACTCACAACAGGCACAGATCAAGAAAAGGTAGTGAAATAAAACAACGTCATTCTCCCTCTCTCACTATGAAGTTAAACTACTAGCTAGCAAAAGTTAGCATTAGCCTAAACTTTTTTATTTATCTCACATAAACTGAAAGTTAGCAGCTAACAAACAACCAAGTAAACCCTCGACAGCAGCTATACAGACCATAAGTTAACACAAATCCATATTATAGGTGGAAATATGCACTCTATAACTACTCACTGTTTTACTCTGTACATTATAGATTTTGAGTAATGTTTATTTTACTGAGCATTTAGTCATGTAGTCCTGTCTTTAGCTTCAGCAGTTCCCAACTGATGAAAGCGAGTAACTGAAGTGAATGACTTACACCTTATGAGGTCAAATATAATTGACTTGCAGCTTAGGAGGTATCTAACTGTATATGGTTTCTAATAATGTGAATAGTGTTGTATAATATTATTAGTGTTTTTATTCTCTTGTGCTTCACTTGGAAAAAGAAGAGTACTTCTCTCCTGTCCTTACTTAATGTGCTCTGACAATGGATGAAGATTTCATTTACACCTAATCAGATCAAGTAAGACATGCCCAATTGCTCCAGCCAATGGCTGCAGTTTTATAACAGCTTTAACCATGAGACTAATTCCCACAAGGCCTGGACTCACATCTCATAAATGTTGGGAACTCGCCACCATTCTCCTTTTAGACATCGCCAGCTGTATTAAAATTTTAAAGGAATATATCCCGTATTATGCAGCGCTGCATACTTGAATGAAGGTTATGTATTATGTAGCTGAATGGGAATATGTCACATACTGTGAACGCTAAGCTGTTAGACCTTTCATTATTTAGTTCGTTTGGATTTAAACATTGCACTGCTACAGAGTTTGGTTCCACCACTGTCTAACACAGAGGTGGGTGTATATTTAGGTAAGAGCCATAAAAATGGGTTTATACCATACCAGCTATATTATACCATACCAGCTATATGCAATTAATGAAAAACCTGAGGCCACAAACTCCAAAATTCTTACACATTTAATGGCAAAACTCACATCATATAACATAAATGAATGTCTGAGTAAATGTTGCCAAACCTCTGTCCTTGAATTGGCATTAGTTCTTTTGCTGGTGGAAGTATTATGCTAGCTTACTAAAACATCACATCATAGATACATCATAGATATAGACAGGTATTTTACACACTGCATACAACGTTGTACAAAAATGATAAATGACCTCCTATTTATTACATTTTCAGTCACAAAATACATAGATCTGAAGGGTTTAGATATTTGATACTGTACTTGCTTTAGGACAAAACGGGGGGACGGGGCGGGGATATCATTGGTCAGAAGGCAGGAAACACCTTGGACAGGTCACCAGTGCATCACTTCATATTGACAATAATTAAGGCTTTAATCTTTGAGAGTTGAGAAAAAGTCAAGCTGTAAAAAATCTGTCTGCCTTCTGCTGTGAGAAGACAACTCAGTGCTGAAATTATGTGTAGCTGTCAAGAAGCCCTCACTGAGAAAATTAAATAAAAATAAGAAAAAAGAAAAACATTTACAAATCGGACCAAAAAAAAGAAAACTGCTGGTGAACAGTGAGCTGACCACCCCATTTGAATGCAGACATCAGCATCTCTGAGTGTGTTTGGAGTTTCTTAGATTGAGAGAAGCAGAAAATGAAAATAACTTCTAGCACTGAACTTTGTAGGTGTGAAAAAAACATCCCTGCACATTAATAATGTTAAAGGGTGGACATACTAAACACTGAAACATTTGGTATGATTGTTGAGATTTTCTATTTTCTGTTTTTCCTCTTGATGCTAAAAAATGAATAACTTGTCCTTAATGACCGTGTTGACTAAAAAGTTTTGCATAGTACTGTATATTTGCCTCTTTTATGTTCATTAGGGAAGTGTAGTAGCCATCTATTACAGAATGCAAGGCCTTATGAAGAAAGAAAAGAAAGGGAGACATAGAACTGAGGAAGGCCTAAGTCAGAAACATTGTTTTCTTGACTGGAAAGATAATTTAAGTGCTTCTTCAGATATATAAACAATGGTGATACTTCTGAAACTGGATAAAAGGTAATGTATAATATTGCTTGAGCCTGATTTGGGACACACCTTTGATGGTAGAGCAGGTCTCTGTTTACTTTACTAAGAACTTCTCTTTCACCAAATAGGCTTTGTTTTTCCCCAAACAGGCCTGAGTCTAAAGAATGTGTGATATCCAGGTAAAAATGAATTGACAAGCTTTTAATTAAAATTTTTCTCTATTCTATGCTGGCTGCCTTGGGAGCATGTGCCTCCTCCGGTGTGGCCCCCTAGCCAGTTGGATTCAGATTGAGAGAAGAAAGTTGTATTTTCTCCTGCCCCTAAAAATCCCTCACAGACAGGTTTTTGTTAGACAATCTGTTTGGTTCTCTGTATGGGCGTCAGCCTGCTTTTGAGAGGAAATGGTCACGTACATCTTGGTGTTTATGGCAATAATTAAACACATCTGCTGTTAAAGGGATACAGCAGAGGGAAAGTCCAGGAAGGAGCTTTGTGGGCATCCCAAGGGCCACTGGCAGTTGGATGTGTTGCTGTGTAGTACGTGCATGTGTCCGTGTGTGTGTGTGTGTGTGTTGAGGGGGGATTAGTTGAAACAGGTGTGACGTATCAAGCCAAGGACACAGAAGTCCACAGACGTAAACACACTCAAACAGCAGAGAGGAGAACATGCTTGCGAATGATTCTGGTCTTACAACGAACAGGGCGACTCTTGCCTAATAGACCTTGAACTGATCAGTGCATTAACGCGTGCTGCGCTTTGATCCGCAGCTTGTAAACCGAGCGGGGCGTCTCTCGTCGTTTCTCTGCTCTGGCCTCTCTGACCCTGCTAACTGGCCCTGGGGAGGCGCCAGAGCACAAGGCTCTCTCACGCAGCTTCCCTGGGAGGCTCCACAGTGAGGGGCTGAAATCCTAGACTTTCATCCATAACGCCACTCTCCCTATTTCAGCTGTGCTGCTCATTCACGCGCCAGTTTCAGAAAACAAGGAAGTGCCCGATTTCACTTGCAACCACAGTACAGAGGGGGCAGCACAAGACAAGACTTGGACCTGAAACTGTGAAGCGGCCTTTTGTACGGCTAAGTGGCTGACGACTCATATTATTATGTTTATTGTATAGCACTGCTACACTTCTTATGTCTCACCATTTATGTGATGTACAGGACTGTGCAGAATCAGATACCACCATTCATTCATTAAAAAAATGACAAGTTATTCATTTTCCATAGGATATTTCTGAGGAGATTAGATATAAGATGCACCTGCATAGGGAAGGAGAATGTCAAAAAATAATAAAAACTGAAGTTCAAAAAATACAACTGTGTATGATCTGGCAGGCCACCACAGCTGTCACTATCATACAAATAGTACATGCAGTTTTCATTTCTTAGAGACGCTCAGCTCTTGTCTCAGATGAATAAAATCCACAGGTGTTTATCCATCCTTCCACTGTGAGAAGACATCTCAACACTTGGGTCTGAAAGGATGTGTCAAGAAGTCTAAACTGAGAAAAGGACATAGACAAATAAGAAACTGTTGGTGTTCTAAGAACAATGAACTGGCCACCCCAGAATACAGATCTCAACTAAATGCGCATTTGGGATTACTTAGATTGTGAGAAGCAGAAAAAAATGTCTTATAAGACTGAGTTTAGGAGGTATGGAAAACTAGCATTGCAGATTTTTTGAAACACTTTAAAAAAGGAATAGTGGTCTCTGTCTTGTTCATAGTACATACTGGGGCCAAGATGAAACAAGATATTCAGAGCACAAAGCACTGAATTAATACAAATAAATAAACAAACCTGCTGAAAAACATACTCAAAACGTATATAAAGTATATATACAGGAAAACAAATATATATCCCTTCAAACCTTAGGTCTTACAATTTCCACTACTACTATGAAACTACTATAAGAGTGAGAAACAGAAGTCAGAACCCTTATTTAGTCGTTTAGGGTTACGGTCTTAAGGGGTTAAACGTTAATGTGAAATCAATTTGAGCCTCTTAGCTCACCTGTATGTCTACATTCTAAAGCCTAGTATAAAGTAAATACATTTTTAAAAAGTTAAATGATTGACTTATAGGAGTAAAAAACATGTGAGGTAACACTTTACTTCAGGGTACTATTCATATGGCTACATGACACCTACATAAGCATGTCATAACCACTGACATAACTCGAAATGTTTATAAACAATGAATGATATATAGCGAATGATGCCGACCGGAATAAGCATTTAGAAATACCCTACAGCAAAATGCTATCATGTCAGCACTGGTTCAGTACTGGAACAGTGTTAAAAACAAGTTCTGGCTGTCTGTCTTTGCTGTTTATTAGGACCTCACACCTCATGTAACATACAGTTTACATGGAGGTGGACTGACTATTGAAAGTGGAGGTAAGATTCTACACACATTACCAGGAATGTCATAACTGGTGTGATTGTGTTTGTGCTGGCCTGCAGGGATCTGCACTGGTGCTATCACGTGCCACTCATAGATCCTATGCTTCCTTTGTTTCTGGCCTAAAAAAGCTCTGCAAAGCCGGGCGGCGAGCCACCACTTTATGGAAATAGGCAGAAAAAGGCTGAGGTTGGAGGCTGGGATTTTGACAGGAAAGCTTCAACAGGAAGATCTACTCATGAGAAAGAGAGACAGAGAGAGAGAGAGAGAGAGAGAGAGAAAGAGAGAGAGAGCTGTCAAGTTCAGTGGAGAATTTAAGTACTTTCAACCTAACATATAAACTCTGCATAAAGAATCTGCTGTCAGGTGCACTTGTCTAACATGGCAGCACCATCAGCAAGTCAACCGCCATTAGCTTTAAGCCATAAGCTCTATTCTGCCCCTTGGCAGATTACTCCGAAGGTCATACTTCACTTTGCGCACACTCACTCAGTCTTTTGCTCCCCCATATCCCTTTAAAGCGAATACACCCGCTTGGACCTCCCTCTCAGAGCACAACACAACTCATGTTCAGATCAGCCACAATACATCCTATAATCCTTCCCCTTCAATATGCAGCTAAATGTGCCCATGCACTCCTTAAATAAACATGCGTAGCCATATCGTTCTTCTCTTTTTCTATAGCCGGGCTCCTGCCTTTCTCTTCGTGTTAGGCTGCGAGGGAAAAAGTTGCAAAGCTCAGACCTGAATTTGATTGAATTAGATTGATCTGTGGTAATGAAAATGTGTAAGCAGCTTGCAGGCAAAAGCTTGGCCTTAGCAGGCCTGGTCCCAGCCCAGCAGAGAGAGAGAGAGAAAGAGAGAGAGAGAGAGAGACTGATAAAGGTGCGCAATACTGTACACTAGCTCAACAGTAATTTTGTCATTGTGCACATCGGCTACCATTTACCTGCTAAACATTATGCACATATTTTCTACTCAGTGCAGCTGCTACTCCAAACCTTTACCATAAAGGGCCTGTATTTGGGCACAAACTTTAATGTCTAATATATGTATTAACAGTATGTATATGTGCGATATATGTACACCCATCACCAAAAAACAGAAGAAAGAAAGTGTCAGACTGCAAAGCTATTACATAAAGGTTATCAGGAACAATAAATGATGATAAATTTAGACTGATATGGG
Source organism: Semaprochilodus insignis (assembly GCA_034552555.1). Lineage (NCBI taxonomy): Eukaryota > Metazoa > Chordata > Actinopteri > Characiformes > Prochilodontidae > Semaprochilodus > Semaprochilodus insignis. The sequence continues at coordinate 25,487,055 of CM067479.1, read as the reverse complement.
CAATATTTATTGAGCTACACATACAGAAGTAGTGTCTCTCAGTATGGTGTTGGGCTGCCATGTTTGCTAACGCAACATGTCAGAGGTTCCTAATGGTGTCCTGTGATAATCCATCCCATACAGCTTGAATATTCTCACACAGTTCCTGCAGATTGTGCAGTAGGGGTGGAGGTGGAGTGACACCAGGCCTTCTGGACATGTGGCGCGTGACAACAAACCATTCATCTTGGTTTCGTAGGTTGTCTCCACCAAGACAAAAGCGGGACTCATCACTGAAGATGACCCGTTGCCATTCTGAGTCGCTCCATGACAGCCTGGCATGACACCATTGCAGTTTTTGGTGACGCTGACATGGAGTTAAGGGCAGTCATTGTAACAGTCTGCGTACCTGTAGCCCTGCGTCGCATGGAGAGCATCACTTCTCACTAAATGTGCGCAAATGGGGGTGTTGAGTCATACAGGTATGGCAATATGACCCATCCTTGTTTATGTCACAAGCAGTGTCAAACTCTCACAATGTCAAACCTACCCTCCAAATTTCATTCATGTGGTTTGATTCCTTCTGGACACAACTATTTGTGCAACTGTTTATTTTATTGATGATGAGTGTAAGTCACAGACCTTTGTGAAACGCTGTGGGCCCAGTTGAAATGATGTGTTATGTTGGTTTTGGAAGCGTAATGAAAAACAGTGTTCACACTTTTTACACATTTTAATGCACACTTAGTGTTTATTTACTGAATCAAATGTGTCTTATGAAAGCTTATAAATAGGATATTTTATATATGTTTTTTTTCAGTATTTAAAACTCAACACATAGAAATAGTAGAACACCTTAAAAATCAGCAAACAATTTCCATATTCCCATACACTTTTCCATATTTATGTAGTTATGGCAAAGAAACCGGTTCCTAGTCTGATAGTACTGGCTGAACAAGTCTTAAGGTTAATCACTGGCTAACAACCCTAGGCTTTAAGGAGTTATTCCCCTAAATTCTCTGTTTTATCACAGCCTAGGGTTTATCAGTCAGTAATTACATAGAAAATGAACCCCAGGCAGCTAAGGGGTTAAACTGAAGTTGTCTGATTCACCTTAACCTCTGCATTTAATAATGTCTGTGTGTTTATTTATTGCTTTACATTTTTCTTTGTTTCATTTTCAGTCCTTGTGCGTACTTTGCTAAGAGTAGGTTCTAATGCTCAGGAAGGGTGGCTGGAGGAGAAGGGAGCCGTATAATTAAGCAGCAGAATTATGCTGAGCGTTCAGACCGGTTCTCGCTTGTCTTTCTCCACCTCATCGGCAGCCAAGTGCCGCCAAACAGCTGGCCTGAATCGCTGAGTGCTCTTAATGAATTGGAGGCCTGGGCGTGAGTGCAGGGTGATTAAATGAAAAGGGACTAATATTCCTGGGTGGGTTTGGCTGAAGCATGAACGTCCTAAAAGGCGCACTTCCACTCAGAGGGATGCCACTAGAGAGAGAGAGAGATAGTGTGAGAGAGAAAGAGAGAGAGTAAACTGGGGGGTAAAGTGGAGGGGAGAGAAGGGAATTCTTACCCAAGAGGATTGCCTTTAATTTGGGCTACTGGGCGGGGGGTTGAGTGGTTAGTGAGACAGAGGGGCACTTTGTTTTCCCCTCTCAAAAGCAGGAGTCCCACTGTTGCGGTCATGCTAGTGAAAACAGCGAGGATCCTACATGGCTGTTTCCTTGTTCTCCTGTCAAAGGATTAACATTGCCATGTTTGCCAGGGCCTAATGTGAGTGACTGTGGGTCTGAGTGTGCGAGGGTTCTGTATGTGTGTGTGTATTGGAGAAGTGTGTGTGTGGGTGAAACAGAGCTGGGTTTGTGGAGGGGGGGTCTTGTTTTTGCACTTTCAATTTTCTGCTAAAGGTTGGTGCTGTACACACTGCAGTTTATATACAATGCACCAAGTGTACTTAACCTTCAACAATTATTCATTTATTATTTTGTGGTGCAATATAATATTAATGATATATATTAAAATTCATTTTTATATAATATTATGTCAAAATATCTAGCAAAATACAAAAAAAACCAGAAGTCACAATTTCCTTATTGAATTTCCATAAATTCAAGTTATATCGTCTATCTATCTAACAATCTAACAATCTAACAATCAATCAATCAATCTATCTATCTATCTATCTATCTATCTATCTATCTATCTATCTATCTATCTATCTATTCAGTGTGAGATCAGCACATTTTGTTCCATCTTGATCCCATTAAGTACAGTGCCGAAATCAGAAACTGCTTTTTCAAATAAGTCTGCAGGGATGTTTTTCCACACCTCCAACGTTCTAGACACTGGTGACATTTTCTGCCTCTCACAATCCAAGTAATTCAGACATACTTATAGTGTATACTCATAGCATAGTGGGGCTGAGGTCTGGACACTGGGGCAGTCAATCCATTATTCTGAGAACACCAACAGCTTCGTTTGACTTGCAAATGTCCCTCTTTTCTGTCTATTTCTCAGTAACAACTTCTTGACAGCTACACATTCTTTCTGAGCCATAGAGCTGAGTTGTGTACTTACAGTGAAATGATGGAGGTGGATTGTTTCAGATCTGACAGAAGAGTGGCACTTGATTTTCTTCAATCTCTCAAATACAAAAGGATTAAGTACTGTTTATCTGATGGAAATAATTTTGGTGGTTTTCCATGTCTTTTTTGGTGTGGAGACTGTAGTTCATCAGTTGTTATGAGGCCAGTTTTCTCTCTTTTATTTGATTTTCACTGGATTTTCTTGGACTTTCTTCTTCCTTTTGCAAGTTGGTCTAATCACCTCAGAAATATCTTTGTAAAACTGAATAAGTTGTACGTGTGACTGGTAATGACTGGCAACCAAGTAAATGAATGGTCTCTGACTTTTGCACAGCAATATATACATTGTTGATTTATATATTTGGAGTTTGGCTTATTTCTGTTTTTTAACCAGTTGAGAACAAACATTTCAAACTGTATTGTGACCTACTGAGAACAATCATTTGTCAGCACATAAATCAATGTTTCACGTTCTTTTTTTGTATATATGTATTTTAATTTTAAATTTTTAAAGAAAACGTGAGATGCTCAGTTAGTTCTTGCATCATTGCTCTTTATCCTAAAAATAAATAGTAATTAAAAATAACAAAAAGAGAGATTAAGCACACATGCTTTTAGGTCTGGTAAGTTGAACACTATAATAAATCATCTCTGTGCAAAGATCCTTGAGTTAATAAGAAACGGTCCTTTAAAGTGGCGTGCTTCGCAGGGAATTGAAGTGCACACTTTCCCTTATCATTATTGTTATTAGTGGCCAGTGTATGCTTAATGAGATATGCAGATTAACCTTTTTGAAGTGCTACATCGCTTCCTAATTGTGTCAGCCGAATCATTAGGTCCGTTATAACTTGTACTTTGCTCAACCGCTTGGTCCAATTTTGGGGAAGTTTAATAATGCTCTTTAAAAACAGTCTCTTGATGCTTTTTTGTCCAACGTTTCCAATGTAATTGAGAATAATTGTTGCAGGGACTTCTAGACAAAAGGAGTGGGGGAGAGAAGTGATTTATTCCGTACATATCAACATGACCATGCAGCCAACTTCAACATACCAAAACCAAACTGTGCTTCTCAGACGTCTGCTCTTTCAAGCCGTCCCGCTCTGAATTATAGCACATCTGGAGGGTATCTGAGGGTAGGCTAGCATGGAGGCTGAACTCGTGGCTGGGGCCAAAGCTAAGACATGCTAAACAGAGGGAGAAATTTACATCCTCATACTGAGGAAGTATTTTAGCCCTATACTATTTCAATCCTTCCACGTCCAATGTGTTTTCACGCAGGCTGAGGTTTGACCGGCCGCAGCTTCAGGCCCATCCCTCTCAATCTTGGTGATGTTTCACTGCTTGCCGTTTGTCTGGAGTAGACCCTAGCCAGAATAAAAATAGATACTCGCATGAACTGTAGATCAATGTTTTTGTCCCCCTCTCCTGCTTATAAAAACAAGTAAGGATGAAGCTGGTCTCACATCTGGCTCCTGTTTTGGATTTGGCAAACAAAGTGTTCATGGCCCATCTGACCAAAAATAACAGTGCCTCACTGGGGAGCTCTTGCACCACTTGGTCACATGAGTAAGACAGTGTAAGTGGGAGTAAGTGGTTCTATTAAACACTTCTATCTTAACCACCTTAAATGTTACAGTAACACTTCATCAGGACATACAGTATGGGCTTGAAAATGCAATGCTTGACACGCACTCTTACATTCACTGTCTGTCACTGAATTGGGCTTCTTTTTTCCTGAATTGAGGTTCTCTGTTTCCTCATAGTGATGCTGTTTTCTTGTTTCATGCCCAGTTCGATGTGTTGTACTTGTACGGTGACATTACCTTGACCTTGTGCAACGCAACTGCAAACTCCCCATCAAAGTGAGTCTTTCAAAGGAAGCTGTGCCTAATTAGCAGGCGAACCTGACAGATCACATTTGACGTGGAAATCTGGCTACCATAGCTCAGAGGCGAGACAAGGGGAGGAAGCTTGCGTGCTGGCTGAAAGAGTTGCGCAGACAGAAATGAAAGAGACACTGCTTCTTTTCATGTCAGTTCATGCCACCTGTTGATCACTCGCTCATTCACAATGCCCAAAGCTACAGCTGGGACTTCACAGGTAGAGTGGAAGCACAGTCACGGGTGCTGGAGAACCTGGAAAGACAACTCGAGACATAAATGTCCAGCAGGAAAGTTAAGGTGACCATGTTTTTTCAGACAATGTATCTTTATCTTAATACAGAAATTCCAAACTGTATTCCAAATCATTGTCTTTAAGGTGCTTTCCATGGTCACTTTATTTGAAATCCTTTTTTGGTGTGGAGACTGTAGTCCATCTGTTGGTAATTCAGTATTGAAATAGGTCTATTAATGTCTATTAATACATGTCTATTAACTAATGCAATGTCAACCACTGTAATAGCAAGAAATTTAAGCTATTTTACTTAGCTAAACCATGTACATTTTAAAGCTTTGGAGACTTCAGTAGAAATGTGTAATTGAACGCAATACACCGAAGAACGTTTAGGATTGTCAGTTGTACTTTAGACCCCTTCCCCAAGCAGATGAATCTACTGATTGCAAGCGCATTGAAATAATATTCATTGAGAACTCAGACAAATCTTGGTGAGACATAAGCATCAAACTTGACCTTCTTTTTGAACTTGAGCATGTCATGGTTATTATGTAAAGACGTATGACCGGAATCTTAAAAATTCGCAAAAAATACCTCTGGCTTTTAAATAATAAACTATTATCAGGCTTTACAGGTTGACTCAAAGCAGCACACAGACCAGCAATTTTTGCGTGTTTTTTTCTCTTGACTCTCTGACTGTTACATAGTCCCGCTTCTGAATGTAGAAAATGGACAATGTTGGTTGAGATGCATCATAAAATGGGATGAAAACCTAAAAACCTAAAAATTTCTCTTTGGCATAGAAAATTGTTTTGTTTTAATGTAGTCAGAAGCATTGTCTTACAAAAGTCTATTGGTGTGTATGTGTGTTCTAGTGGACGTGTAAAATCGATTAAATTGCTTCCTAAAACACAGATATAGCAACGATTAAACAACAAAAAATGTACAGAGAACAAAGAAGTATCAGCTTGGCTGTGGGGGATTCTGGATCTTCTAGTATCTTCTTTCAAAAAATGAAGGTTGATGAGAGTCCACCTTCGCAAGTCTTGTCAAAACCCAACTGAACCATGTAAACTCCTGTGTAAGCAAACCACCAGGTTCACCAGTCCAGCAAGCGATTTGGTCTTGGGGATGCTCGCTGGTAGATGCTAATCTTCCCAAGGCTCTACAGGCCTGCTATATTTGTCTGAGGATGGCGCGGGCACTGGTGCACTCCTAGAGGGTAGACGAGGGTTAATGGCGCCCTGATCTCCCAGGGGAGTATTGCCTTCCACGGAGGCACGAGGTCCGGGCAACAGGCGGCTGAGATCCAGGGCTTTAGCCCTGCTCAACCTGAGAGGGGCCGGCGTGGTAATTTGAGCTAATGACTTAGCAGCAAGCTCGAGACTGACCCTAAGCACAAGCAGTGCAGATGCTATCAACTGAACACGGCCTTCTAAAACTGCTCTCTCTGCCACTGGCACTCTCTCTCTCTCTCCCTCTCTCTCTATCCTTTCTGTCACCTGATTCTGTGCTAAGGCCAGCTAGCCCATTAGCATTCCAGCCAGGCTAAACAGAATCTTAATTAGCGGAGATATTCCCGCAGAAAGGCTTCATCCCCTGCCTCCTTTCAGCCTAATGGCTGACGTCCGGGGTATTTTCCTCTCACCGCTCTTCGGGGGGATATTGTGTTCGGCTACGAAGCATGACAGCAATGTAATGTGCTATGCAAAGAGAAGGGGAGATGAAAAAGTGTGGCAATAGGAAGGAGGAAGTCGGGGGCTGGTGTGGCGGGGGGTTGGGGGGGAGCGTCCCCGGGTTGGATGTAATAGCGAATCTGTTTACAGCAGTTAATGAGAACACAGGCGCTACTTTATTCTTGCTGGGTGAATTATCTTTCTCTGCTGAAAGAGGAATACTGACACATGTGAGGTGGATGAAATGAGCTCATGTCGTCTCTGGGAAAGGGCTGTTGCTTAAAAGCTGTGAACTTTGAAAGCGATAGCTGGAGACAAGGACGTGCACAGTTTAATGATTGTATATCTATACAGGTTGTGTTCATATGTAAACTATATTTTGTTTGGATTATTTAATATATGATGTTCCACACATAGCCTGGAATGCACACTACCTGACCTCTTTATCGTATTACCTCCTCTTATATTACCTCCTCCCTTCAGAGAAAAGGATACCGGCCAGGTAAATTTGGGTGCAAGGGAAAAGCAACATAAATGTACCATCAAAGCACCCTTTTTATTGTAACATTTTTTGAATAGTAAAATTGCATAAAAAGCCTGGAGTTGAGACAGGGTGCATGGTGGAGACAGGGTACATGGTGTGCACTTATGTTCCCGTGGTAGAAGTAGTGATATGGTACTCTTGAGGGGACCACCCCAGTATTTGTACCTTGAAAGGTCAGGTTTTCTTCAGTACTGAAACCCTTTCTTTGTAGCTTCCCCTTGTTGGTGTATGATTTAAGACTGTACACCAACTGTTGATGCATAGCTTTAAGTTACCCATCCTTTAACCCATCATTTAACCTGACCTGAGAGCCTCTTTTGGCTGGATAATGTTTGAGAATAATAAAATGTATCGATAAATAATAATATTACACAAAGAATGGAGTAAACAGGGGCCTAGAAATAGTTTGTGACAACTGTTAAGCTACTATATGTAATTGTACACCTGTGTAATACACTTATAAGGGAAGTTGTCAGTAAGTGAAAGTACAAGGTTGGGCATGGTGAATAAAGTGGATGGTGGGAGTCCATTTATAAATGAGATACTCATTTTCTTCCTTAAGCTTGAACAACACTTAGGTACTTACCTATGACTGATCAACATGCTGTCAGGTTGTTTTGTTGATGACACCTCATGTTTTATTTTCACATACAGGCTTGTATATTTTCCCACGAGGGAATATACACTTACATGCTAGCATTACGGAAGTGAGGGCCTTATTTTCATATGCAAATAGCTGTTTACGGCATGACAAAATATTACATTCTGCTTATTTCATTGACATTTGTATGTTTACTTGAACGGTCTGATATGATATGCAGTCTCAATCTATTCCCTTTATGTTTTCTCTAATTTAAGAAAATGTTTTGAGACTATCCTTTACATTCGCCTCTCTTGAGTGCAAAAACACCAGCATGTTAAAAATACCTTTCCACCTAACAATCCAATCCTCTTGACCCTAGAGAAAGCGCCCCCCCCCCCCCCACTTGCCTATTAATTAAAGACTTCCACTAATGTTTTGTTTCATTCTCACTCTGCTTTGCTTGTCATCGAGCCATAAGAGGTTTTTTTGTAGTATGTGAACCACCTGTGCTTGTCATTCATAATCTAGCTCCTTAAACTGGGCGAAGTTAAAGTAAATCTGGTCAAGAGTCGTTATGAAATGGTAGCATTTAGAATTAACCTCTCAGGCCTATTAAGGCTTACCAATCATAAATTAAACAAATACTGATTGCAACGGGGTTGGAAGTGACCAGAAAGACACTGGAAACATGTGGCAGTTTTCACTCCACAGCAGCTGCAACAGTAGACCCAAGTGGATGGCTGCTGGTGTGTTAGACCTCACTAGCATAAGAAAAGGTAAGAAATAGCCCATGCAGCCTGTGGAGCAATAAAACTCTGCTCAGCATGAGCTATAACTGTCAGTTAAAGCACCACGGCCGGACTGAAGGGTCTAATAATCTTCCTCAGATTGCAATGGGAAGCCTTGATCAGCGCAAGAGGAGAACATCCTTTTTGGCACCTTTATGAGAGAGCCAAACCGGGACACACTTCGAAACGTCTAACTGACTTTGATGTGTTTTATTAAACCCATATGCAACCCATTTCTTCTTGCCCCCTCTCTCTCACTTCTTTTCTGAGCTGAGAAGTTATTTACAGCAGAACTCTAATGGTGGATTAAAGTCATAAAGATAAACGGTGTCAAATTGAGAGAAGGGAGCCATTACCGGCCTCGGCCTGGTAGCAGAAAACGACTTTAATGCCCAAGTCATGAGTCATGCATACACATGCGCTCTGTATGTAATAATATAGAGTATGTAATAATGTAATGTATGAAATGTAATAATGTAATAATGATGAATCTCCTACGTGTATTATGTGTGTGTGTGTGTCAGTGTATGTAAATGGTGTTAATATTAATGTAATATAACCTATATATACTTATATGTAGTATATATCAATAACACAGAAATAACACTGTGTCCTATATGTGTAATATATATCTTACTAAATATTAATAATGTTATAAACAAACTGTAAACTCTTTTCAATTCCTCCATTCGTCATGACGTGTAAAAAATAACTTGGGTTTTCAATTAGGAAAAAAAAAAACATTAAGACGAAAATAGAGGTACTTGTTGTTTTGCGCTATAACAAATATATGTAACTACCTCTGTAATAATGCTGTTAGTATGCTGCTAATAATGCTATTATATATTTGCAGCTACTTATGTTATAGATTACCTACATGTAATACAAATTAAAACAGCAACAATATTTTATCAATTTGCATTGTATAGTTATATATGTACTTTACACTTTACAAAATCAGCACCATTTTTCTCCTGAAACTGTATGAAAACACACACACACACACAAACACACACACACACACACACACACACACACACACACACACACATGATATATTCCTATGAATACTACTCTTATCACCATACCCAAAACAGCTACCACTGCTCTGGCCCTCACAACCTTCTACTGTTCTGCATTACCTGCATATTCTCCAGTAGGAAAGTGAAGCCTTTAAAATGAGCACTTATTTAATCTTTCTGACAGCACATGTGAGCTAAAGCCCCACTAAAGCAGCCCTAATTATCCCCAGTACTGCTCATTCTGGCTGGGTAATAGTGTCCAGTCAGGCAGTGTTTACTGTAGGTGGTTTATAGGGGGATGAAGATCTTTTACAGGAACAATAATTCTGTTTATAGACAACAAATCTTTGAGGGAAAGAGAGAGAGAGAGAGAGAGAGAGAGAGAGAGAAAGAGAGAGAAAGAGAGAGTTGTGTGGGTGGTAAAAGAGAGAGAGTGACATGGAATGATCCGTTCTGGACATCTTAGACTTTTTTCGCATTGCGTTAATTACGTTTTAGTTATTTATATATTACATATATTTTAATTGTATACGTTAATTACATATTGCGTAGTACATTAAATACATTACGTATTACGTTTTAATAACAGGCCTGTTATTCTTGTAAATATTATTATTATTATTATTATTATTATTATTATTATTATTATTATTATTATTATTCAGTGATTAAGGTACATCTTTACTGTAACTGTACTATGTGATCGGTCAGGCGGGGTGTGCAGTGCGTCTCTCTAAAGCTGTCGGGAAACCTACGTCACTGCTTATTAAAAGCAGTAGCAATAATATCTCATGATAATTAATATTAGATATTAATATTGTACCTCGCCATCCTCGCTGTGAGCTGTGGTTATTTGTATTTATGTTTTCAGGATCAGCGCGCGGAGCTGTAGAGCCTGATTCACTAAAACCCGCTAATATTATAATAATCATACGCAACAGCAGCGCGCGAGGAGCGGATCGCAGAGCTGCGATTAAAGCTCATTAAACAGGGTTTATATCCCCGCAGCTCCGTAACGGAGCCTGACCGAGCCGCTCAGAGTCCACCAGACGGAAGTGCCGCTGTTATTCATCGGGGGAAAAGAGGAAAGAGAGAGATGAAGAGAAAGAAACAGAAGCTTTACCTGGATGAGCCAATGGAGTCATAACGTACAGCAAGTAAACATATGCACGAATAAATAAATAAATAAATAAATAAATAAATAAATAAATAAATAAATAAATTGCCGTGTAAAATACAATATTAACTGAATTCGTTAACCTCTAATTCACTATGCAGGCTCTTTTCCTTTAAAGCCTGATAGAGTAAACATTTCTAAAGCTGCGGCTGCTTTGGTTTTTTCCTGGTGTATAATTATTCACAACAGATGTTTATTTCAATAACACGGATTACTGCGGGAGCGACATTCTTACCCGCCACTTTCTCAGCTGGACACCATTTTTCACATCAACTTTCACTAAATAATAAATAAAATAAAATAAATAAATAAATAAATAAAGCGATCATTGGACTTTCCCAGTGCACAGCAGCACCTTTTATTCACAATGAAAGATATAAATTAGTAAAAGTTTCTCCTTAACAACATTTTGTAACCTCTGTCTTTTTTGTGGTTGTTTTTTAAATAAAAACCAATTATAATTTATTTACAAAGCAAGGTTTCTGCTTTCCATTGCAATACAACTTGCATAAATTAATAGGCAACTGCCGTCATCATACAAAAATAAATATCAAATGTATTCCACTCTTAGTTGAGTTTACCAGCCCCGCCTCTCGCCCTCCTCCAAGATTACAGCCTTTACAAAGAAAGTACAGATGAAGCTCTAATCATGTCCCACACAGGATGTGTACCATAGATGGCAATGAAGCAAACTACACAGGGGGTCCTGAGAGAGTTTCCACATGGTGAGATAACTACTTTATCCATAAATGCACAAGTCAGTCATCAGAAAAAGGGGGAGAAGAAACAAACAGGAAATAAATAATAATGCACCTCCAGGTTTCCCAGTCCTCATAGCTCAATGGCATATGCTTTTAAATCTAGTCAAGTGCTCTGTGCTCCTCGATGCAATCCGGTTTGGGGAGAGCTGGTGGGCTTTTTTTAATACCAGCAGAGGTGGTTGTGGTGTGGGGTGGGGGGTAGGGTGGGTGATGGCTTTGTTTTCTTTGCTCAAAGCAACTGTGACACCTACCTGCGGACCAAGGAAACAAAACCTACATCAGTCTAAACACAAAAACAATTAGATCTCCATACAAAACTCTGAAATGCACAATAGCAAGCACTACATGAGGCCATAAAACATGATTAGGCCGCAAAGCCGTGTAGGATACAATAAGACAATGAAGACTACCGCACGCTGAAAAAATGTATGGGAGAACACGGGTAAGACTGTTTAGCCCGTGGTGTTTAACGTGGTTAAATATGCCCTCAATGTGGCCAAATCAGGGACTTACTTGAATGGTCTTCATCGTCTTTAGCTTGTCAGATACGACTGTGGTCCTACTGTGCACACCTCAGGGGAGTCTGCTGAAAACACACACTCATTTCAGAGAGGAGAAGCTAAATTTGTAACAGTCTGGACTGGAAAAAATGATTGGTCAGTTGGTATCAAAAGCCGTGATAGGCCTTGTAGTTGACCTTTGAATAAGCAGGAGTAATGTGTCAGTGAGGCACCGATATGTTAACAAGTGCTTGAGCTGCAAGGCCTGGTTGGTCATCATTCTCAAAAGCACATACCGAAAATGATTACATGGTATATTAATGACTGGACTGCAAAAAGGACTTGCATCACTCACCTTTCTTGGACTCTACATTCAAGGCCCTGAAGTGCTGCTCAGTCTGACTCTGGTTAGTCTTTAGCAGGTGCTCGGACGTATGTTTGTGAATGGCGCTGGCACTGAGGACAGTCTGAGGAAGTCCCTCATTAGCGGCCACTCCAGTGGAGCCGTACCGCAGAATCCCTTGGCCCTGCAATGAGCTGAAGCTTCCATAGTTTGTGTAGTTGCTGTAAAAGGGTGAGGTGTAGTACAGTGGCCTTCCCAGGATGGAGGAGGCTGAGTACACAGGGGCGGCAGGGGATGCACTGGAGGCCGTGGATGCCAAAAGACCCACTGCAGAGGGGCAGCTCTGCCCCAGGGGCTGCTTGGAGTCCGAGGTGGCGATCTCGGCCAGGGACCAGAGCTTAGGCTTGACTGTCTGGTTCTGGCTGTCCGTGGGTGTCCGACTGTCCAGGCATGCCTTGCTTTTGTTTCTGGAGTCCTGGTGGTGATGGTGGTGGTGGCCCAAAAGTGGAGCCTCCATGCCAGTCAGGGGTGAAGAGGTCACCGGCTTGGGTGACAGGCCCTGTCGACGCTCTGCATGGCCAGGGTCCAGATCATTCTCGTCACATTTGTCCTTGGCGTCGGGTCCAGAAGTGCAGACCAGATCACTGATCCTGCAAGTGACCTTCTCGCCATCGGACTCTGCGGAGTGGTCCGTCAGGGTGTCCACCTGAAGACTGATGCCTGTGAAAGAGTTGAAGAGTGGTGATGCACTACTCCTACAACTTACAAGCAAACTTGCAAAACACACATTTTGTACATTTGCTTTCCTTACTATGCCTGTATTGTATTTCAAAATTCCTAAATATTCCATAACAAGCAAATGGAGTAGCATTATATCAATCTACACACACACACACACACACACACACACACACACACACACATACACACACATATGAAACAATGAGTCCCTGTCCACAAAAAATACACCTAACTTCTTTTACCTTCGTCCTCAGCAGACGCCTCTTCGTTTTCCAGACTCTTCACTGCTCGCTCCTCTTTCCTTTCGCCGTCTCCATCTTCCTCATCCTCATCCTCACTCTTGCTCCTCGGCGCCCACGTGACCTTGTTCTCCTTCTTGAGTCTCCTCCTGGCGTTGGCGAACCACGTGGAGACCTGGGTGAGGGTCATCTTGGTGATGATGGCCAGCATGATCTTCTCGCCCTTAGTGGGGTAGGGGTTCTTCCTGTGCTCCTGCAGCCAGGCCTTCAGCGTGGCCGTGGCGTCGCGCGTGGCATTCTTACGGTACGTGGGGTCGTTCAGCTGGTAGGGGTAACCTGCCCCGGGGTAGGGGGCAAATCCCACTGCACCTGCTGCTGCTGCCAGACCGGCGGGGTGGGGGTCGTACGGGGAACCCTGTAAAACACACACGCGCACTTTATACAACAGTCTGAGGGATATTGTTGAACAGCAATTCTCCAATATTCTGTTGAAACAAATGCTGTAAATATTATTATTATTATTATTATTATTATTATTATTAGTAGTAGTAGTAGTAGTAGTAGTAGTAGTAGTGGTAGTAGTAGTAGTAGTAGTAGCAGTAGAGGTTTTAATAATGGTAGTATGTTCACGCAGGTAAATACATATATCCACGCGCTCAGGCACGCATACACACCTGCACACGCATTTAAATCATAAGGATGATGGTTGATGTAGGTCCAAATGACAAATGAGTAAGTACGCTATTTAAATTAGCCACAGATTTATTGTATTTTGATTATTTAAAATTATAATAATAACGTCCTATAACGGAAACCTTATGTAATAAATATTGTTTTTAATAATAAAAATAATAAACATAATAATAATAACATAGATATCAGTTAATTTATTTATTGTATAATAAAAATATAATGCATTAATTAAGTAGTGTTATCCATAAAAAACAATAATAAAAATTATGCTGATGATGGTAAAAATATTCTGTTTTATTTATTTTGTTTTTGTAAAATAATCATATATTTTTTAACATTTTTGATCCGGTCACGTGTGTTCTAATAATTATATCTTAACCAGTTGAAACGGAAAACGGGAAGAAAAAAAGGAAATAATAATGAGGGCGATAATAATAATAAACAGCTAATACGCGCAGCACAATTTCCAGTGGTACATTAACACCTGAGCAAAAAGTGACCAATGAACAAATCCTGTTCTTCTTCCTTCATTCTATTATTATTATTATTATTATTATTATTATTATTATTATTAACAGCTGACGTAGATCCATAATGAGCTTAACTAAAACGAGCCGTTGAAAATCATAATAATGAGGCCAATTACTGATTAATCCTTCAGTAATGATCAAATTGGTTTGAATGACAGATAATAGAGGACTATAATCAGTGTCTCCCTGCCTCCTTTCCTCTTTTCTTTCCTTTTTCTTTGTGTGTCTCTGTACTGTAAATCCCATTAGCGCCTGCGCTGCATGTTAAACTGCGCCGGTGTCTTCACCATTCATCCGCGGTGTGTGTGTGTGTGTGTGTGTGTGTGACCTCAGACCCGCTCTGCTGTAAAACTCATTCTACATTATGCAGCACTGAGTCTGATACAGTCCACACTAAACACTGAAATTCTGTAATAAACCTGATTAAAACTCGGAAATAAGAACCGATCATTTCCACTGTTTGGTTTCTCTCTGTGTGAACGGTTTCAGTTAAAGTGATGTACCTGCAGCGCACAGGCCTTTCTCTGAGCGCAGTGACACTCTGACATTGTCTGCGCGCTTAAAGCATCTGTCTACCACCGCGGTACAGCGAAAATCAGCGGCTTTAAACCGAGTTTAAACAAGCCTCTCTAACAGACCTGCACTGAAAACACGCACAGAGGCGCACACACACTCCCGCCACGCAACAATCACAGTTAAGAATTGAAATGTTTAGAGTCTGATTATGAGTTTTAATAATGACTATCGCATAAACACCCCATGTAAATCCGACACGTACAGTCAGTCTGTGCTTACAGTGAGTTTCCTTTCAACATGCAGTGATCATATCATATCATACATTTAGTTAGCATTACATTTGTTTTTCTAAATGTGTCTCAACCCGCATTAGCAGCGCGACAAAAACGCTTCCTGCACATGCGAAGCCCACGTCATATATACAGTCAAAATGCGCTATTATTAATTTTGAATAAGCAATTATAAATAGCCATTTTTAAATTATATCTAAATCCAGCAGCATTAACAGTCCTCGTGCAGAAACCGGAAACACCTCTTCTTGCCAACTTCTTGGCAGTTAAAATGAAATGGACAAAAAAAACATAAACAAGAACAGAAAGCCCTTATTACACACACGCACGCCCTCATAACAATAAACATCAACAATAACAACAACAATAATAATAACAACAACAACAATAATAATAATTCAGTTAAATGAACGATCTTTATATTCACATACGCGAGCTGAGTTTAAGGCGGTGTTTCCTGCAGCGCGGAGTCTGAACCGTGTTGAACTTGCAACATACGTTCAGCAAAACAACAACTACATTAATCATCCCCAACATGCAGAACCTCCTGCAGCACCAGTTCTGCGCCCACTGAGAGCTGCTTACAGCGGAGTGGAGATTTACAATCCAATACAGAATTAAAAACTGTGTCGGAACACACACACACTCACACACTCTCTCACACACACACCGCAGTCTGAAACATGTCTCCACTTTCTACTCCCAATACATCTACTACTACAATACACACACTTCCCCGTCATGGGGAGACCCCCTAATCCCCTACAGGCGCGCTGCTGCTGAGCTGTAATGTGTGGGGTGGTTACCATGTAGGGTGGGAAGGCGCTGGCCGGGTCGGTGGAGTAGGACAGCGGGTTGGAGAAGGCGGCGGATCCGGGATAAGGGCTAAAGGCAGAACCCGAGGAGGAGCAGGACGAGGACGAGGAGCAGGAGGACGAGGAGGAAGAGGAGGAGGAGGAAGAGGAGGAGGAAGAGCGGAGCAGCTCGTCGCTCCTCGCCAGAGCCGGAGCGCCGTACGCGGGGCAGGAATAAAGCGCCAGAGAGGCAGGGGGCTGATACAGGTACCCCTGAGGGTAAGACATCCTGGGGCAAGACGAACAGAGGACCTTCACTCCACAAGACTGAGCGGAAAAAAGAAAGAAAAACAAAAAAGAAAGAAGAGGAGGAGGAGGAGGAGGGAAGGAGGAGTGCGCGCTAACGCATGTAAAGAGAGTGGATGAGCGCGAGAAAGTAAGGAGGAAAATGGTGTGGAATGGAAGGAGGAGGAAGAGGAGGAGTGGAGCGAGGCCGCAGCGGCGCGAGCATGGGACACGCGGAGAGGAGAGAGAGAGAGAGAGCAGTGTGGGAAAAAACACACATACACACACACACAAACACATAGCAGCCCAGAGCAGAGAGAGAGCTCATCAGGAGGAGGAGGAGGAGGATCTCCGCCCCCTCTCTCTCTTACCCTCTCTCTCTCTCTTTCTCTCTCTCTCTCTCTCTCTCTCTCTCTCTCTCTCCTCTCTCTCTGTCTCTCTCTCTCTCTCTCTCTCTCTCTCTCTATCTATCTATCTATCTATCTCTTTTTGTCTGTCTCTCTCCCTCTCTCGCTCTCTCTTACGCACACTGCCTGACTACTCCAAGAACAAAACCGAGTTTTAAGCTCCTACAATGATTTGCATATGTGTATCTATGATAACGGCTATGTGTATAAATATATAATTGAGTAAACTAACCGCGCTTTGACTGGTAACCGTCTCGTGTTTATACGTGAGCGAAAAATAAAGGCCAAGCGCCTTTACTTTTTGTTATTATTTTAATTTTGTTATTATTATTTGTAATTACGTTACATGTAAACAAAGAAAAAACATAATAAAATATTATATAGTATAAATATTAATAACACTCAGAAGCATGCATATAATGTATTTTACACTATCACTATCATTACACTATTATTACACTATTATTAATAAATAATAAATAATTTCTTCATGTATATATATATATATATATATATATATATATATA
>CM067479.1:25425609-25466448 GCA_034552555.1 Semaprochilodus insignis | reverse complement strand
TATATATATATATATATATATATATATATATATAAACGACGGTTACTGTATTATTATTGTGCAGTGTTTTTAAAACTCTCCTGACGATCGTTACCATCGCGCTCAATGCGTTGTTTTTTCTCTCACGTATATTCGCCAGCAAAGACATCGAGCTAAATGATTTGCGCGATGTGCTAAGCGTATCATGAAGGAAAGAGAGTGAAATAAGGACAACGAGGGAAAGAAAAACAAAGCGTATATGCTGAACAGATGCAGCGATGTCTGATATAGAACTGTTTAAAGTAATGCAAAGGAGAAAAACATCTCATGTTAAATACAAGTAGAAGACTGTGATCCTCAGCACCATACGGCGCAGCGCACTAAAGCAAGGTTTAAAACAATACACTGAATAAAAATGCATGAAAAATATCTCTAGTCTAGTTGACATGCAGCCTCGATGCGCTCGCGCATCCACCGCAAAAGAGCAACGTGTTAGAGTTGAAGAGGCTGGATTGACTCGTCAGATGATTGTGTAGAGCACAAATGGAGGATTATAAAGTTGCCCATGCCGCACGGCAGGGGGCAGTAGGGGCCTCTGGCACGCGCAGGCAAGCAGGCAGGCAGGCAGGCAGGCAGGCAAGAGAGTCTGGGTTAAAGTTTAGAGTCCAAAAAAACATTCCCCTCAACCCCAAATCTATGATATTTTAGTCCCAACAAAACAGGATGGAGCTGCATGAGCTTTAGCATCAGTTACAGTTAAAGCAGCTCTGAGCCACAGAAAACTCTCAAACATCAAATTATGGCATTAAGTAAGAAGTAAGTAAGAACAGACGCCTGCATGACAGACTGGAAGCATAAGCATAAACACGGAGCGTTACAGTGGGACCAGATTTATGCAGTGCAGTGGCATTCATCATCCGTGTCTTTCACATAACTGGTAATAATGATAAGCAGGTGACTGAACATCATTCAGCATGCAGCATTACAACTGAGTGCATATCATTTTGTGCTGATGGTAAGTGGAGTTCATGCTCACTGTCCACTTTTAGAGGAGTGAAGGATGGTATAGGGTGCTTTTATGTGAGGTTTATTTATGTTGACTAAAAATAAAATAAATAAACAAATCAAAATGCTTTACTGTTAAGACATCATTCTTCTTCTTCTTCTTTTCGGTATTATTATTATTATTATTATTATTATTATTATTATTATTATTATATTGTTGTTGTTGTTGTTGTTGTTGTTGTTGTTGATGTAATGTGTGCACAAACTGAAACAAATACCCCCCCACACACAAACACACACACACAATTGACAATAATAATAAAATAAAAATAATAATAATTTGTTGTTGTTATGTGGGCACATGCAGGAACATATCAAAACACACACACACACACACACACACACACACAAAATTAATGATAAAAATAACAACAACAACAACAACAACAATAATAATAATAATAATAATAATAATAATAATATTTTTTTTAATTAGAAGTACTATGGTCTTCTTAGAATGAGCCTGTAATATATCGTTTTGTGTATATGCATAAAGTTAACAAGAAAGTTCTCTTTCATTCCGTAAATATATTTACATCTCCCGCCATAAACAATCATGACAGAGTGCAAAATGCTGGAGGTGCAGTTTCCAATCATAAAAAGGCAATACAATCAGCTCGATTTCCCAATAGTATATTCACTCATTAGCCTTTTAGGCCATTGATCAAGGTTTACTGACAAATTCTGTAATTATATGAGTCCTTATGCTCAATAAAGCTGATTAAACTGGGGGCAAAAGCACACACACACACACACACACACGCACACAAATATGTACGGCTCCTTACAGAGTCAGATTTATGATGCACGCCACTGAGTCTGATAGAAGGAAACAACTATTGATTTTTCATATTTTTCTCCAAACTTGTTTACTCTGGGAAACTCCAGTAGCGGTGTAACTGCTGTGTGTACGTGTGTGTGTGTGTGTGTGTGTGTGGAGGGGAAAGGGATTATTACCACTCACTTTTGATGAGACAAATTGCTCAGTATGACTTCAGTGGCCAAAGGCTATGCGCTGATGTTATGTTGCTTCATTTACCCTTATGACTAAATGATTATTGATTTTCTATTTTTAAGCTTTTGAAATGTGAATATCAGGAGGCTGCTGGGGATTGTTTTATTAACTTATTTCTTGCAGCCATAATTCTGTCTGACCTACTGCATGTGTGTGTGTGTGTGTGTGTTTCAGCTCTTTGTAGGGGTCAGATGTATTCAGGATGATGGAAACATTTTGATGCTATTGGAACATTTACAACATCCTTTCACCTACAAACTGCAGCTCTGTTTTTATCAAGACAGTAAAGGAGGATGAAGCTGAGGTTTTAGTTGTTGGGGTTCAGGTTAGAGTTGGTGTAAAACAGCAGCATTTACATTTACTCATACAGAAGAACATGAAACACCCACAAAGACACAAATACACACTAGGTTAGGGTGTGTGTGTGGCAGGTTGCATACATGTAATTTAGGTGTGGAGGGGGGGCACAACCAGTACCACCACAACTGCAACAAAGAAGAAGAAATAAAAGGATAGGTTTATATAGTCACAGGGCGCAGAAATCAATACAGTCAGAAATGACCCAGCCACAGCTTTCTGTCCGGGGATCAGCTCAGAGACAAAGCCCGTCAGTGTGAAAAGTCTCGCGACCACATCCTCGGAGCGAGGGAGAATTAGAGAAACGGGAGCGTTGCGTATTCTGCTCAGTTCAGCAGCGAACCTGTACTCCGTCTCTTTCTTTCTTTCTTTCTTTTTTTCAGCCGGGCGGAGTGCAGCGTGGAGGTCCCTGGGGAGAGAATATAAGGTAGCCGAGAATGCCCCTGTATTAACTTACATTTTCTTTGAACATGGCAAACATTTGCTTTGAACTTTTCTTTGAATGCCTGTGAATCCCAAAATGTAGGCAGAGAGACCATAGAGAATATGTGTGTCTTTAGGCACCTTGGCAATTTTTACTCTTATTTCATCATGTTCCTACAACACATCTCCAAAAACAGGGGAGAGAAGAAAGCTGTCGAAAAAGAGACTGAAAAGGACAGTGTGGTATCATAAACAAATGAGCCAACAAACATGAGTGCAGATAAACACAACAAACAAGCAATTTGTCAGTGCGTTAATTTATGGATTCTTCTGAGATGCTGGTGCAGGGTGGAGATATTGCTCTGCTCGGCTCTGACACCCGGTTCATGGTTTGGGGCAATCCACCGGGCTGACAGAGCGAGGGAGGGGTGTACGGGAAGGAGAACGTACACGCGTGTGTCTTTGGTCTTCAGCAATGGGCCCTGCGGGAGGAGGTAAGGCGGCGTCAAGCTTCATGCAGCGGCCGCACTTCTGCCAGTCCCTCTAATCAGCACCCCTCCATGTGCTTGGCAGCGAAGGGGGTTTCGAATCGCACCCCCCTGAGCCCCATCAGGGCCACCTCCAGGCGAGCCTGGGACTCGGGTGTGCAGCATAGTAGTGTGGTGCCTCGCTTTCTCGTCGAGTGGAGTCACGAAGCGCCGATACACGCTGGTCCAATTTGTTTAACATGCTGCAGAGAGCCATGCGTGTTTGAGGAAATAGTTTCAGGGCGAAAGAAACAAGAACTATTCGGCAAAGGTTTCTGAGAAATGTTTTCTTTTCCACTTTTTTTGGCGGTTTGTTTTCAATGCTGGGATTTGTTGCAAACATCTTGTCAGCCTTCGGGTTCATCTACTCCATAGCGAATGCAGAATTCCTGGACAAAACTATCAGCATAATGTTTAACAAAAAGTAACATCACAGGTTTGGGTCTGGTGCAGGGACAGATCATGGACTTGCAAGGCCCTTGGGTGCAAGAGTCTCTAAAGATTCCCCAGGCACCAAGGCAACATGCAAACAAACAAAAAGACCCAAAAAGTGAGAGCGAATGATGTCTCTGCTCTTAAGTAATATTCATTTCTTAAATTAGGTCATGTTTTGTTGTGTCTACATTATAATAATTATAATAGTGATTTTGTATGGGACTTTTGAGGATTTTAGGGAAAGATTCCAGTCATTTTGTCTTTTGTTTTTCTTCTGTTTCATTCTTGGTTTGGCATAATATTGAGCAAACAGGGTTTAGCTTCTGAAAACATTACTTTGACGATCCAATCTAGGTTGTTTTGTAGATGTTCAAATTTTCTGTAACTGACTTTCAGCTAAATATTAATTACATTCATCTCAGCCATTCTCTAATTTAACACTCAGTGCAACCTTAAACCTAAAGAATGGTTTTAATCCTAACCTTAACATCAACTGATGTTCCCCAGGTTGTAGGGAAGTGTTTAAGAGTTTTTGGACAAGCTATAGGTAACCATCAAAATGAAATGTGAGGAAAAACATCCTTTTTTTCTTTCTCTTGTCCACACAGGAGGAATTTGTAATGAGGATGGCAGCATTTGGTCAGTTTTTTGTTTGATCTGCTGTATTCTAAAGTTAGTATAAGATTTTGGACAAATTGCCAATCTGCATTAAGCTCCATACTTGGGCCCACACTTCATAGTACAAGAAGGGATATATATATATATATATATATATATATATATATATATATATATATATATATATATATGACATAAAATTAAATTCAGAGAGTACTCCCTTAAAATGGTTCTTCAAGGGTTCTGTAGTGAAGGCAGTGGGTCTATATAGGACCATAAATGCTCAAAGAACCATTTAAATGCACAAATGTTTCTTTGCATCAATAAAACCTGTTGTATATGAGTACTATCTTATAAATCATTCTTTACAGCATCAAACATGGTTCCACTATTGTTACAAGGCTATGAACCTACATTAATCTTTATTACAGAGAAATATTTTTTTGTAAGGATTACTGACTAATACCTAGTAATTACTGTAATTACATAGTAGTTACTAAATAATAACACAATAATAATCTTTGGATTTTAGGGGTTAAATATCTCTTTAAGTGTACAGAGTTTATGCAAAAAATAATACAGAAAATGACCTTCATCAGATGGTAATTTTGTCAGAATAGTGTGTCTGTGACACACTTTGTCTGTGAGCCCCTGTTTATTGAACATATCAGTGAAATAGAATAGGTGACTGCCTACAGACATAAAGATCAGAGCCTGCTAGGACTTTGACATCTGTTTGGTCTGTGCAGTCTGATACAAAACATACATACTCAGCCTCTTATATTTTGTGATAACGTGTGATACTTTGCTGAGCCAAGCTGCCAGTGTTAATCATCCTCACCTGCGCTTTACCTTAGGCGACATTAAAATGTTTTGATTGGACGGCTTATCCACAACTGTCCGAAGGGGGATTAAAAAGAGAATCATGACGGAGAATAATTATTTTCAAATATTTGCTGGGGCCAGGATTCAGGGCTAGAGCGCTCGGCGGGCTGCTGATATACTGTGTTTTAATGATTTAAATTATCCGCTTTCGTTGGCTCTGCTGCGGTTAATCAATTAGGGACATGAGAGCTATTTGTCACCGAGGTAAAACCAAGGTCTCCACAACAAAGCGCGCTGCAGCCCAAAACCACATGACCTACGTGTTAAGGACCGCAGTTCAAACAAGGTAGGCTGACTCTCTTAGCACACTTAGCAAGGGGTGGAGAGCAGGAAAAAAACACTTCTGAGGATTTTCACACGTGTCAGTCGGATTGTGAATCCAAGAGAGTCTACATTAAAGGTTTATTACCACGGCCCCAGATGCAAAAATAACTATCAGCTATTAATGATCAGTAACAAGATCAGCACTTCTCAACCCCTCGGCTCATGCTAAACCCCACTAATCCAAACAGCTGTGTTTTGGTCAGACACACCTGAGCCTGTTCATTAAACTCCTCACTTACGCCTTGATGGACCAAACCAGGTGTTCCTGAGTTTCAGTTGCTTACTCTGAGCAATCCAGCCCTTAGAAAGAGGTAAACAAAAACTGCAAACAGAGTCTTAGTAAGTCCTGCTGTGCAAAAGCCAGGCTCCTGTCTTGTTTGACCAAGTGCCATGGTTTTCACAAATATTGTGATTTCACCTCAGACACTTGACAAGCCCAAAAACTAACCATGTGAATCCGGGCAAACGTCAGTGACAGCATAGCCCATCTTTACAAGAATGTTAGCGTATGAACCTGTGAAGCTCTCTCTTTATGCCTCCTATGGGAACACGCCTAATCCATGTCATGTAGCATTAAGCCACTTTCCCCATTCATCTGTCTCTCGGAAGTGCAAGTACAAAGGGAGGTATGAAAGGACAGAAGAACCACAAATTATAGAAATTATGCACTGGACGGATCTCCTCGGCGCAGCCTTCCAGACAGCCTGAGTGATGAGCCAAATGAATCACCTGAAATCAAAGGGTAATAAAAGGAGACACAATGAGACCCAATTTGAAATCGCTACCCCTCCTTTCAGCCGGTCCCATAACCAAGGGGTCAGGGCAGATAGAGTTCCCCAGAAAGAGGCTGTTGACAGCTAACGTCAGTAGACTTTGTAGGCATTGTGCGGGACCTGATAGGGTTACTAGCGGCTAATCCATGTTGACCTCACTTGCTTTTTCTTTTCCTCTTTTTTTCTTTTTTGGACGAGGATGCTTTTGTACAGTTCGGACAACTGAAAAGGTATGATGATACTGACATATAACTATCGGCGTGGGTCTTGCACCAAGTCTTTTGTGGAGTTATCGGGTTGCATGTCTGGAACTGGAAATAAACAACGTTTGAGCGCAGGCAAGGTGACATTTAAAGTGGCTCTGGAAAGGGTGTGTTTGTAGCGCTAGGTTCAAAAGGTCAGCCAGGGAGTGGGGAGTGTTTCGATGACTTAAAAGAAAACCCTATCGCGATGAAATGTTAGGGCGGCAGACGTGAGCGCTGCACGAAAATGCCACGACAGAAAGAGGAGTGTTGGCACATGTTTTGTCGCATTTGAAAAAAAAAGAAAAAAAGAAAAAAGGTCCAAACTTTGAAGCTGAGAAAGCTGTGTAAACACGGGCATATCCACAAAGATACAGAGCAGGAGACAGCGGCTGTGGGGAACCAATCAAAGCCTCACGTTTTGCAGAATCAAAATAGAAGAGCACTTTCTCGGCCTTAGGTCCCAATGACCTATTTTCCCCTCGCCGACAAAGTACCAACGAAATACATCGCATTCTCAAACGACACTACGGGGAGCTTTATTTATGCTGATTCATCTCGCAATCATGTTGGCATTTCCTTCATAAATCATAAAGAGAGTCTGCATTTCTGTCCTCAGACTGGACACTGCCTGCTTGAGAGGGAGTTCTCCATGAAACGTGGACGTGGAAGAATGCACAAGAGAGATAGTTGTCAGCAAGAAGGGCCCTGGAACATCACAATCGTGCGGATAGAATGAGAGTACGAGAGGGAGCGAGAACATATTGCCGCATGTTCTGAGTTCACCTCCACCTGGAGGATCTCTGGAACAGGCCATGGCCAAGGCAAACTGGAAAAAGAATGGGATTCCCATCCTCTCAGTGCTGAAACCCAGCCAAGGCCAAATGAATGATTACTGGAGATGTCAGGTGACAGTCCAACCCTTAGCCATCACAAAACTGCTCCAGCTCTCTTCGAAATTGAGGGTGGATTTCTCTACAATCCGACAAGCTGGCAGTACAATATAGGCATTTCATTTCTTGCTCTTGGGCACAAATTGGCAGGAAGCGCGAGGCCTCCTGCAGGATGCTTGTTGTTGATATGTGCCACGACAGCACTGAAATCCAACCATATCAGCTCACCCTGAACTGAAAGCATAGCTTTCAGTAGGTGAAATACTGGGCATAATTCTGCACAGTCTGAACAAATGTGTAATTAAACCTTTACTTTGGGTTAAATGGTGCTTTTTTCAAAGCAGTATGACATAAAAGAGAGACATGACAGGTCATGATGGCATTGTAAAGAATGTTTTTAATGCTAAAAAAAACAAAAGACAATTTCTCCACCTTTAGCAGAAAAGCTAGAAGCACAGTCTTTAGAAGCACAGTCTTTAGGACTGTGAAGGATTTTACTATGCACACTTCATTTAGCATATAGCTGTAAGCTATGCTATTCGGGCTGTGTAAACAGTAATTATACTACGTCTATTCCATTAATCTGTGCAACACCTTATCTGCTTTGGTTAGCCTAGTGCACAATGAGCTTGGCTGTTCAAAGTGTTCAATATTATGCTGTTAATTTTGTGTTCAGCGTTTGTCCTGGTAGCGGCGGTGCTAAATGTCAGGAGCAAACGCTCATTGATCCACGATCAAAGTTTGGATAGAGGCCATTTGTGTGTTCGGAGGCATTTACAGGTCGTGCTGTAAGGCAAGAGAAGTGATAAATTCCATTTAGTGGTGGTTCACTGAGGTATCGACTACCTCTGAACGTAGAGCCGCCGGAGGAAACACAGCGTCCAGTGCAGCACAGGAGATCCAGCTAATTAGAAATGGGTTGTGCATGTGTAGTACTTGCAATTAAACTGCTTCAACTTTCAAGGGACAAGTAAAGGTTTAATAACAAAGCCTCCCACTTCAAGTCTCTGAGAAATCAGATAAAAAAAGGACAAATATTTGTGGAAAAGAGCTGCGTCTGGGTATTGGCCAGTGGTCAAGTTGGACTGCCCCAAAGGGAGGGAAGTGCTTATGCAATGTGTTGCAGCTTCTGTTCGAATTCTATGATTAAGTGAGTAAATATTTCCCAGATTTGTTGCGAGAGGAGGCTGTTGGTTTATTTATTCATAACGTGGGCATGAATAATTTAATGGTCAGCAGTTTCGACTGGGGTGGAGGGGGAGGGATCATTATTGTGAGTTGGGGTGAAGGCTGGTGATGGCGCTTTTGGCTGCAGTCCATAAGCAGTGACAGCAGCACATGGCCGTCTCTTTCACGCAGCAGCAGTAAAGCGAACAATAAGTCTGGTAGTGGACGATTCGGGAGGGAAACAAGCAAAGTAGTCACATACACTTAATGAACTAATCTGGAATATTTGTCATGGAACTGGCACCATCATGCTTGCAGTATTTATATGATTAACCTGACAGCCGAAGTGAAAAACTTGTGTGTTTGAATGTGTTGGCATGTAGAAGCCTCCTGCTTAAGGAGTTGCCTCCTACCGCACCTGTGCCTCAGTTATCCAGCTCTGCGTCATTCAGATCTGATGTGTTAGCACCTGGATCAGAGAGAAAACATGGGCCAGGACTGTTTCATCAGGAGAGGCAAAGGGAAATCTAGACTTACAGCAAATACAGTAAAAGAACTGCTTTTAAACATAAGGATAGATACAAAATGTTCTGAAATGTGATTTTGCATGTGGTGTGGGATTAGCATATGGTGATAGCAAGTGAATAGCATAACAGGAGATAATCTGACCAAAAATGCAAATATCAAAAACTGTATTGCCCCTCTGTTTAGTGCAAGTTTGATACATTTATTTTTTTTTAATTACTATTATTACTAATGTTAAAGCTTTTGTTCATGTTGTTGCTATTAACAGTGAGGGATGTTTACACAACTGTAATCATACTAAAGTGGAAGTGTAATATTTTCCATGAAAATGACGCATGTAGTGTCTGTCCAAAGGTCCGAGACCATCTTTCATTTGTTTAATTTCCAGTCAAAACAGATGTTGAATGAACAATTTATAACATGATTTATAAGTTGTGGTAAGCACAGCCCTTCCTCCTCATTGTTAGCATTAACAGCTTTTTATTTACCATTTATTTATTTATTTATGTAGAAGAATCCATACAAGAGCATCTCTAGTGCTAGAAAGCAGTGCTACTGTTACCTTTTGTTTCTTTTTATGTCACTTCCTTTAATAGCTTCTGAATGTGGTTTCTTCCCAGAATTGAGTGGTGGTGGTCACGTGCCAAGAGCTTTAGCACTATAGTGTTTACTCCTTCTGTTGGCTACCTGTCCCTAAATTACCTTACTGGTAGCAGGAACTTCAACATGATTGATACGAGATTAGAGTATGCCATCAGGGCAGTGTTACTTTCTTATTCCTTCTTGCAGTCTACAGTGATTCACTATGGCCACTTGAGGTGCAAAGTATTACCAGGAAGGACTGGCTTTGACATCTTTGACATGTATTTTTAAAGTGATATTTCTGAGAAGATTAGCTATAAAATAATCCACTTGCATAAGGAAAGGGGGAAAGCAATAGGAAAATAAGTGAATGTGTTTGGGATTATTTGGCTCATGAGACACAAAAAATGCTTCTAAGATTAAACTTTATCCCTGCAGCTTTCTCTGAAAAACTGGAAGCTTTAATAAAGGCATATTGAACAATGAAAAAGTCACATACAGTATTTAGTTGTTTAGTCATCTGTGTAATTTACTGTACATATGTTTTCCTTTTTAAAAGTCTATTTTGACTGGAAAATGAATAAGTACTGTATGTACACAGTACTGTACATATATTTCCCAACAATACAAATACTGTAAATTGCTATTCAAGCTATTATTGAGTAAATCTTGTCATGCTACTTTTCAGTCTAGCATGTGTGTATGTGTGTTAGAGAGAGAGACAGAAAGAGAGAGAGAGACAGAAAGAGAGAGAGAGCGAGAGAGAGAGAGAGAGAGAAAGAGAGAGAGAGTGCTCTGCTGATGATTCTCCCTCACAGAGTGCCAGTCTGCATCACCCTGAAGGTTGATTGAGTTTTCAGCTCTGTTATCTGTGTAATGTTTGATGGAGTGGCCTTGATAAGTGCTACGAGAGCCCAGACGGAGGACAGCGAGGACCGCCAGCGTCTGATCATCTCATCAGCTGACCCTGTCTGTTGCCATAGCAGCACATTTTTAACCTCTGGGAAGATATGCTCAGGTGATGACAGTGGGTTATGATCCACTCACTTACTCTCACTCTCTCTGTCTTTCTCTTTCTCTATCTCTTTCTCCAGGATATCATAAAAGCTTATCATAAATATATCTCTATCTATAGATAGCTATATCTATCTATCTATATATACATATAATTGACCTTTCCATGCTTCACTAACAAATATGTTCTTTTAGCAACTGTTGCAAGGTTGGACACACTGGGAAACATCCAGCTTAACCTAATGAGAAATTCTAGTTTGGATTCACTACATAATGTTTCCAGTTTAAACTAAGCTACTGAACTATCCTATCATGACCTAATACACTCATCATCAAAAACAAAAACAAAAAAACAATTGCATCCAGAAGGGATCAACTGACAGGAATGAAACTTGGTGGGTAGGTTTGACATCATGAGACATGCAAATGATTTAAATTTAATGCTCAGCTGCGCATGTGATGTAAGCAATGACGGGCCTCATCACTCTACCTGACTGACTACATAAGGTCATCCTCTTAGTGGAGAAGACCAATAAATCCGTGTGTGGTCAGCTCCAAGATTAACTGTTTATTTGACCAGAAGGCCTGGTTTCACTCCACCTCCACCCCTACCGCAAAATCTGCAGGAACTGTGTGAGAATATTCAAGCTGCATGGGATAGATTATCACAGGACACCATTAGGAACCTCTACAACTCCATGCTGAGACATCGGGCACGTCGCGTTAGCAAACATGGTGGCCTGACACCATACCTGGAGACACTACTTCTGTATGTGTAGCTCAATAAATATTGCCCATATTAGTCTAAATGTATCATAATTTATTGTTCCTGGTAACCATATACTCCTTCCCAATATCATTGCAGTCCGACACGTCCTTCTGGGTGCAATTATTCTTTTGTTGATGAGTTTATGACTTTTTTCATCAAAACAGAGCTTCGACCCACGAGTACTATACATGTTCAACGGAATGCCAGCATTCTACAAAACATTATCCAACCTTGCAAGAGTTGCTATGAAAGAAGACATTTGCGATTGGATAGGTAAAACCTACATTCTCAAACCATCTTTGATGCTCCTGAGGGAACTGCAAGTCTGACGATGTTACATGCTTCCTATACACATTACAGTGAGAACATTACCATAAAAGCTGGCAGTGCAGGTGTCTTGATGAGAGCGGTTCGACACTGCAGTAATGTGACTTTGGCTCCCTCTGAAAGCGGGCCTGTGTTGTGTCTTTGCCTGTTCACACCAAAACGCCTGCCAGCATGGCGCACGGATGGTGGCGGCCGGTGCCCAACTGGCAGTCTTGTCTTGGAGAATGCCCCTGGATCGCTGGTGAACAATCCTCTTAACCAACCCAGGGGCCTGTTTTTTATCAGTCACAGCAGAAGTGAATAATACATGCTTTACTCTTGTCGGATAGGAGATTCGATTCATTTCGGACCGCGTTTCAGCCTTTGAAATAAGACGACGCCCCGCGATAGTCTCCAAGCTATTCCATTTGGCTAAATTTATGCAAAACCATGCTGGATTTAGCTGGTCACTAGCTCGCACCAGAGTGATAGTGATTTAGCACATAAATGACAACACATATTGAGCTAGTTGTGGATACTGTGTGTAGTCACAAATGACTGTAATCAGGCATACACTGTCATGAGTTGCACACTCTAAGGGGTTATAGAACTTTCATCTTTGTATACTTAAAGATGAAACGTTTTGCAGATATTTTTGCAGCAGCTCCTGGCCTTTTTAATATCACATCTGCCTAGTGATCTAAATTTTGGTGAAGGATGTAGATAGCTAACAGGAGGGCTAGCAATCTTTTCTATTGATTTGAACTGGTTTCTGCCTGGAGGTTCTAAACTAAACATGCTTCTATATAATTTAAAATAATACATACTAGTATACATGTGGTGTTTTTAATAGGTGTTAGAACATCTCATTCCTGGAAAGTGACCTTCAGGAACCACACATCTCCCAAGTACGATCGCCCCCTGTCAGCAGTCTGGTGTGCTGCACATAGCCGTGATCCAGACGGAGTGAGCGGTTGATGGATTCTGACATTCATTTCCTGCACCCAGAAGATAATCATGTCTTTTTCCTCAGAAACCTGGCAATGGGACATTTCTCCTTTTCCAATACGTTTTGAAATCATAAACAATAGCCTCTACTTGCCCCGAGCCCTTTTATTTAAGTCTGATGTATCTTGTGTGCAGAGGCGATCAATAGAGCGGAGGCTCTTTCAGTATGGTTTGCCTACTGTGATATTTGTCTGTCACTGATGACATGCCATCCCTCGTAGGAAATTTAGGCCAAAACATAGCTATTGATCCAGTCATCCCTGATGGATATGCCATTACCGAGGAAAGCTGTGGTGAGAGAAAGAGAGAGAAGGGCTTCAGTGCCAATTTTGGTTTCATTGCTATATTTTCGATGGTGTATTTTTCTGTTTGAGGAGGACTGTTTCAGTGGTTTATTCCTCGATAATGACCTGTCTTCTTTAGTTGACCTAGAATATGTGGACTGTACAGTTTGAAAAAACTGTTAGGCTTTAGCTTGGCTACTGTTCTAAGACACTCATATGAAAGGGCAAAACAAACACGGTGGACGCAGTGAATCTAGCACGTGTCCATCAATACTAAAACAATGCATGGACATGTATACAATGACAAAGAAATACATAGAATACAGTAGTAAACTGTACATGTTGCTCTTGTTACAACATAAACAAGCTGTTATTGGAAAAGCAAAACTGTGAAGCAATCTAACATTCCCCTGACGTTCATACACACAAGTAACCTACATGGATTGCACATAGACCTTATTCAGCAACATTTATTTGACTGATGTCATGAGAGGTAACCCTTCTGGATTGACAGAAACAGGCGTCCGACCACAAAAATGCCACTCCACTCTGTTCAAAGGCCCACATGCGGGGGGGAAATGTGGCTGTTGTTTTAGCCGGGGATAAAATCTCAGGAGACAAATTTCGTTTAAGAGACCAGAGTCTCTTAAAAAATGCCAGCGCCAGCGCAACCCTGCGGACTGTTAACCTCCTATAATACGAGACCCCCGAACAAATCAAATTCAGGATGTGGGGGAAGGAACAAGCCAGCTTTATCAGAAAGCAGGCAGCTGCGCTCCAGCGCCAGCCACAGCCCCAATCTGCTCATTCTCCTTTACAAGGCGATGGCGCTATGAAAAGTCCAGCTAAGTAGTTAATCCTGTACTTTGGCGGAAGTACGAAGTGAAAAGTAAAAAAAAAAAAAAAAAACAAGAAATGGGGGGTGTAATGAACCAGGCCAGAAATCACTAGTCGTGGTTAACATCAGATGGAATCAATGCCATTGATTGTGTTAAAACAGTTGGCACCCTAACAATAAGCCTGGATTCTATATTTTCTGCAATGGCCCTCTAGCAAGAAAGCCTCAGATCCCTTTTACATGCAAACATCTGACATGCCGACTTCATTCACCAGCACAGCTACCTGACAACTTTAAAGGGAAAGTCCAGTAAAACATCAAACTTACACCATTGGTGTCTTATCCTAAATGCAGGTGCTCAGGCAAGACATGTTGGACGCCCATACTTTGCTTCCTTAGTTTTTTGCTGGAGCTACTGAGGCTATTGCAGCTAACAAGATAGGAGAGCTTGTACCGCACCAGTAGCACTGTGCAAACTGCATGCTGAAGCTGTCATATACTTGGTCAACAGTGGAAAAAGATTCCAGGCTTTGGAGAAGGCTTAATGATGATATGTGAATTTTAGTGGAGTATACGTTTCCATTGCTTGTTGGCTACATTAGCCTCATGGCTCCAGAGCAAAACTAATTAAGCAAACATTGCACATAAAACATTGCCAGACCGCCTATTGGCTACTGGAAGCCAGGTGAAATCTGTTTTTGTGTTTTTTGCCAAACTATCACTTAAATATTAATAGAACCAAACTGAGTTTCATTTACAAGCTCGTAATTAATACGGGGCAGGTGGCTGAAGTGGGAAGCTCGGAAATGAGGACTAGAAATAGCCCCGACAATGCCCCGCCGACACATGGGGCACCTTCCAGGTAGAATTTCACCCCTAGTTCCTGGATAGATGGAGATCTTGCCTCAACCAGTTTTCTTTTTTCATGCGTCTAGCAGGCTGACACTATCTGCACCTAAAGAGCCGGGCCATTTAGACTACAGTGCTCTTTAATATTTTATTCTTGCCAATGAGTACACTGTGTGCCCTTCATCGTGTTGCCCTCCTGATTGTGTACCAGCAAGCTTGGGTTACACTTTGAGGGACAAACTGAAGATTCAGTCCTGCAAACAAAGCGTGTTGTGTTTACAATGAGAGAACACACTAATCCTAACCTGATACGATACAGGGCTGCAAACAAAACACTGTATTGAGATGAAAGCGGTGCCACACCAAAGCATTTATATATTTATATTTTCTATGGAATTATTGCTATACATTCACTGTTGACTTTATTAGGAGCTCCTCCCTTATTTCTCTACTCACTGATAAATCCACATCACTTATATGTCTACTATATACGGGGACAGTTACAAAGTGAAGGTTCAGGTCAGTCTTTTCACCAGAGGAGGACTATTGACTAGATATTCTTTAGGGGGGTGGAAGTTTAACAAAATTTAATGGAATTGTCTGTGAACTTTCTGAAAAATGCCAGTAAATTTTTCTTTTTTTTTACAGTCTCAGCAGTGCTGTTGGGGTTTTTATACATCAGTGCCACTAGTACACTGATAGTGCTCACCATCCAGCTAAAAGCAGCTCTGTGTTCAGAAACTGACTTGAGGATGGTTCAAATGAATTGTTAATCAATAATTGCGCTACAGTCTCTGGTTACTAATAAAGTGGCCAGAGTGGATATGCGTATATTTAGGTTCTTTTACTGAAGGTAAAGGATAAAGCTTTAGAGTCTTTTCAATTTAAAATTCCTTTGTGTTGCATACTTACTAAAATTCAGAAATCTATTAAGTATAGATTAAATTATTTTTATGAATTTTCAGAAATGTAGCCACTTTCATACCTTTGTCTAAATTTGTTTTACAATAACATAACAGATAATAATAATAATAATAATAATAATAATAATAATAATAATAATAATAATAATAATAATAATAATATTAATAATAATAATAATAATAATACTAAGAAGAAGAAGACGGAGATTTTTTTAATTCATTTTGTTGACTCATTACTTTGGTATCAGTTGATGGCTGTTTTAGTTGCCAGCACATTTTGCTGTACATTTTGTGTTATCTTCTCAATGTCATACTTATTAATAAAGTTCCAGTTTTTCCAGATGAAATGTTTCTTTGATAGCCATCAAAGGTTGAAATGTTTTTTATATACATGTATGTATAACGTATCCACTTTATATATTCGTTTATGCATATTTGCCACTTTTTGAATGTCTTTTTTTGTAAAATGTAAAATGACAACATTTACTGTTTTAAGTAAACAAAGCACTATTTTAAAAAAGAATGAATATCACTACTAAAACACATATGTCATACCCAAGCAAACAAAATTGCTGTTTGGGTTATGACTTTTCAGGTTATGACTTTTCAAGTTATTTTGTGCTTATTTCTACATGCACATATAGGTCCAGTTTTACAAATGATGAACATTTAGGTCATGAAAAACACTATATATGACCTTTATTAAAATATTGTTTGGAAGTGACACATTTAGGGATTTTCTCATTTTGTAAAAGTTTTATTTCAAAATTTTTAAAGACTTCTACTCACCGTGTATTCAAGAGTTTATTATTTTTATATTTATTAACTTTTGTTTCCTTAGTCTTGGTAGAAAACAAAATGGCTTTTTAGCACCAAATACTAAAAAATGTTGTAAGTGTTTCATTTTCAATATACAGTAATTTCAGGTGTTTATCTTGGGGCAAGTAATTTTCTATATAGAACAGCACACAAACTCATATTTTCTTATAAAATGTATCAAATAATTAATTAAAATAGTTCCATCATGTTGTATTGTGTTGATAAGTATTAAAAGTGATGTTAGTAAATACAGCAAGTTTAAAGAATGTTTAAGCCATGGCAGGATGACCCATATATTCTGTTGTGTGGTTGTACTGCATTTGTGCAACCAGCTCCTATAAATACACCTTATAATAAGATTAGGTGGCAAACAAGTGTACAAACACAGTTAGCTGTAAAATGTTTTCAGTTGACTTCCTAAGAGCATAACACCGACTCATGCTGTTCTAAATTTGCTTTAATTCATTGTTGAACATCATATCATCGCAGTCCAGGCCTATTTTGTTTTACGACCGTGCAGCCCACTCATGGCCTGCTCTCCACTGTGTGTCTAAGCCAGTCAGGTGCTTCATGGGAAGTTTTTTATCTCCTCTCCCGAGGGAACGGGGGTGTCCAATCAGCTGGCTTTGAGAACAGCAGGTGTGTCTTGTCTCCAGCCTTTCCCTGCAGGATGTCCATGTTTGGTCTGAGATGGAGCCAACTCGTAAATAGGGTTCAGTAACCTCCACCATCACACATATGGGGCCTGTTTTAATGGTCTGTCACATATAACCATTACACATTCTTAACATTACAAATCACAGTTATTGGATAGGAACGGATCTCTGGTTCAGTGCTATTCAACTAAAACCTCCAAAGGACCAGTTATAATTTTAAATCTTATATTTAATTACATTTTGATATACGGATATAATCTGAACATGCTTTTATAATCTTTTAAATCTAATGAGCATTTAAAAAATATTGGATATGACTGGTTACAAGAAAAATGAAAATTTTAATTAAAATTTCTATATTTTCAAGTAATAACTAAATTGGAAAATGAAATGAATGCTATTCTTAAAGAATATTTTGTGCTCTTGGGCTGCAAGGGAATGGATGAGCACTCTGGTGGGCCTTTAAAGTGCATTTTATTTGTTCTCAAACGGAATTTTGCAAGTATGTTAATTTGAAGTGTTTTGTATTGCAGTGCTGCTTAACATTTCTACTTTTGAGTAATGATATGAACTCAGAATTGATGAGATGCATCAGTGTTAAACTTGAAATAGGGACGAAATTGCAGTTCTGTATTCATTCCTTTTTACACCCCCTGTTTTATTAGTCGACTTTATGACAAACCATTTTGTCACTTCACTATTCAGACCAGAAAATGTAAATAAAATGAAAAATCTTTGAAAATATGTGAAATTATTTACTTATATCTAGCCTTTTTTTCTCTTGTGTACAATCTGCCTTCAGTTAAGTTGTTTATGTAAATGTATATAATGGGATAATTTGTAACACAGAACTGTTACTGCACTAGTTCATTTTCATGTATGTCATTTATGAAACAGTACTTTTAACTGATATAGGTGATAACTGACATTCACAGCCCTCTTAACATTTGTGTTTAACTGAATGCTTAAAGCCCAAAGTAAAAGCATAGCTGCCTTTCATAACTCCAGAACAGTTTAAGCTGTTACATTACACATATGTAATGGTGAAAACAGCAGCAGAATTCACACATCACCGCACTCAGCAGACCCTGCCCTCATGAAGGAGATTTCACCAACCTCTGCCCAATCACCACTCATTAACCCAGCTCCAAAAACCACCCAAAATCTATTCACTGCCATTATATTAAATCTCTGCTTTTAGCTCATAGACAAGGTATGTATAAACCAAAAATGCAGGTGCATCCATTTTCAAAAATTAACCTTATTTATAAAGATATCAAAATTCTGTTAGCATTCAAATATCACATAACAGCATATCAGAATCAGGGTCTCCTGAAAATAAGAACCTATGGCATGTGTGACTGTCACATGTCGACACTGTAGAATTGTAATCAGAATTGACCAAAATACTAAAACAATGATGTAAAATGACCTCAGGATTTAACAGAAAAAACAGGTTTAGCAAATCGGTTTCTCAGTCCGTCAATGACTTTGTATGGCATTTACATTTGTTCAGTAATCAGCAAAAGGGACAAGATGCGATGCAACATAAAGATACATTTTATTTCATTGTAGAGGATGGATCTAGATACACATCACTCCTGTACAAAAGATAGAAACACAAAATCATAAATACAAATACTTTGCTACAATGAGTAATGATTTCAGTCTTTTTATACCTTCTATTTTAACTTTTCTGAATACAGAATCATGTCCTTGCAATGCTATTGTTACAGTTTATTACACATGTGATTCAAGATAAAAACTAAAATGCTATAGAATCACGCTTTATAGTAATTAAAGATTTATTCCTTTTAAAGGGTTGAAAATCCATCTTTAGAATAGTGAAGTAAATGCTGTTGTCGCTGAGCTTGAAAGGTTTCTACTTCTCCCATCCCCATGTACCACAATATACAGTGTATTACATTTAACAGACTTCCAGGCTGTGTTTGAGTATAAAGCTTTATGACAGGCATCGTTATAGCCTCTAAAGAAACAGGCCTTTCTTCACCTGATCTCCAAACACAGCATGCACTGGAGGCACGAGGCAGTCAGGTTTAATGTGACCTCCTCTACTGTTGTAATCACTAGCAGCTTTATAGACTGTGCCAACAGTAGAGAATCTGTAAGCACATCTTGTCAAACTTTCTCTACCTTCAGCCACTGAGCCAACAGCACTGTTTACAAAGCCCGATTGCTGTCAGTCTGAACGCTTAATGAAAGTGTGCATGCGTGTGTGTTGGGAGTTTGGTGGAGGGGGATTGGAAGGCAATAAGCTCTTTCAACTGTGCACTTTATAGATGTCAGGTCCAAGTTCGACTGCAGTTTTAGCTCATGGCAAACATACACAGCTTCAGACTGTCATCTCTGCTTATCTGTGATCAGGCAACTCCATCCACTCTTCACTCTGCTGTTAAACTGCCAGCCACTGAGCACTGAGTGAACAACGTTTCATTAATGAAATCGTGCTTGTGTATAAATGAGCATCCAGGAAAGGCTTAATCCTCTATGGGCAAGTTCGTGCAAGACTCGCTACTTTGCCAAAAATGCAATTGTTTCTCGATGAGCAGTTGTGAGGACTTTAGGTACCATGCTCTATACAGTGCATCCACTCCTCACGGGAGCATTAAAATCCCTGAGCAAGGAAAAAGTTGAAAAAACACAGTTCAATGACCATGATCACCAACTCTTTAGATGGAACTGCACTAAATGCTTACATGCTTCTATGATGGATAACGCCACATGGGCTCAGGAATACACTGACAAGACTTTGTCAATGAACACTGTTTGTCTCTGCATCCACAAATGTGTACTGATATAGTTCTATGCACAGCAGAAGCTATATGTATATGTATCTGCATGACCAGTATGGCGCACAATACATTGATAAGATTATCCCACTTCCCGGAGAACTACAATGCAGCCCCTCCCAAACTCTTCAAACTGGTTGAATTGCTCTTGAACTCTTCTCCGAGACATACTTTGCTCGCAAAGGACCAACACAACAGCCTGAGTCAGAATGGAAAGCACGAGCAACAGGACAACATTATACAGTCAGTCAGGTACAGCAATAAGACCCATCCTTGTGTACATCACATGCATGGCAAAGTGTGAAACCTGAATCCTTCAAATGTCTTATGAAGTCAAACCTACCCACTAAGTTTCATTTCTGTCTGTTGATTCCTTCTGGGTGCAACCTTTTTTTTGATGATGAGTATATTTGGACTATTAATAAACAAACAAAATAATAACAACAACCTGGGATACTGAGCAACATCTTAACAACCCCCTGGATAACATAGCTGCAATTTAGCAACACCATAACTACAAACAGAGATTCCAAAATAGTTCATGGCTTTTAAAGTTTGTTCACAGACTTCTCCCTCCTAGTCATTTAATAAAGTAGTAAGTCAGACATTTAAAAAACAATTATTCACTTGATCACTGGATATTAGTCAGTCATTCAGTCAACTTTATGCTTAATAATGTAGTAATGAGCAGCTTATTGGCTGTTATTGGGTTGTAAAGGCATAGTAAAAGCACTAAAAGAGCATTTAGTAAAAATGATCTGTTACTAAAAAAGATACATAATCTATTATGAATAATGCATAGTATATATAAGCAATAAATAAATATGATAATAAATAAACTTGAAATGCCCTGTGACAGCTATAGGGGCGAATGCCTTTATTAGCAGGTGTCTGTTTGCAGGATGAGGTCTGTTTGAAAGCCCCTCTCTGTACTCTCTTGGGGCTACTGTGGGCCGATATGGTCAGGGCGGGGGCCTGTGACAGGCAGAGAGCAGCAGGATAAGACATCGACAGTGGCAGTGATAGAATTTAGTTGATAGTATCAGCAGGACAGGCGTGGTGGCGCTGGCAGGTCGGAGGCTGTCATGCCGTCTCCAGGCACATCAGGGGGGGGCCTGACACCAGGCAACAATGTTAACTGTGCTCCTGAAAGGGGGCCATGAACTATGATCGGCGATATGGGCCCATAAATAGAAATCCATTTTCCTGCCATGCAGGGTGAGGAGGCCAGCCGGTAGTGTTCCCCTACACACACACATCAGCGTGTACCTTTCTTGTTCTGAAGGTGAAAGGATTAGGGACATTAGGGACATGTGTTCTTGTGGCTGGATGAGTGCTGTTGTTCCCACGGCAGACCTTTTTCCCCTGACCACACAAACTCTACCTGTCTGCTCTGATTAGCAGAAAATTCTCAAAAAAAAAAAAAAAAAGAAAAAAAAGAAAAAAAGGGAACTGGAGCACTTTTCACTTTCCCTTGCCCAGTTCCAGAGCTAAATAAAACATGAGAACAAACCAGGGGGCTTTGTTTAAGACTTTTTTTGTCATCCTTTGTTGTTAAGAAGCATGACTCTTACCATCTGAGTAGCTGGTGATGCCACAGCCATGTGATGCAAGAAAGTCCAAGCTAGCATATTTAGCGTTACTCTCTCGGGATAGGGATGGTGGCCTTGTCTCTCCTCTCATAACTCATAATGTTTAATGCATAATGGTAGCCAGTGTGGGCATTTGTTAACTGATGTAACAGACTTGACTGTTAGCCTTCTCCTCCAAGCATGTTGAGGAGCATTACCATGACTAGCTATGAGGACACTGAGGTCCGGACCACAGTAGTTTCAGAATTTTCTTCCACATATCTCCATTTATAAGATTTAACATGGAAACTGTGAAATTCCGGTAAAGTGGTAAGCTTTCCAGGGGTGTGGCCCTCACAGGCCCAATTAATCAAATTGGAAAATCCTATTAATTATGCCCCATTTTTTAAGATTTTTTAAGTGACATTTGATTTGTATTCTGTGAGTGCTGTCACTGTGTTATGTCAAATGTAATTATACTCTAAGCCACACTCTTGATTTTCTCAGTCCACCCATCACTGCTTAGCAAGAATTGCTGTCTGCTGTTTCCTCAAGCCGTTGATTCATTGTTGAGGTCCTCTGTAGTTTTGGAGACTTCAATCGGAGATTCAAAACACACTGATGAGATTTAATCAGACTGGTTCTCCCCTGACCTCCGAGGTAACAGCTTTGGTTTGGCCATAGACTTAACTTCCCCCTGTGGTTATCTTTGTATGAGACACTATACTAATGTTACCCTGAGTAACATTTGAAATGCTGCCTAAACTGATAGGATGGTGCTTTACAGTACAGATGGATAATGACCCAAAACACACTGCAAAAGCAGCCCAAGAGGTTATTAAGGCAAATACTTGGAGTGTTCTTAAATGATCACCTATGCTCAACCCAAATAAGCAAGCTTTTAACTTTTTATCTGATGAAAAAAACGAAGGCAGAAAGACCTACTTGCAAGCGGCAACTGAAGATGGCTGCAGTAAAGGCCTGGCAAAGCATCTCAAGGTATTAAGTGATCTCTGTGGGTTATAGGCTTCAGGCAGTTACTGCTTTGCATCCAACAAGGATTTGCAATCAAGTACTAAAAATAATGTATTATGTGCATGTATTTTTAATTACTGTTAGTTTAGCTAATTACCTTGCAAAAGTGGAGGCACTAAGTAAATATGGTTGTAATTCCTAAACAGTTAATGCAATACATTTGTTAAATCCCTTGTATTAAAGCTCTACACAAAGATCCACACATGAGTCACATCTTGAGTACTTTATGTCAAATCCATTGCCATGGTGTAAAGACGGAAAGTTACTAAAATTGTGTCACTGTCTGAATACTTATGAACCTGACTATGTGACCTCTGCTGTGCATGGTACAGTCTTGCGTTTGTGGATCCAGAGACAGATGGTGTTTATAAACAAATTTTTTTTTTGTCATGCAGTGATTTCTATCTTAGAAGAATGCTGTTTTTTAATGCAGTCCCATCTGAGGGATCAAAGCTCACGTGCCTTCATTTGTGGTTTTGGCCCTTTTTGTTTATGCACAGAGATTTCATGACATTTCATGGATCATGACTCAGGACTTCATGAAATTATGACTGCAGAGTGTAAAATACCTCTATCACTCTCTGAGGAACATAATTATTTAACTGGATTTTTTGCTAATGCATTTTTGGTGTCAGACCTCAACCTATCTTTGCTCCCAAAGCATCTTTCATATCCAAGCATAATTGCCTGACCTGGTAAGGACATTTTTCTCTCTACCAACTATTTTGGAATGTGTTGCATGCAATAGTTTCCCAATGAATGTATATTTATTTAACACCATGATACTTTTTTAAACACTTTTGTACTGTTTTGAACAAACACGTGGTAAAGTAGAATTAAATGTCACTGCTATCTGATTGGAGGTCTTGCTTTCCAGTTAACATCTTTGAAGTCAGAAGTCAGGCTTCCAAAATTTTGGCTGATACATACTCATCAGAAGATGAGACAATACACCCAAAAGTCTTGACTGGTACCCCTATGTCCTTTATAATTCCCGAAGGTGGAACTTTTTGACAGAAACCACCAGATGAGGCCTAAGTCAGTAAACCCAAAGACACGCTTTTGAGAATACAAGCTTCTCTCTGGTTCTCTTCCAATATTGGCATAGTGGCAATAAGTCTTGCAAAGCTATAAGCTCTCTAGAATCTAATTTGGTGTAAACCCTAGGTAAATAAGCTTATCATTGTTGCTTGTCATCTTACATAAAGTGTTAATTAACCCTACCTCTGGATTTCATTCAGGCAGTGCAATAGTACTGCCTATTTTACTTTACCTATATCTCGTACATCTCTAATATTACCTTATTCAGCTTGTTTATTTTACTTGGTTTTACCTTTTCTGTATACAAATCATCAACCTTTTTACCAATTACTTTATTATTAGGCTTTAAAAATGCCTTACTCACATGTGTGTATCACAGAAGTTCTAACAGCTAAGAAAGAACCCCACCAGATTTGAGCAGTCAAATTTCCTCCAAATAACCAGAAAATGATTGCTGTTTCTATTATTATGAAAATTCTCAGTAGGATTAATTATCAAGTATATCTCATTTGCACACTGTTAGACTTGGGCTCCACTTTTTAGAAATGATTATTATTAATAATCAATTTTAATACCTTAATCAATAGTAATAATGTACTCAAAGCTCAAACACCCAGATATTGCTGTAGTTGCTAAACATGAATAAAAATCCATATTCAGTATACCATAACATTCCTAATCTCAAAAAGCTTATTGTTTCATTATGTAGTTACTCAGTCACTAGTTCCAACATTGACACAGTTATTGACACAGTTTATAATATTCTCAACATGTGTGTAACCATTTATCAACTTTAAATAATAATTTATTGATACAGGATTTTAATTGTGGAAACACTTCAACTGTTCTGCTATGCTGCGAGATGAGGTGATCAGATTCTCAGATTCAGCAGATGGTGAAGAAACAAATAGCAACAGACTTCAGCTTAGTAATTAAGATCATTATAAATTAACTAAAAGTACTTTACGTGCAAGTGAACAGGTTTGATGAACTTTTCTAATGTTAGCTAAAAAAACAGACTCAAATCTTCTGCTTCAGGATTGTTTCCATCAAATGACACTAATGTGTTGTCACTCATGGCATGTTTACAAATCGACTTTGCTCAGGCCTCCAGCCCCGGGCCCTTCATGGCCAGGTACTGATGAATCACACTTGAAAGGTTACGACAAAGTAAGGGAGATTTGTGCCAACTTAAAAAATGCATGAGGAACACTGCTTCCTCTGACACAAGTCAGAGAGAAAAGTGGAAAACTGTTTTTTTTTTTCCTTCACGATGCCCAGGGAAAACCCTGTTCAAATAGCATGAGAGTGCATGAGAGGATCAGATGGGAGTGGGGAGGGGAAAAGAAACAGAAAAAGAAAGTGCAGCTCGCAGTTTAAGCCTACAAGGCAATTCTTCCTCTCGTCCCAGGTGAGAGAACTCTAGAAAAAGAGAGATGAACCTCAGGAACCAATTTGCTGAGTTTTGTTCTGAGACAGAAGCCTGGAGTCTTTCACAGTGCACTTTGGTTTGGCTTCACAAGGAGGAACGGAGTCTGTAGGCTTTTGGTTCTGTTAAGAAGAAAATGGCTCAAAGTCGCAGGCCAGTTTAAAGGTCCAAGTGGAGAGATGAATTATATACAGCACGGATGACGTTAAGGCATTTGAAGCAGCAAAATGAGCTGGGATTGAGGAATATCAAAACTTCGGCCACAGTTAATTCTGGCATGCTGGAGAAGCTGTCAGTGTTAACCTTGGCAGACCAGCTGGAGCAAAATTCCACACTGTCATTGCAGCACTGCGGTTTGTCATTCTGTGAGCGAGACGTATTCTCAGTAGTCATC
Source organism: Semaprochilodus insignis (assembly GCA_034552555.1). Lineage (NCBI taxonomy): Eukaryota > Metazoa > Chordata > Actinopteri > Characiformes > Prochilodontidae > Semaprochilodus > Semaprochilodus insignis. Next base: position 25,440,892 of record CM067479.1, on the reverse strand, counting down.
AGGATGCATTTCGAGGATGCATATCCCATAAACCTAAAGATGTTCATCTAAATACCAAGCCACAATTTCCCCATGCGGACCATTTTCTTCTATCATGAAACGTGAACAGTTGTAGAAATGAGCAAATAATATGACATGAGTGTTTATTGAGAGTATATACGGGCACTAAAAAGTCCCCTATTCTAATGTGCATTTACACTTTTATGAATGTTTAGTGAGTATGTTTAAAATAGAAGTGTTTGAGTGTTTACAAACTGAACTTCAGAAGTGGGAGTGTTTATATACTAATATTTCTTTTTCTAGTGTATAAGAGTGTTTGAGGGCATTTATAAGAGTATTTGAGGGCGGTGGGATTTTATTTTCTACCACATGGATACATTCTACTACATGTTTGTTCGACTGTTTATGGATGTATATCTCCTACTGTGCTATATCGTGCTTATTGTGTACCGTACTTCATTAGCAGAGGTTGTACTGAATCTGCGGTTATAAGCCATACTACTTAATGTACTGTCAAAAATGATACCATATTCATGAGAGACACAAAGTATCACAATAAAAATGAAAAGCAGAAAAGCCTTCAAACCTTAGCCTCACTATTCAGTAATTATCAAAAGATGAAGACTCAAGTCAGTGACTCAGAATCAAGACTTCATACTTGTAAATTTCAGGCCAGGAAAAAAAGCATTCATTTTTAACTCTGCCCGCCTGCTTTGCTGCAAATGTTTTTACTGGAATGTTGCTCTCCTGCAGCTCGCAGTGACTTGAAAATAAGTCTTTCATTATAAACAAACCTTCAGTCTGATGAAGGTTTGAAAAAGTTAGCTAACGTGTAGTTTGTTTAGAAAGTATGGTAGCTAGCAGAATTGCCAATTTAGCCAAATTTGTCACATAATCTATCCTAAGTTTTTTGTAAGATACAGATCAAGTTCAAAGTTTAAAGTTTATTAACTTTTTTTTTAACTTGAGATTAGCTATTATACTAGCTAGATAGCATAATTCCTACTCACACTATTACACTAACGGGATGTTTCCAGTTGGCCATTTTAATGAGTCTAGTACACATATTGCTTCACTTCTGTCCTTCCAACTGGAAGTCTTTCTGTAACAAAAGGTTAGTTATTTTAAGCTGTTATTTACTTATTTTCATTTCTTTCTTTCTTTCTTTCTTTCTTTCATATGTTTATCCTTTATACAGTTGTTTAAGAAGTTTTAGCAAGAATTTCAACTTCATCTTTATTCTTTTTCCCTCTAAGGCATTTGTAATATTTGTCTTCATTCATTTACAAAATAAAAGTCTGTGTGCATTTCGAATCAGTTTGAGGAGGTTAAAAACTAGTTTCATCATGTGAGTAGGACAGTTATCTGGATGGTCCGAGGGTGAAGCAACAGTTGCAAACAGTCAGTGGGGTCAAGTCAGCAGGTTGATATATGTCTGCTATATGGGTAAAGACTCAAGATTTGACTTAGACTCACACCAGAGCAAACTTTTGAACTGGGAAAGGGCATGAGCACAAGGAACTAAAGTTTAGACCCATATATTGGTCTTTAAAGTTTCATTGATATAAAACACAAACCACTAAACAATGACACTAAATAAATGTTCTACATTTACTCAGGCTCAACATACTGTTTCTCAGTTAACGTATTTAGCATTCACTGACACAGAAAACAAGAACCGCTAATGAAATCTTCTAAGCACTAGTCCTAATAAGTGGCTCCTATGAACGAAGCCCCCCCCCAGCAGTGCATTGTTCTTGGTGAAATGAAATCCTCCATATCTACTTTAATGCTCAACCAGTTCTCTGCTCTGATCCTAATCGACAGCCATTCAATTATTCCTGAGCTCATAACCATAAAGCAGGGGAATGACAGGCTATATATTCAAACCAATATTTATTTGTAATAACGCCAGCCGTCCGGGTGGGTTGGATGGGGTGGTGGATGGGAGGGTGGACGTGAGAGAGAAAGAGAGGAGAGAGAGGGGTGTGTGTGGGAGAGTTTTGCAGACAGACGAACTGAAAGGCTTGTGATTTATTAGTGCATTTCATATCCTTCTCGTGGCTGCCATCCAAATATCGAGGTGGGGTTTGGTGGGGGTATGTGCTTACAGTATTGTTGGATGCAAAATATATTCCTGCGTCCTTTTAAATGTTAAAACGCCTCCTGTTTCCTCTTCGGCAGAGACGCGGCCTTAAACGGCCGCTCGCGTCACGCAACGCTGGGACTTGAAATAACCTTCGCTCAGGCTCTCTGATGAAGCCCTCGTCTCCTGCGTAAGACTGCACCGAGGAAGTCATCAGCTGAGACACATTTTCGTGATTGACTGCAAAGAGAGAGGGGGAGAGAGAGGGAGATCAGGCAAAGCCAATGCCTGGGAGAATTGGACTTGCGGTATTTAGATGTATAGTAACAGATGGGAGACCATGCAGAAATCAAAAAATAGTTTTCGCTTGCCTTTGATTTGGCGGAGGAAATACTAAATGTGCAGTGCCAGACTACTGAGCGGATCGTCCCAGACCTGCAGACGAAAGCACACGGTCTGATTTTCTTTTTTCGCAGGCTGGGCGAATTGACTCTGTCTGTTCGTTTTGATTTCTTTTATTTTGGAGACTGCAGGGAAAGGAGCCATACATGCTTGACATTGCCATTCCAAATGAAGCAAAAAATGGGAATAAATTCACTTTCCAGAGTCTCCCACAACACTTCTGAGGAGCCTACTCTGAGAAAAGACAGAACGTTTCTGTTAATGAATTGCAGCTGTCTTAATTGCTGGGTGTCTGAATGAATCTCACTTATATCTGGCCGGTTCTGAACCTTTTTCTCTCTATAGATCTCTCTTTCTGTCTATCTCTCTCTCTCTCTCTCGTGCTTCTGTGTGTAATGGCAGGCATAAGGACTGTCCTGACCTCCGGCTGAACTCATCAGACGAAATGAAGTTGTTCAGTGAGCTGGGGAAGACGAAGCATAGCTGGGTGAGAATTAATCAACCCCACTGGGCGCATGCGGGCGGCGGCCGTTGGCTTGACCCCCGAGCGGCTCGCCAGACCCTCCTGGAAATGAAAGACATCATTCCTGACACATCATATGCTGGATTATTGACTGTGGGATTGTAGGTGTGTGTCACTTCGATTTGTGTGCCATGCTTTCTGAATAAACCCACAGCAATAGGATCGCTCATTGATTTTGCCGGATCTGTAGAGGCACATGAGGTTCCATTCTGTGTTAGTTCATATTGTACGTCTGTATTGTTTTAAGAATCCACATATATAGCGCAGTTCATAGATCAGCAAACCATAAATAAGTGATCCACGATTTTGACAAAGTATAAGGACTAATACATGTCCACGTAGTGCATGGAGGTCTGTACATTCTGTAATTCATGTGTACAATTTGCCAGGCTGTTTGTTACTGTGCCTTTGAGACTGATTTATGTAAATGTCAGGTAGATTGAAATTTTCTATGCAGCACAAATTATGCAAGTTCTGACATGAATACTATTTTCATCAGAAGAAAGACATGAATAGTCCGTCAGTGTAATCCAAATGTAACAATGGTCAATATTTAAATACAATAATCCACTTATTATTTCTGTCTCGTTTGTGTTCAGAAATGCCTGTATATATAAATATACTTAGCTGATAACTGCTAGATGCCAGCTAGCTAATAAATGAGTGGATGCATATGGTCAAGGTAAATGACACTGGGCTAGCAAACTTGTACTATAACTGCTAGAACAAACAGTGGCAAAGCAATGCTGTATTGTTAGCTCAGTTGTGGGTTAGCAATCTGTTGCTACAAAATTGCGGATGTAATGCCAATCAGTTGCTAGCACAAACATTAGTAAATGGGACACAACAATATTGGCCTGTTGTTTCTCTAATGTTACCCACCTGTCAAGCTGAAACAGAGCTACCTCCTCATCCAATTTCATGCCTTCCAACTCTCCATGAAGCTTAAGTCAGCTTCTTTTTCACCACCTTCTTGTTCCAGTTTGTCTGTTTCACCTTAAATGGTGCAGCGGTTACATTCCAGCACATCTGCTTCTTGTTCCAGTTTTCTATTGAAGCCATTGATACACCTTTGCCTGATCTAAGAACTTCAGATCTTCTCCTCTTTGGCTGTTTCTCGGCCATCGCTTGTTCTTGACAATGCGTGGAGTTCAGCATGTAGCCCCTCCCCTTCCCCTGTCCTGTGCTTGAATACGGACAAATCCTGATACTTGTTGACTGGAAAGGAATTATGTGACTCTAACTGTTTATTTCTCATTTACAAAGACAAGGCTGTGTACAAACACCGGGTTTCTTTCCACCACACGCAGAACAGACTGATAGTGGATTGTGCAGAGATATTTGCCAGAATTTGACATATAATATATTGGATTAACATCACTTACTGCTTAAAAATGATAATGGGCTGCTTTGGCTGCTTTTAATAGCATGTCAATGAGACATTTTATAGTTTTAACAATGTTAACATACATTTTAAAGAATGCAGGAAAAACTATTCAGTTAACAACTTACAAAAATGTATATCTCTAAAGCAGATGAACAAAGCTCTGCAAATCTCTAAAATATGTACTATTTAAAGTATAACCTCCTCAACTACAATCACACCAGACAAAGGTCAAGACTTCTATTTCCAGTTCGAATGGCGCAAAAAAGAGAAAAGAAAATGAGTTAAAAAATAAGCATTTTCAAGATATATAGAAAACGGGATTCCTAGCAACCATGCAAGACCTGGTTGACCACCAGAACTATCATCATCAGATAAACAGTATTTAAAGCTCTGCAAGCTCCACTCTTGCTTCAGATCTGTAACAATCCATAAGTGGTCTGTATATTCTTCTACTGCAAGCAGACAATGCAACACTATGAGTCTTAAAAGAATATGCAGTTGTCAAGTTGTTGTTACTGAGTAAAAGAAACAGACTAAAATCAAACAAAGAAGTTGCTGGTGTTCTCAGAACAATGGACTGACCATCAGAACGCAACATCACTGAACGTGTTTGGGTTTATTGGATTGTGACACGCAGAAAATGTAACCAACATCCAAGACTGAGTCTTTCAAGTGTGGAAAAATACCTGCAGATTTCTTGTTAATTGTTGAGGCTTCCATGTGATGTTTTTTTCTGCTTTTTTTCTGACCATGAAAAATGAAATGAGCATGTTGACTATGAAGGATGATCTCTGGCTTTTTGCTCAGAACCATAGTTTTTCTTCTTCTACAGTTGCCATTATGGAGATACAATGTTTTCTTATGACTGAGCAAATTAGAAGCACACTAATGAAGCCTACATGATTTGAAATGAACACAATTTCATGTGAGCTCACAAACATTACTCAGTACCATGCTGTCATCAATTAGTAATCATCCTTCTGAATGCTTCAACAGTTTCTTTCATTCTCGTCATTAATCCCTGCAGATGTTTCTTCGAGGTATAAGCGAAATAAAGTGGGCTGTACACATCTATGTTTAAGCTTTGGATTGCTCTTCGTGGTTCCTCAACCAAAGCTTTCTTCACTGTAGCAGCCCAGTGAGGTTGGTGGGAGTGCCCGAACTGAAAAGTCGCTGTCATTATCCTAGAATAGGGAACAGGGTTTATTGCAGTTATTGCTGCTAGAATCCAGTACGTCTGGGTGAGTGAAACTCATAGCATTTGCTGGAAATCCTTCATTCAAAGTTCCTGGGTGTAGAAACTCAAGCTCTTTGTACCAACTTTGACAGGCAAGAGAGAGGAGAATGGGATATGATCTCATTATATTCTGGCTTCTCAGAACCTTGACCACATAAGTTAGTCTGTGCAGTATAAAACGCAACGGGGGTGGAGGCGTCAAATTGCGGCTGCATTTACGCTCTTCGTGAGTTTGCAAGACTAACATCTTGGAAAAAGAGAGTAGGCCGAGGACAATGGTCCAATAGCACCGCGTGACTGGATTTGCTTGAAAGGAATGTGTACGGTCTGAGCGCAATTTTTTTTTTCCTCGGGACGATACTCTCGGAGTGGAAATTTTTAATCTCGAGGCAGAAAACTTTGAATGCATAAGCTCTCTGCCTCCATCTCCTTGTCTTCATGACAGATTATGCCATTGTGTAAGTGTACGGGGGAAAGAATGAACTGCGGCTCTCCCTTTCTCAACACTCATTTGCGCTGGAACACACCAATTGGACACAACGCATCAAACGGAAAAGTAGTGAACCGACAATGCAGATCTCCCCTCTTTGTCTGCTAGCCTACTTACACTTAATTAAAGCATATGGCAGACGTTTCTCCAGCATGGTGGATTCACATCAGGGCTTAGCCAGGGAGGGTTTCTTTTTCTTCTCCTCGTGTTGCACAAAACCTGCTTTCGTCTTGTGAAGCTCTAAAAGCAGAACAACAATTTCCAAAGAACACTCTGAGGCCCAAAAATTATGTGTGTGACATTTCAGAGGGTTTGGAGAACAAGTGTCATATTCATGTTTTTCTAAAATTCAATGGCAACGTTTCCAGATACAACTCGTACAATCAGAAATCAATGATGAAATGCTGTTTTTCTTTGGATGCATGTTACTTAAGTTCAAACGAGCTTAGGAACTTCACATTGCTTTTACAGTTAATTGAAATGTAGACCTGTTTAAGAGTGAATCACATTTCTTGATTTGATTTGCACACTTCTTTCCTTATCCCAAACCAAAAACATTTTCTGCTTGCTGACAGAAACTGACAAAATACAGTGAGCTCCAAAAATTCTCCAAAAATATATATATGAAGGTCAGATTTCTTATATTTTACATTGAAGCTTGTGTTCAGATGACACCCAGTTGGATTTGATCTTTTCATCAGAGTCCTTTCCCCAAACTTGTGAGGTCCATGCCAACTCCTGTGCATACAGTCATTATTGAAGCACAAGGTGGAAATTCAGAAATTCATGTGAATACTTCAAAGACTGTACAACTGAAGACATATTCTGTAATTACAATATGCAAAATAGAAACATTCTCAGATTTGGGCCTCACTGTATGTCTCATAGCTTAAAACAGTAGCAGCAGCCACCTTGAACCCTTAATTTTGTCTGTACTGTATTAGACATTGCATTGTGTCATACTGTTAGCCTCCTAGCTCCAGTGCAACACTAAAGAAAGCACATTCAGACCCTTATGGCTAAATGGCTAGGTTTGGGGAAAAGGGGGGAAAACTGAATCTGAAATCTGAAAATTGGCCAAACTATTCCTTCGAACATCAAACATAGTTAAAGCATCAATTTTCGCTTTCAGCTGACAAAGGCTCAGGAAACCAACAGACACATCCAGTGTGTTTGGTGTCTGCTGTACTCACTCTCTGCGTGGAGTGGGATTGATTATTTTGACGGAGCAGCGCAGTGTCTGCTGCTCTCCCTCTCTCTCTTGCTTGATAAAGCTCAGGCGAGCAGCTCTTTGTTCTCTGCCCGGCTGCTGTTTGTAGAGGATGCTAAAAGACACACAGCCTCATGCCAAATCTGTTTCACTGTTTGTCATACACACCATTGTCGAAGTGCTTTACAAAGATTGAAGATTATCTCCCCCTCGCTGGGCACTACAGTGTTTCACGGCGCGCTTCATGTATAATTCACTGCCAATATAAATTGTGGGAGTTAAGGAACACAATGCATTTTGTTCTGGCCGACCCGTTGCTTTTTAACCTAGAAATTATTTATCGTTGCCTCTCCCCCGAGGAGGGCTAGGCTGACCCTGTAAGGCTCCTAATTGGCTCTGTTGCTTTAAAGCTTTTTGTTTGTTTACGGCTCACGGCAGCTTTCTTGAATATTCTACGCAGGTGCAAGTGCTAAATTGCATGCCTTCTGCAGGGAGCGGCTCGGTAAACAACTGCAGTCGAGGGCACAGTCAGCAAGTATAGATGCTTAAGACACTGTCCTAAAGTCTAGTTCTAAACAGCATCATGCACTGAAAAATAAACAATCCAGTGTCAGGTCAAGTATATAAATGTATAGACCCATGGGTTTTCTGAATTGCCTGACTGTAAATATCACAAATCACAGCATGATATTCAGCAATATGTCACAATCAAGTTTAGGGTTGGAGTTGGAGTGGATTAGGTGTACCAGGCCCAGCTCAGGCATGGATATGAGAGATTCCAGTGTGCTGAGAATAAATCCAAGACTAAATGGACCTTTCAATGAAGAATCTTCCTAGCTCCACTCTACGTGCAAACATCAGATGGAAAAGTAGCCCTACATGTCTTTATTTAACCGCTGAATCTAATACACTGGACAACATAGAGTCCACAAAAGCAATCAATGCAAATCATCTGCAGTACAATAGCAAGTTCATTAGAATAAAAAGTTTTGCTCCAATATCATGCAGTGTGATGTCAATTCTGGATAAAACCATAAAATCGCTGCTGCCATACTAAAGAAACTAAAACACACTCATCACTCCAATCACGGTTTTCCCTCTTTTTCATTTTTCATTGATTCTGCTTAATTCAGTTGCTGAACTCAGTGGCTGGGAAGTGGGTGGGAAATTGTACATAAACTTATTTGCTTGGATTTCTTTACAGCTGTGGTGATACGAACCAACACCACTGTATTCCCCATCCAAGACTACACTTATTCTGAGTATTTATATGTAATAGTAAAAGTAAAACGTAAAAGTGTCACAGAGGTAAATCAGAATAACAATGCTGAAAAAATCAAACAATAGAAATGATCATTTATATCAAGGCCAACTTCACTGAATCTCTCACTCCAGTATGTGAAAATGTGTTTGTTCATTGATGATGGATTAGAAACACTCCTACGCATATTGTACACATGGTACACTAGTGAAAAAAAGCTTTAAAAAAAAGCATTCTTTTCTAAACTAAATCACAAGTTTCAGCATAACGATATGAGTAAAATGCTGAATATTTGTGTGGATTTCACATTTTCTTAATATTTGCTATGCCTACCTTGTGCTTTAATGACAGCATGTACTAAAGCGTCATCTTGTCTGCATACGAGCTTCAGTGCAAGCAATAAGACTAAAAAAAAAATCTGACCTTTTTGTGGAATGACCTTAAAATACTCAATGTCACGCAATGGCTTTAATTTGAATTGCAACCTGTTAATACTGCAAATCTTAAATACATGTTCTTAGACTTTTAGACCCCTACTGTAAATACAGTGCAGCTGAATGATTGTGAGCCCAGGAGGCTCCATATAATTACCACTCTAACTGCTGCTTTCATAATATTATGCTTCATCACTAATGCTGTTAAAGGTGCCTTAAAGGGGCGTATTTAGAGATAATGGGCAAATATAAGCAGCCCCTTGTGTAGAAATGTAGAATCAGCTAACAAAGACTACAAAGATGGAATAAGAGGAATAAAGAAAGCTGGAAGTGATTATACTGAACATTTGCTAAATTCATTGGAATTTTTGAAATTCGTCTACAAAGTCGTTATTAGTCTTCGGAAAACACACAAAGCATCCCCGGATTCCTATGAGTCACTGTGTTTCATTACCAAAACAATGACATGTAATGTGTTATTAAGGATAGGAGAGGGTATTCATGAGTTCTTTGTAATTCCCCATTTGATGGTTGGGCTTACAGCAATTATGATGTTTAATTTACGGATTTAGCTTGGAGTATTCAGATGAGGCGAAAGCACGGGTGGCTAAAGTTTGGTCGAGCGTGTGGCAGCAGGCGGCATGTGTGAATGTTGATGTCGCTCCTCTTGAAGTCTCTCTGGGACTGAGGATGTGGAGTGTTGATCGTTGCGTCGCACTGATAAGCTAAAATGTTTCCAGAGCGTAAAGAATTGCACGGTGTGCGAGAGGGATAAACCATAATCTAGCGCTGCACACTGAACTTGACTCGCTAATATTTGCATTGGAAATCAGGTGCAAGTTATGCTAAGCTCCCCATTATAGCCTCATGTATGTGAAAAGGTCTCCCCCTTCATTTGAATATGGCCTCTACTGCAAGGGGGAAAAGATGGATAATAGAGTGCAGTTGACAGGGAAGCTTTAAAAATGCACAATTTATTGAATTAGCTATTGGTAATATCGTATTATCAATATCCATGTGTGCCTACTGTGTCTTGCACTGGCACTGTGCAAGAAAAAATGTTTCATTAATAAACATCGCAAACAGAATGATTTGGGTTAAGAATCCTCAAGCCCACCCCTTCGAACAGTGAGAGAGGACTGAATGATCACTTCTGCTAGATTAAGAAGCCATTCAAATGAAACGGCTGGGCTAAAATGGGAGTAAAGAGTTTCATATAGGATTATATTAATAATAATAAAGTAATACAGAGATCAAAAGAAGGGCGGCTATGGAGAGTCCTCCGTTCATAATCCTCTAAGGCACGGTAATGCATATTTCACTCAGTCATTTTGTAAATGTCCAAAAATCCATTTGCAATCTGAGGGTGGGCGCAAATGGGGTTTGTGCTGCGGTCGCTCAGCATTTCAAATACTGCACATTTATAAATGAACAGGCCACTTATTTTATTGCTTAGACCTAGTGGGCTACACTTTCTCTTGTTGATTTATATGTTTTAAGGTGTATTATCTTTAAGCATTGCGTATCCATTGCATTGGAAGTAAACTGCACTGTAATCAATATTCTTTAACTCATGTAGCATTCCCCATCTATGAACTGTATGGTCATTAATAAGGCCCTGACTGGCTTAGACCACATTAATATTCAACGGTACAGTTTTGCTAAGCATCTGCATCCCAGTAGTTTTGGCATTTAGGCCTATTACAGTTCCTTTTAAGAGGTTAGCTGCTGCAACAGAAAAGTGATTTAAGTGGGTTTTTGTAATGGCAGAATTGCATAAAACTGTGTGAAATCGTGTGGATAATCGGCTAAATCTCTCAACATGAAAAGATAATTGCCCCCCGAAATTAGCGTACCTGGGGCCCGTTGCCTTCGGTCATGCCTAGTTTCTTACATAGTGATGATGGCGATATTACTGCTTAATTAAGATCAGGCTAGAGTTGCTGAAGGTCGGCCATTAGAGCCGGGATCATTGAAATGCTAATTATAAACAGATTAGAAAGTTACGCTCCTTTATGGGGGGTTATTAGATAATTACTCACAGTGTACGGTTTAGTGTAATAATGATTATAGGCCACACAGATCGTGTGTGTGTGTAAGTGTGTGGATTACAGAGGGCTGAGCTGCTGGAGAAAAGCATTATTCAGGACAGCTGCAAAGAGAGGTAGTTTTAATTCACAATAAAGCAACAGACAAGCCAAAGTTCATTGATGCAGATGGAGTTGATGTAATGTTTGATATACAAAGAAGGCCTAGAAATGTACAAACACACACTTTGTACAAAATCTCAGCCCTCTTGCAGGGCTGCTACTCATAAAATGTTTTACTCACTGCCCACTTTATACCTTATAAACCTTATATAAACACTTTTTAGGTGTACAATTACAGACTGTGCTCCATCTGTTTTCATGCACAAGGTGTCCCACATAAAAAGGAGCAGCTCTGTGGTCAGAAAGTGACTATTAATGTAGGGCTTAAGGATGGGTAATGCATACTGTGCATCAGCACCTGCCCTACAGTCTCCAACTGTACACTAAAAGGTAGCAGTTTATAATTAAGTGGACACAGATTGTACTACTTCAAGGAGCAGGAGTATTACACATCACCTTGGTTAACAGCAAGAAAACTAGTCTCTGGTAAGGTTAATATGCATTTCCAAGAAGTTACACCACATGTTAGATAACCCAGCTGGGAAACAGCTGTATCTGAAATGTTATTTGCTCAGGTTGTAGTGTTTCAGTAAAATACATTACAGGTCAAAGTTAACATGCAAGTTCCAAATGGTTGTGGTGATAAGTCTTAGTAACTGACCTTTCAAATTTGATTGCACACAGAAATGTACAACTCGCTAAATATTTCTGAGAAGACAGGCTTACACATATACCAACTTTCTGAGAAAGAGTACTCAGCAGATGCTATTCCAAAAGCTTAATGTCCATCAGAGTATTTCATTCACAACTGCAGGTCTTTATTCTATGCAGAATTTTTAAGGCTGATCTGATCATTTCTGCTATTTCATCAGCACTTTTCATTTAATAAAGCAATTTCTCAATGCTGGTGATATTCTGGGGAAGGCGGAGCCCAATATACACTCATCATCAAAAGAATAGTTGCACAAATAGTTGCACCAGAAGGAGACAGGAATGAAACTTGGTGAGTAGGTTTTCCATTGTGAGATATGTGAATGATTCAAATTTCACGCTCGGCTGTGCATGTGCCGTAAGCAAGGACGGGCCTTATCGCTGTATTTGACTGACCCGACAGCCATGACTGCAGACATACAGAAAGCAGTGATGTACACTATGATTCCTCCTGTTAGTGCCAGCAGCATTGGCAGATGGCTGCACGATGCAAGACTACATGCATGTAGACCATTACGACGACTGCCTTTAACACCATGTCAACATTGCCAAAGACTGCAATGGTGTCATGCCAGACGATCATGGAGTGACTCAGAATGGCAGTGGGCCATCTTCAGTGACGAGTCCTGCTTTTGTCTTGGTGAAGACGACCAACGAATCCAGGTGTGGAGGCACTGAGGTTGGTGCCAAGATGAACAGTTTGTTGTCATGTGTCACATGTCCGGAAGACCTGGTGTCACTCCACCTCCACCTCTACCGCAAAATCTGCAGGAACTGTGTGAGAATATTCAAGATGCATGGGATGAATTATCCCAGGACACCTTTAGGAACCTCTACAACTCCATGTCGAGACATCTGGCATGTTGTGTTAGCAAACATGGTGGCCTGGTGCCAAACTGAGAGACACTGCTTCTGTATGTGTAGCTCAATAAATATTGTCCATATCAGTCTAAATTTATCACCATTTATTGTTCCTGGTAACCTTTATCTTCCTTCTGAACAGCATTGAAATCCGGCACTTCCTTCTGGGTGCAACTATTATTTTGACGATGAGAGTAGATTTTACTTTTATGCATCATTTGACCACAGCAGCTAACATTTAGATTTGTGATAATTCCATGATGAATGGAACAACGAAAATGGCCCAAAATGTCTTGGAAAAAAATATGGTTCCATTGTCTTACATTAACATTAAATTAGTTACTCCTGTAAAGTTGCCATTTTGGAGAGCGGCAAAGAAAGGAGATGCCCCCTTTATGAGGTTTGGAAAATATCCCTGCAAGTTTCTTTGAAAAACTGAAAGCAAGTCTTGCAAAAACAATACTAGGTAAATATGAGGTAATGTGTGGGCACACTAAATACTGACAAATATGCTATTACATTTCGTGGTGGAGTGATCTATGTATTTTTCTATTAAATATATGTTAAAGTGGTTTCTGAGGTTTTGTGAAATAGTTTAACAATGACTATCTCTGACCCTTGGCATCACCTGAATGGCCCAGCATTATGTGGCTGCTCAGTTCAGCCTTCCAACAAGAGCAGGAGCACTCTTCTGGGCCCCTTCAGTGTGAGTTCAGTGTACTACTGTAAGAGGTGTGATGATAAAGACAGTATACCCCTGCCAACTGATAAAGACTAAAGTAAACCCCACTCCGCCCAGGTGCTCCTCAGCCTGTGAGCTATAACCTCAGAAAGACCTGTATATGTTTTCTGACACTGTATGTCATCCAGTTATGTGTAAAAACTTTTCAGCTATGCAAAACACTTTCATTGAGTTTTTGGTAAACTATTCCTTTAAGAGCTTTAGAACTATAAGCACATCACAGAGAGCCATGAGCAAGGAGTTGGTGGGGGTCGACAGGCACGGGCCGCCCAAAAGAAATTGTTCTCAGAGCCAACAAATGCTTAGATGTGGCGAACATCAAGCGTGTGTTTAATGGCCCAGTGTTAAGAGAGGAGTGGAGGAGAGGGAGAAGACGATAAGCAACAACGAACACGCCCGGGATCACAGGGCCGATTAGTCAGCAACGGGTGGCGCAGCCCGTTGGGTTCCCGAAACGACAAGCTTTACTCTCTGGCTTTCCTCGAGGAGTTCATCTCATGGCTGGAATCAAATGTGTAATTAGAACCTACAAATAATTCCTAAGATGTTCCCCACCACTTCACCCAAAGCTACTGGAATTGCCAAAGCAAATGAAACCTTTTTGTCTGTTTTGGTGCTTGGCCCCGAGCAGATGTTGTTGTTGGTGTTGTTTTTCACGAGCCTGATTGATGAATAAAGGGGAAAGTCAGACTAAACACGTCCCCTGGTGTTCTGGTTCATTCTATTCACAGAGCATCCCTAGGTGTCCTTGTAAATGCAATAATTAAAATGATTACCACTGCGCACGACTGCGTGTATGAATACAGATTGCAGGGAGCTTATCGTCAGCAAACTGTTATCAGAAACAAAGTGCGTGGGTTTTGCTGAGTGGCTAATCAGAAGCATGCCAGCTCATTTTCAGAAATGATTCAATGGAATCTTTTCTTAGTACATAGTATTGTGTTGAAGTTTTAAAAAGCCATTGTAAGTCAGTGAAATCTGACGTGCATAGCGACTAATGCTTTGGGAGAGCTGGTGAAAATTGTTTTTAAAACATAAACTTTTATACACTTAAACATTGCAATGATATCAGAGTGCAGAATGTGAGTTTCAGTTCAATGGTATTTATATCTATACAACCATGTTTCCAAAAAACATGTATAGCTGTGTGAAAAATATATTGAACCAGAATGCAAAGATGTGTGAATATTTAAACCCCGTATTTAACTGAAAATAGTACAAAGATCACATACGAAATGTTAAAATTGAGAAACTGTATTTTTTTTTTTTGTTTTTTTGTTTTTTTTGTAATGGGAAACTGCCAACAGATCAGTTATGTGACTGGGTGTAAAAATGGATCCCAGAGAGAGTCTTTCAGAAGTAAATATGGGAAGAGGTTTACCACTTTGTGGAAGACTGCTCAGGTAAACAATTCAAGAATAACATTTCTCAGTTTAAAACAGCAAAGAGCTCGGGGGGTTTCATCATCTTTGATACATAATATCATGAAAAGATTCAGAGAATCCAGAGAAATCTCTGCATGCAAGGGACAAAGCTGAAAACCAACACTGGATGTCCCATGATCTTTAGGCCCTCAGGCGGCACTGCATTAAAAATAGACAGCATTCTGTAGTGGAAATCACTGCATGGGGTCAGGAACACTTGTCTGTGAACACACAGTTCATCTCTGCACCCACAAATGCAAATTAAAACTCCACCAGGCAAAGGAGAAACCAAATGTAAACAGGATCCAGAAACGCTGCTGTCATGTGGACTGAGGAGAAGTGGAAATGTATATATATATATATAT
>CM067479.1:25362053-25425212 GCA_034552555.1 Semaprochilodus insignis | reverse complement strand
ATATATATATATCCAGCTTGTTATTAAGACACAGTTAAAAAGCCATACACTTAAAAGGAGTGTATTAGTGTACATGTGATTTTTGACTGAGGTGTGTTAGATTTTAGCTGGAGTTGAAACCCTCAGGAAAGGAGATTTCCAGGAAAAGGGCTAGTGACCGCTGGTTTTTAGATTCTCTCCTTTTGAGATCAAATAGACGGTAGTTCATTTGGCAGTTGTGTGTAGCTGTTCTAGAGAGCTAAAGAAAGCTGTAGATGCGATTCTAGATGTGATATCTTGTTCTTCTCTATATATGAGGATATACATAAAGAGTAAAGAAGCACTGAAATATTAGAATTAATCAATTAAGTGACAGAGCCCATACAGTAGGTGTGTCAGAGTTGATGTAAAGAAAACTACTGAACATCAAGAGCTTTCACCAGGATGTAGATGATCATAAAAAGAAGAAAACAACAGCATGACCTCAGATTGCAGACTGTTTCTACATACAGTACACTGATAATACTGAATAGCTGAAAGGCCAACATGCAGGTTAATAATAATAATAATAATAATAATAACCTTTTCCATATGGGACAGCTGTATAGTTTAAGCAAATGATATAATGGAAAACCGAAGATGCTGCTCATCTGGGTTCATTTCATGATGGGTTTCTGGTGTGCAGTCTGCTTGCGTTCCCTGCTGGACGCCTGAAAATATAGGATTTGCCTCAGCTCACCTGGGATTCATAGTTCTGCAACGTCATGATGCTTGAATGCATCGTCACACCCCTAAGCAAAGTAGTGTTACGCCTTCCTCGTACAATGCGTTCTCCTGCTAATGAGGAATTTGCGAGCTGGTTTTTGTGTTTGGTTTGGGGGCCGAGCGTGACCGCGCCTCTGTCAGTAGGCGAGATAGACCAGTCTCGCCCTCCCTCTTCCCTGCACTGCCGAGATTAACAACAAAGGGGCTCAATTAATCCATTTGAAGTGACATGGAATTTGAATGCAAAAAAAAAAAAAAGAGAGAGACAGAGAGAGAGAGAGAGAGAGGAAACAGCAAATGTTGTTTGCAGCCGTGTGGGCAAAAGATAGAGAGGGAGAGTAAAATTAATTGACCTCCCTGTTTGCAATTAAACACAAAAAGAGATGCCAAGCAATAAGGCTCTCAGAAAGCTGAATCTACTCTGCCAAAGTCAAAGACAGAAAGAGAGAGAGAGAGAGAGAGAGAAAGAGAGAGAGAGAGAGAGTGGGGCCTGGATGACATCGCCCTAGAGCATTACATGCTAATCAGCAAATTCTATTTGCTTGTTTCCTGACAGGCATGCCCCCATATGCCTGTTCAAACCCGGCAAAAACATGATGCTAAGGCTCCAATGCTCTCTAATTTAGCTACTTCTGAACACAGGCCAGCTACACAGTCTGACACACGTGTACACTTCCCTTCAAAAGTCTGGAGACGCCAAAATGGTATCAAAATATCTTATTTCCTTTATCAGCGTGTAGCAAAACAACACATGGTATTGTACAGCCTCTCAAATATAAATGTAGAAAAATACCTTTAACAGACCGGAGCAAATTGACACTTTTTCATGTTGATCAAATTGCTTCAAATACAAACAAGATCATCTTACTGAAGGAAGCATACCTTTCTTTATACCTCAGAATTAAGTCAGGGAGAAAAGAAAAACACACCCCTTGTGAGCATATATCAGGGCTAACATACTAGGTTGTGGCTAGCAAAACATATTACATAATGTTGTACTTTTATTGTTGAATGTTCTAAAAACCTGAAAAACTTACCAGAATCAAATAAATTTGTAAAATTTCTTATTTTCCTTTTCCTTTACATTTTTGCTGCATTGAATTTAATCAGCACTGTATTGTATCTTAACAAAATAATGCATTTTGTAAATTTCCATACCATTTATACCATTTATACTTCTGTCAGTTTACAAGAAGATACAAAGCTTGGATCTTGCCATTTTTCTTTGCAAATACTGCAAAACTGCAGGGACAACTGATGGAAGTATTACCTGTACCCCACACATTTTATCCTCTTGTTGTGATCTCAGCATTCATCAGCTCTCAATCCTTTCAGGTGTTTAAACCACCTTTGGGGCAAAAGATGTTCGATATATGGTTTTAACAGCAGGATTGTCAAATCATTATTTAGACAAAACCTGCTCTTTATACGAGGGAGACACTTTGATGAATGAAATATATACAACGTATTAGGAAATGTCCGTTTTATATCAACAAAACATTAGCATTTTTCTTAACAACTGAAAAGCTAACCGCAAAATATCAAACTTTACTTGGAAGATTTCAAAAGAAGAAAAAGTGTCCCCAAACTTGTGATGAGCACTGCATTAGCCATAGCATTACAGCGAGCGTGTTCACCTTGGCAAGCCAGCTAGGCTGAGCAGTGGTGGAGCGGTCAGGGTCGGTTTCGTTTAGACAAATAATTGCCACCTTCAAACGTGGCATGGTATTAAAGAGCACCCAGTGCCGTACCTCCCAGGTTCACCGCTTGTTGGTTCATGCAGCGACATGAGGGTACGCTCAAGATCACATTGAGGCCTAATCCTCCTTCAGCCTTAAATACACCGGCGGACTTTTTTAATGACTGTTTGTAGTAGACGGCATAAAGCTTGTCTGCGGCACAAAGCTAACTCGGTGCCTAGGTGGAGATTAGACTTGGACACCCATCAAGGGAAGCCTTCATTTCATCTCGCTGCGGTTATTACATGTGTATGATGGGAACAAATCCTTGATTGTGTTCCTGTGAATGGGGAAAGATTCCGAACATTTGACTGTCAGAGCTACAAGACAAAACATTTTTTTTGTGTGTGTGTGCATTAGCATGTGTCTGTGTGTGCACTTTCTGAAGGTATGAAGTGTTTGCAGTTGTTTCAAGAGCTGGTTTGCTGCATGAAGAGAAAGCCTCAGTTTATTGAAAGGGGAGCCCTTACTTGTTTCAAAAGCAGGCTTGCTTAAATGGGGCTTAGTAGCATCATCATCAAGAAGGTCTAACAGAGACTACACAACCCAAGTATTATACCGTTAAAGAAGCAGCTGCTGATGTGGTTCTGTTCTACAATCATCCAAAGCAGTCTGATATCCTCACTCACTGTCTGGTACAGCAGCACAGCAGACTCTTAGGCGACTTTAGGAGACAGTGTGTTCAGATTGTAAGCAAGGCCTTAAAAAGTAATCAGACCTGACTTCCAGTCAGTGCAATTACTGTACATCATTCACATCAAGAAAGGGGCCTCCAAAATCACCTCTGACTATTTTCACATAGATTGCTTTGTAGGGCTGCTAGTAACACTGACTTAGTGGAGTATAACCTTATGAATGCGTCACAATTCAAGCATAGGACAGTACCATTTAAAGTTTTACCATTACAGTCCAACTTTGCAGTATCGAACACTATTTTAAATTAATAATCTGTTCTAACAGCTAAAAATAACAATACTATTAAAATCAATGAGAAATATTTGATCCAGAAATAAATCCATGCATGCACATTGCAAGGTAGACTTTGTATTCATCTTTTATGTATTATTTGCACTTAATTTGCACAAGTCATTTCAAATGCTGCATTAACCTATCACATCTGTGGTTGCCATGTGTGCCTATTAGGTAGGGTTGTTTGGCACCTTCCTGATGTGCTGCATCATGGCCTACTTTTAAATCATATTCCGAAGTTTCCTAAACTGAAGACACAAGAAGAAAGACGTAGGCTCTCCTTAGCCTTCAGATGCACACTGAGGACCTTTTAAATCTTCTTTCCAAAATTTTGAATGTCTTTCTCCAATAAGTGCAAAGAATTTTAGAGGGATAAATTCTTTGACCTGATCACTAAAAAACTTATAATTAACACACAGGCCTTGAAACTGTTTTTTGTCTCTGTTTTGAGGTAATTATACAGTACTATCAATATGATATATATTATATAATGATATTAGTCTGGATGACCCAGAACATTCAGTTACAAAACTTTAGATAGAAGTGTTTTGACATAGCATGATATCACATTGCATATCGTCGCTGTCTAAAGAAAAACATGTATCTCCAAAATGGCAACTTTACAGGAGAAGGCAAAAACCTAATTTAATTCTAATGTAAGTCAATGGAACCAGACTTTTTTCCTAGTTATTTTGGGCCATTTCACACAATGTAAATGTCAGCTCATGTGATCAAATGATGCATAAAAGTAAAAATCAACAAAAATGGAGATACATGTTTTTCTTTATACAGCGACGATATATATATTGCTTTCAGCACCCCAAACTTAAAATGCCTTCCCAGTTGGCAGTTTATTAAAACAAATGGGATTATAATAATGCCACTGCAAAGAAGATAAAGGCGTGCTGTAACATTCCATGCCAGACAGAATGTCATCCATTGCCAAACATGAATGGCTTAACTGATCCTAAAGTTGCAATTACACTGCCTGGCCACAAAAAAGGTCACACACTCTAATATTTCATTGGACCGCCTTTAGCTTTGATCACGGCATGCATTGGCTGTAGCATCGTTTCCACAAGCTTCTGCAATGTCACAAAATGTATTTCTCTCCAGAAGTTGCAGTAATGTTTCCCCAAGATCTTGTATTGATGATGGGAGATTTGGACCACTGAGCAAAGACTTCTCCAGCACATCCCAAACATTCTCAGCGGGGTTCAGGTCTGGACTCTGTGGTGGCCAATCCATGTGTGAAAATGATGTCTCATGCTCCCTGAACCACTCTTTCACAATTTAGCCTGGTGAATCCTGGCATTGTCATCTCGGAATATGCCCGTGCCATCAGGGAAGAAAAATTCCATTGATGGAATAACCAGGTCGTTCAGTATATTCAGGTAGTCAGCTGACCTCGTTCTTTGGGCACATAACGTTGCTGAACCTAGACCTGACCAAATGCAGCAATCCCAGATCATAGCACTGCCCCCACAGGCTTGTACGATAGGCGCTAGGCATGATGGGTGAATCACTTCAGCTGCCTCTCGTCTTACCCTGATACGTCCATCACTCTGGAACAGGGTAAATCTGGACTCATCAGACCACATGACCTTCTTCCATTGCTCCAGAGTCCAATCTTTATGCTCCCTACCAAATTGAAGCCGTTTTTGCCGGTTAGCCTCACTGACAAGTGGTGTTCTTAAGGCTACACAGCTGTTTAGTCCCGATCCCTTGAGTTCCCTTTGCATTGTGTGTGCGGAAATGCTCTTACTTTCACTATTAAACATATTCCTGAGTTCTACTGCTGTTTTTCTATGATTTGATTTTACCGAATGTGTAAGTGATCGCCGATCACGATCATTCAAGATTTTTTTCTGACCACATTCCTTCCTCGAAGATGATGTTTCCCCACCGTCCTTCCACTTTTTAATAACGCTTTTGACAGTTCTTAGCCCGATTTTAGTAGTTTCAGCAATCTCCTTAGATGTTTTCTCTGCTTGATGCATGCCAATAATTTGACCCTTCTGAAACAGATTAACATATTTTCCACGACCACAGGATGTGTCTTTCGACATGGTTGTTTAACAAATGAGAAGCTACTCACTGCATCAGTAGGGTTAAATAACTTGTTGCCAGCTGAAACATAATCACCCATGCAGTAATTATCCATTGGGAGGCTCTTACCTATTTGCTTAGTTAAATCCAGGTGGTGACCTTTTTTGGCCAGGCAGTGTATATCAAAGTTGTTAAGAGCAAACAAAAAAAATAATTTAATAGAGCCCAGATTAGTAGAATCATAAAAATAATAGGCTATGCTAATCCACTGTAAATAATACTTAATCCTCAAAAAGCTTGTACACCTCTTTAACTTTTTAGTTTTCTTTTTACCAGAAACACAGTTATCGGAAAATATAATTTAAATATAATATAGTAATGTAGTCACACACAATCCAGCTTAATACATATACTAAATGTTTTGCAATTTAACTTAAAATGTGACCTAAACATTTTAAACTACTGAAAATCTAATAGTTAACTAATCAACATCCTTCAAGTCAAGTCAAGATTTGTTTATAAAGCCCCATGTACAAAAGATGTCACAAAGCAGCTTTACAAAGAATCCAGGCCCAATCCCCAATGAGCAAGCCAAGGGCAACAGTGGCAAGGTAAAACTCTTCAGATGAACCAGCTCATAACTGGAACGCTTCCTCCTCTGATTGTCGACACTGGATATCTCGACAATCACACACATTCTTATATTTTGTTATGTAAACTTTTTGATGTACAATTAACTTGTACCCTATGTACCCTAAACTTGAGTTCCAGAAATTGCATGGTGGCACTGTGTGATGTTTCATTTCCTGCCCTATCATTAAAACTATAGCAATAACTACCACAGTGTATCAACTGGAAAGGTAACTTTGACCAAAATGGCTTACGGTTGGTTCACCTACTACATGTCAGAGGTCACAGTATTTCAGTGTCTGATGTGCAGTTGTACAATTGTAACACATTTTGGTTCAGGTATATTTTCAACTCATGTCTTGTGCGTCATCTACAGGAAGACTAACGTAGCTTATTGTACACTATCAGAGGTCTAAATGGGACAGGCGCAGCTTTATCCCTCCATCCATTATCCACCTCTAATGGGTCCCTGATGGATGCCGTATTTGAAGAGGAATGTTCCAACGAAAGCGTGAAGGGTTAATTTGGATTGGTTTAGGTGAGTTAATTATTCTCTTCACCCACTTCGCTGCACATCCATAATGATTATTAACAAGCTTAAAATACTCAAGGACCTCTGGGAGCTTTCGGGTAACAACACACAGCATGAGAGAGAGAGAGGGAGAGAGAGAGAGGGAGAGAGAGAGAGACAGAGACAGAGAGACTGAGAAAAAGAGAGAAAGAGAGAGAGAAATGAGGAAGGAGGGAAGAAGAGAAGGGGGAATCATTATGCTAATGAGAGTGCAGTAATGCTTTGCAATCACACAGTGGCCACAGCACTCCAGTGGGACTGGGCAGGGTCATGCTCTTTCTCTCTCTCTCTCTCTCTCTCTCTCTCTCTCCCATTCTCTCGTTCCTGCTGCTGGGGAACTGGGAGGAGAGCAGTTGATTGAAGATGATTAAAGAACATTCATGCATGGATCCCCAATCCTTTGTGTGCCTAAAGATGGGGATAATGGCAATTTAGCCAATCTGTTCTGGGATCTCTGCACACATGATTTGTTCTCTTCACAGTGGTATTACATATAGCAGAACCTGATTTAACAGATCGATCTGTTCTCCTCTTCCACTCACTAATGCCATATGTATTGCTGTGTATATAAAAACTACATATATGTATTTATTTATTTATTATTTCTTTAAATAAACTGGTAATCTAAAAACTGTATTGTGTTGCAAATGGCTCATTGCTATCCCTGTGTACCAGAGACTTGGACTCAGATTTAAGGTGCATGTTGAGTGTATTTGTGACTTGACTCAGACTCCAAACCTAAGGCTCCAAGAAATGTCAGCCTGAGATAAAACCATAAACAAAATTCTGATTCAGAAAATTCAAAACTGATTCAGTAAGGACAAACCTTAATGCAGCAAATAAAAGCTATTTATCAAACTTTTACAATTGTGTGTCTGTAACTTTGCCTGTCACATTGGCTAGCATGTAATTTGGATAGAAAGTGTGCTAGCTATGTAATTTAGCTAAAGTTGTAAGCTAATCTAGTTTTAGAGCATTACAGTTAAGTTACAGTTAGATAAGACTGCATTATAATTTACTACAACTTCAGCTGGATTTAATATAACACTAGCTAGCTAGCATCATTGCTATACCAAATGTTTCAATTGTCTGTCCTTTTAAAGCTCTTCACTTCTGTCCCTCTGACTAAAGATTGTTCTATAGTGAAAGGCTTTTTTATTTGAACGTAGAAGTTATTTCATACTGATTTACTTTTGTACAATGTAAAACGTGCAGTTAAAAATGAAACTTTACTGAAATTCTCTGCTGAAGACTCCAAATTTCTGCTCAGACTCACACCACAGGGACTCAATACTCAGCTTTGACTAGAATGGAGAAACTTGCCTGAAAAAAAGACCATCTTAGTGTACAATACGTATTAGATGGTCTATGCACTTCCGGAGCTTTTTCCATCACTCAGGTGCAGGTTAATGTCCATCGAAGTTTCCCATAAGACTTTATCCCTGAAGGTATTTACGTACTGTGTATCAAACTAATACTATGACCAGTGCTTTGCATTTGTTAAACAGTCTGTGCTCTACATGTGACGCCATGGCTACATATTCCCAAATCCTAGATCTTTCCACATCCCAGTATTCTTTTCCTGCCCTGCAGAAATAGATGTTGTTGTTTTAAATAGGTAAGTAAATAGTAAGTATTGGCTGGCATAAAAATATTGGGCTCTTAAGGCTGCTCGAATGCTTACTTCCTAAAGCAGCTCGATTGCTTAAAACACCAAACCATCCTTTACAGTGTTCTATACCGGTTTTCTGTATGCATATTCTGGCAACATTTGTCTCTCATTGATTTATTGGCCTCGTAGCATAGCCTGCTTTACTGGCAATGATGTTTTTTTAGTCTTCATGTTGAGAGATGACAGCAGTAGGCTCTAAACGCAAATGCCAAAACAACAAAAGTTATGTCACTGTCCAATTACGCATGGGCTGCAGACTCTACTATACTATTACTGCTATATACTTACATTCTTTTGGTATCAAAAGCCCAGAATGAATAACACCAAGCCCTGCCTGAAAAAAGCTGAAATGTCTTCGCCTGTCATCATTTGGCCGGGTTTGTTTTCACTGGGGCCTGACTAGCGAGGTGGAGGAGATGGTATTTCTCGGACATCTGTTCCTGGCAGCGTCTGTGGCGTGCGGCTGCCCATCGGGCCACTCCCTGGGGCTCCCTGATGGAGGAAGAGTGAAAGATTTGCAGCGGGCCGGTTAATGGTAATTATGCGAGGGGTCTCCAAAGACAGAAGCAGACCCACAGGGGCAGCCACCGAGAGACCTGCCCCAACTCCCCCCACCACCATTTCCTTACGGAAATCCTTCTAATAAATAAATAAACATGCAGTACATTAGCCTGTAGAGCTGTTCTGACATCAGACGCTCTGTCCATTATTAAGCCTAAGAAGTTACCGGCGGCAATAACATGCTTTAATCTAATAAGTATTATTCCCAGTAGATGAAAAGGAGAGATATATTTTACTATGAGTATTGTTTTGCAAAAAAAAAAGCTTTGTTTTTTTCCACATTGGAGCAAAATGCAGACTCAAACCTACCAATACAGAATGTAAATGGAACAATTCCATACTTAAGTAATTATAAAACAAAGTAATCATATGAAATATGTCATTGCATTTTGTTGGCTATGCAATGGGAGTGAATGTATTGCAATACAATAACTTTAAAAGCTTGAAGGAGAGTCACTTTAAATAAGCACTAAACGCATGGACGATAAATAAAGAATAAATTACAAATTGAATTGGCAGACAGATCCAGCAGAGGTTGATATATCATATATCTGCACTTGTCATTTGCGTAGAACATGCCTAGTTCAGTGATTTTAAAGGTATGTTTAAAGCCTGAGGTGTGAAGGGAGGCTTTGGCATAGCTCGTTCACTCCCTTCACAGGGCGTGTGAACTTTACACCAGGATCAGGCTACTATTTTAAACAATTACAGATGGCAGAGGCAGAGGTGGAATTGACAGCAATATCAGCCGTCTGAAGGTGTCTTGACAGGCTTCGGCGAGCAATGATTAATTACCGGCAGGCTTCCTTGGGCATTTCAATTTCCTTTGCCTTTTAGCACTGGGCTGTAGGGGGATAGCAATACAGTAGCTCCTGTTACAACTTACACACACACTACAGCCAGGAACAAGCCCTCTCTCTCTCTTTTCCTCTTTCCCTCTTATTCTCTCTCTTTCTTTCTCTCTGCTCCTCTATCCTGTGGCCAATCAGAGCAGAAGAGGTCAGCCAAACAAGGCCTGGCATGATAAGTCTATGTAATGCCTCTACCTGCCACGAATGTTAACTAGCACTCCAATCCACAAGCGCAGGATTCAAGATTATCTCCACCAGGAAGAATTGTGGCTCTCTCCTCTCTTCTCTTCCCACCTCCGACGTTAAGTTCCAATTTATTATTTGAAAGACTTTTATCGTGGAAGTTTACCATCCTGGACCACTTCATTAATCACGACAAACTCTTCATTTGTTTCCCGATAGTAGCCGGTTCCTGGCACTGATGCAAATATGGTGAAAAAAAGAGGTCTGTTTATCACAAGTCAAAGGGATTAATAATAATAAAAAAAGGTTTTGTAGATGTATGGGAGGCAAGATAACTGTGCACCACACCTCATTTTGGAGTGCTAAGAAAATATTTATCAACTGGTTTGGTTTTTATTAAAAACGTAGGGAGAGGACAGGCTGGCATTGCACAGTATATGATGTATGTACAGCTGACGTAAGGATTCAGAGTTGTTCTGGAGAACATCAGCAGGTTGACACTGGAAGTGGCCTAAAATAAAATGGTTCTTAAAAATACATTTAAAAATGATAAACTTGGAGGAGGTTATTATTCAGGTGCAGAGGTATTTATTGTTAGTAGTTCACAGTCATTATTGTCCCTGCGCAATACATTAGACCTTTGGTTTAATACTTGTGCAATGTAAATTGAATGTGCAGCAAAATTACATAGTTCTGTAATTCACTGTTTCCACACAATTTGCATTCTTTATCTACTGGTTTCTGTCTGTCCTTCTTACTTTTTTACACTGTTTTATTGTTAGAACAATATCAAAAACATGGCAAAAAAAGTAAATAATACAATAATAATATTTATGTTTATCTTCATCAAATTCCAATCACAATTAAATAGTTCCTACTGTACTTACAAACATAAATGTGTTATCAATTAAATTTTTTTTTTTAGTAGTAACTCACTCCTAATAATAATGTCCAAAATCAGTCAGTTAGTCAAAATTAAGCATACAAATGCATGCAAAGCTCTTTTAGCCTTTTTTTACCTATCCTTTTCTTCCATTGAGCTCAAGTGGAATTGAATCATATGGTTTGTTGCTTTGGCCCTGTAATGTAGCTAAACGCAGGGGCAACAATGGCTGGATGAGCACCACATGGCCATGTTCGGCAGTGGATGAGGGAGGGCGGGAATACCCACTGACCCATGAGGAATGGGACCCATATTGAAAGATGGCCTTGAACTGTAAGGGGTTAATCCTATCTTTCTGCCCCTGCTGACTGCATCCTCACTGGGCCACCACATACTGCCTCTCCTCCTTAAAGACTCCATGTGGTTCCACCAGCTAATGATGACTAGCGGATTAGACAATATTACAATATTGGCAAGCACATCTGAGAAGTGCATACATATATTAGGACCAGTGGGGAATGCTTCAGTGAAGGCCTGATGATTTCTGGAGAACTAATATACATGTCTATAATATTTAGTTAATTTTTGTTTCTTAATCACCATGGGTGCAATATTTAAACTCTGGAAGGTTTGTAGCAATGATCTTCTTTCATTGTTAGATTTTGGCTGGAAACTAAATGGAATTTGTCCAATTAGTCAAACTTGCTCTTCTATTGGTTAGGACATCAGGAGTTAAACTGAAGGCCTTATGCATTAGATTAAGTATCGACATTCATTAAGCATTCACATTGATAATGATCCATTGCTGTTGAGTTTTCTCAAATCCCTCTTGATCACAAGGTAAAATATGTGCTAAAGCTTGTTGGTAGCTTTAAAACATAAAACATTAGCTTAGTGCTAACATACTGCTAAATATCCCATAGGGACAGTAACAGAAATTGTTTTAGAGTAAATGTACACATTATGGCGCTTTTTTTAACATTTTTTTGGACTGCGCTTAGTATTAGGATGGTAATAGTGAATGTCTGCCTTATGAGTGTCAACAGCAATTAAGGATTTGGGATATAGGACTTAGTTTTTAGCATTCTTTGTTTTAGCAATACCAGGCTGCCTTAAAATTGAGATTTTATTAAACTTTGAATAACAACAGAATATAAAACATAGATTACAGTTTAGTTAAACTTTTAACGAACCTTTTAAATTTTATGTTCAATGAAACTCAAGTTTTAACACAGCCTAAATACTAACAATTTTGCAAGTGCCCATATCCTACAATTTTTTAATTTATTTAATTTTTTACTATTGTCCAATATTTGTATTGCTTTATAAATTAAAATGTGTCATCGTTATTCATTTTTACATGCCCATTTTCCGACATTTTCCACTCAGTAGCTTCACATAACGTTTGGATCTGCCAGTGTGACATTTTTTTAATGTAACACTTCACCACCACTTTACTTCAACACAGTGTTTACAATGTCTATGATGTTTCTGACTTGCAAGAAAAAGATATGGTCAATAAGTCATTTCGTTCTGGAACTGTAATTGTGGAAATAAGCAGTATTTAGCTAAAAAAAGTGTCAGTACTTGTATAGAGTAAAAACAAACATTTTTGTTCTAATCAATCAAGCATCACTAACATTAGCCATCATAGATAAATTACAGGGAGAATTGGTTAGCCACACATTCATACAGTGACCAACAATGCTCACACGTGTACTCAACTAATGTCTATGCCCTTATATTACATTTGTTAGAAATTGTCATATGGCGTTGTAGTATTGAGTTCCCAAAGTCCTCCAGGTACTCACCCAAACAAAGGCCTTCAAAAAAAACCTGCTTCTTTTCCTGACATGCATTACCAGAGCCACACACTCTGCCATACCAATACCATATCTGTGACACTGCTGTGTAGAGGATGATCCACCACCCAAACAATATCTGGCCAACAGTTGTCCTGTGGACAGAATTAAAAACAGATATATGGAGTAGGTCAGCCAAACAAATGACTGGGTCACATTTAAAATTGTACACCTATATAACTGATCTAAAAGGTAGGAAGAACTAGTAAAAGTAAAAGTAGTAAACTAGTAAAAGTAGTAGGAGCGTCTAAGAGTTTCAGTTAACAGGTAATCAGTGCAGCAATTATTTATGCCATTAGATGTTTTAATTATACTGAGAATCTATGCACCAGGTTTCATGGCCAAGTGATGTCAGCTTCGCCTTCCTGGAGGAGGCTAAGCACTATCAGAGACAATGCTTGTTTACTACCGAGCTTGAATATGTTAGCTCTGCTGTGTCTTCCTTTTCGGAATGATCTTTTCCTCCTGCCACTTGATTAATAGCGAGAACCACCTCTACCTTTTGTTTTGTGCACACTTCTGACATATCAGATTAAACCACCCTGACTCCTCCAGTCACGAACCTGACCACAGCCCGGCCCTGTTGATAGACTCAAACTTGAAACAACCCCTCTAAATAAATGTAGAATAATCCTTCCCTGGCTCGTTTCACAACTTTTGTCTTTTTTTTTTTTCCATAACGTCACTGTTTCTGTAATAAAGCCATCCTCTGGAGCATTGTGCAATGTTTGTGTTTTCGACGAGCAACTCCAATGCCCTAATTCGCTTAGAATCAATGTTCTCTTTGTGTGCAGAAGGCAAAGGAGTGAGGGAGGAGAAGGATTCCCCAGCCGAGACTTCGAGCTAGCTGTTTCGTCCCTCGGGCTGAGAGATGCAGATGAGCCAGTCAATTGGAAAGGAGAAAAAAAAGGAAAAAGGAATTATTAAAATACACTGTGCAAGTGAAAGGGAGAGAGAGGGGGAGAGAGAGAGAGAGAGAGAGAGAGAGGAGCCAACTTCAAAAGATGATATTTTCCATTGGCGTAATACGACATGACAGGTTTATAAAACTTGCCACTTGCAGTTGAAGGGCTGGAAATTGACTCGGGCAGCGGTAAGCGATAGCATATTCGACTTTAAACAATGCCTTTAATGATGGGATTATTGTGTTACTGGAATGGAAATAAAACTTTAATTCCCTTGGCGAAGGGCGATCTGCATGCTTCAGTGTGCACACGCTCAAAAGGGGATTTCGTCTGGCTTTCCCATGGCCTAGTGCTCCGAAGCCTTTCTCCGTCTCTCTCTCTCGCTCTCTCTTGCTTTCAGTTTGCAAAGGTAATGAGAAGCTAATGAAGCTTGACTTGAATTTTTTCAGCGTTCCACTCTGGTCACGTTCCCAGAGGGACTGAGGGAGATGTTTAGCTTCTATAGAGGCTGTGCTGATGGATAGATGGATGGATGGGTGGGTGGGTGAATGAGTGGACGAAGGAAAGCGAGCCATGGCATTTGGGCTATTCAACACACTTGCAGGGAAGGGGAGGGAAAATGGGCATTGAGGAAGAGAACAGGAGCTCTCTAGGTGAGATGAAATCCAGACCGCCAGCCCGAGAAAGAAGAAGCCGTATCAGGCTGAGGCTACTTCGGAGGTTCCCCTGCAGTAAATCGGCTTTGATGATCTGCAGGCCCATGCAGGTCTTTGCTAAGAATTTAGACAGGGGCTTTATTTAAGAAAGGGATAGAGGGATGACTCCCTCCACAGTGTTGAAAAGAAGCAATTTCACTCCTCCACAGTAAAGGGCTAAAATGTAAATAATAAGGATAAAAGAAAGCAGAAAATGCATTCATTGGGAACAATCATATCTGACTCAACTGATGTCAACTACAAAAAAAGTCCTAACTTCTAGCATGTGTAATAATACCTTTAGACAACAGAGTAAATTGTTTATTCACACTCACTTGATAAAGAGTTTGCTTAACTAACTTGCTAGGTAGTCAAGGCTGTATGGCACACAACCCCAATTATAAACGAGCAGTGTTTAGACCATCTTCTCAAAGAGCACAGAAAAAAGAAAAAACCTTTGACCTGTGGCACTACAGCATGTAACCTCCACTTTGGTCAAACGCTGACTTTTCAAAGAGGGAGACAGAGAGAAGCAAAAAAAAACAACAAACAGTCAAAAAAATAAAAAGAGTGCTACTAAAGTTGAGTCTACTCGCCACTGACCTTGCTGTAGCCTGCCAGGGCAGAATGACTTCTTGGGTGTAAATGACAGAGCCGGGCCTGCCGCCGAGCATTCGGGGCTCATTTAATGAAGTCGTACGAGTTTCTCCTGCTGATAGGCCTCGTTAATGAGCTCTACTTCTGAGACTGCAGTCCAGGGGAAGTAGGAGGGAGGGCGTAGGGGGGTGGGGGGGTTGTGGTTGGTGGATAGCAGGTAGGCATGGGCACCGTGTTGGATCATTAGTGTAATTTAAGCCGAAAAAGGTCTTTGTTTCTCGACGAATTGCCAGCAAGTCCGGGGAGGGACCTTGGGCCCTCTCGAAAGCATTTTGCTGGCAAGCTCGTGGAGAATTGATTGTCTTTGTTGTGGTAATCTGAAATTAATTTGCACTTGAACCCATCTTTCTTCTAGGATCAATTTAAAACACGGTTATAATTATGTGCCCGGCATGAAACTGAGAGGAGACACTGATATGATATTTTAATTCCCCAGGTACTTAAGAGTCTTTTTTTTTTTCCTCCCACCCTCCCTGACTTATCTTCCAAGGTAATAAAACAAAACGCTCCCCATGCATAGGCTTAAGGGAGGGCTTATTTGCCTGAGGGGTACCAAGCATAAGTGCTGTATTGCTACACGTTTCTCCGTGTACTCTCTCGGCAGGTCACAGTTTTCTCTCCAGTGATGTTAAACGAGTGCTAATGCGAGCTGAAGTCTGAGCCGAACCAGTTGATGGGAACTCTTGACAAATTCTCATTAGCCCAGCCAGCCATTCTTGTCTTGTGTGTCCAGTTTTGATAGCCATTTTAAAACACTTAGAGACTACTAGGTAATATCATTTGATCTCATCAGCACGGTCCCCGCATTGTTGGCATGAGCTTTTTAAGACCCTATCAACATTCTGATAGCTTCTCGCTCCTGATTTGTGGTGCTGGTATAGAATCTCGTTAACACTCGTAATACACAATTATTGCTGGCAGTAACAAGAGCATGTTGTAATTATATATGAACTATTTCTCACTCATAGCTCATTGAAATAAGCATTGTAGTTTCTAGTTTAAAATTTGTGGGTCCTAAAACCTCAGCACCTTAATGTAGAGAAGGTGTTTGGATTTGATTTGAATTGCCAATAGAAAAGTGTGCAAACTGCAAAAAGACGCATTATGTAGCTATGTAACATGTAATTACTGTGTAATTATTATATTATTACACAGTTACATATAACGATTGTAGTAGAAAGGCAATAATAACTTCACTAAGACCATCTTTAGCCATTTCTATACCTCTGCCTGGTACCACATGCCCACTGAAGTCACCGCCCTGGGTGGGAACAAAGGGAAGGCCTTTATGGACTGTCTGAATTAACATGCACAAACATTCCCGGTCTTCCAACACACTTACAAAACTCATGGAGGAGATGTTGGATGTTGTTGATCTTCTTACAGCAATGGGCAAAGTTTGGAAATCAAATCATTTGCCAGCAGTAACAATAGCTTTTTTGGGGTGACAGACATTTATTTTGTCATGGCACATTTCTTGTTTTAGCTCTTCATTAGCTAGCACCTGCTAATAAAATGTTTAAATGTAACATGACGAGCATTGTCCCCAGTTTGTCCCTGATATGAGACTCTGGATTCACATTATTTAAAAGCTCTGTCTTGTATGGCACCTTCCACAACGTTGTAGTGAAGTAAACATTCAGGCTCTATAAAACCTCAGTGATAAATCTCTCTCTCTCCCCCTCTCCCTCTCTCTTTCTCTCTCTCTTAGCACACATTCAGCATGCTACTGCCTTTGTGCAACATATCAACTTCCCCTCACTCTCTGACTTATTTCCATCATCCAGAGCTGAATAAGTCATTGCCACTGCGGTGCACTCCATGGATGCTCTCCCTGACCCTACCAACTGTTTTGCTCTCGCTCCCACATGATCGCGAGGTTACCAGATGGCAGCGTGGCGACTTGTCGAGCCCGCAGATCAGGTACGTTCTTATAGATTTCCTGTCAGGGAGCTGAGGCCTCAAAGCTCAGCGGCAGAGGAAAAGACTTCAGACGGACGGTGGAGACAGAGGACAGGCGGGGTTGAGAGCCCCTCTCCCGCCTCTCCAGCTCAGCCAAGGTGCCGCTCCATCCGTCAGAGCTGCCGATGACATGATGAATTACCCGTGTCACTGTCAGCGCCGTCAGAATCAGAACTTCTGATAAGGTGCACCAGCCACCCGCGCCCAACTCTGGGGGTCTGCTGTTCTCACTCCTTGAAACAGAGCAGAAGCCACAGTAGGAGTGAATGGCAGTGATTGCAGGATGGCCAAAAGCTAGGGGCCCACTAGTTGATGTCAGCAACAGTGAACAAAAGTACAGTGACCCTGAAAAGTTTGAACATTTGCGTCATACTTAAAAAAGACCATATGTGTGGTTTTATGCATAGTCATAATTCATTTTTATGTGACCATTTTCCAACCATTCTTTATCCCGTAGAATTAACAACTATGTTTGTAGGATGTTTATAGATATGATATTATTTTTATATGCCACACCAAACTCTTTTGGTTCAAATAGTGTGAGAAAAGTTCAGTTTTCAGTTATATGGGCTCTTTAGATAGTTAACGTGTCTGAATACTTTCTGTGTTTCTATGTTACATAGAAACAGCAAACACAATACTACCAGCCATCTTAAACCTGGTTATAGTTTTAAAGGGGTCTGTTATGCTGTTATGTTCATGATTTTATTTACAGGTTACACTAGGAATAGATTAACATGGTTTAATTTTCCTAAAAAACACAATATTCTCATGCTGTACATCTACATTTACCCTCTGCTCTGTTTGAGTTCCTGTGTCTTTAAGCCCCACCTCCCGATGAGCTCAGTGGGCTCTGATTGCTCAGGTCACCCATTCTATTCTGATTGGCCAACTACCAGAGTGGCATCCTGCTACAAGTTCCACCCCCACACCACCGTGGCTAACCTTACAATGGTGTCAGCGCCGGCCATGTCAGTTTGAGCCAGGGTTCAAACTGTTCTCTGTGTGTTGTGTGAGGGCATGCAAGGCTAGCCAGCTTGCCGGTCAATAAAGATTGTGTTACGAGATGATGTCACCTTTAAACAGAGAAAAGGACCAGAATTCCAGCGAGGTGTTTCAGGCAGCTGAGAAGAGGGCTTACTGTGGGAGACAGTTTCTCCCTCTGTACTTTGCGCTTTATAGGTTTACAGACAGTTTACACGCACACAAAGCTACATAACACACTAAAGGCAAAAGAAAGACAGGAAAAGTATAACAGATCCCCTTAAAAAATAACAGTATGTCATATAGTGTCTAATATATCATAAACAAGTCTATTTGAGATTTCTTAACAACCAAAAGCAGTTTGTAGCCCGTGTGAGATGCTTTAGTTTGCAAGAACCTAACTGGTGGGGTGAATCTGGTTCCTTGCCAAACTATCACTTCAACATTTTAGCATGTGAAAATACAACTGTGTGGAATGTAGAAAAAATGTGGTGAGCATGCGCAATTTTTCCAAATCATGCTTTTGAACCTGGCAGCAATATCTTCATATGAATATGTGCACATATGCCAATATTAGGACACATTTGGTGAGAGACACCAATATTGTTGGCCATGATTAAGAGAAGAACAACATTAGTCAGTGGATGACTAGGAAAATACTCATCGGTCAGGGAAACTCTGCGGCGGGAGCCGAACAAGGGGATGACTAATGAACACATAGACACTAATGACTATTCCAGCGGTGGCCCATTTGATAGAAACTCTTTAATTTCCATGATTGAATGTTTCTTTAATTACCTGAGACTCCCATGGTGGCTCTTCACATATGAGAGGTCACTCGGTGTGCAGAGGTTGGAAGGGTAGTTTCCACAGAGAAGCTAGTTCACTATACTTCTACTTTTTTGGGTCAAAGAAGCCACACGACCCTGGGTTTGCACCTGTAATGCAGATGTATGGGGCAACACCAGCAGCAGCAGATTTGATTCTACAGTGTTTTTTGTAATTATTATTTCTTGTGCATGTCTACCTTACACACTTTCCTGATTGGTCAGTTGTATGTCCACCTTGCACCCCTCCAAGAGTGGCAGGTTTCTGACCACAGAGCTGCTTTTAACTACATATTTGTGGGTGGCGGACCACTGTTAACCCTCTCAGTGACACTGACAAGTGTAAAAAAACATGCTGTGTTAAGAGCTCCCACGGCCAGAAACTGACCAATGATTAATTGAGTACAGAATGGTTGAAATATTGTGGTTGACCATTGTTGGCCAACACCTTGTACACCTATATAGCGGACCTCATGAAGTGGTCAGTTAGAGGAACAGTAAAACATATCCATACCACGCTTTCTTAAACCTGCTGTGTCGAAGCAGGAAACATTGCAGGACCCTTCAGGATGGGCATACTGTGCCTGCCTAGGCAGTTCTTGTTGGATTGTTTTCAAATATCTCTTAATTGGGTCTCCGCAGTCCTCGTCAGGGGTCTGACCTCAGAAATGGGCTACGGGGTCACTCCCAGCTCCTCGTCTTTGAAGCTGAACGCCCCTGCCTCTTGCCGCCACTCCGTGTGGCCTTGAATTGCAAATTGTTTTAAAGCAGGCATAATGAGCTCCGGCGCAAAAAAATGCTCGGCTCTTTGTCTCCCTCCCTCAGCCCTCAGCACAGCTAAATGAGTTACGATTGCTCCGCTGAATTACAAACGATTATTTCCCGCCGTCGGCATCCGTGGCCCACCACAGGCATACGGAGGGAACGGAGGCAACGGGTATAACGGGTTTCTGCGGCAGCAGCGAAAGGAGTCCCTTCGCTTAAAACGGCGAACATTAATTATGCCTGTAACTGACAGCTTCCTCCCTTCCTACCATGCTAACTAGTTATTGTTATAAAATAATCATAAGCAGCATACAAGAATTAATGGTGAGATGTGTTGACATGCTGTTGAGGGAGTGTCTCAGTTGCCTTACCATGCTGAGGAACCTCTATTATGCTATTGTTGTTCATACATCTGAAATGTCCATATTGTATGCAACTTCATACAGTTGATTGGTTCCACTGTGAATGCCAAACATGGAAATTTATTTG
This sequence comes from Semaprochilodus insignis, assembly GCA_034552555.1. Taxonomy (NCBI): domain Eukaryota; kingdom Metazoa; phylum Chordata; class Actinopteri; order Characiformes; family Prochilodontidae; genus Semaprochilodus; species Semaprochilodus insignis. The sequence goes on along the minus strand of CM067479.1, from coordinate 25,405,214 downwards.
CTTAATCTAAATACATTAGAGAAACAGCTCTCCAAAAAGAATCCATTACACCCACATGTAGCTCATCAGCCACAATGTTTATGTGTCTTGAAGCTAGAATCCATATTTTCTATTATTTTCTTTATTTTTCTGAAATCACACCCTGTAAAGACTAATATTACTTGCTGATGTTTCACTTTAAATGAAACAAATTACAGAATGGATCACTGGTGAGATGCTCAGTTTAAAAGCATTTGGTGGAAAATGGCATACATTTGATCTGAAATAGAACTAGAATACAGAACCATTTGCTAACTGTGCTCTCCACAGAGAATTTGTCTTCTGCATTTAACATATCCATGAATTGAAACACCCCCACCCCCCCCCCCACACACACTAGGTGGCAGTAAGCACGCTTCAGCCTTATCCACTGCCCCAGGGATTGCCCCCGTCAACATATCCACAGTTGGGGACAACCTGCCTTGCTCAAGGGTACTTTAGTGGTGCCCTGTCAGTTCAGGGAATCGAACCAGCTACCCGCCAGTCCCAAGGCAGGTTCCCTAACCTCCAGCACACCAATCTCCCTGTAAATATTAGATTTTTTAAACGTATTTAGTATGCCACAACCTGCCGAATTCATAATCCAAACATACAAATATAAATACGCAGCCTCTAAACCTCCCTCTTCAATTCTTACCAGTCCAGAGGAAAAGAGTTTTGCATCAAGCTATTTCTTTACTCACCAAGAGTCTCTATTTGTGGAAAGCAATGGCAGTATTAACTCTCGTTTTGCTTCAAATTTTGTTTGCTGTGTAGATTATTGCAGAGAGCTGGTGGCAGTGGAGGTGACAATGATGACTTGGCAAGAGCTTCAGCTATTGTTGCATTACTGCTACCTGTCCTTAAATGATCTAACAGGGAGCAGCACCTTCAACATGATTGACAAGAGATTACTCTCATGTTTGGCTGATTCGATTCGACCCTACAGTGACACATTACCACCTGTTCAGGTACACGCTGGGACAAGACAGGTTGTGGCTAGCTGGTTAGCATACTAACTTTAGTCTATATCTCTGCAACACGACACACAGATTTATATCGTCAAAATTGTTGCATCTATGTATTTTGTTAATAAAAATATTTAATTTTACAATGTTTTACATTACAAATCTAGACAAACGTGCCTTAAAACAGTACCATAAAAGGCACCGAAAAAAACAAGAAACATATCTGTTTAAAATGTGTTCTTCAGCAAGAACTCTGGGGGTGAACAGACTTCTGTAAAGCACATTCAAAGCTCACACTTGTCCCCTTTCCCTCCCTACTCCAACCACCCCCCCCATCTCTCTCTCTCTTAATACGGAATCTTTGTAATCCTATAAGCTGGTGTGTACAGAGGCTTGTTTTTGAAACTCGCCTGGTGTGTGTGTTCTGGCCCGCGGGTAAGCAGGTGAGAGCCCCCAAGGCCTGGTTGATATGCATGCTGGAGGCTCTCCCGCGCCCTTAGTCCGCAATCTCTTTTCTAATTAACTGCCTTTTACTCATGTTGGTTGTTTTGTTTTTTTCCCTGCTATGAGGCAAACTACGCTTCCTATGAAGTCAGCGACTGAGTCATCCCAGCACTTTGTTGTCACCGAAGACTTCAACTGCTCATGTTCCATCTGTTTCCCCCTTTTTCTTCTTTTTACACTCTGGTGGGGAAAGGGTTCGATTCTTCAGAGAGAAGTTCATGGAGGATAGAAGGCAGTAATTGAATATGTTTGAGCGTGGATTATAAAATCAGCAGTCAAATCAAATCACATTCAACCATCTAGGAGAAAAAATTAGGGTTATATATCACAAGAGGTGAGTTATATCATATAAACATAAGAGGTGAGTTACATCATATAAGATGTATGCTAAGTGCTTCAGCATAGTGGATATTAATCGCTTAGCCACATCAACATTTCTTACAGTAATTCTTTCATTTTTAAGCTTTTGCAAAAAAAAAGATACATTGTCACATATGCTGAGTAACTTCAGCCCTGTTTATTTTCTACTGGTGAATCATGACTATTAGTGTTAGGCCAAGTTTGGGCATAAATGTGAAAACACATCTTTGATAATGCGGAATTCTGCTAGTGGCTCTATGGGATTCTAGTAGTGATTGACATGGAAAGGTTTGTAAAAGACGTTTTGCATTAATTTGAAGCTAGTAGGCCTATAATGACATTTCTTTTCACAAAATTGGTCCTGTCTCTTGTAAATCAAAAGGTTATTGAGTTATATATTATACATATATTATATATATATATATATTATATTACTGTATATAATTATATTGGTGGTTAATCTGACACTTTAGGCCTTCAGTCCAGCTCCTAAAGTGCAAACCAATCTAAATTACTAGCCTGGCTGTTTCAGCGATTGGACAGTTTTCTATTGGGTTTTTAAATTTTTGGTTGGTTTGGTTTTGAAATAAGAGCATTACCATGGAAGATGGAATATATTACACACAGGGATACTTAAAAATGTATTCTGTTACAGAGATCTGATTACTATTTTAAAAGTGTAATTGTGACCTAATCCAAAGGATTACTATATTAACATAATGTAATCAGATTACTTTCTGTTACTTTTGGATTACTTGTCTTTTTAAATGCATAAAATTAAACAAAGACAAAAGAAAATCCATATTTAAAAAAGTGTATGGCTGCTCATATTGTGACTCAAACCAACAGTCACTGATCCCACATTTACTGAAACGGTCAAATCTAGGTAGAGAAATATATGGAAATATTTCTAGCATAAAGATGATAAACTTGTATGGCATGAATTGTTTATGTTTGAGCAGTGAAAATGGTGTCAAGTTTGTTAACAACACGTATATATAGAGGCCATTCAACTCTGAATGGGCATCATTAGTCTGTACTGGACCATAAGGCTTTATATTAATTGCTTTAAAGGCTTTATATTACAGGTGTTATATTAAAACGCTGTGCTATAACTTTGTTGATCATGTTTGCAATGTAATTTTGAGATGCTTCCTTAACTCTCAACTCTAATTTACACATATCAACATTATACTTCCATCATTCCAAATGTTTATGCGAAATAAAACCAACTCTACTCATGAGGATTCACTCACTTTTTATGTTTCAGAGCTTAAGTTAGTATTAATTCAGTTCAGCATTAAAATCTGGCACATTAACGGTCACAAGATTAAGACATATTCAGCCAACTATAGATTACACAATATATACACAATAATGTGTTGTTTGTGTATATGGGTGTGTATGTGTGATACAAAAAAAAGAGACCCTTTCTGTGACTGACCGACATCACCAGTGGCTATATTAGGATAAATTCCACGCTGTGAAATATACACCTTTACTTGATGTTCTTCGCTCTGCTGTTAATTGGTAAAGGTCTCTCTGACCCTTTTGATCTCCTGGACAATCCCTTAAATTCCCAAGTCTGCTGAGCCTCTCTGTGCAAGACACTTAACCCACACTCAATAACGTAAAGTCTCTCTCTCTCTCTCTCTTCTCACCCCTCTCCCCCTTTTTTTCCTCCCCACCTCTTTTTTTCTCGTTTTCTCGCCTTTGGTTCGAGTCCAGACTTCGCAGAAAAAAGAGATGACAGTTGTTATAGATATGCTGGTTTAATTACTTGTCAGCTTATAGCCGATATCTCAGCTAGCCAACGCGGAAGCTTAACTTTTTTTTCCTCCCTCTCTCTCTCTTTCTTTCTCTCTCTCTCTCTCCCTCTCTCTCTCATATAGCTTAAAGCACGCCCGGCCTCCAGCGCCTTTCAGCATTTAGCTGTAAAAACCCAGGAAATCTGAAAGATAAAAACAGAAACAGCTTTTCTAATTTTTACTGGGACGAGTGGGCAGTTTTCTGTCTCTGCTGGAATTGGCTGCCTCTCCTTCCTGATGGAGAGAAAGAGAAACAAAAAGAAAAAGAGAGAGAGCAGGCAGACTCAAAGAGAAATCTCATGGAGAGAATAAAATTACATCCTAAGAGGGCTGAGTAAGTGGTGCTGTGTGAAGGGTGAGCAGTATTTTTTGTCAGGTTTGTGTTTAGGCCCCTTGCAAAAAGGAAGGTAGTCAGGTCCAGAGACAGGCCCAGCGCTGGGCTCTTATTGCAAAATCCTTTCAGGAGCATACGCTCTAACATAACCACTTAGGCTTTAGGCTGCAGTTTTGGGTCAAGATGGCCAAGACAATTTATCAGAACAGATGAGCAGCAAACATACAAACAAACAACAAATAATCTACATTTAAATCTTTTCAAGTTATTATCACTGTGTTAGATCCGGGAGAAATGGTGCAGTTGTGAAGGACCTGAGAGACTCTGACAAGCGGACAATTGTTATGGCCAGTTGATTGGGCAAGGACATCTACGAAACATGAAGTACCTTCCAAGGGAATAGACATAAAACTGGCAACAAGTTACAAAAATGCTGGTTACAGGACGAATATGTCACACACTGCATTGCAGCCCTGTGTATGGGGCTGCATAACAACAGACCTGCCATGCTAGCTCCTATCCACTATCAAAAGCATCTACAGTGGGCACAAGGACCTTGGAGCAATAGAAGGTCACCTGGTCAGATGATTCCCATTTTCTCTTGCATCACATTGGAGGCCAGGTATGTGTGCACCATTTATCTGGAGATATAAAGGACCCAGATTGCACTGTGAGGTGAAGACAAGCCGGTGAAGGGGATGTGTGATGCTCTGGGTGATGTCCTTCTGGGAAACCCTGAATTGACATGTGCCACCTACCTAAACATTAGTGTGGACCAGGTAGGCACCTTCATGGTAATGGCAATGCCTGGTAGCAGTGGGATAATATGCCCTGGCACACTGCACACATAGTTCAGGAATGGTTTGAGGGACATGATGAAGAGTTTAAGGTCTTGCCCTGGCCTCCAATTTCCCCAGGTGTCAATTTGAACAAACACATGTGTGATGTGCTGGAAAAACCAGTCCACTCCACAGTGTCTCGACCTCTTAACTTGCTGGACTTAAAAGATCTGCTACTAATGTCTTGTTGCCACATACCACGGGGCATCTTCAGTCTTAGAGAGTCCATGCCTATCACTGAGGGCAGACAGAAACTCTTTCCTGCTAAAAAAAAACATGGACAAAGAGTGATGCCGGCTGGACTACTTTCCATTTTGGAAAAGTTTAGATAGTATAGTTTCATTGCTTCATTCAGGAGCTGAAAGTTTATGAGTACTTCCACATATAACTTTAGAAATCTTTGGGGTTGTTTGACAAAGCACAAGATAAACTAATCTTTTAACATCTGTTAATAGTCCTAGTTGCTGGAAGACAGCTCAGCTTTCATTTTGGTTGACTCCATGCTTACAACAGAGCTGATTGTAACTGGTCACTCAGTTCATGTCACCTCAAAAAGAGTGTCCAAAATCAAAAAGAGTGTCCACCAGTTATACACCTGCTTGAATTAATTACTTGTCTTCCAAGTTTGGATTCTACACTTTCAGTCAATACCACATACTGTATGTTCCTTGTAAGCAGAAGAGAGTGTTATTTTCTAATTTGAATTTGATTAAAAAGTTACTGCTGTATACAGTCCTGCTTCAAAGAAAGAAAAACATCTGTTACTTTTTGGCATGCCTTTATCATTTTTGACCTGGAAAGAAATGGAAAACAGAAGTGGAGACTTTAATATTCCGATACAGTATGCCGAATATAAATGTAATTCAATACATAATTGACTACATAATTGATTATACAATTATGCAATTATATTTATACAGTACAGCCATATGACAGTGATGATTCTAGTTAATGAATACATATGTGTACAACTTTGGATTACTGTGTAATTATTTCATTTGCCTAAAACAAAGCGCCGCAGCGTACATATACACGTATATGTAATACAACTCTCATAAACCTCATATAGGAAAAGATTTTTCTTCTTCATTTTCCATGTTACTGTGTTCCTGCTCTTAAATGCTCCCACACTGTATAGGAGACAGAAAGCGGTGACTAAAGTACTGGACACATGCCTCTCCCTCTCTCTCTGATTATCCCCTACTAATATCCCCCACCGTCTTACATACTTTCCATTCGGCCCAGACAGATTCCTGCTTACTATAGTTTCATCCCAGCTCCCTCTCAGAGGAAAACCTGAAGAAAACCAGTCGTGAGGACAAACTCACAAGACACATAAGAGTCTCCATCTTTGCTGTCATCTTCAGTGAATTCAGGATATTTTGGTCGAGTGTTAAAGTCTGTCTTGGTACTTGTATTTCTTAATGGGCTTTCTTAATCACCACTAGCATGACTTTATCACGTTAATGATGTTTTTTCAAGGCTTCCCAATTTTTATCTCTATACAAAATACAGCTATCAGCCAAAGTTCTATGCTGTAGCTCCACCTTGCTGGTATATAATCACAGATGGTAGCTCATCTGTGGTCATGCACAATTTGTCAGACACCCTCTACTCCATTCATCACTCTACAGTTCATCACTACAGGGCAGCTGTTGACTAGATATTATTTGGCTGGCAGATCTACACGCCAGTGACCCTGACATGGTAGTGGAATGGTAGCAGTGTTGCTAGGGTGTCAAATTTACGTTGAGAGTGGTCCACATCCAAAATACCAAGACAAAAGCAGCTCTTGGTCAGAAACTGACCACTGACAAAGGGCTAAAGGACCATTAACAGAAATTGCAGATTATCAGATAAACTAGTCTCTCCCAACAAGATGATATATGGTTGTTGTTTTTTTTAACAAAGCTCTGTTGTAAGAAACTGAACATGCTGGCTGGCAAATTTTAAGCTATTCAAATTTTAAGCCAAAACTCAATCAACAGATGGGCTGCAGTCTCTAACCAGTGAACATATACATTTATATACTGACTAATCACCGATAATGTCATGAATAAAACCACAGGAGGAGGAAATGCTTTGCAACAAATGACCTTCAAAAAGGCACTTGCCCACGGTAAAAGTGGGCAAAGGGCCAGAGAAATTTAGAGCCTCTAACTCAGGAAAAAAAAAAAAAAAGCTACCATCTTCAAACTTTACAGGATTATAAGACGAATTGCTTTATGACTTCTTATTGTGGTCTTTGGGAAACCCAGAATAATGACATTCAATATCTGATCTTTGAAGCATTGTAGATGGTCAGAGACATGTTAGAATGAAGCTCCATAGGTCTGTAGAGTGTGACCTGCCCTTTCCAACAAGACCTGGATTGCTACCCTTTAGAAAACAAGAGAAACGGACCTCAAAAACACCAAGTACCCTCACCTACTGTGCTCTCTGAGGCATCCTTGTTGTTATTGTCATAATCACACAATCGGTGACTAGTCGACATCAAGCTTAGAGCTCACACACATATGTCTGTGTGTGTGTGAATAGAAGAGCACTTAATGTTTAGCCTCTAAAAATGTACTGGTTAGACAAGACAGTATGGTGTTAGTTACATATACTTATCATGTTATGCTCAGCAAGCTCATATGACTCTGTTAGATCTTCCTCTGAACTCCACTCACAGGTTTTATACTGCAGCAAAAACCATGTGGAGCTCGCATGTGCTTCACTGTGAATGTGTGCATTCATGCAGCGGACATCATAATGTATGCTGTTCTACAATGTAATGTTATGATATCAATGCCATCATTTTCCCATGTGTGTCCTTTAAAGTACACACCCGCACACGTACACACACACACACACACACTTGCAGAGACGTGGGGATATAAGATCTGCATGGCTGAACAATAAGGGTTTTTATTAATAATTGCATTTCTTTACCGCCTCTATTTAAATGGGTTTAAGATGGCTCATAAAGCAGGCCACTGTGTGTTGTGTGTGTGTGCTGAGGCTCATAAAAACTGAAGACCGTCCGAACGATCATTCTATTTCCACAGGCTCATAATTTAATTTTGCCATTGCTATATCAGAGTAGCTCACACTTAAGTGTGTGATTCACACCAGCGTGGGCAGCAAAGGCAGTGTCACACAAGCACAGGAACAACTCTTAAAGCACTTAATGTGATGTTCCAACCATGTAGTTTAACATCATGGTTATGAGACGGCTAATTAATGAGACGTTTCATCACACAAGGATACACGAGGAATCGAGAAACCCAACCTTGTAGCGTCACAATTAGGGCGATTCTATACTAGAGTTTTTTGTTCGGAGCCAGGGCCATTTGCTCTGCGAGCTGTTTGGTCATGTATGAAAGCTGTTTTTGAGTCTAGGAGCAGTCCAGAAAACCTATCGCTGGTCCTCTTGAAATCACTAGTGTAAAATTCATTCTGGGTTCAATTCTGCTGCACATATGAAAGCTATCTGGTCCCAGCTCCATGTTTAGGTTTGTGTGATTGGTTTGTAAAGTGACTGCTGATTATTTCTCAAGTTACTTACCTGATACCGGGGAAAAGACTGTTCTGGAAGCACTGTTCATTGTTGCTTGAGTGTTTGTATCTAATAATGATAATGACAATGAGTTCCTCCCCCAAATGAGCCCAGAATGAGTCCTTGATGTGGCCTTGGGACAAGTGTGAAAATGCCTATAGAGACAACAGAGCCACTCTTGGCTGTAAGGTTTTGGGTGATGGACCATTATTAACCTAGTGCTGACAGGGTTCTTAGTAAAGGCAATGGTTCTACAGTATTTATAACCATGATCATTTACTGCTTAAATGGCTCTTTGCATTAAGAAATGGTTCTTCAGATTTAAGAAGCGTATATTGTACATGGTTCTATACAGAGCAATGCACTGACCAGCCCGTTGTGTTTGGGATTATTTGGATTGTGAGAATCATAAAAATACAAACAACTTCTAAGACTGAACTTTGGAGGTGTGGTAAAATATTTATGCAAATTTATTTAAGAAACTGAAGGACAGCTAGCTGAAAATAATAGACACTGTAGTAAAGCTAAAGGGTGAACTACTAATACTGTTTTTTATATTTATCTGTTTAGGCTTTTGTGTCATTTATGTTGAATATGCCATATGTGTTCTTCCTTCTCATTTCTTTTTCATGACACCAAATAATTTTACTTAACCTGGAAATTAAATGTAGAATGATCTTTGATTTCGCACTGTGTTCTACATAGCAGACCTATAAAGTTAGTGGGCCTCACAGTGACCTAGTAAGTGGACATACAATATAAGAGCTTATACAGTGAGACATGCATGTACACAAAATACAGAATATCAAATCAATAGTCTGCATTTCCCAGTTGTGAGATTTGGAAATCACTCAGTCAGTTACTTCAATTCGAACAAGGATGGTTTAAACTTGCAAATATGAAAATTAATTGGAGGAAGGGTCACTGTGAAGCTCAAGAACATATGCCAAAAAAAACAAAAACTGTTCATTTAGAAACACTGTACCACATGTTTATGTAGAAAATAAAACTGGGACGATGATCATGTGTCAAATATTCTCTTATATTTCTCTGTCTTGAGCAAACATCAGAGGAAAACATGTCTCTTGCAGTTCAGTGTAGGCTATACCTTCAAGCCACAGTGGGCTATTTAGACTCCCAATTATTTACAGTATTGATTTATTTAGTGAGCGATTGGGGGACCACGAAGGGAAAATGAAGTCAGTCATCATAGCCGCTAGCCTGGGGACGGAAATGCTGCAAGAGAATCTGACAAGCCTGCTGTTCGAATGAGTTACCTCACATGGTGATCCATGCTGAAACCTCTCACTTCCGACATCACAAATACTGATCTGAAGGTGGGTCAGAAGTCTCAATTGCAGGTTGCAATTTTAAATGAACAGTTTTCTCCGTTATAGCTCATTGATACAAAATGTAAATCAAAATAAATGTAATTCATTATGTAATTACCATGTAATAAATAATTACTTCATTACATTTAAATAAGTACATAAGGTAAATGCCAAGTGACTATAAACTCTAAACTTCTGATTAATAATAGTATCCTTTGGTAGTCAACAAATGTGAGTTTTCAAAGTCGGTAGATGTCATGGATCTCAGGATTTTAAACTATTACAAGTTAAATCGTTTCAATATTATTGTGTGGTTGGAGCCCTTCCTTTGATTCACCATCATTTAGCTGCTTGAGTTTTAAAGCTGCTTCTAATTAATTCTACATTCCTCGTAGCTGCCTTCTGCCTGATGACAGACCTCTGTGTCTAGCTGGTGTGTTTAGCTCTTTGTTGGGACCAAAGGTTCCACCCCCTCACTGTTTTCGTTAGAAACAGTGAAATAGATTAAGGTTAGTGTTGACTTAAGTTTTGAAAAGTTACATATACCCATGCAGAAAAACATAAAACACCCACAAAACCAGAAATGCCTATTAGTAATGCCTCCTCAGTGAAGCCCATATCTGCATGTTTTATCACCCCCACCCCCCACCCCCCAAAAAGAGATTTTTCCACTCGGCAGATGATCTGGATTCTCGTCTTTATTGTCTTGAAAAGAAGTGAGATGAATTAAGTAGTGCACTTTAAAGATGACTGTAAAACTGACTGTGGTTTTAATAATTAATTTAAGAAACTGTGGCATAGACGAATGTCTGCTGGGGGGTAACAAGATCAGATAAAGATACACATTCATGCCAATAAAATGGTACTCGATCGATCTTCAGAACCCAATTCAGAACAGGCACGCTTTGTCTACTTTATTAGAAATCACTACCTTGCAGCTCCATGCTGCTGATGTGCACTTAGGGACTGTATCTCATTTGTTGGTAAACAATTTCTGTTAGAGCTCCTCTAGTTCTTTATCTGTGGTCAATGATGGATGGATCAGAGTGGCTGACAAATTGTGCATCAACAGATAGGCTACGGTCTGTAACTGTACACCAATACAGTGGACCTATAAAGTAGGTGGGGATTATAAAGCAGCCAGTGAGGGGATGTATAATGCAAAACTAATCTAATAAATATAAATAAATATAAATAAAGAAAGAAATAAAAATCTAATAAAGTGCATGTATTTATGCCTGTACAAATATTTTTGAAGGGTTATTAAGATGTTTAATGTGGCACACACTGACTCTTTTCAACTATACAGGAGTGCTTTGGTTCAGATCTGGGTCTTGAGTCATTCTCAAAGAGGTCTGCAGAAGCTTCCTTTGCCTTTTTCGACCACAGGGCGATAGATTTACCACAGCAGAATCGAAAACACTCTGTGAAAATTGCTAATTGACACTTGTTGTTTTAGCTGCACTCACTTGTTCTTCTCCAACCTGCCAACATGTGGCATTTGTAAAGTTCCCGAGGAGAGACGAGACGTGCCCTCCGGAGCCTCTGAGCTACCGCGGAAAGTTTTATTTAGAAAATCAAACCCCAGTGAGGGAGTTCTCCACGGTCGAAAGGTTAGGCTTTTGATCTGAGCAAACGGATCCTTTTAAAGTGAGATGGAAAAAAAGCAGGAATATTGAATGCGTGTTTGCGTTCACCCTCACCTTATTTTAGTCAAACACTCTGCCTTTGAAGTCCTGTTTGTTCTCCTGGAGCAAAGCTCAAGAAACAGTGCTGTACACAATCAACCCACTGCAACCTAAATTCATTTATGTAGGGTGACGAGGGAGAAGTTAAGGTGACGGTGCAAGGTTTAAATTACCATTAGCATTCACTCGCCAGCCTGCATTCATTCAATAATGAATAAAACTAGAAAGTTTTCACTGAAAACTATAGTATATTCATACATCTTGTGGAAAGATGTATGGTCTGCATTCTGTTTCATTCTGCATTTCTGTCTCAAATTCCAAAATAAATAAATAAAAAATAGTAGGACTTGAGCTGTTTTAATTCCTACATAGAAATGTAATATTCTGTATTACTACATGTTTTTCGCATACTTTAAAAAGGACACTTTGAACACTTTCCATCCCCCCAAATATCTACAATGACCAAAAAGAAAACTTTATTTGTTTACAAACTGATGTAATCATTCTACAAATATTTATTTTTTCAAAAAAGCTTGTTGTTGTCATTCTGTAATACATATATGTTTATTCAAAGAGTTTTTCTTTGCAGGCAATTGTTATATGTCATAACATTGCTTTTAAATTCTTTTCATTTGATGGATCTGCGTGAGTTCGGAAGATGGGTTTCGGTTCATTGGGCTGAGATTTTGGATTTGTGTTGCATAGGTGCAATATAGTCGAAAATGAACTTATCTATAGATTGTGACAAAATAATGCCAAAAACATCTATGTGTCATCTGGCACTATCACACGCCGGCTAAACCATCATATATGAGTAACAACAACCAAATCCCATGTCAGTGCCAAGTCAACAGTAATATAATGTCACCCTTGAGGGGCCTGAGAACCAATAATATTACTTCATGTATTGCTTTATGTGTTTACTGTTTAGTCATTTATGCATATAAAAGGGCAATTCGGTCCTCACCCTATGGTCTTTAGAGCCCCTGGCGGTTGGAGGCCCCTGGCAGTGAGAAACCTCTGACCAGTAATCCATCCCTGTGGCCAACCCAGGTCATCTAGAGGGACAGATGTGTCCCTTCAAAAACTGAAACTAAACTGACCAAAATTAGTTCTACCCAAAACGAATGGAACGAGGAAAGAGAGGGTTCAGATATCTCCTGGCTGAGGCCTATAGAGGATGAGAGCGGATGGCCCCGCCGTCTCTTGGAGTATGTGTGTATGACGGGCCCATGATAAATGAGGGGGCTCTTGCGGCCGCTGTGTTTGCTTAGACCTCTTGTTTCTGACATCGTCTCGTTCCAGTCCAGCCTCGGAGTGTCCACTATTAAAACATAACCCAAACTGACAACGACCAGTCCACTGGGTATTCCACCCACATGGCTTTTCTCTCTCACTCTCTCTCTCTCTCCCTCACTCTCTCTCTCTTTCAGATTGGTGCTGTTCTGGACCACAGCCCGCTGTGCTCGACTGTGGCCGGCTTTCCAGTACATTAGGAGTATATGAAAGGGCTGGCCAGAGTCTGTCCTGCCTCTCCACACATGCACATATGGGAAAATGCTAGCTCCCTACCTGCACGAAGCTTTATTTATCCAAGTTGCTCGGACCCCTAAAAGAGACCCTCGCTGCGGCCCAGGCTTGGGGGCACGCACATCCCGATAAATAACAGTTTCCTGGACACCACTTCCGCTCTTCACTCATCTGTTGGAGAGGGAAAATGGAGAAGTTTCAGCTTGTGAAGCATCTCAGCAATCCAGCAGAGAGGTGGAGGGGAACAGTCTGGCCAGTTGTTCTGAATCTGTGCACTTCTGGTGCGGTTGTTAAGCCTTGGACCACTTGCCGGCCTCCCGCCTGCACCGAATGAGAGCTGCAGGCCGCGGCGCTTTCATTCAGAGCCGGAACGGTGAGAAAATCTTGAGGCGGCAGGGGGTCCGGGAAATGCGAGACACTTCTCACTCCGTTTTATGTTTTTACAAATGTTCAGAGCAGACAAGCGGCGGCGCAGGCCATCAAAGCCTAATACCGTGTGTGAAGGGGGGAGCGAGGGAGACACAATGCATGTGGCCTGTGTGTGTGAGTGTGCATTGGGTGTTCGTACTGAAGTCTGTCACACAAACAGATAGTAGCAAAAGTCAACACTGCATTTAATTTCTGGACTAAACAACATTTAAGTATATGCTTTTCAGTGTCAGTGTAGAAAGCCAAAAAATATATTCAACAGCAGATTACACGAAAGCTTCAGAAATTAAAGAACAACATTTAGAGCACCTTTATTATACCTTCTGTTCTTTTTCTAGCTTCCATGCAGTGAAGCTTTCAAAGAACTCCGCAGGGATATTTTTCCACACGTGCAAAGTTCAGTCTTGAAACCTGGCTGCATGTCCTGCTTCTCGCAATCCAAGCAATCGCAAACACTTTCAGTGATGTTGAGGTCTGACTGACCAGTCCATAGTACTGAGAACACCAGCAGCTTCTTTGTTTGATTTGCACATTTTCTACTTTTTCCGGGCAGCTACACATCCTTTCAGACCTCAGAGCACTAGGCTGCCTCTTTCACAGTGGAAGGATGGACAGAAGCACCTGTGAATTTTTTACTTTCACTCAAAAAGCTCTAAATGGTGACAGTTATGGTGATTCCATTTTCTGTATACCATTTAAGTTTTTGAACTCCAGTTCTGGAGACTCCTGTCCTCTCACCTACTTGCCCTTTCTTATGCAAGTTCTTATTATCTTTCATCTAATGGAAATATTTACTGAAATAACTTTGAGGTTTTGACTAGAATTTCACTAAACGAAAGGTGGTCTCCTAAATGACAGTGCTGTATGCATATCTGTATGGCATGAGTGTATGTGTGTAAGTAGGGAGGAGAGGTGGGGGAATCATTTTCTGTTTTGTCAAATGTGTTTAGGTGAAATTGGAAGCTATGTGTGTATGTTTTTAGAGTGTGTGTGTGTGTGTGTGTGATGGGGTGGTGTGTGGATGTGTGTGTGAGTGTGTGGAGGGGTGGGGGGTGGTTTTTCAGCTCGTTATTCAGTAGTAGTGTCCTGGATTTAAATCCTGTCGGTCTCAAGTGGGCACATCACAAACCCAGCAGACTTTGGCAGGGAGCTGGCAGCCAGAGCTCTTAGGAGGCCTCCAGTTTAATGAGCATGAATAATGAATAACACTCGCTCCACACCGCACACCGAGGGGGGATGCCAGTTTATTAGGCCAAGCCCTTCTTTTTTTTCCTCTTTCCTCTCTCTCTCTCTCTTTCTCCCTCAATCTCCCTCTCTCTCTCCGCGGCCCTGCCGTCTTCAGCGAAGGCAAACCGCCTCTCCACATTCGCCCGTGCGTCTGACGTGCTGAAAATAACTTTTCCGACACGCCGAATAAACAGCAGCTGTCATTCCTCGTCCAAGCTATAAATAAAAGGAGTCGTTTATCTGCCATGCGCCGGAATAACACGGCTGCGAGCTCACAAACGAGCGGGGAACGTGAGGAATAACGGAGAGGGTCCTGAAAAGTGGACGTGATGAGAAGGACAGCAGGGGGCTGCTGGTTTTATGATGACAACGTAAATACAAACCACATATATACACCCACACACACACACAAAGACAGGGTAGGGCAAGTCAAGCCAAGCATGAGAATTCCTTTTTTGTGTGTGTTTCTGAATTATTGATAGATCTGATCAATATTTCCCCAGCCCTTAATACGGCCATTGATTCCTCCATTACCATCAGCTTTATTTACCGGCCTGTCTCTCTTCATAACGGCCGTAACAAGCTACTACCAGCCAGCATAGCACTGTAAATCTGGCCTTTAGGAGCAGTGCCTCTCAGGAAGGTCTGTGTTAGGCTTTAGGTCTCATGATGATCCAGTCAAACGTTTTGACACTTCTGATTGAACCATATGCTGTCTGTACATTACAGAAACTGTTACAAACCCATTGGCTGCCTGGTGGGTGGCTAAAATTCAAGCAAGTTTGGTTCTAGGCAGTGTTCTGATTAAGCGCAAGTGACAAATAGCCTAACCAACCAAATGTCAACCAATAAAAATCTCCTACTTGCTTCTCCATCTTCTTAACACTGACTTAAACAAATAGTTTGAATATGGATGTGTGCTTCATTAAAAGTTATTTGGTGGTGCATTTATCTGCATTTATGTGCTTTAGCCAATCCAGCTGTGTTGTGGGGTCTTTCCAAATCAGTGACCAAAATGGGATGCATTCAAATACCATTGTGGGGGTAAAAGTTGGCCTGAAATGGGGGGCTCCAACTCTATGGAACTGTTTTACATGTAAAATACACTCTGCAGTCCATGGCCCAGCAAAGTTGTGACAACCTATTGTTTTGCTGCTCACAACATTGTCACAACGTTCCAATGTAATTCTTCAGCAAGCTGTGACATTATCTGACAAGATTCTAGGAGGCTGTGACACTGTAGTGGCACTGTTGTCAGTATGTTGCCACAACCTCCTAGAATCCTTCATTAGTTCCATAATGTCATGATTTGAACGCCATGGAATTTTGCAACGTTGCCAATAGAGGTAGTCATAATAGCAAATGGCAACATTACTCAATAATAAGGTCATGACAACATTGTTTAGACAACGGAATCAGCACCATTGTGACAATGTGTGTTTGCTGGGGAAAGTACTGTTTACGGCGGGGTCTGCTTAAATAGTCCCCAAATTAGCCTGTTTTGTAAGGTATGATTAAAACAACTCCACAAGAAACTCCACAATCAAGAATAGAAGTATTATTGGCATATGTAGTCAATATAATATTAATTGATGCTATTTAACAAGTATGCAATGCAAGTTAGCTAATGAAAGTATGACCCAATGCTAATTAGACACAAATTGAAGACAATCATCTTGCTAGTTAAATTAGATAATACTATATCAGCTATTCACTGTGAGCTATCTTTCTTAATACGTATTATATGAATATACTGGACATTTTGACATTGTAGACAAACAAGTACATCACATCACAAAGTATATGAACAAGTTAGTTCAGTATTTGTTTTCAAGTTGTAGGAAATGTTCTTATAATCGTCTGTTCATTTAACAAAAATGTTTTTGTTTATGAGCAAATTCAGTTTTCTATCACATATCTTTAGGATACATTGCCATCTCTTTTTATAAAAAAAAATACCTTGAAAATAAGTTGGGATTAAACAGTTTGTGTTAGTGAATTGCATGTTAATTAATAATGTATGAAATGACAAAGCCTAGGCTGGACAGAGACCTAGATATATTCACAGCAGCTTATTAACTGACATCTTTCATCTTTCATTTAAGTAGCTTTCACAATAAAAAGAGACCTCTGTGACCCATGGTGTGAGGTAAAGTTGAGTTTCTAAGAAAAACACAGTCAAGCATTCAGCTTTTGAGTTTAACAGAAGCATCAGATGTAATGTAATCATTTAACTGACTACAAAATGAATGAATGTAAAGTCTTTAGTGAACAATATAAAGGTCTGTTTCAGTCTGAAAACGCACCAGCAATGAATAAATGAATGAATGAGTCAATGAACGAATAAATAAATAATCAGAGCAGAGTTCACACATATACTATTACGATTTCTACCACTAGTATATGTCGTAGCTCTATTTGGTCGAATCCTTCTGTCTGTAGGGACTTCATGAGTGTTATTCCATCTTTTAGTTCATAGTCTTCACTTTAATTCTAATGTAGAAAATATTAATAATACAGAAACCCCCTTTCATGAGTAGGTGCATCCAAACAGCTGATTGGTAGTGGTACTTTACTGAATGCAGACACATGCAGTGCTGACCTCCAGAACGAATGTGGTCCTGCATCAAACGTTCCAGATCTGTCAGTCATGCTGGCTGTTGTTACAGGGCCACACGATGACAGACGAAAGGGAAAGGCTTAATTATTGATCAGACTGCGGGTTTTTCTTTTTTCTTTGCTCTTTTAAAGCTACACCCCATGCTCTGGTTCCAAAAGGATTACAGTGGTGAGGTGTTCAGGGACAGGCAGAGATTGTGAGAGTGAACAACATCATTTAATAAATATCACACCTTTCTCCCTCCAAATCTCTCTCTTTTTTCTCTGTGTGCTTCATCTGTCTATAGCACAGTGTCAGCTTTCAGTCAATTCTTTTTCCACTCTTCTTTGCTTTCTCCTGAAGGATCTGTCTTAAATAAGTCAGCGCTAAGTAGTGAGCATCACTGCTAGCAGTCTCAGTCTCAGTCTGGAAAAATGAGACTGTTTGGAAAAATACAGAGAGAAAGCAGAATGTCATCTCCTGTGTCAACATAACCATAATTTGGAAACATATTTTAAATCTTTCTTTATTATATGTCAACAGTATCAGGCACCTATTGAGTTAGAACTCCTCAAAACATTGAATTTCCATGCCAGACTGTCATGGAGCGATTCAGAATGAGCTCTGCTTTTGTCTTGGTGGAGACAACCAACGAATCCCTGTGTATAGGCACCGTGGTCAGCGCCAAGATAAATGGTTTGTTGTCCAAAAGGCCTGGTGTCACTCCGCCTCCACCCCTGGTACAAAGTCTGCAGGAACTGTGAGAATATGAAAGTTGCCTGGGATGGATTATTACAGGACACCATTAGGAACCTCTACAACTCCACCCCGAGACATCTACATGTTGTGATAGCAAACATGGCGGCCCGACACCATACTAAAAGACTATTTCTATGTGTCAATAAATGTTGTCCATATCAGTCTACATTTTTCATAATTTATTTTTTCTGATAACTTTTATCTTCCTTCCGAATATTTCACATTTTTGTAACTTGTAACATTATCTGTCAGTTCAATTGGCATGAGATGTTTACACAATGTAAAAGGCAGCTTGTGTTTTCAAATTCTGTAGAAACCAAACAAGATTATAGTTAGACTACATTATTTATTTAGACAGTGATGATGTGTTCATATATTTGTCTTCTCTCACAGGCTCCGAAGGTGTCTTGTCCCATCCCATCCTCATCTCGTATAGGCCCTGAAGATGTCCAGTCATATCCTCAACCTGTCCAATTCTCGTCCTTTCCCAACCTTATTCTGTGCTTCTCCTGTATTGTCACATCCCTTCATAAGCAATCTTCATCCTGTCCCATCCTGTCCTCAACTCACACATTATCATCTTGCCCTATCTTATCCTCATCCTGTTCCTCATCCTCTCATGTTCCATCCTCATTTCATCCTGTGCCATCCTATCTCCTCCATTCCTGTCCCGTCCTCATCCCGTCCCACGCTGTCCTCATCTCTTCCCACCCTCTTCTCACCCTGTCCTGTGCCATCCAGGCTCTATCCTATCCTCATACAGTTCCATATCACCTCTTCCCATTCTATACCATCTTCATACCATACAGTCCTGTCCTCATTGTGTCTTTAGTTCATCTGTCCCATCCCATAGTTATTCAGTTTCATCCTCATTGTATCCTTATCCTGTTCTGTCCTCATGCTATCCTGTCCCATTCTCATTGCATCTAAATCCTACCCGTATCCCGTCATCTGTGGCTCTGCAGACCTTCCTCACAAAGCAGTAGCGATGGAGTTGTTTCCTCATGCCGAGGTTGCTCTTTTAGTGGTCAGGACATGAGTTGTCAGGTAGCTCATGAAAAAGTAATCACCACCCCTTTCCCCTCCTTCCCAGCCCTCCCCTCCCTCATCTGTCTCTCACTGTCACACGACATCATGTCTCGGCCTCGTCCGCTTGCCGGAGGAGGAGGAGAAGGTGGAGGAGGGCGCCTCGTGCAGGTACGCCGCCACTTCCTGTCCCAGCCCATATGTTCCCGCCGCTCCTGACAGCGAAATCACGTCTTACGCCAGCGGCTCGCGTTGTTTACAGAAGTTTAAACTCCTGTGATATGCCCGGTGCACCCCTCCCCTCTCACTCCACCTTGCCTGTTTTTAGGCCCATAGATAATACATGAGCATGAGGTTTTAAAGGAGCCTGCCATATGCATGAAGGCATTAAGCGGAGAGCCAAACTGACAGCTCCATCTGCCAAACAAGCTCGGCGTCGAGCATAGACGAGACCCCTGGAGCTCTCCTCTTCTCTGTCTCCCTCTGCTCCTCACTCCGTCCCTCCCCTCTGTTCACCTCCTTTCTCCTCCTCTCTCCTCTCCTTTTTCCCCCCCGTCTCTCCAGAGGATGCCACGTTGTCATCAGTGCCGATGCTAAATATTAATAATTTGTTGACCTCAAAGTGTTTAGGAAGTCTTGCACAGACACAAGCACGTCCCCTTTGCAAATGCTGAATGGCATATGCAGATGTCAGGTGAGCCTCTCTTTTTCTCTCCCTCTCTCTTGCTGTTTTCCAGCCGCCCAGAAACAGACAAGTTGCCGCAGAATTTGTCATGAATATTGCATTGTGGACGCCTGAACACACACACACACACACACACACACACACACACAGACACACAGGTGCACACACGCCACTCCTCCCACTCCAGACACAAGCAGAATTTGCAACAACAAAGCAAACTCTGCACTTCTGTGAGGTATTTTTTGCACAAACATTACATGCCTCCCTACATGCTTCCAGAAGGAATCCTGAGAAGAACGTGGCTCGCACACATCCACTCAAATTAAGGAGTGTGTGTGGGATATGCACTTCATCCCTTTAACAGCAACTGAAACAGCCACTTGTCTCGCAAATACAAACAAACAAATAAATAAATAAATAAAACATCTGGCAACTTATGCGACCGAACCCTCTTTCTTCCAAGACCGCAAAAAACACAAGCCCCATCTGAGGACCTGCGCGTCTCACATTTCTACAGTTTAACTGTATCAAACGTGTAGATTCCTGTCTGAAATGTAACCTGACAAATAAAAAAATAGAGGGAAACAAAAAACACTGGCCCCATGTGTCTGCAAACAAACAGTGCGTTTCGGTGCTTTAGCTGTCGACAGGCCATATGTATGTGTGTGTCTCCTTCAGCCCCAACGTCTTTATTGGGTCTTAACTGATGCTGCTCGGTGGGAAGTCGCTTGATGAGTATCGGAGTGTCAGTGAGACTCATTTATTCCACCACACTTGTCGGGCGTCTGTGCCAATAACCCTCTCCCTCCATCTCTCTCTCCGTCTCTGTCTCTGTCTGTCTCTCTCGCACTCTCTTTCTCTCTCTCCATATCTCTGTCACAGTCTTTCTCTCTATCTCTCCCTTTCTGTCTCTCTAGCACCAAGGATGGGACTGTATGCTGTCGGAGCTCCACAGTTTCACAGATCCTGTGTTATGTCAAAAACTTGGGGACGCCTACAGTCATGTGAAGCACAGCCCATGAAAAGTTCAGACTTTGTCAATATTTTTGGAGATACATATATCAGATCTTCATTCAACCAGTCCTGATAGGTGATGTTATTATATCATCTAACAAGTGACACTTATAATTAACATTTTAGTCGTCCTTTATATATCTGAAATAAACAGTAATGCAGTTTTCATATTTAGAAAAAGTTTGTACACCCCCATAGATATCACTGCTTCAAATATTTCAAACTGAAGTTAGATGCACCTATTCAGAACACCATTAGAGAAGTTCTTGGAGGAACGTGCCTTGTTTAAACCTCAGATATCTGGTCTGGTTTCCTCTTTGTTATTGGAATGTGTTGTACCATCATGCCTAGATTAATAGAGCTCTCTGAGGCCTTTAGATTGAAAGTTGGAAATGTCTATGAGTCTGGAAAGGGTTTTAAGATGATATCCAAAACCTTGGAAATCATTCATTCCATTGTTCGAAAGATTATCTATAAGTGGAAAAGTTTTAAAATTGCTGTCAACTTGTCCAGGTCAGGCTGTCCCAGCAAATTTAACTTGGGTGCAGACTGTAGGATACTAAAGAAGTCTCTAAGAGCCTCAGAATTTCACCACAGGATCTGAGGATAGGTTTTGTCATTGCTGATGTAAAATGTATATGAATCTACCATTAGAATAAAAAGACAGACATTTCACTTACATGGGAGGCATGTCAGGAGGTAGTCTTTTGGTGACTGGGGCAATACTTAAGCTTTGCTAAGGACCAGGACTTCTTGAACAATGTAATAGAGACAGACAAATGAAGAGTTGATTTGCCACAGTACCAGAAGCCATGTTTTTCAGAAATGTTATGGATCAGGGCTGATTTGCCTGGTCAGCCTGCATGTATAGATTGGGAGCTGGTCAACTTTATAGAATCATAGAATCAACTACTAACTACTACTAACCACCAACTAATTCTCTTTCACGCCACAGAGTGTCTGAGGAGAATATGAGACTGCTGCAGCTGAACAATTGGACCTTCCAAAAGGATAATGTTCCTAACCATACAAGTAAGTCCAGGTATAAATGGCTCAAATAGAAGAAATGGAGGCCTATGGAATGGTACAATCAAAGCCTAGTTCTGAATCCCATGGAAATGGTGGAGGGAATTTGAAATGGCCTCTACACGTCCCATCAAAACCCATCAAACACTCCATAGATGTAAGAATTCTACATGGAGGAATGGGCAAAAATGTGTTCAAACATATCCAAAGAAGAAGTCTGCTTTACGTTCAACAAACCTCTGCAACATTTTTTTAACCATTGAGCCATTGTGATTATAACACTAGCCTCAACACTTGGCACACTTTCCTAAATTATCTGGTCTAAAGTCTAGTAGTAGGTGGAAGGCCCCTCTGTTGTAAACAGGGTTTACTGTATGACTATTTCCAGGTAAATGAATCCTGAGGAACAGCTCACAAAGATCAAAACAGCAGTTTCAGATATGTAGACACCCAATAAGGGCAGTGTCAGCTGTTGCTAGAATGCAACATGACCTCAGTGGTGAATTACATAATGTGTGATTTAACCTCAGCCTTTGCCGGAGTTACTGCAGAATTCAAGTCACTACAGAAGATGAGAGAAGAAATGAGAGACTCTAGAGTAAGTACTGAGCAGAGATATGCTGATTTCTTCATGCTTAACCAGTAACTGATGACTGTATTAATAAATGCTGTTGTTATTGATGTCGTTCCCCTGCCAGAACTGTGTCCTGTGCTTTACACAGCTGATACCTCTGCCTCACTCTGCTGTCTCAGCTCCTCATCAAATATCACCGAGGTGGAACCTTAGACGAAAAGGTTTGAAGACCCGGTGAGGAATTAGTAGAACTGCCAAGTTAGTTCTCAGTAATGCCATGACAATCATTAATAGGATTAACAATTTCACTCAGCTTTATGTACTTCCTCACAATGGTTACTTTTTGAGTCCTACCTACCTTATATGTCCACTATATGGGTGTATAAATACAGACTGTACCTCATCCATTGCCATTCATCGCCCACTCCATTCATCAATATTTACATGGTGGGCCATTTTTAAAGCTGTAGTGACACTGGCATGATAGTGACACTGTGGTGTTGCTGTGTTGTTGTTTTTTTTTTTTTACATATGTCAGCATCACTGCTAGTTTAAGATTTTCTCACTATACACAAATATCCAGCCTAGACTTGATTAACTGACATTAACTGACATTTCATTTCCAACAAACAACAGTTCCTATTTGTACATATGGGTTCATCAAGTTAAGAATAATTTCCGAATTATACACATGAGGGCACAGCAGGCAATTGATTACACTAGATAGGCCTACCAAAAAGGCACAAAGCTAAAACAGTGGGGTACAGAATCTATTTTCAGAAGGTCCACTGGACAAATACAACAATATATAACATCAAAAGCAAACATCAACAAACAATAACACATATTACTATTTTGTCCATGTTCACAGAGAGTACATATGATGCAGTGTGGTTTGAGGAAATCACATTTGTGTGTACCAAATTATAGGGAAGGGTGGCTGCTGGGATACACTTGGCCAAATCTAGCCATAGTCATCCCATTTATGATCATTTTAAACTGGGCTAAGAATGTGTGGCTCTTATCTAAGGTATGTGTAATACAGTTACATATACATGTTCATGTCTGGCTTCACCCATCAGAACTACATTCTCTGCAAAATACAAAATTCAGCACAGCTCCAAAGTGTATGCAAATTAACAATCTCACAATGGCTTCAATTGAGGATCAGGTTTCAGAAGTAGAACTATCCATTTTAACTGATATTGTAATGGGGCTTTGCTAGTTAATGATTAACACATAATTACTACAGTCATGTGGAGTAGCGAAAAGTTGCCTCTCTATAACAAGTGACCCAGTAGTTCAGAACCCTATGTCAATCCATTTGGACCAGGCAGGCCCTGCTTTCTTCTGGTTAGCAGATCTGTGAGAAGGAAACTCTTACATGTCACTGCAGAAGCCGGAACAGCTCAATTACCCCCTACTGCTAGTCTCGTAACCCATCTCCTCTGTGCGCCTCCATTGATTGGTCTGGCTCTCTGTAGAGCACCAATGCTTTTTGGGCAGGCTGCCGAAGCCCACACAAAAAGGGGGAAGGTGGGGGTGGTGGCGGGTGTCAGCTTTTAATTGTAACTGTCTTACCGAATAGCGTCGTTTTAATATCCTGTATAGATTTTTATGTAATACACTTACTTCCAGGCAGCCTGGAGCAAGAATCAATTCGGCACAGGAATCTCCTTTTGTTAAAAGCCAATCTTGTTTTAATGATGCATGAAGAAATATTCAAGCATTGACATTTTCCTGTCAGGTTTCTTTAGAAAAAAATCAATTAAGATAATACCGCTTTGACCCAGTTATCCAGTTAATGCTTATTAGGAATGTAATATGATTTACTGTCAGCATAATTTTTTTTCTTTTTTGTATCTCATCCTATTAGTTTGTGCATGTTTCATAGGGCGACAAAGCAGTGGCTCCCTCTTTAGCGGAGGATGCAGACACGAAGGAAAGAGGAGGTGGAGGATCGACATTGATTGGAGCTGCTAGATAGGTTAAACACACTGCTGCAGGCCATTTTTTTACATGGGTGGATCTCCTTTTTTCATGTGTTTATTTTAGTCCCTTTAGTCCCTTTGTTTCTCTTTCTTGCCCTACCGCAGCGGCGGGAGAGACACCGTTACGCTCAGATGTGCATTTGCATTCATTAACAGCACTGACTTAAGGCAGATTGCATTGCTGAGATCATGCAATGATTTGCACATGGTTATAACAGAGTAAAATGCACCAACGCTGACTTAAGCAAGTAAACCCTATTGCGGACGTATCTGGACCAACACTGTGCTAGAATTTACAGTCGATGCTCTTGTCTCCGTCTGGACTTCGTGAAGGCAGTGCACAGTTGCATTATATATTTAATAAAGATATTTAACACCATGCCACCTTGCATGAATGACCCTTCTTTTGCTTATTCAAAAATAAAAATACAAACATGCTACAATGCTAGTATGGTCATACATTGCTATTCGGAAATTCAGACAAACATGCTCATTGAGAACTGTCCTTTATCTTTGTACTTTGTAGAGATCAGAACTACATAGTAAAACATTACAGAGTCATTAAGAAATGAATCAAACCTAAACTGGCTAAGTGACTGCCTACAACAGTAAAAGTAGTCCCCCACTGCCTGGATGCAACAATACACAATCCCGGCATTCTGTCAAGCATCTTCATGAGGAGGCATCTGGGAAGTTTTCTCACATTCTTCAAAAAAACCCCACAATTTTAAGCACTGGTTTGATGCTGAGAACTACTTGTTGAGGGGCACAAAAAAGGAAATATAAAATGGCAAATAAACACAGAAAGAAAAACTGAAAAATTAGCTATCCCACAGCTACATACGAACAAAGTGCTCTATCCCAAGGGCTCCAGGATCACTGGTGGCTTCATAATGGGGAAATTTAAACCTGTTTTACGCCGTTTAATGTCTTTTCTTCTTTAAATCCTATGACAGTCTTTGTTTTATTCCTAATTGTCTTGTCTGAATGTGAAGAGTCAGCTAAGACGATGTAAAGCTCTCTGTCTTGCTCCAGCTCCTATTCTCGCTCTCGCCTGGCCCACGCTGAACCCAGAGACACTTGTGACATTTGATGCTGACGGTACTGTCTCTACGGAAAAACGTGGCATTCTCAAGCAGGTCTCCTACTCAACACAGAGACAGGTGGCGAGGTGAACATGGGAAGTTTCAGGTGGCCTCATGTGTTCTTCTTTGCTTGACTACTGCTGGCAGTTGTCAGGTTTCACACAATAGCTATGTGCACCTCTGTACATGAGTCATGATATGCAAATCAGATGGGAAATTAACCCTAAATGTCCAGTTTGGATTTAAGAGGTCCACTCACCTTATAGGTGCACTAAATAGCTGTATAGTTACTGTATCACATCTGTTCTCATGCTCAATTAGTCAGTAACCCTCTACCCCATTTATCATTGGTCAGTTTATGACCACAGGGACATTGCTGTTCTGAGGTAGACCGACAGTGATTCTGGCATGGCATGGTAGAGTGTGTGGTTCTGGTATGAGTGTGTCAGACACAGCAGCCTTGGTGTCACTGCTAGATTGAGACTCAGAAATATCCAGAGTGAATGCTGAGTGATGCAACTCAACTCAGACACGCACTTGTAAAATTTCAGCTTGAGAAAAACACAAACAAACAAAATGATTAAAATAGGATCCCAATGGTAAAAGAAAAACTAGAAACTAGAAAAACTTTTATTAGCTTATCAGTTTTCCTGCAGTGCAATCATTCAGTTATTACTCCAATGCCGTTCTCCTGCAGATCACAGGGACATCAGGATAGCCTTTCATTATGGATTGTTGGAAACAAAAACATATGTATAAATGTACTATAAGTAAAAATGATAATGTTTGAAGGAAAGAGGAAAAACATCCTAAAACAGTTGGCTAACATACTCTGGATATGCTACTGAGCGAAATAGCTATTAGAGCTAAAGTAGCTAGAAGTTATAGCAAATTACAGATATTAGATACATATTCCTATATAACTTGCTAAAGTAGGTAAGTAGGTGAAGTAGGTACTGCACAAGCTGGCTAGTATATATGTTACACAAACTACCAACCAACTATTTGTGCTATATGTGTTTCACCTTAAACTTTTTCTATAATGACAGTCATGTTATTTAAAGCTCTGTCTGAAGCTAATAATCAGACTAAACCTAAATCTTGAGACTCGACTCACATTCATACCCCATAGATTAGTGAACTTGCGAACGTCTGGGCTCCAGTCTCTAAATCCAGTCGCTATCTACTTCAACAACCTGAAATGACTAAGAATGGCATTCTAATGAAATGGATGATGAGTGTAGGATTATTACATTAAAATGTTTTTGTCAATTTTAGAATGTAAATTCATAAAGAAAACAATAAAGTTAATAAGATAAAAACATGAAATAGCTTGTATTTATACTGTTTTCATTCAAAGACAAATGCTTCAAATAGCACTTTATCTACTGTGTTCACTTATGTGGATTTGGATTAATCAGCAAAGATCTCTGAGACAAATCCGATTCTGAGCTGTGTGGACACGTATTTTGTATCTTTTCAAATTCAACCTGTGCCACTTTCATATGTGGTCCAAGATTGGATGCATATTGGATCAGATTATTTGTGTTTTTTGTTCCACTGTTTATGTGTCATCATTCAAAGTTAATGAGGCAGCAGCACTTAACCTGAAGTTAGTCCCGGTAAGCAAAGAATCTGACCTGTTTTCCTCTACGTCTTGCTTTAATAGTGAACAGCTGATAGCAGAGCAGGTTAGAGCAAATTATCTGTGCAGAGAAGGCTTGAACTGATGGTTGGTTGATTTGCTGTTCATGAAACACATGGTTCATTCATGTGCTGCTATTGATTAGGATGTGTGCACGTGAGTCGTTTAAAGACATTAATTTACATTCATGACAGATTTAGGGCCCATGCCCACGCGAATGTGAACTGGGATCACATCTGAGCAAAAAAAATCAGAATTGGGCAATGAGGCTTGTAATGGGAACATAGATTAACATGTACATATCTGATCACCAATCGGATCATTTTCTGTAGAAACTACGAATCACTCCAAATAACTGCCTCCCAGATCTGGATAGCCATTTGAGCGAGTTCAAATAGGTCATCTGTGGTGGTCTACCCATCTCCTGAGCTTCCTCTGCACCTGGAGGACAATATGGCTGTCTTGCAGAGATAACTGAGCCTTTAGCTCATCTTTCAGGAAGGTCAGAGGTCAAATGCTGTGGAACCTGAGCCTGCTGAAATGTTGAGTAACATATTGACTGAGAAGATAGCTCATCTGGGAGCTTTAGACTTTGACTTTAATATCATCATACACATCACAAACAATATATATCATCCAGATATTACAAAGCTCCAAAGCCATTTAAACAAAGAGGCAACTACGGAAACACAAATGATTAACTGTTCTGAGGCAAGGTGGTTCTTACTAAGTGATCATGCCTTTTCTTGTTTGGATCAGATTTGTACAAGCAGATCATGAAATGGAAAAAAATATATAGATTTATTTATATATCATACACATCACATATATCACATCACACATATATAAACAAAATTTTACTGTATTCTACATAAGCCTGTTGTATACTACTGAGAGGGCTAATATTAAACAAAGACAGCCTTTGCTCACTCTCCTTCCAAACGGCAGTCGTGTTGGATCCCGAATCTCAACGGGATCTCAGTGTGACCCAGAGCCCATCTGCTCTGCCACAGGAGCTTAGCCACCGAGTGGCAAACCTCGCTCCCCGTGTAGCTTTCCCAAGGCCCATCAGGATTTGTCCAGCCCTCGAGAGCCATTGTGTGCCTGCCCCAGAGCACAAATTGTAGTTTCATTGTAAGTGTAGGAGGCGACCCTTTTTATTCCCCCAAGTACTTTGAGTACACTCAACATATTGCTGTCTGTTAGCACAAAAGAGCTGCTATTTCACCTTTTGTGGCTGTATTAGAACAAGCCCGCACTCATGCAGAGAATTACGGCAGAAGTTGTTGTCATTAGTGTTGAGTTGGTGGTTCACAGATTTCACATTTCAGCGCTCTCTTTGACCCACACTTGTGTGAACTTTACACAAAGTTTGAAATTAAGGCCTGAAAATGAGGTTTTCATGATTGTATCATGCTTCACACGGTCATGTACAATGATATATGTGACTGGATGGAGTTCTTGTGATTTAGTTATGCTATTTAAATATGATTCCATAATTCATTAGCCTACAATTACATTTAGTTTACGTTCTGTATCGACAGATTTGCGTCTGCATTTCTGGCAGTCCTCTATTTGAGTTTATGTCCAAAATGGTAAAAGTCATGAAATGCACAGGAGAATTTTTCTTGATGCTCGTTACGATTATACACACAACAGTAACTGTTGATTCAAATCATAATCACAAATATCTACTCTCTATTTACAAACATGATATCAAGTGAAGGATAGTACTTTCAGCACATTTTCTCCACTTCAATTCACTACAATTGGGAAATAATTCATGTATAAATTACACTATGCTGTTGTTAGCACCAGCGATAATTAACACTTATAAGGCTAAAGAGAGTCTGGTATGAAGGTTTATAAACTGTGACCTTTATCATGCTTCACCTGAACATGTACAACAGTATCAGACAATACTGGATGGTAATTAAGCCAGCATGTTGGGTGCCCAGGTGCCTATAGCTGTATGTCACCAATGGAGTAAGGCCACGTTCCCCAAGTTATGCGAGTGAGCTTTTCATAAACACTGTATACCTCATCTTTCACTCTCACATTATTTTAACGTGCAATGGTGCGACCACGGTTATTCAGTGTCATTCGTCTTCGTCAACGTATGCCGTGGAGAGGCAGCCAGGGGGTGGGTGAGTTGACAGGCAGGAATTAATTCTCTAACACGTAATTATGGAGCAAAATGTTGACTGGCTTGCAGAAAGTGTGCTGTGACACTTCCGCGGTTCCGAAGAGACATGGCAGCGACATTAGCATTGGTCATTAGCGGCACCCATCCCTGCCGTGGTGGCGGGTAGCGACTCGCGTGCAGACCTATTTGGTTGCCTGCGTGACAGGCTTGTTCAGGACAGCAGAAACAGCTGTCTTGGCCCGTGTGAGCCGAAATAATTAGGCCTGTCATCTTCCCCGCTCTGATATCCCCCCCTTCAACCCTGCTCTGCGAGTGAGAGAAAAAAAAAATGCAAATATTTTGCTTTCATTGTCACGTTCACCTTGACACGGATATTGCCTGGGTGCCTAACTGGATGAGATGACTTCTAAATTTGCATTGTTCGTTCTAATAAATTTGCTTCTTTCGGGAGGGCCCCGTGGCAGGGACCCATCAGATAAAGTCCCGCCGAGTGTCATCAATCACTGAGGTGGGGGGGGTGGCCTGACAGACGGCTTTCNGGTGATGGTGGTAGTGGTGGTGGCAGGGCATGGACCGACAGGCCACGGTCCAGCCGGCTGCCCCTCTCTCCCCCACTCTTTTTCATACCACAGCAGAGAGTCAGGACAGTAGAGGTGACCTCAGCCAACCTCGACCTTCAGCAAAGGGACCAGTGCCATTGTTGGAGGCCTTAAGCTCTCGGAATCCAGTCCTTCTTCCATTTGGATAGGGGTGCAGTTTTATGAGTATATTGGGGGCAAATTCCAAAAGACTTAGAGACTTTTGGTTAGAGGGAAGCAAGGGGATCACATCCAATTATTGTCCACATTTGCGCAATTGTCACCAGTGATGACAAAAGCTTGCTGCAAAATGAAGCAGTATTATTAAATGTGAATGTGAATTGTTTATTATCACTCATAGCTCATTAAAACAAGTGGAGAAAGTGAGCATTCCATACTAAATTGATACCATGTTTGTGCTTTCTTGCAGAGAAGACATTTTTATATGATTTGAATTTGATGAAAAGTTATGGCTGGGTATGCAGAAACATTCCGTACATTTTTGGCATGCTTTTGCATTTCCTAACATGGAAACAAAAACTGAAACCTGATGATATTATAAGTGTAATTTGTTAAAATGACATAACTCTAAAGTTTTCTGTAAGTTTGTACGTGAATCTTTTAATTGCATTTGAACGCTTATATGTTGTCAATCAAATTACCAAAAAATACCAAAAATAATTACTTTTAAGGGATAACAATAGATTTTTAAGAGTTAAAGTATTTGGAGATATATTGTTATGCTACACCTTATTACATTATGACTGACTGCTGAAAAGTCGATACGGTGTCATGATTTGGTTTAGTGTTATAGGATATGTAAACTGAAATAAATAGGGGCTGGAATGCGTTACCTGCTGCTGAAGTGTTAGAATTGAACCTTCACTATTTTTCAGTGTTTTCCACAATTTTTCCCCCTGGCAGACAGTCTGTCTAAATGTCATGTGTGTTGTATTCTTCCCCCCTGACTGTCTGTTCGGGATTTCAATTCATTAACCGAAAAGACGCCTGCCATCCTGGCAGCGTGGAGCTTTTTCTTGGTAGTATGAATGCGCTCCCGGTTAGCAGATGAAAAAAAATAAATAAAAAAAATGTTCTCTGCTGGCGGCTGATATCGTCCACACGAGCTGACCACAGACTTCTTCTTCAGACTCGGAATGTCCATGTAAAGGCATTTAACAAAAACCACTTAGGTTCTGGCTTGTAGCTCGCTATTAAGCTAATCAACTGTTCGATTTGAAGTCTTAAGCAAAGGGAGGCATCCAGGCTTGTGTAAACATTTCCAAATGTCGGCTCCAATACTTCTAATAGTTTTATTTTCACATGTGTAAGTAGCCGTTTTTGCTGTGTAGCTGTCGCGTCGGCATTAAGCTTTTCTACTGAAGTATTGGATTGGCCTCACTTCGGCTTATTGTGCCTATTATATGCAGCGTTTGCTTTAAGACAGCTAAGAGGAATTACTACAGCAGAGTTGTTGAGTTTGAAGAAAAACTCCAGGAGAGAAAGAGAGAGAGAGAGAGAGCGAGAGAGAGAAGAAGTGGAAGCGTCAGCCCCTGACAAAGCACTGGATGGGTGACAGCCCAATAAACCAGCATGACATGCCATCAAATAAACAGATGATCTCCTCTCCCAGATTCCTCCCGGCTGCTGGATGCACCCCAAAATCTCCCACCACGCACTGCTTTCACCCCTAAGCATACTTCTCCACACCAAACAGGGCCACTGCTGTAGCTTCCTCATGATGTAGAATACCATTTGATTCCTGTACCATACCACTACTACTACAATTATCATGCACCATTGGTGTTATCCATATTCTACCCCTTCAATCGTCAGTTTCTGACCACAGAGCTGGTCTTTGCTTGATATTTCTAAGTGGTTGATGACTCTCAACCTAAACCTGATGCTTGCATGTGTAAAAATTCCAGCAACACTGCTGTACCTGATAAACTCATACCAGCACCACGTATGCTACCAAATTACTACCATGTTGGTGAGAATGTTCCACCACCCAAATAATGTCTGGTTAACAGCAAAAAAGAAAATGACCAATGAAGAATGGGTTACACTCTCAGAAAAGAACTCCTCTTGTCACTGAAGTGGTACTATCAAGGGCACATCTTGATAGGGGAACATAATTGTACCACACTGCAATCATATTTTTTAGGACCCCACACACCTTGTCTTGAGTCCAGTCTTTTTATTTTATTGGCTTTTAGTAGGTTTCGTATTTTATCATTATTGTGCTTTTGAAGGTTCATGAAAATCTTTTCTACCTTGATGGATAAAAAAGAAAATCTGGCACTGTAGAGTACGGGTTCCCAAACATTTTCATGCCAAGACGAACATACACTGTCAAAAAAAATCGGCTTTTGGGGTTTTGACTTAAAGTTAGTCACCAAGCTTCTTTAAATTCTGAGTTCACTGAACTTGAAGTAGTACATTAACAGAACAAAAAAAAAAAAATAGTGTTTTAGTTCAAGTACTTCAAATTTTTGAGAAAGAAATTTAAAGCCCCTTTTTACACAATGATTTGCAAAATCTATTCTGTTATGGTCCTATTGGATCTCAGAGCAGCTTCTAATACCTTTCATCACAAGATTCTAATCCACCATCTTGAATACCAGGTAGGCCTCTCAGGCACAGTTTTGGAATGGTGTAAATCTTATTTGATAAGTAGACAATTCTTGGAAATCGTGAAGTATGAACCTTGGATATAATCTTAGATTTTGAACTGTTGTCTTGCTGTAAAGCTGGGTCTGTAAAGTGGTCTAGTAAAATGGACAGTGTATATAGGTACCGTTTACTGACTGCATTTTCACACTCCTGTCAAGCTTACACCTTACAAATCAGATATCAGATAGATGTCAAATCAGACATTATCTCATTTTTGTTGATCACTGAACAAAATGCATGTATCTACTACTTTTTAAAATGACTCGGTGCCACAAACTTGGAAAATGTAGGTTTAGTAGGCATCTTCTTAAAGCACTACATGGATATTCTCACCCTTTTTGTGGACCAAAGAAGAAGACAGAAACAGAGGAAACGGATGCTAAATGATGGCTTTGAAACAATGATAGCCTTTGAACATTGAAACGCTGGTTTCTTTGTGCTTGTACATTACAGAACCCCACCAGCTTCCTGAAGAACTTGGGTTTTAAAAGTTACAGATGAGAAGCTCATATGTATCTGTGAGAATACGTGTTTGTGTGTTAAGGGGCCCGATAATCTAATAAAACGAAGAAAGCAAAGGAACAAATAAAAGAGGGAGGTGAAATCAAACCGTCCAGCAAAACGCCAAAGCCTCTTAGAACATTGTGCGTCTTTATTCTTCCCACTATTATCACACTCGTTTCTCATTGCGGAGATTACTCTGAAAAGAAGCGGGCATCGCTTGCGTTGTATGTCTTTATAATTACACCTTAAAGCCATAACTGGGTTTTTTTTAACCCCCCCTCCCCGTTTTCTTTTTGTTACATATTCATGAAAAGCAGGGTTGTAATTTGATAAAGGCAGGCTTGTGTTCTCAACTTCACTGAGACGGCAAGCGTCGGCGTTGCCGTATTGAAGTGGCCGTGTGTGTTCTGCGAGCATTAATCTGCTCCAGCACATCCCGGCTGCTGTGACGTGCGGGCCGGAGATAAGTCTTAAACAGTCTAAAGCTAAGCAAACCAGACAACTCTATTATTGCCTTCATAATTGCTTAATTAAACTTTTGTCACTAATCATTATGAGGGCAATAGAGCTGTTATACAGGCCTGGACCGAGGCAGGGGAAAAAAAAAAGGGGGAAAAAAAAAAAAAAAATCAATAAACGGTTGGAGTTAATTTCACTGCATTCTCTCTCTCTCTCTCTCTCTCTTTCTCTCTCTCTCTCTCACCCTTTTTTTGTCCTACAAATGAAATTCATTGCTGGTGGTTAGTGATGTGTGGTGCTGCGAGGAAGCTGATATGGCCTGCCATCACCATTTGAATTGAGGGGTATTCAGCGGCACATGAATATGAACAAATGGCGAACATAAATCTCCTGCATGAAGTACACCTTCTATCCCTTTATTAGGGAACAATTGACCCATCTAAAATGAATTCTAATGCCAGGAAAGCATTTAGATTTAAATTACACCGTGCTCTCCCGGACCTGAAAGATGACGGCATAAAAAAGATTAATATGCTAATTATCCCCCCCTCCCCTTATTCCTCTTTTCGACATTTGCGGTGGGTTTATTGTGGAGCGTGTAAATAAGATGACTGTTTTGTCAACGGATGACGATGGGCCACGCGCCCCCCGGACAGCTCTGATCACTGGAATGCATCTGGCCGGGACGTTATCTTTTATTATTTTTATTAGTGTGCTTTCAAAAAGGCACTTCATAAAAGGCGTGTTTATGCGCGTATAATTCTTCTCGAACCTTTCTGACCCAGGAAGCACATCAGATGGGGACAAATCAGAGATGGAGAGGGTAAGAAAGAGGTGGGGCGGGGGAGAATGAAAAACAGAAGCAGGCGTCCCTCTCTTTTAGGGTGAAATGGACCGGATGTGGTGGGGCACGGTAGGGCGCCCAGAGATCCAAATGGTCCAGCAGTGCAATTTAATGCGTCAAAAGATGTTTAATTAGGCCAGCTTTGAGATTTAGCCCTCCACTCCTCAGATATTCCCATATGTGTGCCAGTTGGCGTGCTCACAAAGGTGGCAAAAGGGGCGTTTTTAGATGTTGAAGGCGGTTTATGCTTGGCTTGGCATCACTGTGGATGGAAAAGAGCAGGGAAAATGTGGCGCTGTCCCACCTCGTTTATTTGTTGTTTTAAAAACACACAGACATAGCCATACATATGATTTCTGCCCACTCCAGTGTTTAATGTCAACAGTATCACTGTGAGCCAATACTCTACCATCTTCGCCTTTTTCTGCAAACTATGCTTTCAAGTATTTATGAAATACATCTAAATTTACTGTATGCATAATACCTCTTGCACATGATTTACTAGTATTAATATAAGTGCATATTAATATGCACCATCCAGTCTGTAATGTCAATACTTGACACGTCTACACTCATTTTGTGTCTACACTAATAGTATCTATACTCTCTGTATACACTTAAATTGTGTTAACACAAGTTTTATTTTTACTGTGTTATATGTATACACACAGTGATACTTAAATTGTGTGTATACATATAGTGTGTATACACTCGTACTGTGCTCAAAACTAGTGCTCTGTCACCACTAATAGTGTTTACTGGAATGCTTTGTGTTTAAAATTACAGTTTCTACACTTACAATTGTGCAAACACTAATACTGTATCTACACTAATAGTGTCTACACTCGTATTCATACTGTGTGTACACTAATAATGTGTCTACACTCATTTTGTACCTACACTAATAGCATCTACACTTGTACTCTGTAATACACTTATATTGTGTCAACACTAGTATTGTGTTTACTCTCATATCATGTGTATGCATAAGCATACCACACAAAAAAATAAATAAATATTCACCTGTGACTGAAACAGACCTAATAACATGTAATACCTCCACGAGCAGTAATAATAGCTGTGATTCGATTTGGCATGGACTGGACAAGTTTCTGGATGTAGGCCACATCAATGTTCAGCCACTCTCGCATCAAGGAATTGCACAATTCGACCAGAATCCGTGGATAACTTCCCTGGCACAATACTGAGGAAAACTTCCTGTAGACTGGGATTTTTGCCACTGTAGACCTGTATGACTGCACACTTCCATGCACCTGCGAATTCAGCTACTTCCTTCTCATTATGGCTATCGGCATGACCAAACACCGTCACTCCTTTTTGCCAATCAGTTACATCTGCTTTGCAACCCATCTTCCATTCACTGCACTGAACCTCCTCTTCTCAATCCCGTTGCATACTCCGCAGGTATGTATAGTCTGATCATCCTAGTGCAACACCATCTGCAGGAGCCTGAAGTTACTACCACCTTAAACACACAAGGTGATATTTTTTTTTTGTCCGGTGAGCTTATATTGTGTACACACTTGCACTGTTTCAAAACTTCCACCAAAATCTTCACCACTACCTTACTACTGCGTATACACTTATGCTTCACTAGTACTGTCTATACACTCCTATTGCATCTACACTAATAGTGTATACACTCATACTCACTCCACACTTATATTGTGTCTACACTAGCACTGTGCCTAAACGCCTGCTGTGTACACCTATATTGTGTAAACACTCATTCTGTGTGAAAACTAGTATTATAATTACACTGTTAGAACTTAATATTGTGTATGCACTCATATTGTGTTTAGTGTTTACAATATGTCTACACTCTCACAATAACATTGTGTCTATACTCATATATTGTTCATGCTTGTACAGCATTTACAATAATATTCAATATGCTAATTTTGTTTAGAATGATATTGTGTCCACACTCATACAGTGTGTACACTAACATTGTGCTTACATCTGCATTAAATCTACATTAACAACTGACATACTCTCATACTGTGTCTACACCAATATTGTTTCTACACTCACACTGTGTCGACACTCCGATTTTGTCTACATTTGTATCTACATCCGTGTTGTCTCTACAGCAGGATTGTGTTAACACTGCTCTTTCTTGCTCTTTTGTAATTTTATGTGTATAATTTATGTCACACCAGTAAGTCTAGTGAGCAAGCAAATTGTTATGTTGTACCTGTTTAAAGACAAATACAATTTAATTTAATTTAAAGATTTTTTTTTGTGATACACATATTCTCCATCAATCAAAAATGCTCTCTATTCTAATCACAACAACAATACAGATGGTTTATAGTCAGCTCTGGTTAATGTCATATGCACAAGATATAACACACCACTAAGTGTTAAATGGACTGTTGATGAGTTTAATGAAATGGATGTTAACTCTATAGGGGAATGTTCAACTTCTTAATCCAACACTAGGGATTATACTTTGTAAGCAGGTGTTTTATACATACACACACACACACACACACACACACACATATATATATATATATATATATATATATATATATATATTCCTCAAAGTACCACGATAAACTGCATGATTTAGTAAGTGTGCTGATTTGCAAATTTCTTAATGCATTAAACATAACAAAGCCATGATTCTACAGATCCACAGTGGTTTGGAGCAAAGAAGCCGCCGAGTATCGCACACAACCCCGTGATATTTAATTTAGTATATTTTGTGGAATGTGCTTTTTTAATCTCTCCCTGCATGGTGTTAGTTTACCACCTTCCTCTGGGACGACCGTTGCCAGAGTGTGCGTTTTTCAAAAATCTTTAAAGTGCAATTCCTGAACAATTAATCATTTTGGGCTGCTTGTGAAAATATAAGCTTTCAAATAGCAGTTCAGTTACAAACCAAAGGGAATAACATGAGCTAAAATGCTCCCAAACCCACTCTGCGAGCCTGCAAAGTTCCCTCGCTACTTTCATACTTCCCATAAATGATATGGTGTGGATGGTTTGCATCTCCTGGTCTTGAAATGCAACCATTTGCCATGATTTATGAACAAGTGTGAGCTCCTCAGACTTCCAGCAAATGTCTAATCTGTTCTGGACCTATGACAGCAGCCCATTTTTCTGTACCTGTGCCAAATTCTAGACTGCATGTGGACGGACCTTACATTATGAGATGGAAGGGTAACATTTTATTTTAGACTGCTTATATCACAGTGGAAAAACCATGTATACATCTAAGTTTATATATCAACTACTGCATAAATTGTAGTTACATGGTTTATAATATGGAAAACAAATATCTGTTAAAGCATGTAGTTACACTGTGTAACACTGTCTAAATTCCTAGTGCAAACCACATTCACAAAACAAAACAATAACAACCTAACCATATCATACTCAGAGCTTGGGGCAGGTTTTGCAGTCATATCTAAATAAGCTCTCTAGACAAAAAAATAGTCACCCTGCATATTTAAGATGGTAATAACTTTTGTCTCCTGCAGATGACTTTGCACAGGGATGATGGGGCTATAAATACCTGTGGGGTGTGTGACATTCATAGATTGAGAAGAGGTGGTACAGTGCAGTGAATGTCTTATTTGGTGTGTGGGAAAATGGGTTGCAAAGCAGATGTAAATAAATGGCAAAAAGGAGTGATGGCATTTGGGCGTGCCAAAGGCCATAGTGTGAAGGAAGTGACTGAATTTCCGGGTGTATGGAGGCATACG
Source organism: Semaprochilodus insignis (assembly GCA_034552555.1). Taxonomy (NCBI): domain Eukaryota; kingdom Metazoa; phylum Chordata; class Actinopteri; order Characiformes; family Prochilodontidae; genus Semaprochilodus; species Semaprochilodus insignis. The sequence continues at coordinate 25,367,289 of CM067479.1, read as the reverse complement.
GTCATCCGGGTCTACCAGCAGAGGCAAAAATCCCAGTCTACAGGAAATTCTTGGCAGAACTATGCCAGGGAAGGCATCCACCAAATCTGGCTGAAATTCGAATCACAGCTGTTATTCACGTTTGTGGGAGTATTGTACACTATTAGGTATGTTTCAGTCGCAGGTGAGCTTATTTGTGTCCAGTGAGCTTATTTAAATATCTAAATTATTATTTCATAATATATTACAGAAAGGTTTTGTCATATTAGCAATTATTTGCCAGAACCTACATATTATTTGTAACACATCTTAAAGGAGCCACAGAATGTATCTATTCAGCATTTTAAACTGTTCTCTGATATCTTCATAGAAGGTATGTGCTATTGGTCAGGGATGAAAAATGCCCAGATGCAGTATCACATGACTGATCTCTGCTCTGATTGGCTGGTTTAGAAGCAACATGTCGCAACACTTATAGGCAAAATGAACCTCCACAACAAAAGTAAATAAAAGTTGTTACTCACCATGAAACTTTTCACTTAAGATAATCGGCTCAATTGTCAAAATTACTGGCGCTACTTACTGGGTGCTGTTGCGGCTGTGACCAGATTTTCCTGGGGGGGACAAGCTATTTTCTACTATTTCTGTACAGCACGTTATTTACAACCACAGTAAAAAAAATAAAAAAACATACCAACATTCCATGCTGGTTTAAGCTTGTATAGTGCTGGTCAGGAGCTGGTATAGCTGGTCTGCCAGCTTTGTCATAGTGGTTGATCAGCAAACAAGCATCAAAACACAGTATATACTGTTTTTGATGGTGACCAGTGTATCGATTTCTCTTGCTACTGACAAGCATACTATGCTGGACTGTGCTATTTTTTCCAGCAAGAAAAACACTTAATTTTTTTTATATTCATATGCACATACATATATCAGACTGCATCTTTGATATACAATTTTTAGTTGATTAACTTGGACATGACGATTAACATTAACATACGTTTTAGTTGGTTACCATGGGTTATTAATGCTAGCTTAGCTAGTAGGAAAACACACAGTCTCACACATCTCAGAACAGATTTGCTTCCTGCTACATAAATGCTCCACAGACACATGTTTAGACAGTAGTATACAGAGTTATAAGCCTGCTACCTAGGCTAACACAAGCATTTCAACTAAAACCAACTGTCCCAGTACTGTTAGCATTTATTAACTGGTGAACAGATAAACAGTTGATTGGTGGTTTTGATATGCTCAAATGTAAAGTGCCAGAAGCCAATTTCAGCAGCCACATATTTAAGAAGATCCTGGACAATTTTAATTCCAATTTGTTAGATTGCTCTGCATATTTCTCTCCAGACAGAGTCTTAAACCTTGGATAACACCACACAGGCAGTTCCACCTTTATTAGCATCACAATCCCAACAGGAATCTGTAAGTAGGAGCTATGCTGCATGATCCACTTTTTGACTATTTTGCTTCTGTGTGAGCCATCATGGTGTCTCTCTATAAACCAGCATATTGAAGCAGAGTTTAAATTGCTCTCTGATGTCTATGCAATATCAGAGCAATTTAAAATGCCGAATAAATGCATTCTGTGGTACGTTTAAGGAGCACAGTCAGCGCAGGCTTTTACTCTTAACCCATCTTATTGCATTTCACTAATCGTAGTATATATCTCATCTGTCTACACTTGTGAATTGCTGTGTCATTGCATGACTCTAGAATATAAATCCATAGTTGGGTTCCACTAGTTGGTTTAGAACAGTTCTGTAAGGCTGCACGCTCTTCGGCTTTCATAAAAAAATAAAAAAGGAAAAACAGAACAAACGCAACTGCGTATCTCACAACCACACTTGCTACCAGCCTAGAAACGCACGTGTTTAAAAAGCATTGTCCCTAATGACTCTCAACAGTGCAGCAAATGAAGATTTCACATCGGCAAGTGGCTAATGAGAAAGCATAATTGTACCGTAATGGGCAACAAAGTTCTCCAGGATGCTGGAAAGGAAAAAAAAGAAAAGTTGAAGGTCTTTAATGTGTTAAGTTGCTGTGTAATTACGCAGTGCTTTTTTAACACATTAGGCAGGAATGAGTGGAGTTAATGAATTGCTCGGGAAGCATCTGAAGACGGACTTAATTGCGAACCCAACAGTTCTAGCATCATTGTGCTGTATCCCCAGCTGAATAGCATTCTGTGGCTAGATAAACAAATTTCATGGCAGCCGCTGTGGCGTTACTTTCTGGCCAAGCATTGATACCACTGTTTATTCTCTACGATTCGCAGAGCGTGGCAGGCATAAAAATGTGGTATTAAAAAGTAAAATCCTTTATTTTCATCTCATTAATAAAACCTGAGTGGAATGCAAATGCCAAATTAGTGGGGCTAGGCTCAGTATTTAGGGATTGAGGAGAAGCATACACTCTGACTTCAACTATTATAAGAGCTACGGTCGGAAATATTGCAGCATGTTTTTCATTTCTTGGTTTCTCTTTAGCAAACTAGAAAAGTTTCATTGCAATGTAAATCATGGTATGGTTTAAAACAACTGATACACTCTACTGAATATCCTGTCTAGTCCACAGCTAGTCTCAGGCACTCTCTGACAAAAAGCAACCCTTTGAGCCACTGAAAAATGGGCATCATTTACGGCGTGAGGCTCAGAACGATTTAGTTTACATAATTGGGAAATCACGATAGATCAAAAAGAAGCAAAGTGACACGCGGTAATGTGAGAAAGCCTTCTGCTGGTGATCTCTAGAAAGCTGAAATGCATTTGCTATTGCCTCTTTGTATAAACGGTGGGCCGTTTGCTCAGCCAAACAACGAGCGCATTGTGTGTGTAAGGGTGTGTTTGTATGTGTGTGAGAGAGAGAGCGAGAAAGAGAGAGAGCAGCTGTGTCCCCTGTCCATAGAGCCCCTCACAGCATCACTGAGCTCTGTACTACATCCATATACTACACACACTACTCTGGCCTGGAATAAACTCAAGAGGTCAAAAGGTCACTCTCATCACTCCGACCCAACTAAATGAACAGACAACATCTCAAAACATCTGGTGGCAACATGTAAAATGTCAATACATAAAATGTAATGTACTGATGAGTAGCAGCACTAAATTTAACCTAACAGAGCAAAAATGAACAAAGAAATGTTGATATGAACCGCTTACAATTATGTTGCCTGGTGTCTGAGATATTAGTTTGTGATAGTTTTGAGAAAGTTTTGGCCCAAAACACATTTTATAAAAACGCATTAATGGTGGAGAGTTCAATGCAATATGTGGTAGGGCAATACAAAGCATGTCTCTAAGGAGACCTATTTTTTACACCACTAATGTAACCTCATTATCATCATTACATCTAAAAACTTGACACATGTAGATTTTCTGGTGATCTTTGAGTATATCACCACTGTCTGAACAAAACCTCATATCTCCGAATTGGTTAAAAAAACCCACATATTTTACTTTTTATGCAAGTCAGAGTAACCAGACCTTTTGGGTAGTAATTTTGGGTCTATTCTTTCGGTTTATTTATCATGAAATTTGCACACAATGTAAAAGGCAACAGGCAGTTTCAAATTATGTCGAAACCTGAAAGAATTGAGATACAAGGTTTTGTTCAGAGAGCAGTGATATAATGAAAAAGCTATATTGGCACTGTAGACATTGAGCCCACAAGAATAATTCTAAATATTTACATCTCAGTGACTGAATTATGCAGGAAGTTTTAAAAATCTGTCCTTATAAGTTCCTTATAAATGAACGCATTTGTTTTTGGTAGGTTCATCAATATCATAAACAAATATTTGATATATTTTTATATTTTACATTCACCTGTATTGAAATTTGCTGTATATTATATTGTTAATGATATTGTTTATGTTAAATCCTCCCAATTAAGATAGAATGCTTACATACATGTCCCAGATCAAACAAATGAAAACAATCTGTGTAAAATCAGTTCAAAATCAAACCAGCACATAAACTGCTCAAATTCTGTCCCTCTCAGTAAAATCTGATGTCTGCTTGGCCAAGCCATGACAGCGGCTCCCAGCGTTGGCGGCTCATTGGCTGTGGCAGCAGGGCTCGTGGAGAGTGAGGGAGAGGAGGAAGATGAAAGCCACAGTCAGTGATGTGCTTGTTGTGACGCTGACCCCTGCACTGATAGTGACACTGGACTCAGTAACACCTCCATAAGAGTAGCACTGCCTCTCTCACTCTCACTCTCTCAGTATGAGTATGTGGTTTGGTAGCTGTCACTCTCCCGACCCCATCATTAACAGTAGGTATCTCCCATTCCCCTGTCCATCCTCTGGTGAAATGGCATTCCGTTACAGAGCCGCGACCGCCTGGGCTCCGGACTTCTCACCCACCAACCCCCCACTACCCCCCCAACCATGCTCGGTCGCTAAACCCTCTGCAAGCCCAATAGTTGGAGAGATAAAGCCATGGCAACGGTAGGTCAGCGGATCAGCCATATTGTTAAGATGATTGTTCTGCCAGCCTTATGTGTCTGCTGATGTGGCTGGAGCAGGCCTGGGCGCAAAGCCGCTTTGCTGAAGGCACTTCTGGCTCCATGAGGCTCTATTGTGTACCACCCCCCCGCCCGTTAGTGTCCGCTCTGGGCTAGTGCCTGGCCGAGGGTCTGCTGGGGGCCTCAGCGAGCCAGCCAAGCCTGCAGCCTGCACGGCTGCCACGGACCGCCGCAGAGCCCGCCGCGGCCCGCCTGGATCGGGCATTGTTCAGGGCCCCCGGCTCCTTGGCAGTGGCTGCGCTCCAGCCGAATTTCGACACAGCAGCGGGGAATTGGGCAGATTAAAGAGGACATATTTGGTACACTTCTCTCCTGGCTCTTTGTGATATCAGGCGATTGAGGGTGTTTTTCATCGAAGGGAGGTTTGGCTGCGTTAAAGTGATTTTCGCTCCTGCCGCGTCAATTCGTCCCATTTTTTATGATGACAATTTAATAGATTTGAATGGATGGAACAGGATTTTGCATTTCTGAAAACACAAGGCTTGGATCATATGGCTGGATAGATGGGCTCATTGCACCGTGTACCCTCATCTCAATAGTTTTTCACTTTTTATCACAAGCCACTGGCTTTTATAGGCAAAAATACAAACATTACACAGAATTAACACATAGCTGAGTGGGAGACGCGTTATTCAAGATTACCTCACAGTGCTGCCTATTGTTATAGCTCTGGTTACAGCTCTGGCACATCACCTCCCCTACTTTTTGTCATAAA
>CM067479.1:25298115-25357057 GCA_034552555.1 Semaprochilodus insignis | reverse complement strand
TTATTATTATTATTATTATTATTATTATTATTATTATCATTATTATTATATTCGTAGTAGTAGTAGTACGTGATGTGATTAAGTAATTATTATTTTGATTAGCATAATAATAATAATAATAATAATAATAATAATAATAATAATATAAATTGTGTTATTACAATAATTGAATACTAATTAATATAATTATTAAGCACATTTTAATTTATAGTATATCATTATTATTAATATTTTTGTTGTTAGTGGTAGCGGTGGTGGTGTTGGTGGTGGTGTTCACGTCTCCTGTCCGGATCTGTCTAACAGTGAGAGGGGGAGCTGGTGCTGGGGGAGCAGAACAGGAGGTAACGTGCAGCCTCTCCTGCGCGCCGAGCGCTGACGGACGCGCGCTGTTTTTCTAAAAGAGACTCTGTTTATTCTGCTGCTAACGATCCACATCCTACAGACAGTCGCCCCTCAGGAGGAGAAGCGCTCACTCACTTCTGGCATTTGGTCTTCGCTGTGAAAGCCATTAGACGCGCGCGGCCCTCTCTCACTGCGCGAGCGCGCTGGATGTGTGTAATTGTTTGAGGGACGGCGCTGTTTCTCGCAGAATGACTCTGTCACCACCGGTTTGATGAAACAATTAACACAGTGTATGAGGCGTGGGGCTGGTATTTTTATCCCTCCCGCTCCTCCATACACACAACACAGAGAGATCAGAACACACGCGCACACACACAGCCCGCACTGTATACCCATACACACACACACACAGCCAACACTGTATACCCATACACACACACACACACAGCCAACACTGTATACCCATACACTCTATCACACACACACTCACACACACACACGCACACACAGCCTACACTGTATACCCATACACTCTATCACACACACACACACATACAGAGCCTACACTGTATACCCAAACACACTATTTCACACACATACAGTACTGTGCAAAAACCATTGTGTACTTGTTATTCATTTCCAGCATTAGAAAAAACCTACAGAAAAAAATATTCAGAAAAAAAGCTTCAGTAACCAAATATAATATCAACATTGCAAGTATTTAGTGTGTCCACTCTTTACATTTACGCCTCCATAGTTTAGTCTTAGAAGCCGATCTGCTTTTTTTTATCTCTTAGCTCTTGACTCGGGGGCGGTCAGTCCATTGCTCAGATAACACCAGCAGATTCTTTGTTTGCTTTTTCTCAGTAACAACTTCTTGTCAGCTGCACATCCACAGTGTGTTGAGTTGTCTTCTGAAAGGATGGACAGAAACACCTGTAGGTAAGAGTGGAGTTAGATTTTTTTTAAAAGCCAGTAAACTGAATTCTCTATACCTTATTACAGTTTATACCTTATTATAGTATATATAGTTTAATGCAGTATGAAAACTTTTTTTAAACACCCCATTTATTTCCCTGTCTATACAGTACATATACAGTATATGGAAACTAAGCTACATTCACAGCTGATTCTACATTTACAGTTTTGGCGATTCATCTATTCAACCTGCAGTTTAGTCTCAGTTTAGTGTTTCTGTTTAGACTGAATGAGACACAATGCAGGGCGGCCAACCAGAAGAGACATCAGTAACATATATCAGTCTTCAAGGCTCAGTGACAGCAACAGCCTGTTTAATTATAAGGGATAAGAAGAGGTTGGAAAATGGTCATGTAAAAATGGATTATAGCTGCTTTTGGTACATACAGCCACACAAACCTCGTAAGAAAAATGTTGCAACTGGGACTTTTGGAACCTCCTCCCTTCTTATATCTAACCCTCTAATGAATATCTCCTGTACAATAACCTTTTTTGACTGGAAATGATATAAATGCAGACTGGTCTCTGAGTTTTGAGCAGATGTGTACACCACACAAACATACACAGAGAAACAGTGAGGGGAGGTTGTACTGTACTGAGAGAGCAGGGACACATTATGCATTTCCATCACCCCTCAGTCACTGTTCCTGATCTAATCTGCTTTATTCTGATTGTTGTCGACCCCTGTAAAAAAAAAAAAAACGCACAAATAAATAAAACCTCAGGCACAATGAACAAAACACTCTGCGGCCAGCTAATACACTTAATTGCGTGAGCGTTGCTGTGGCTGCCCGGGTCCAAACAGCTGGTCAGCCTGGCACATGGCACCACTTCAGCCTTGCCTTTTCTGATAATAACTCCCGCATCTGCCAAAGGAGCGGCCTGTTACTGCCCCGCAGAATTTACAACTCACAAGTGGAAGTGGAGACTCCGACAGAATTCTTTATGCGGGGGGCCCTTTGAATTTTATTAATGTAATGCAAACACAAGCCTTCCAACACATTAAATTGTTGATGTTATGCGAATACACTCTGGAATTGCAGATCCTCATTAACATTATTTGCATGTTAATCTGCATCTTTTTAATTAGTGATATTATTTATGCACATAATTTCCACCTCGCGATGCCAAGTCGGAGGCACATTAATTAATCTACCGAGATGCCAAACTGTTTTTCCCCCACTTTTATTTGTTTACATGCTGTTCTGGATTCAGGAAAAGTGAGTGGGGAAGGAGAAGAAGAAGAAGGAGAAGGGGGGAAAAAAAGGCCTAAAGAATAAAAGTAGAAAGACAAGATTAACTAAAAGCTCTTTTTGTTTTCATAATTCATATTGTAATATTAGCCAAATGTCGTGTTTCTTCCCTAAGAGATCGGTTATTCAGTTACACTACCTTGATGTATTATTAAAATTTATAATGGACTCCGGAGGCCTTCCTTAGTTCTCCCCTTCATTTACACAATCTACTCAATGTTATTTTAATCTGCCTACAACGCCTCCATGCATAGGCAATGAGACCCCTCAGTCTCTCTCTCTTTCCCTCTCTCGCTCGCTCTTCGTCCTCTAGAGAGCCTCCACTCTCCATCACAGATAAACATTAAACATACAGATATCCCTAAGAACAGGAATAGCACACTCGCACACAGACGCAACCCACTGTGGTGTGTGTGTGTGTGTATGTGTGTGAAATGCACATTTCATTGCTTGTGCATTCGTTCAGTGACACTAGCGTGACAGCCGTTGTCTGCCGAGGGAGAGATTACCGCCTAATCATTTGTGTGTGAGGGACAATAAGGTGGCCATTAAATAAATGCAGAGTTGTAATGGCATATTCTCTCCTTCACAGACATCATTTCTGCTGGCTGTAATGATGAGTATTTCTTCTTAATGTCGGTGTCAACAAGCAAGCTCGGACATGATGTGTATCTGCACCAAATAAAAGCCATACAATCTCAAAAGGTACCCAGCTGCAAAGAGCCATGCAGACCTAACACCACTACTGCAATCTATACATTATTTCCAGGGCCCTAGAAAAGAACAGAGTCAGAAAATCAGATTTAGTCAGCTGTTAATCAACAACACAAGTATTACACGCTGCCAAATCCACAAGAAATGGATGGCAGAATAACTGATTAATTGGCATCCCTCTTCTTAGCGACTGATTTTGCGTTATGAGCTGCTGTGCTCCCACACACTGCGACCTCCTGGGTTTCATTAAGCCGGCCTGTTAGGGACTGGAGGCTTTCCAAAAGAGCACTTCACTCTTCCTGCTGTATTACATGGAACAATTAATATAGAATTCAGTGAAATAGGCACCAAGTTCCTCCTTGGCAGTGAATCGACTGCCAAAAGGTCTTAATACATTAGAATAAACACATTAGTTTAAATTGATTGTGGGTACCTGTGGCCTGGGAGTGATTTGGAAAACATCTAGTATACATGCACTGAAATTTAGAGATAGAGTTGTATCCAAAATTTTGGCACCCCTGGTCAAATTCCATGTTTTGTTGATTTGCTAGGTGAAAATAAGTACACACTTCTGCACATTTAAATGCACAGTTACTGTTTATTTGCATATTTGTAACATATCAGGGAAAATATAAACATTATACAATAGTTTATGCAAAAGTGGTGGCACCATATAATGTTAAAAAGTATTAAAAAAAGGAAAATAGAATTTGTGCAGGAAAAAGGCACAGTATATAGGCCTTAGTATATAAACCCACAGTCCTGTGCAACTTCGTTACATTAATCATACTTGGAGAAAACATGCCTACTTTCCTCAAAGCATCCCAGTCTCAATTGTTAGAAAGGTTGTCTCGAGTGAAGCGCATCATGTTACTGAACCGCATAAATATATCAATTGTATGAACAAATGATTCTCATGTATAAAGGTGTTTTTGTAGCACGGCCTGTTCTTGGTGATTCTGGGCCAAATGTTTAATGTGGTTAACAGTTATAAAGCTGGTCAGCATACAGTGACATTCTTCCACAGCAGCCTTAAGTATTTCTGTATTTTTACTTTATGGCTGGACTGGGAATTGAAGGCTGTAAATCAATCAAAATGAGCCCCGCGTTTTAGTTTTCCTTGTCTGAACGTCAAAAAATTGCTCCACTTTGGAGGTTAGCATACCCTTTAAGTAGTAATGTACTTAGCAGTGTCTTTCCATAGTGGAATAACTTATTGTACAAAATTTTCTACCTTAAGTATGGTCACTCAACTCTTTGGTATTACAGTGAAGCAGCCAAGGAAAATTACCAACAGCTATTTGATAAGAGTAACATTGCTAGCATGCTAACAAGTAAGCTTGATGCCATCTGTGCACTAAAATCATTGCACAGTGTCATAAAATTTCTGAATCTCAACTCAATCGCAACTGCATGGATACCTACTGTAGCTCTTAGGGATTTTTCAGAATTGAATTTTTTAGGAGTGGATTTGATAGCCTTTCGCATAAGCAGTAGCTTCCTAGACACGGTGCATACTGCCACTGATTTAGCCTAACACAGATGTGTACAAAATGCTACCCTCAAATCCTTATTTCTTGGAATTCTACAAACATCTGTGCAGAACCAGCCTTACACATGCACTTCCACAGCACACATGCAATAGGTTTTGAAGTAACTCAACAGCCCAGCTGTCTCTGGTCAGAATAGGTATCAGTGATCAGGATGAGAATCTTAATTTGGGTTTGAATAAAAAAAATACCAAAAAAGGACAGATGTTTCCAGACGTTTACAGTAGCACTGTGTGACTCATCTAGTGTACGATTTGTGTTCATTTCCTGAAGCACTATGCTAACTGACGTATGTTGGCCTTCACTGCTTGTTAGCAATGCTAGCATGAAAAACCTGTGTTTGTTAATCACCAACAGGTGAGATAAAGGGAAAAGACTGTATAGGCTTTTAAACTGTAGTTGTTGAGTTTGATGTACCATGTAAACATTGTTTACGTTTCATTCATTCCCCAGTCCATACGAAAATGGATAGTTTCTGTAATGCCAATAAAAAAATTTATTTACATATATTTGCCTATACAGCCTATGGCAGTTTAGCCCTGCCCACCCGCACTGAAGTTATAAGGAGTGTTTCAGCATGGACTGCTTTTTGAATGAGGCTCAGTACAGACCACAGCTCATATATATACCATTGTGAAAAGCACCATAACTAAAACAGACTGTTTAATTCTAAGGGATAAAGAGAGATTGGAAAATGGCAGAGGAAAAGGGAAGTATTGCTGGATTTGGTACATTAAACCAGAAAAAAAAATATTAAAAGAACTAGGACAGTGCAGCATATGAAACCAAACAAAGAAATACAGCAGGCTAGCTGGACGCTACAGAGCTCACAACACAGTAATCAAAAAGCAGAACAAATAAGATGAAAGATCTTCAACAGATGTACACAAAATAATGTATTTTATATAATAATGTATGTATAATAAAGTAATAATGTATATATAATATTTTATATAAAGTATATAATAATGTATATTCTGTATTTTTCTGAATATGCTCAAATGCTTGATTATGCTTCTGTAAATTCATGAAGGAGATGTGTCTCAATAGAGGTAGAAATCATTTGCAGTCTGTAAAAGTGACATATTTCCCATGATATGGCCTATAATTCCTGCCACAAGGTCAGTGAGGGAAGCTGATCAGATCACAGCAGGTTTACAGGACGCCTCGATTCGAGACAGCTCCTCAGTTTTCCCTGCTACCAGCGACATCATTATGATGGAGCCTGTTACGGCCAGAGTGCTCTTCTTCAGAGAGGCAGCAGATACAGCAGACCGTAGCAATCTGCAGACAATAAGACAAACGACAACGGAGAGGTTTGATCTGCACTTGGTTCTCAAGCCACTGCTTCTCAGCCCATGCCGGCACCACTGATCCTCCAGGTAATTCAGCATATCGTGTCCAGTAACCAGATCCAGGGAGAGAATGAAGAACAAATTAAAAAAAAAAAAAGAAAAGAAAAGGAGGGGAGAAAAAAGAAGTCTTGTGGGAAAAGATCAGGACCCAAACCCCAGCATTCCAGTGGCCACTCACATGAAACTGATCAGTCTGATGAAACGTGTGCCCCTCCTAGTTTTTTTTTTGCCCCTCCTGCCCCTGCCTTCTCTCCTCGTCTTCTTCCCTGATACCAGTTTCTGCTGCTCCTGCCCTGCCCGAGTGTTTCTGTGTTGTGGGTCCAGGACTGCTGTCAACCAGAAGCAAACACGATCAAAGTGGCGTGAGGGGTTTGAAGACTAATTTAAGATCCCTTTAATCCATGATGGACATGTTAGTTTGCTTTAGAGCTGGTTCAACTGTGCAAATTAAGCACGGAAAAATGCTTGTCCCTAATCTGTGCATGAGGACTGTATCAGTTAAGTGGAGTTACATAGAACTTCTCTGCATGGACTGCATATTCAAATGATAGTCTGCCGAAGAATTTGATTTCCTGTTACCCAAGAGATGATTGATCAAACATCTTGTTCATGAAAAGTCAACTTATATCCCACCAATTAGCATCATGCAAGCCACTTGTCAAAACCTCATATATTTGTCTGAAACCACTTTAAGTTGTGAAGGTATTTAAAATAGTCTTGTCTGTAAGGTTTCTGACACTGTATGACATATTGTTATCTATGAAAATGGACATGGCTTGAGGCTAACGTGTCATGATTTAGGCATGCAGTTTGCACAATGCTAATTGGTGGGATAAAAGTGTCCGTTTCTTATCTCCATTCCAGCTCAAGTCCAAACTTTGGACACTAAACCTATCTTGACTGCTGAACTGCATTTGGGGAAAATTGCGTAAATTTGATTTTTCGTTGAATCATCACTGTCGGCCTGAGGCAGAGAGTGTCTCGAATGATTTCGCACATTTCTCCAACATGCACTATGGAAGATGGAGGGAGTTAACTGATGGTTAAAAAAATAGCACGGCAGCCACCTGAAACATTTGCACAGACCCTGAGCGTACAGGACTGCTGTTGTTGGGCAACGCAGGTGGACAGGCTTTAACGCGGCTGTAGCTGACAAGCTGAGGACAACGCACGCTTTCCTCCTGCTTCCTGACACCTTGTGTTTCTCGTCCGCACCTGGCGTGGAGCTGTGTGACAGCCGCGGCCCCCTCAGCCATCTGTCAGACCACCACGCAGCCGGCCCGAGCGACGGAGCGGTCCGTATAGCTGCCCTGCATGCGTCACTCACGCATGATAATCTCCACCTGGAGCCGCTCGACCTGACATCTGTCTGTCTGCATCCAAATTACAGCAACAAACTACGGCCTCAACCTGGGCCCCGGGCCCCGGCCCCCCGATCCTATCCGCTCACCCGCTGAACTGACACAGGCGGTCAGTTTAGCCTTGCGCAGTTAAAACTTAATCATCCTTATACGTAAATGGGACCACAGGGAGCGGCTAAGGCTAGCAACACCGTTAAACTGGTGGCATGTAGAATAGGAGAATCGCAGATGACACACAATATTTAAGTTTTCTACAACACACCACAGCTTCACATTAGTGTGGTATGGATGCATATGAAAGCAGACTGTTGCTTTGGTAAAAATAAATAAATTAATAAATAAATATAATAATAGACGCTTATTGGGCCACTTCTATTGGTCCATTTAATATTAAATGTTTACACAATGTAAAGAGCAGCCAGTATTTTCACATTATGTAAAACATACATACATACATACATACATACATACATTCCAAAAGATTACCTGATTTTGATATGATGTAATGTAATGGACTGGGTTGGTCATAAACACAACCAGCAGTACAGGCCAAAAGAATGGAGTATTCCCCAAGGTCAGACTATCAACCATCTAAGTGTGTGCTACAAACCCCAAAGTACTAGCTAACTATTTTGAGTGACATGGTGGTAAATTGTAAGACATTTACACTGAAAAGCCAAACAGGATCTATGTGTGACCAAGTTTGTGTGGTACAAGCTCAAGTATTGTATACATATAATTTACATAAATTACATTCCTGCTTAAGTATGTGAGTCTGCAGTTCAATTTTAGTCTATGCTTGTGTCCTTTTTATTCTAAGTAATATTCCAGTTATTTGATAATTTGCTGTAGTCTTCTTCACATTAAGAACTAGAACACGTTTGTCATTGTACAATGTCATTGACTGTCTGAGTAATTATTCCTGATTCACCCAAAGAAGTTTTACAGTACTTAAAGGTTGTACCACACACTAACCAAGGTAATACCTTGAACCTGTCGGGCATTTTAATGTAATTTAGTGAATGTACCATCGTGTTACAAAAAGTAGTCGCCTAATTCTTCAGGATTTCTACTGCAGATCTACCTGTTCAACATCTACAGTGTATAAGACCATAAAAGAAGTTTACCGGTTAAATAAAGGTGTTTTGCAGTATGCAGCTTCTGCAGTCATATACTGTTATTCAAAAGCGTTTTAACTTCTTCACACACTTTTGTTGTGTACAGTTTGTTACAGTGATCTGTTTTTGATAATATAAAAGTTCCCCAAGTTTTCAGGTCTGAATGTGAGAATCAGGTGGATATGATGCATTAAAACTCTGCAAGAGAATCACCAGGAGCTAAACTTATCAGGTTGTTGTACGCTATGGCTGTAGATCAGTCACCGCCTTCTGTTCCTGGGTTAATTTTCAAAGCTTTCATTTTGGCCCTTAGTATAAAGTAGTAGAAAGTATAAATCCTGGAAGTACAAAGATGCAAGTGAATGTGTAAAATGCAGCTAAAGATGGTCCTAAGATTGCGCTCGGCCCGAGTACACTTTCGTCTGCCTTGTTCGCAGACAATTTGTAATTATTGCTCGCAATTACCTGAGGAAGTTTCTGCCCCGCCTTCGGAGCAGGGGGATGCAGAGGTTTAAGATTTCTGCAGCTCGTTTTGTAGTAGCCATCATGAGCGGGCAGCATCAAGATGTACCTCTGACCTTAATGACAGGAGACTGCCGGCCCGGTACGCCCTTGGGGGAGGGGGGAGCTGGGTGTAGTGGCTTTTTAATCCTAAAGTAACCATGCTGCACACTGCATATAGTGTTCAGGTGAAAAGTTCTTTCCACCAGGCCCATTATTCTGGGGTCGAGTTGGCCTGTAACCTGAATCAGCGGCAAAATAATGCTCTAAGCCTCTCTACTGTATAGGAGTTACAGCGCAACAATGCCATGCTTTCTTTTGGCCCATGCCATTGGCTGCCCTTTGATGCGGGTCTGCAGTAGTCCACTGCCATGGGCTATTTTCTAACCCCCCCACACCCCTCCTGACTCCTTTTCGCAGGGCCTCAATGCTACCTCTGTCTGGCCTGTTTGTTTTCGGCTAATTGCCTTGGAGATCTAATAAGTTAGTGATGATGTACGGCCAGCGCGACTGACCCCTCCTCCTCCGCCAAAAGAAATATGTCCCACTAAAAATGGCCCAGGCCCAGGCCCTTTATCAGTCCAAACATTTCTCCCTCACCCCCCCTTCTGGTTTCAGATGTGTGGGTCACTATGTGCTAAAGCAGGGGTCATGGGAGCCCTGTAATGACCGGTATAATGCGAGGCATTTAAGGGCAGCGTGAGGGGAGCGCTGGGAGAGCCCAGAGCAGACGCTACGCCATCACTGCCCACCTCCACCACACATCAGCCGCAACAGGATCCGCTTAAGGCCCTTTGTCTCCATGTCTGTCTCTCTCTCTTGCCCTCTCTTTCTCTCTCTCTCTCTCTCTCTCTCTCTCTCTCTCTCCTCTTCTTCTCTATCTCTTCAGGACTAAATTAGAAAATGACACAGGCCTTTTTGGAGGAGTTATCAAACAGTCCAGACTGTGCAGTTGTGTAAGGCTGTTTGTGCAGTCGATACATCACACATTAGCAGCTCTCTATGGGGACAGGGTTATGGGTTTATGTATTTCTGTATATATGATGGGTTTTGTGGTAAAAATGGTGGTAAAATGTATTGTTATAAATTTCATAAACAGTACTTGTTTTCAGAGTGTACCATGGACATCATCAAGGAAATCTGATTTGTCCGGAACTAGACACATTAATAAGTTCAATTAAGGAGAACACGCTTGTGAATGTTACAGCAGGTAATACAGGTAACCAGCTAGCAGGGAATGTACCCAGAGCTTTGGCTAACGTTGCCTAAAGTTCTAATAAAGTTTTAAAGAGAATGTTTTAGTCTGATGTTCAAAGAACGTATTTAAAGATGTTCCTAAAAGGTTAAATGTTCATAACGTTTTAAGTGCAACATTCAGAGGATGTTTTGAGGATGATGTCAGAGTCACAGATTATGTTACATGACAGCAGAAGAGGAATTAATTTTCAGCACAACATTCGGGAAATGATTTAAGGATGTTACTGAGACCTGAGAGGACAGAATGTTTGGGGCGAATGTTCTCCTACCATTAGAAAGAACATTCTGGGACCAAAAGAAAACTTCCCGCTGAAAATATTAATGGACCGTTGCATTGCATGTTTATTCTCAGAACGTTTTTAGAACAAATGATTTCTAGCTGGGTAGGTATGTTGTCATTGAACACATCACTGTGTATAAATGAATGAATGCAATGCAATAGCCTCTTGTGTTTTGTTTATCCCCCCCCAAAAAAAAAAAAAAAAAATATATATACATAAATAAATGAATAAATAATAATGTAGAGAAAAACACTAAATCTAGTTTTGTCCACGCTGAGCAGGAAAGTGTGGTTTGGTCCAGCACGCCTTTTAGAGCCTCGCCACGTTAGAACTTAAAACACACGCCTGGTCGCCTGCAGCTCATACATTTTTATTGCATGTGTTTTTGTCGGGTATTTATATTTTTTCACACTCAAGTGTCTCTGATTTCTCTCTCTCTTCCCCCCCTCTCTCTCCCCCACCTTTCTTTTATTTTCTTGAACGACAGACAGCACTCCAAGCCAGGAAGCCATTTCACCTGCATTAATACACAATGAATAATTTATAAATCCCAATTATTTGGTATCATTTATGCAAAGAGTGCCACAGAAGGCATACATAACGCATTAAGGATGGTTAACCCATAAAGGAGACTCCGAGACTCCTCCGAGAAGCAGAAGGTCATATCTGACAGTCAAGATGCTTTTTTTTTCCTGCTCTCTGTGCTTTTATGGATTTGTCCAACTCCCTCTCGGTTACAATGACTGTGCTCTTGTTGTGTTCAGCGTAGCACACTTCCGCTGTAATAAGACCCATTCTGAACTGGTTAGAGCTATTAGAGCTATTTTGTATTTTCTTGTAATCAACTAATTAGGTTTTCTTTCTTTCGCGGATCTTTCCCTCTGTGTGATCCCGGCGCCTCTGTTTAATCTTGCTTGTAAACTTATTCTGCTTGAATCATAACTCCACTATCTGGTGTGGTTCAGAGGAGGATGAGTTTTCCTCTTGTGAGTCTTGGTTCCTCTCAGTATTTCTTTCTCACACTCTTAGGGAGATTTTCCTGAAGCTGTCTCCCTCAGCTTGACCATTCAGGGTCTGGAAAGCTGCCTGTTGTAGAAAGAACCAACTGAATCAAAGTGAATTATTTTGTTCTGAAAACAAAATCTCAATGTGGTCAGCTCAGATTCTATATGTGCATCCACTGTGGCTAGTATTCCATAAATCGCCCCCACCCCTTCAAAAAAATATCCCCCTTTAACCAGATTTGATGATGATTCCTTAGCCCCAGTCACCAAGGCCCCGGTTTGTCCCGAGGGACAGACTGTCCCCCTCACTATCCCCCATTTCCCTACTAATCCTGTCTTAGAAGGTTTTTCTGTTAACATGGATAAGCGCTGGCTGCCTATGCCAGACTAGCGGGCTAAGCTTATGTACAGAACGCTATTGAGAGAGGTGCAGCCCTGCAGCTATTGGACTCTGTAAATGTCCATATAATTCAAGCTGGATGAATACTGAGGAATTTGCAGTGGTTAAATCTGGGGGCCTGACATGGACATGCGTTCCGATAAGAGGGGGCCTAAGCGCGGAGTCTTATTTGGAATCAAAATTGATGCATTATTGGACAGCGGCAGCTGTGATCTGGTTTTCTCGCTGACAAATCCATCAAGCGAAAGTAACCTCATCCGGAGAACACGGGCCAGAGCATGGATACTACGATTTCTGGATCGCACGCCAAAGCCTCCGTTTCAGCCACGACAACAATGGCTATTCCAGAGCAGGGAAAATGGTCAAATACACTCTTTTCGTTTTACAGTGTTTGATTGTAGGGGGAAAGCCATAAGCATGCATTGTCACAAATATCAAGAGGCCTTTTCTTTGTTGTGAATAATCTGACAAAAATGACACTTTTCACAGGTGCTGTTCACATCAGTAAACGTGTGACCGTAGTGCATAGTGTATGGTGTATAGTATGTGAATGAATTCTCTGAGATTGCATGGAATCACATTTTTCATATCATCACTGTCAGAATTAAACCTTGTGTTCTTAACGTTCTTAACTGGGCATGGAAGTTAATGATGGGAATTGTAATTTTGGATCATTTGTCAGTCTGTTTGTCATGACATTTTACCACTATGTAAAGGATAACTGTAACTAAGTAGTTTTTTATATCACACAAATACTAACACACAATAAACATGGAAATAAAAGGTGCTTGCATGATATGGAATATTCATTACAAGCTAATGTGATAACATCTAAAACATGTAGAAACCCAACTGGAAATGTTACACCATAAAACCGTGTTTGAAAAGTGTGGACCCCCACATGAATGGGTCATGGTGTGACAATATCCCATGAAAAATAAACATCTATAACATACGAGAAGTGTAAAAAATAGCCTAATGTTTACATATCGACTAATGAGTCATATAAGCAGCCCATGCAAATGTCTCTGTACCTGAAAACACATAAAGTATAAGGGTTTAGTAATCAGAGCAGATGTCATAGTTCACATTCAGAGTGCTAAATGAGGATTCACGGATGCAGCAGTGGAGATGTTTGGTTTTTATTTACTGTCAGTGCGTCCCAGGAGAGCAGGGTGTTGACATGTTAAAAGGTTAAGGAGGTGGATGTGTTCTGTAGATTTATGAAGTGCCTTTCTGTGGCAGCGAGGCCACGCTGCACCTCTATGTGTGTGTGTGTATGTGTGTGTGTGAATCCCACTAGCCATTATGACATTAAGTACTTCACACCAACGCATGTGTGCAGTTTAACTCTCATGGTGTGAACAAATTTAGTCAGGATTTCACACATGCAGGAAAAGCTTTTATCACTGTTTTTTATTTATTTATTTATTTATTTGTTTTTGACACCCACTCTCCTTGACACGCAAACTCTCTCACACTTGTGTGGAAAGAACACTGTGAAAAAGCATGCATCCATACCCATCATAACCAAGGGCACTGACTCACTCATTGTAGAATTGAAGACTTTTATAAAACCCCTGACTTTCAAGTGACTTCTAGACTGTAACCGCTGAAGTACAGTGGCCTGTGAGTTCACAACGGAGAGCCAAAGGAATATGAGGAATCTAGAGAGATCGTCTGTGAAAGAACGGCTTCATGAAAGCAATAATAATAATCATTTTTAAGACAACGGTAGAAGGACTTCCATAAATGTAATAAAATCCTTTTTTGTGTTCTCTAAAGGCTCGGTGCTAATGTCTAAGCCAAGGGTAGGTGCACAAAGTACTAAATGCAAAGGTTCAACTTTTTCAGAAGTGTAAGATTGAGTTTATTCACATTTTTGGTTTCTGGTCAGTCTTATAAGCAGCCCTTTCTAGTTCATCTTTATTCAAGGATGCCTGTAATTCTGAAGGATGCTGCATGAGTTGGAAGATCACCACTCAAGCTGGTAGCAGGACCAACATTTCAACTTTACATTACCTGACCACAGCATAGATCTGTCTGTATTGTCATATATTTTATAATGCATGGTCACAGCGTTCATGTTTTCCAGCACAGTATTCAAATTTCCAGTAAGTATGAAAGAAGTTTCACTGCTCTGTAATGTATGAAACATTTCCTACCGTATTACTCACGCTGTCAAATCAGGAAAGCTATCCTGACTCGATCTGGCCAACTACAGCAAGAGCTGCTGGGCTTTAATTACTACAACAATACCGGGTTGACATGCAAAACCCTGTTTGCCTTTAAATTATAAGTTTGCCTTTGTATTACAAGTACGCCTCTTCAATGTATGAAAACACAGTCCATCACGGGGCGTCTGTGGACGGCCTAATCCCCTGCTTGGACTTTGGCTGACTTAGAACTGCCACAGCTCAGATATGTGGCTTTGAGCTTCACAGTTATTTGTGTTTCTGCCGCTGAGCTGAAGTCTGTCCCCCACCAGATCAGAGAAGAGATGATAAAATTGCTGGTTTACACTGCAGCAAAGTTGTAGAAGCAGGATGATTTTTTTCTTCGCTGGCATAAAACAGATTTTTGCTAATAGGTTTGCAAATAGTTTGAAGCACCTCTAAAGATTGCATCGTTTTAGTATGAAGAGCAGGTTTTATCGATATCATTTTTATCTATATAACCTATAAGAACTGTTAAAAGCAATCTTTTGTTGGTGGTGTAAACACCTGAAAGTGCTGACATCATGATGAAAGCTTTTGCATAGAAAATTAGTAAATCTTAACAGCAACAACGTGTCCCGAAACATTTAACATAAATAGTTTTATATGGTTATGGTCAATGGTAGTCTGGTCCACCTACTGCTACATACCATGTCCTGTTGCTCGACCAGCATTCAGGTTCACTTATTTACTCACTGGACTGGATGAACAAATGATTTCACACACATTATTGTGATGTTCGGGCAAAAGTATACAGATTCATGCACAGCATAAAACTAGTGATAAATAAAGCCATAAATCCTTACAACTGCTGAGTCCAGACATCTTTATTGCCTGTTCTTATACAGCAGCCCATGAAGTATAATAAATAGAAAATGATCAACTGTGATAAAACTATGGCCGTGTTCCTATTCCATCAACATTACCACTCCTGTTTTAGTGTAGACCCTTTGACCAAGGGGCTTCAGAGTCATTTTATAATAGAAGAAATATCAAAACAACAAAGTAAGTTGCCTGGGTCTTGTACCAAAAGGAATTACCTAGACCCACTCTACCTACAACACATCTGATCGGTTAACGCACATAACAAAGAACAGATATTCTATTAATGAACTAATTTTAACAAGGCACGTAGTAATTAGGATGATGTGATGAGAAGTTCAACATTTAACACTTTTAAATTACACTGAATTGTATTTATTGTTATCTTTATTATTATGTTAATTTATTGTTTGGTACCTACAATGTTCCCACAAGGTTCCCCAGAAAGCATTCAAAGGTGTTTTCAGAATGTAGTGGCAATGTGGACTACTTACTAGAATCCTTCGTTAGTTCTGTTATGTTCTCCATTGAACTTCATGGAGTTTTACTAAATTGCCACCAGGTAGTCGTAATACCATATGGCAATGTTATTTAATGAATAAAACTGTAAAAACATTGTGACAAGCAGCACCACCTTTTGCCAGCATTGTAGCAATGTGATAAGAAAGTAGATAATTACCTTGTTATTTGTTTTTTTGGGGGGAATAAATTCACACATTACATAAACTTCACTACTGGCCTAGGAGCAAAAATGTTTTCACATAAAAGTCTTTAAGATAATAAAAAACACTCATTCAGTCTGCTGTGTATAAACTTTTGACTGTTGCTGTGAGTGTAAAGCATGCTTTGACAGACTTCCAGGGTTTTATGCATAAGTGCTCTTTGTCGCTTGAATCCCTATTGAAAACCATGGGTTCAAAGTAGCAACATCTGGATAAAGTGTTACACAGGCTATTAGGAAGCATGTGTGTGGAGGCATCTTCCGACTGATCGCATGGCGCCATTCTGATGGGAAGGGAGGGAAATGTAATACAGTGTCAGTTAAAAGCATATATGTTTTTCCGAATCCTAAAAGCATTTTGGTCTACAGGCTGAAAAGTAATGTTGGTAGTTTTTGATGTCTTCAAACAATAAAAGTATCATTTTTTATTGTTGATCAAGTTTTTTTTTTGTTGTTTTTTTTTTTTTTTTTTTTTAGATTTGTAAGCTCCATTATCTGGAAAAGGACGTTCATAACAGTGTTATAAATGAAGCATCTGCCCCTACGATGCCAATGCCAATACGATGCCATTTATTTCATTCAGCAGTTTATGTCATCTTTTGATTGCTGGCACAAACTGCTCATAAACATAGTACTGCGTCATAAAGACATTATTCAAGGCTTATGCACATGGTCTGGAGTCCATGTCCTTTTGTATGAAGCCTTCAAATAAAGTTTGAAATTCCTAAAGTGTAAAAACTAATTAGGACAAATGTAAAACATAAGATTTGACTTGTATAATGTTTTTTGTTGACTGAATAATTCTATATAAAAGCAATGCATCTCACTCGTAGTACTAGTGTGGACACACCTGATTGAATGTATGGCATGAACTTAAAAGCATTTGATCTAATGAATAATGCTTAATTACTCGAGACTTGCTATTAATTATACATTTGTCAGCCTTGTTAATATAATAGTAAAGTCATCATAAGATTGTCATTTTGCCAAATTGCAGCTACCACTTGTTTGAGTTTTTAAACACTTACTGTCCACTCATTAGACACACCTATATATATATATATATATATATAAGCTCTTTATTCACTTGCTACCAACTTACTACAATCATGGATAACAAAGAGTTTACCAAAAACATTTATGACTCTTAAGACGCAACCTTTTTGTGGACCAAGAAGTGACCAACTTTAAAAGTGCAATACAGAAGAGAAGTCAACACTTTTTCAATTTGTCATTAAGAGGGCTTTTGTGAAATGTAGAGTTGTGAAATGTTAAAGTACAATCATTACATCATCCTAATTACTATGTTTGCCTCGTTAAAAGTTCATTAGTAGAATGCCTGTCCTCATTAATGCATATGAGCCCATCAGGTGCGTAGTGAATTAGAATGAGTCTGAATAACTGTTTTGTGGAAGGCTTATATGTCTGACTGTATTAACTCTGTATGTGTTATTCCATAGTTTTGATGTTTAAGTCTAAAACATGGAACAGTCTCTTCTATGAGAAGGTATTTCCATACATTTTGAATGATACTGTACATATGGGTGCAGAAAGTGCCACATGGTGTGTATAATTGACAGGTTTGCTTGAGTACAGGCCGAGTAAAGGTGTGGATTTTCTTGCTGAGGACTGAATTATCCCTGTACTGTGCTTTGAAGGAGCCTTTGCCAAAGGGGATGGGTTTAGTCTTTGTCTGGCCTCATAACTGCATTTCGAGGATATGTGTGTGTGTGCAGTGTGTTCTGTGTTTGAATTATTGCTGTACTGCAGTTATTTTGGCTGCGCTGTCCTGTTTGTGCTATAAAAAAAAGAGATGAGATTTGCGTTGCAGCACTGGCAGACTTTGCCAAAATATTCCCCATTAGTTTCAGCTGGGTGTGTAAATTATTGTTCAAATTGATGAGCTTGGTAATACAAATAAAGGTCAAATCGCAGTTTCCAGATGTGCAGCTGCAAGCAAAGATGCGGCAGGCGTAGTTTTCTTTTTCGGAAATGAAAACAGCGTTTCCCGCTGCGGTTGGTTAAGGCCTTGCGATACTGAAAACTAACTAGGGTGGCCAGCGTCAGGGAAATAATTGAGCTGAGCTAGCCAGAGACTGACTGCTTCCAAGTGATGGAAGTTCAACAGAAGTCAGAAACACTTGAACGACTCCATTTTCTGCCACTGTTATGATGGGCTGAAGCACAAAATCTGCAGTTTGGAAAGAAAAAAAACAAGATGGACATACAAGATGGAAGCGAACTGGAATGAGGAATGTTGTTGTAAGGAGGTGTGTGTGGTGGGGGGCTAATGGAAGTGTTTGCTAGCGTAATGTGGGGGTTTTGGGGGGGTGCATTATCAGAGCCGAGCAGACGTGGCCGGCGGCCATTATGCTTGGGCAGAAAAAGAGAGACGTGCAGTTCAGCCACCAGTGTAGCCTCTGGGGACCACCACCTGAATAATCTGTGTCAACAGGTTCCAAGTAGCCCCGAAGAATATGTGGAGAGAGAGAGAGAGAGAGAGAGAGAGAGAGAGAGAGACCTACAAAATAATTGTCTTCCCTGACTTCCCAGTTCCATTAAGTTCATTTGTACAACAGTCATTATGCCAAAGCTGCAATGCAGGTTCAGACCCCTAATGATGCCGAGGGTCAGGAAGATCTTGTTAAGAGCATGACGAAAAAAGACACAAAAGAGGAAGCTCATGCTCCTCTGGACTGCTCTGGATTGTGGAATTATGATACAAGTAAAAGAGGAAGATTAAGCAGAGGCACTGGCATGATACAGAGGAAAGATCTATCAGTCATAATGGTAAAGTTTGTTCAAAAGTGTTTAATTTCACGCCATCTGTCGATACATTCCTTTTATAGCTGCTCCCGCCAGGTTGGATAAGCTTTGCACAACAACAGCAAAAATCCCATTAAATGGAATTACACATTGTAGCGCAATTGCATAAAAAGAACTAATCTTAGAGTGCAATATTAATTTCGAATGATATTTATTTTGTATGTGCATGAAAGGTCACAATGTTTTGGAATAGACTGGATGTGGGTTTTTTTGGGTTTCTTGTGTAGCTGGTGTTCACATAGTAGCAAATTCATTGTGTTTGTTTCCAACCAGCCTACTACAGGAACACACACAGATACTGTAGCATTCTGAACTGGAAGCTTAAGGTCATATAGCGACCTCTACAACTGCTAAATTCATTAGGCTGAATGTGATTTTTGCCAGCCTTTAGTGTTATGACATAAGAACTAATTTGGTGGCAGAGCATGGAAAGGTCAATCTCCAACAGCTATAGGCCTGCAAGAGTTGGACCTCACAGACAAAAAAGATGAGGAAGTAGGAGTGAGAGATAATGGAGAGTCATTTCACCTCGCGGTGGAGAGAATGCCAGACTGTGCATCCGTGGTTGAGAGAGTGGGTTGTAGGAGGGGGAAAAGGTCTTGTTTGTTTCTGGATCAAATGCAATTTACTGCAGAAATGTTTTTGCAAGGTGTCCATTTTTATCCCCGAGTTCCTATAAAAGAAATGCGGTTAAGCAAGTCGCTGGCAGCTACAGCCACTGTACTGTGTAAACAATTACAGCGCACTTTATTCCATCTCGCTGTTCAGGGCTTGCTCGTGTGTCATTAGATACCGTCGCTGGTGTCAGCTCCAGAAGCGGTGACCTTGGTCTCGGAGTGTGTGGCTGATCTCTTTTTTTTTTCACTTTCAGTGATAGCGAGGATTAGTTTCTTCTGTTCTTAGTCCTGCAAACCCCTCAGGTGTCTGTGCTGGATTGATCTGCTGCAGTTTTTTCACTGACACCTCCTGCAGGCAGCTGTCTGTAATGTGTGTGTGTACGCGTGTGTCTGTGCATGTGAGTGTGTGTTACCTTTCTCACTTCATGCCTTCAGGATTACAAGGCAAAGATCTAACTGTGTTGGAGCCCAATCACAGTTTGTGTCTCTCAGATAAGTCAGGACAGGAGAGAGGGAGAGATAGAGAGAGAAAGAGAGAGAGAGAAATCAAGACATTCTGAAAGACAGACACACAGATGTGGGGCAATAACACCCTTTTCTGGCCACATCATACTTCTTGTTTGATCAAGAAATCGCAGGCCGAATCAAAGCCCAACAAGTCCTGCTGGGCTTGATTGAAATAAACAGCGAAAGGCGTAAACAACAAACTCGGAACAACAAAGCTGGGGGTATAAAGGGAGTTGGGGGGGGAGGCAAATAAAGTGACCCATTCATCCAGTCCGTCTGTCTTTACCAAAATCATCTATTTATAATAAGTCTGGCTGATAAATGTTTTAATAAACGCACTGCATAATTCATCTGCAGCAGCCTAGTTTTAATTGACTTATACAAGTGCTGTAGAGAAGATCAAAGTGCTGATTAAAGCCGCGTATACATTAGTGGCCGACGTGCTCACTCAGCAGCCGCCTTCACAGAGATCTGAGAGGAAGTCTGGAATGAGAGCCCTTCAATAATTCACCGGATTAATTAATTAACTGATTGATTATTTGATTATTTTCAACATTGCTGCTGGTGAGATCTCTCTTTGGCAGCTGGATCATGCGCCTGCGCTGGAATCATAGGCAGTGCGGCACAGTCGGGCCGGGTTTATTGTTTTTCAATGTCAGCGGGACGTTTGGACGGAGAGGACAGAAAACTGGCCAGACGCTCGGGACAGAGTTTAACTACATCTGGTTCTAGGACACAGCAAAATGGCCAGTGGTGAATTTACACATACAGTGGCACATTTACACCTGCAGAGTTCAACGAACACCTATATGGTGCTGCATGTAACACCTGTATGGTGTGGAGTTTTTCAGACTGTTACCTCACACAGTTAGCACTTCACCACTCTACAAAAAAACACAACAATCTTTTTCTCAATTGAATGTATACATATATGCATATGCAGAGTCCATTGTATAAACATATTTATTGGCCTACATATGAATTTGAAGTCACAACTATTATATAGGACAAACTGGTGAATATAGTGAGATATATTTATATATTTATCCATAGTGGCCTGTACTATGTCTAGTTTATAGTTTATAGTTAACAGTTAATAATACTGCTGCCGGTACCTACCAATTTAGGTTTTTCATACTGCACAACCCTGTTTTTATTTTTGAATTTGTATTTGTTTTATGTTTTACTGTGCTGTTTTTGTAGAACCGCTACTAGCTGCTAAATTTCCTTTGTGATCAATAAAGTATCTATCTATCTATCTATCTATCTATCTATCTATTTATCTATCTATCTATCTATCTATCTATCTATCTATCTATCTATCTATCTAGGTCAATCAAAACTATTCTGTTCAGGTGCTGACCATCTACAAAAAGGGGTTACTTCTGGAGTTGTTTAGTTCACAAGAAACAGTCCACTATAGGCCAAAATCGGTGTGTAAGCAAGAGAGGACATTAGGTGTGACACTGGCAAGAATGTGGCAAAGTGATGATGATGCAGATTTTTTTCCTTTATAGGTTATGTAAAGTATTGGATAGTTTTGTTTCTATCACTTTAGTTGTCCCTATACAGTGGAGACACATTACCGCTAAAACATATGAAACAAACGGAATATTTCATTCATATTAAACCAATTTCCTTAAAAATTCATGTGTAAAATGATTCTACAGTTAAAGTTTTTTAAACTGTTTATGGGACGCTGCAAAAATGAAGACTTTTTCAGTGTTAAAAAGGGCTGTGAGTTCTTGATACAACATTAATACAAACAGTATTAAGAAAGTGACGTATGCAGTGTCTCATATTTGAAACACAATATTTTTGTGCAACCAAATGACAAAAATCTAGCTTATAGTTTAACAAGACTTTTTATTATTTAGATCATGTCCTAACTGCTCCCATAAGTATGGTAAACTGTGAATAAAGTATTGGTGTAAGTTTCAGTGTCTGCTTTACAGCATTTCAGTCTACACGGTTTGAGGTTTTTACAGAATAACAGTTCTTATTATAACAAATTTTGAACAATTGTGTATATAATTCTATTATTATTATCATATGTATATGATCAACCAAAGAAGGATAAACAAATTACAGTACCAAATAAACTACAAATACTTGTTTACTACTTCACAGATGAACATAAAGTAGTGAATCTGCTCTAAATAAGCATTAAGTCAGCATTAACTGTTGCAGAGTGTAATTTACTTTTACATTTCTGTCCAACAAATACAAATAATGTTTCATAATTAACATTGGTAGGGATATGCCCTCTGCTGTTGGACTGTTGTTGTTTTCCCATTAGCCGTGAGACTGTCTTGCATCCTATTTGTCTCACCAATGAGTATAAGCCAGTCTGGTCTACTTGCGCTCTAACTCTTTATTTTTTTTACTTTCCTGCTTCCTCCAACGACGTCTCTTCAGTCTTTTTTGCACCCCTTGCCATGATGTCCGTGCTCAGAATACTGAGCTAGCTGCTTCTTATATCTAGCTGAAGACCCATAGTTGTTCGTGTGTGCTCTTGTGAAAGGGCTTATGCCTACTTTTCCAAGGTTGCACAGCGCTGTAGCAGGTGTTTTCCAGGCCAGTGTGCCATCAACAAGATTTTGAAGCTGTTGTCTACTCTGATTAACAATGTGCATGTTTTGGTATGTTTGCTGGAATTTGGTAGCTGCAGCTATTTTGGGGATAATATGAACTGATATGCCAAGCTAGACGTTTCTGCAGGGAGGTATGTGGAAACAGGATAGATTTACTGCTTTTGGGGCTCTAGACCAAAGACATAAATGGGCCCCCTTAGATGCACAGTTTAAATGGCCTATAAACCATATTTTCTTTTATTTTATTTTCTTTTCTTTTCCTTCTAACATAGTTTTGTGTACTACAATAATACTATTTCATTTTTAGGTGACCCGTGTCTAGCTTTCTATGCCTCAGAATTGCACAGTCTGGTTCTGTGCCTTTAAGATCAGCTGTTATGTAAATGTGCAGAGCTAAACTGCTTAATAGGAGGATGTGACGTCACAGTAAATTCTAAATGGGACTGTTTAGTGAATGGTACATTTTGAAATTGTGATAATGTTTGCAATATTACTTCAAACTACTTGAAAAAATTGAAATTAGATTTTAACTGAGGCTCTGGACTCCTAAGCAGTACAGCTGTCTACACTGCAAAATGTTTTTTCTTTGTTAGTGGAAACATGACTTAATTGTTGTTGATATTGATATGTCTAGTATTCCTTATTTTGAGATTGTTGTAAAATAATGTTCTGATTGAAAAATTTCAGTTAGATTCATAGTGTGAGTGCGTGTAGATTCTGTTCTTATTCTCTGAAAACATTGGTAAATGTCAGAATGGTCAGTGGGTTTTCAAAAGAAATTTATTTTTAAGAATAGTTGGAAAATAAGGCCAAATATTCTTTTACAATAGCAACACTCTCACAGCAGATCATACAGGTTAGCCTAGCATTTCAGAATAATGTCACTACAAAGGCATGTTTCTTGCCCATTCATCATTGAAATACTGATTGTTGGCATCTCTGCTTTTCTTAGGATGTTATGACATATGACTTGTAATGTGTTTTACAAATATTATGTTATTTACCGGATATAACAATTATGTGACAGTTATTTGAGTAGTATTTGCTCTGTGAGGCTTAAGCCCCAGGTGACATGCCTTTGATAAACCCTGATATACAGTTAACACCTATATAGTGTTCTATTAAGGCCTACAGTATTAGATATAAACCCATACAGTCCTGAATGAGCCCTAAAGCAGTGCTAGATTAATACCCTTATTAATGCCAAAAGCATGTGTGCTTTCTGAAACCTGCTTCTTTAGAATTGGATCAAGACCTGCAGTGCGCATTTTCAAAAGCAGCTCAATGAAATAAACACCGTAAGACAGAATTAAACACTGCTGCCTTCTCTGTGCAGGACTGGAGACATCCAAAGTTTACACTAATTCTCACTTTCTGACACTATAATAAAGGGATTTTAATGAGGGCTGTTCTGAAGGTGTGTTAGCTCAGTCAGAGCTCTCTAATTATCTCATCCGACAGCACCGCATGAAACCCATTCAGGGAGCATTTCTCGTGAGTTCTGCCAACCCAGCAGCCGGTGTAGGAAGTTGTAGGTTTGCTTTCCTCGTTGCTTCTACAATAGATGCCGTGCTGCCTCATGCTTTGCGGGCAGCTCAGCCTGCGAGGGCCTTTGAGAGGTGAAGGCGGCATCGTTTGATGTTTAACTCTTCACATTGTTCCAAGCACTGCACGTTCCCTCAACACTGACGGCCACCAGGCACCACAATGCCAGCATCCTGAAAAGAAGAAAAAGACCCTAGAAAATATTCAACTTGGTTGTAAATCACAAGTTGTGCTTTCAGTTTGCTTTCTTTTTAACCCCTTAAATCACCAAAAGCCTTCAGGACATATTCAGTAATTCATCTAAAGTCTTATTATTTAGAAGCTGCTATTTATTATTCAATAGCTTCTATATAACTACTATGTAATTACACTATATCAAGTCTGTAATTAGAGTTATAGGGCACTGCCATTTTGGTACTAATTCATGTGAATACAAATGCGAGTATGAATTAAAACATACCTAAGTTTTTTCAAAATGTTATCATAACTCATTGAGGTTTGAACAAGAACATTCAGTGTGGTTTGATGTGATGTGCCTTATTATAGACAAACTTACTGACTATTTAGAGTGGTGAAGATAGGAACCAAGCATCACCATGTCTACAACACAAATATAGCCTGTTCATTTACTATCTAAAACCACCAGTGAAGCTTTTCATGTAATATCCTTCTACAAGGTAGCTTTTAGAGGTGGATGTTTAGTTCCCATCGCCACCAATACTATAACAATGTCGTTTTCCTTTTGAAGGAATAGTTTAAGAAACTTAAGTTATTTATTATATCTTATCTTACCTTATAGCATACTACATATATCTGTTTTTTTAATCATTTTTTTAAAATAACTGGTTGGGTATAAATGTTCATTCCACTACATTAGTCTTGTAGCTTCAGTGCCAAACTAAATAACCAAACTTTCAATACTAAACATGTCTTGACCGATCAATTACATTGCTAAATAATAGAGTGTTCAGGACTTGTATAATTGTTAGTATTCCCATAATATAAAAGTTTTGAAAATTCATGTTCCTAATTAACTTGTCAAAAACAAAGCAAATTTTAGGAACTGTAAAAAAAAAAAAAAAAAACGAGAGAGACTGTAAATTAAATGTTATTAGTAGAACTGCTTTGGACACAGATGCATCTTCCCATTCCTGAACATGAAGAAAAATGAAAATAAAAATCTGTCTGTGTCACTGTCATATTTATAAACTTACACCAGAATACACTTTCCGAATATGAAGAGCCGCACCACATTGCGTTGCATGTTCTATTTTTCTTGATTGCTGCATTGGTATTAGTTAGCCATTAGAGAGAGAGAGAGAGAGAGAGAGAGAGAGAGAGAGAGAGAAGTGCTTCATTTTTTCTTGTTGAATCTCTTGCATTGCCCGAGGCGCACTTCAAAGCATTCGTTGCTTTGCCATGTCTCCGCCTGCCCTTATCGCTCAGGGCTGTGTGAGTCAAAATGTATCACTGTTATTATATTGCATTCATGACTTAATAATGGGCCTCAAACACTCTACAAACACTCCGGCAGTCCCACCTGTTTAAAGATCACACACGAACGCTTTCATTTCGCTGCCGATAATTACACACACGCAGAAAGAATGGCTGCCTCATAATATGTAATCAAGAGATAAGTATGATGGGGTTTAGCCGTGAACGCTCAGCGTGTGTGTATATGTGTGCGTGTGTGTGTCGCTGTGGTGGTGCAGAGAGACGCCCTCCTTTTTTGCTGGGAAGTGCATATTTAATCGGGAGTATAATAAAGACCTTGTGTGTAGATTGGTCATAAGTGTTACTGCTACATCTCAGGGCGTAACCAGTCGACTTAAAGGTGAAGATAAGCTTGCTTTGATCCTGGTACATAGAAATAAAGAGAAAAAGGGAGGAATGGTTAATATATCATATCTGTAGTTCATTAGGTGTGAAAGAGACCAGAGTTGCTTTTGGGCCTGGTTAGGCCTAACTTTTTTTCTTTACAGGGCAGCTGGGGTCAAAGTTGGTGGGTGTGGAATTCGACAGTGGTTCTCCACCCCCTGTACCCCCGCCCCCTCCCTGTGGGACCCTCCCAAAGCTGCATTAATTATTACACACCTGAACAATAGCATCGTCTTCCCAAACCAGGCTGCCCATAGATCACAGGAAGTCAGGAGCATTTCATTCAGACGATGTAATGGTTTGACCTTTGGGCCCCTTTAGAAGACTGAAAGAAAGAGAGAGAGAGAGAGCGTGAGAGGGAGAGAAAGATTGAGAGAGGGAGGAGAAGCTGCTGAGGCCTGGACTAACACCAAGAGAGGGATGAGAAAGTGAGGTCTTCTTTCCTGCCGCTTATGGCTAGTAATTGCCATGTAATGAAGTTAATGTTTTGTGGAATTTACAGCCCTGATATTAATGGTGTTTCCACCCCTCCTACTCCCCCTTCACTCCGCAGGCCTTGCTCGGCCTTTCTTTTGATGGCCTCCACAAAAGAAACAGAGACAATATGTGAAGGGTCATTAATTTCTTCTCCTTGTTGTCCTCTTTTTTCAGTTTGTTTTCTTTTCTCCTGTCCACCTTTCTTTCGGCTTATTCTCGCTGGCCTGCACAGTGAGACCTTTCGTGGAGTCATAACCAATGGTTTAGTACAAAAACCAAATGTTTGGTGTATAAAGTTTGCTACTGAGGCTAATATAGTTAGCATGTAGAAACTACCCACTATTTCTCATTTAAACTGCATGTATGTGAAACTGCGTGAAGGTAATGTCAAATGCACTTGCCTACATCATTTTTGACATTGTATGGCTACTGTTATCTATGCAACAGAACAAAAGTACACCCAAAATTCATTTTTTTGCCATACTTTTTCCTTTAATTGCTTCAAGTTTTTTAAGTAATTTCAAATAGATTTCTCAAACAGACTTTCTTGTATGCTTTCTGGCATATATGACAGACTGTTATTTTAAAACAAGGTAAAGTTCAGACAAAATACAACCTGCAAGCTATTGTTTTTGGCTAAACAACATGCTTTTGTACTTTTCTCCACTTTTATAGCTTGTAGACTCCATCCAGTGTCAGAAATCATATCTACTTTACATTACAAAGGAGACCTTTATTTTGGATTAGTGTAGTTTAAAGCAATGGTTCAACACAAAATCAAATGTTTGGGGTCTAGATAACAAGCATGTATTGGTCCGCTGGCTTGATAAGGTCGGCACCTCACTCACTGTCGGCACCCACACAGATTATTGTCCTGTGTACAGGATCTAACTAATTTTTACTCAGACAGATTTAAATGCACAGAGACGTTTATTTTAGAAAACAAAGACAAATATTACAAACAACTGAAAAAAAAAATCACCAAGCCGGATATTAAACAACTTGAAAATGTTGTTGTTAATACTGTGCGAGATTAAAAATATTTACCAAACTAATTCACAACAGATATCGAAAGAAAGATAAATGATTAAAATGAAAAATAAGCAATAAAAAGTGGCATTTTATTTAATACTTTGCTGAACTACCGATGATCTGTCAAGAAAACACTGAAGATTGGCCTGATATTCTCTTTCTATCAGGGGAAGTTTGCACTGGAGCTTTGAGGCTAATGTAGCTGCTAAAATGCTAGTCATTGTTTATCGTGCAAACTATATGCATGTACACGTTATACTTAAACAGCTTACATGGTTTCTGATACTGTATGACATACTCTTATCTATTGAAAAAAGACAAAAATCCAGCCCCAAGCTGCTGTTTTTATTGTGCAAACATGAATGTCATCTTGGCTAATCGATTACATTTGAGGTAAGGGGAAAATCAGCAGTCCTGATTTTTACACCAAGCTATCATTTTAAGACTTTATGCCACGCTGTTTTATGGCTAATCATAAACACTCAGTTACACACCCGGGAACAATATAAGCACTGCTCAAACTCACCAGGCCTAATTGGCAGCATGTGGACAGATCAGATGGAGGAGCCTACAAACACCATGTCCACACTTGGAAAGTGCTGCCTGCCGAGGCCCATGACCCTGGGCTGTCCTCTGTAGTGCCCTGCCTGACCCCAGAGCGCTGGGAGGAAGCAGTCTCTGCTCTGGCTATCTGGAGACCCAGAAAGCAGGGGGTGGAATCGATGGCCATGAACCAGCGGGGGTGATAAATTATTGGTCAGGGCAGTACTCAGACAAATTGGGGACCAGCAGGAGATCCTCCAAAACTTCTTTTTTTTCTTTTGTGCATGTGATTTAGCCTCATTTCCCAGCGCTCTGAGGCAGTAAATCGTTCCTGAGTGAGTTCATTTGCATACAGTGACACGGGAGAACCAGAGGCAGGCTTGAATCACTAGTCTTACAGCTACTGTCAAGACATTTGCTACTACTGTTTAGCATGACCCTTTAGTAACTTTGGCAAAAACAAACCTTTCCCTCACTCATAGTTCTGTCAAAAGTACAAGTGCCAAAAGTACAACGTCTAAACATTTAGCCAATCCGACGTTTGGGTTTATCATGTATGCACTCTTCTTTTGCAGAATGAAAATTCATGGCCGACATTTTGGACATGAGGAAAAAGTCAGAGGTGCAGACTAAAACTTGTCACTACAGTGTGCAAATGACTTGCAAATCTAATTTATTATGTAACCACATACACATTGGCATTGCACAAAGATGATGGGCTATAAATACCTGCAGGGTGTGTAACAGGATTCATAGATTGAGAAGAGGTGGTACAGTGCAGTGAATTGCTTGTTCGATGTGTGGTAAATGGGTCACAAAGCAGATGTTAATGATTGGCAAAAATGAGTGATTGCATTTGGGCCTGCCAAAGGCCATTGTGTAAAGGAAGTAGCTGAATCTGCAGGAGTATGGAAGCGTATGGTCATACGAGTCTACCAGCAGTGTCAAAAATCCCAGTCTACAGAAGATTCTCAGAATTGTTCAGGGAAGGTATCCACCAAATCTGGCCAAACTGTGTAATACTTTGATGCAAGAGCAGCTAAACACTACTCTCGCCTACATGCAGAAACTCGTCCAGTCCATGCCAAATTGAATTGCAGCTGTTATTCGTGCTCATGAATGTATTACATATTATTACATACATTTACGTCTGCTGAGCTTACGTATGTAATGTAAAACAAATATTTAGCAAAATGACTATTACATGTAAATACTCATGATAGAAAAGTAGCTTATAAGGACAGACATTTAATTCATTTAAGTTCTATAGGAATTACAAATGATGACTAAATGCGAAGCTCTGGAGTACAGTATGTATGTAAACAGAATTTATAGATGCAAATAATACTCCAACCTGTCAAACCTGAGAGGCCTTAAACTTAAAATTAACCAATAATTATGTTTTCTGTTGTTTGACTGTAAATGGGAATTCCACAGATTTCTAAAGAACAATGCTATATATTTTGTAATGATGTAATAATTGTATTATGCTTACAATGGTTTAGAGTGGTCTGGTGAGAAATGTGCTTTTCTAGACAGCTTGCAGAGAATTGTTCCTAGTAGTAGTGACAGTAACCAGATTTTCAACATGTGTTTAGAAATCCCTAAATGCTACATCACTGAAAGTTATTACCCAAAATGGCTTGAAGTGGTTTAGATCATGAATGAATTAATGAATATAGCTTTACCACTATTTTATCACCATCAATGTTACTTAAAAAATGACATATCTATGCCCAATGATTATTCTGAATAGCAAATAAAATGGTTAGGCAACACATAGTTTGGATGACTCACTGCCAATGCTTCATAGATGCTTATCTTGCATTTAATTCCACTAATTATCTACTAAATTCACCCTCATTTCCCTAACCCTAAACCTTTATCTAACCCTAATCCTAACTGTAACCTCAAATCAAAACCTTTATATAGCTAATCTATTTGTTGTGGATCCTGCCCATGCCCATATTACAGGCCTCTTCTCCAGCATGCGTCTTTCTCCCTCCAGGCCTCCTCCTGAAGCCACTCAGTGCTCTGCCATGCGAGGAGAGTGTGTGACAGAGTTTGGTCAGCTGCACTGGGCCGAGTAATTAACTAGAATTAAGTCATTAAACTGTCCCAGATGTGGCCATGAATACATGGGCTTAGGCATCGCTGGCGGCCCACCCCGATGTGGAGGTGCTGAAGGCTGGGGATTGGTACAGTAGGGTTATCTCCACACGCCAACAAAGAAGAGGTACCCCCCTCTACAGCCAGTTTAACTCTCGAGCCCATAGCTCCCTTTTAAGTCCTGAAGTGTAAGAGGCATGGTTAGAGCATGTGTTAAAAGGCTAATTGTTCCATGCTCCTGGAAATAAAACTAACTCATGACACATGCCATCCTTGCTCTTTGACTATTGTTCAAAAGAGATGACTTGATTCCTCTTCTCAATCATTTTAATCTATTGTATATGGCTTTAAGATGTCTGGAAGTCAGAAGAGAGGAAGTAGCCCGCTAAATTTACATCATGATCATGATAACATGCGCTGTAGATTATCTCTGTAGGCATGTACAAACAAACATTATTTTCACATTATCACAGACCAGAACGGTTTCTAGATTGGGAAGCAACACAAACCCAAGTCATCAAAAATACTAAGAGTACATTTGAACACTATGGGCCATGCTATTGGCCTTCTCTGAAAGTTTTAAGTTAAGTGTATGCTGTCTAAGTTGTAATAAGCTAAATGCTAACAGATTATCAGGTTTATAAATTATATTCACTACTAAGTTTTTAAAGTACAGTAATTGTAAAACGGCAAAACTCTAAAGGGACAACAGTAGCATAGGTTAGTATACACAACTGAGACAATCAGTTTTGTTGAAACTTTTAAGTGTATAAAATCAAAGCACAGAAGATTATAGAACATACAAGTTATTTAGTCAATTAATGTAATTAAGCTCATTATCAACTAAGTTAAAAATGAACTGTAATTCAACCCTTAAAAGTCACTATGGTTCAAAATGAAGCCAGTGACTGTGTATATATTTTGTGGGAAACATTGCTATTAAATAACAGTATTTAATGGACTGCTTCACCATTAAGAAAACAAAATGACCAGAATCATTCAGTTCAGGTGCTTTGTGTACTTGTGCCAGTCTTATCAGAAGCTATTATAATACTATAATGTTGGGACCACAGAGTAACCTGGTAACCTGCAATACAAAACACCATCATGGTTCATACACCTGTAAAATACATTCAGACCTCACCCACAGCATGAAGATAACATGTTAATGCCCAGTATTGACTTTATCTGAAGTGATGGGAAAAGAAATACAAGATCTAATAGAAACCAGCGACAGAAGAATACTTTGTTACTTAACTAAATCAAAACTCTACTACATCAAACTTTACCGGTTTCACAAACACGTGAAACACTTAACAAGTTCACTGCAGTATACATATGTGTTCACTTTTTATTAATTTTACAGTGCGGATATTACAAGGTTTACAGTGCAGATGTTTTATTATCATTTTGAGAGGACTTTAATCCAGTCTTTCCAATCCAATCCAAATTCTTTAGGTTAAATCATCCGATCTTTTATTTGTTTCCAAAGTTCATAATTGTTGTTGATGGGACAATAATATATATTTCACATAAGAACATGGCCCACTTTCCCCAATCTTTAAGCAGTGTTGCTTTATTCTGGTGCTTAGACTTTAGTCCAAGCCTGCTAATCATAGCAATGCATGGCTGAGATAACTGTTTCTGCGAGTGCATTGTATGCTTTAATTAAAGCTAGTCAGGGCTTTTATTTCAGACTTTACCAAGCTATGATTGCATATTTAATTAGCATTTATGCACTTAACATTATTAGTTTGGAATGCCTTCCAGACAGGAAGAAAACATTTTAGTATGTATTTAGAGTGCTTTTGTCTTTAAATCCTAATTCTTGTTCGAATGATCAGCAAACTCCTGGAAAAGGATTTTCCTTGTCGATAAATAATGCTAAAACTGTTTTAAATAGTAGAAACAATATTTAAAAGGAGCATTTGTTGTTGCTGTGGCTTGAAAGTGAAAGCTAGAAGACACCAGCAGTCGGTGGTTCATTTATCATTCTTTTGAAAAGACACTGATTTACATTGCAACGCTAACAACTGGTTGTTAGGCAGACCACAACAAATATGTAAAACATGTACAGACGTGGGAGTGGAAGGAGCTTCTGAAGACCTGGGCTTGATAAATAGGCTGAATATGAGTGCAGGGCTTTGTGGTGGTTCATGTGTGTGAACACCTCGCCTCTGCTCTCACCCGACAGGAATGCTGCCTGTCTGCCTTTTCACTTGCACTCTGTTCACAGAGTAATCTTTTGCTCAAGTAGGACAAGAGGAATTGCTAATAATACCTATTAGCTAATGGGCTTATTCTCATTCTTCCATGTTCATCAGGTCTTTAAATAAAGAAGTCGGAGAGAGACGTTTCAGCCACCACTCAACACATTGTACAGCAATGTCTATTGTGTCACGACAACAACACAGGAAATAATAAAACGCATGTAACATAAAGCTAATATCTGAACGCTGGAATGAACAGCAGATACACTGAACGTAAACTTCTGTTTTTGTTTGTCCCTCTCATGAAACTGCTGGAGAACGGCAGTTTCCGCCCCGCCTTTTGCACCTTGCTGTGTACTTAGCAAGGGTGTGATTAGCGAGGAAAATTTGGGTGGGCAGGGAAAGACAGAGTGGGGTCGGGGTAAAGATCCCTTGGCAGCGATGATGAAAGCGAGTGAGGTGGGCCGGGTGCTGCTAGAGTTGTCTGCTTACCGTGAGCTTGTAAACTCTTATTAAAGTGTCATTTAGGCAGGGCACTCCTTGCAGTCTGGCCCCAAGGCCTGCAGATAGTAATCAGCCGGGTAATTACTGCCTTTCCCAGAGCCTGTGTCGCTGAGCTGCTTAAGGAAAACAGCAGCACATTATCTGGGAGTCAGAGGAGTTTCTTTCTTTCCTTCTTTTTTTCTTTCTTTCTTTCTTTCTTTTTTTTTTCGGAAGGGAGTACATTGACTTGTTTAGCCGGCTCATCCTTTGGTGAGGGAAGGAGGCCACTTTGCTTTGAACCCAATGCGTATCACATTGTGAGGAATGATTCTTCTCTGCTTTTCTTTCTCCTCGTCTTTACACTAGGCCTGTTTGATCTGCATAAACTGTGTAGATTGACACTAATGCAGGATTTACTCCCTAAAAACCAGAGCAATTATAGGCAACCAGTAGGACTTGATATTGTAACTTGAATGATGAAATATGGTTTAAGAGTGTCGTAGATTATTATAACACATATTTCATGATATTTTTGACTTGTTTCCTCATGATGAAGTGCAGATCTGGCAGATGTCATTACAACTTTTGTGCTTGCACAATCTTGCATAATGGTACTCATATGAGGGTTATCAGAAGATGGGGAGATTGCAAAATGTGTTTTGCAACTAAAAGTGTATCTGTAATGAAATGCACAGTTTGCTCCTTGTTTATGCTAAGAGTCTTTTTCGGGGCC
Source organism: Semaprochilodus insignis (assembly GCA_034552555.1). Classification (NCBI taxonomy): domain Eukaryota; kingdom Metazoa; phylum Chordata; class Actinopteri; order Characiformes; family Prochilodontidae; genus Semaprochilodus; species Semaprochilodus insignis. The sequence continues at coordinate 25,323,630 of CM067479.1, read as the reverse complement.
TTCCTGAAACACTAGCTTATACCCTCTGAAACTTCCACAAAGTGACTCGAAAGCAGCTCCGACGACAGAAGCTCATGTTTGCACTCTTGATAAGAATTGTATGTGCCTTCCTAGCCAGCAAATCACGTTCCTTGGCGCTGTTTAACAAACAACAGCATAGCATTTTTAGAGGTGAACATCACCGAAGGCTCATCGTGTGAAAAATAATTACAGCAAACCTTCAAAGGAAGGAACAGGCTGGATGGCTGGAAGAAGCAGGCCAGCTTTGATGCCGATAGTGACGGCTGTGGGGTCTGACAGCACCGCCGCTTGTTGAACTGTGACTTGAACCTCTTCGGGTCTCTATCTTTGCTGTGCTTCCATCACTTGACTATTTAAAGATACTGCACCATTCTCACAGAGGCTTGCTCCTGCTCGCAAGATGTACGATGACAAGAGCTATCTTTCCTTTTAACCTTTGCCGCCCTGCTCTGAAAGTGTTATCGCGAGGCCCCCTCGAAGCATTCGAAACAGATAATGGTCATTCAAAGTCAGAGACGTATCTCGTCGGTGACTTTGCCAGTATAAACGGCTCATGGGAAAGAAGACCCAGGCATATTATTGTAGCATGACTCACTGATTTTATCAAGCTAAGTGAACACAATTACATCTTCATATCTTCAAGTTATGTAGCTCTGGTAATTTTTGCTGCCATTGGAGAAGGAGTAACAAAGACCATTGAGCTATCTTAATGTGGCTAACAGTATACTGGAGGCCAGTTAGCGACTGACCATAACAATTTTCCTTATAAAGACTGCTGGAATTGTAGCAAATCAGTATCACAGTGTTTAAATATTTATCTAAATAAGTAGGGCTATATATGCTCAGTCTTTCATTAGTGGTCAATTTCTGACCACAGATCTGCTCTTGTCTAGATGTTTTTGAGTGGTGGTGCATTCTAAGCAGTTACCAATGACAATGATGTGGGTGAAAAACCCACTTGTACCAGTGCCCCACACACGATACCACTAGCCTGTCAGTCTTGCCGCTGTTTGGAGAATGATCCACCACCCAATTAATATCTGGAAATCCTGAAAATACACTGTTAAGTATTGCTAGGATATTAAACACCTTTTTATACAGTACAAACTACATTGATCATTTTATCATAAAATCAGTTATAACAGCAAATTACATTTAAAAATTCACGTTCTACACTCCAAAACTTGGTAAATAAATGTGTTCAACTGATGCGTTTTTGTTGTAGTTGATCATTTATAGTATTTATATTTTCAGGTATTTCATTTCAAGTCAGTTATTTCATTAGTAAATTGCTGATTACTAAGTTTAATCACTTTTGCAGTTGTTACGTAAAAATACAGTAACATTTGTTTATTGCAGTTGTTTATTGTTAATTTGCTGCAGTAAACTGCTGGGAAAAATTACCATTAGCCAATAATTCACTGTGTTTTTGCAGTGTTCTAGAACATTGTACATGACAAAATGCACACAAAAAGACATTTTGGAGGCAGAGGATCATGGGGAAAAGGGGGGAACCTGAATGTGAATTAAACTTAATATAACTGACAGCATGTTTCATGTTTCAGAGCAAAGCAAATGTAGATTTTCCCACCTGACTAGGGATTTGAACACTCCCCTCTATCATACATGTTATCTAATCTATCTAACTATCTAATTGCTATAAACCAGTAAGCAATAACGGTGTTCAAGAGTTTGGCATGTTTCATGCATTTTTTCACATTTTTATGTATATTAAACGTAATACTTTCAATGGTTGCAGATTCGCATACAGATAAGAGCTGCTGAGCGTCGCTGAACTGTATCAAATAAAACACATATAATAAAACACAGTCATTATAAATGAGGGCAAGAGGATCGAGGCTTAAGCCCCTCTTGGGGTCTATCTATGATGTATGACAATAGATGGTCAACATTCTGTAACTGTACACCTATATAGTGGAGCTATAAGGTCGGTAGACCTCATAAAGTGGTCAGTGAGTGGAAGGACAAGTTAAGGGTTGGTTGCATGGTGAGTGTATGTCAACACTGAGATTAACTGCTGTGTCACTGTACATATTGATTGAAAAGGTACTGTCGAAAACTCAAACATCCGAAGTGAGATGTACTGTTTGCTCATCGTAGTCGTTTCTCTAAGTGGGATCATCTGTAATCCATTATTAAACCCATAACCCTGTGTGAGTCACACACTTCATTTGTTCTCGTTCAGCTTTCCGGGTAAGCCAGGGCATTCGCTATCCCTGCATGCTCTTTTTCCCCTCTGCTCTGGTTAGACTGCCGTTCTAATTAGAATTGAAACAAGCTGGGCGAAACACATTGAGAAATGATCATGTAAGAGATAATTCATGAGCTGATGTAACTTTGACAGTCATTCATACATGCAGCTCTGCAAAACTGTTTTTCTGTAATCTTGTGGCCAACGTTGGATTTCTGGAACAAACAGAGGTGGTCATGATTCACAATCCAGATATACACATCCTACTCACATATACACACAAACAGACCATCTCTACCTATTTGATTTCCTTTGCTCATGTCTGTTTTGGCTAGGTGGCGAGTTGACTGGTCAGCTGCAAGGCTTTTTCCTTTCCTCCTGACTGGATTTGACTCTTGTGCACACTGACGGGCCAGAGAGGATCACTCAGATTAGGTGGATGTGGCTTGTTTATCCAAGGCCTCCGTGCACTCTGGCGCTTTTGTTATTATAGGAAAGCGATAATGCCTTGCACTTCAGACCTAACCTCCGCCTAAGACTCTTCTCGGCTTGCGTCTGAGGCACAAGGCCCTATGCTTGTGCGCAGATGTCTCTGATTAACTCGCATCTCCTAGTTGTCCCAGCGGCCCAGCCACTGCTTGAACGGCCCCGTAGGCGACCACTAAATTGCTTTGGTTTGAGTATACGCAGGGAAGCTAGCTCAGGCATGCTGGATCCAGAGCCCCCCCTTCCACCCACAGATTTGACGGCAGCCTTTAGCACCATTATTGACTGAGAAAGGATGATTAGGTGTAATTGAAGAAGACTCGCGCTACCTGTAAACTCAGCTGGAGGCGGCAGGATTGAGCTGGCATTCAAATTCAGCCTGACGTGAAGGAGGAAGTCTACTGCTCTGCTCGGCAGAGGTGTATTTACATGGGCAATAAACTTTAATAAAACCTCACAGCAGACGTGCTAGTCACCCAGTAGGGTAAAAAGGACGGTTTATAGAGACTGGCTAAGTGGAACATCAAACATTCTGCTGAGAGGACAGGATACTTGTCATGTATGAACATAGTTCATTAAAATTCTCTGTATTGCTGAAATTACTAGCCTCGTTTCTAGAAAAGCTGGAACATTTTGTAAAATGCAATTAAAAAAAAGGAATCTAGGATTTATTAGTTCTCTCGGGCCGCTATTTTATAAAGAAAAGTAATGAAAAGAAAAAGAAATGGTATTGAATGTTTTGGCTGATCCACTCAAAAAAGTTGGGAAATAGGAAAAATAAGAGTGAATAGTTTCTAGAATATTCAAGTTACGTCATTTTAAAACATTCCAGAATTAAGCTGGTAAACTGGTAGAAAAATGGTAAAACTAAAAAGATGGGTTGTGTCTTGTTTCAGAAAAATGCATCAATTCTATGCAGAAGATGCCTGTCCACATTCTGCCTATGCTACAACAACATGATTTTGTATGAACAGAGTGTGACAGAGCTTGACTGCTGTGCCTGGAGTCCAGATGTGTCACCTATTGAAAATGTATGGGGCATCATAAAGAGGAGAGTCAGACAACAACAACCACAGACTGTTGAGCAGCTGAAGTTTTGTATCTAGCAAGAATGAGCAAAAATTTCACTTGCATGGAACATGTGTAATGCCATGCTGGCTTGTGAATGTCACTTAAAAGTGTATATTTAGGCTGTGTACAGACTGCAGGCATGTCAGATTTGTTTTTCGGTTATGATCTTTTAAGATGACTGTGCGCACTGTTATTTGTAAGAGAGCAGATTGGATTTGTGTATCCAGACAGTAGAGACAACTGCGTATCATTTTACCCTCCAAACTCTACAGGTTTCGCCCCTTATAACTCAAGTCATTGTTCTTCTTGACTCCCAGCACTTCCATCACTCTGGGTTTGACATTGCTGTTGTTTGAGATGTTGTGAGCGATGCAAAAGGCATTTTGAAATCCATTGTTTTTTCGCTGTCCACACTATCAAAAATCAATCTGAATACAGTCAGGACATAACTTCAGTGCATCAGACCAAACTACAAACAATTATAACTGTAAATAAACAAATTACAACAGTAAAACACAATAATGTATAGTTTGTATAGTGTATATTGTATAGTGCCTATTCTTCAATATGGTTGTCTTACAAGCACATGTATTATCCTCATTTGAGAATATCACTTCTATGTTCTAAGTAAAATAATGTATTGGGCATAATGAGGCTGAAATATGACATGCTTATATGAAAGTGAGTCTCAGGAGGCAACAGCACCTGTATCACTAATGTTTACATCCTCATTGTTACAGCTTTCTTTACATATGTGGTGTTTTGTTGGAGTCAATTTTCAATGTACATATGTGTTATATGTAAAACATTTAACTTAAAATATTTTAAAATAAAATTGGCAATTCTTCTGAAAGTACTCTTAACTATGATAGAACCTTTTGTTTTACACAGTTTTAAATTATGTGTAAAATAAACATGTAGCCCAACAATTAGAGACCTCTCGTAAAATGCTTCTATACTGCTTCTTATGCTTATCTTTTCCAGTTAAATGCAAAGTTTTTTTTTAATACAAGTGATAATATCAGCATATACACTGTAAATGAACATTTTCTAGAAATGTGTTGTTTACTGTGTTATGCAGGTGGAAATAAAAAACAAAGAAACACAAAATAAGCAAACAAACATAAAAAAGGTAACAGATTGTCAGTGTGGTCTCAGATTTTGGGCCCTACTGTGTGTCTGTATATAGGTTCTGCTCAGTTTTGCATACATATTATTTTAGTTCTTCGAAAATGTTAAAGCATGTTTGGAAATGTATTCAAGCAAATGAAGTGATGATTTATTACACTTCTTTGTCTGATATATCTTTCCTCTGTATGATTGCAGTTCCTATGGTTAGGGTGCGGACCTCAATTTCTGGAAAGCTTCTATAGAACAATGTCTATTGTAGAAAGAACCAAAATCAAATTCCTCCTGACTTTAAACAGCCATGGTAACTTGTGTCCTGGAGTGAGCAGAACACAGGCCTAATCACACTCTGTCTCTAATAGGTCTCCCAGGAAGCTGCTAAAAGCTGTCACATTACGGGGCCAATCGCTGTGGGCATCACAATGCACTGAATGGGGCCAAATGCTCGCCTAATGAATTCCACCGTGCCAGGTAGAGCAGCAGCCATCACTGCCCAATGCCCTGGTTCAGCTGATCTGAAGCCCCTCCATCCCCTGCTCCATTCTCTGCCAGAGAGCACAGCTCCATGTGGATCAAGAGGGACTGGCAGCAATCTCTCTCTCTCTCTCTCTCTCTCTCTCTCTCTCTCTCTCTCTCTCCCTCTCTCCCTCTCTCTCTCTCCTTTCAACTGAATGGACTTTCTCTTTCCATTTCCATGTATGATGGAACTACTATAACTGGTAATAATAACAATATTTGGTTGCTCATTTGGAACACGACTGATGTCTGCATACACTCATTGTCAACTTAGAAGTGTCTACCTTGTGGTTCTTCTCACTGGTCAGTTTACGAGGTATAGCCCCACTAGCACACATTAAGGGTGCTTATGACTTTTTGAAAATCTGTGAGGTGCATTTGGGGGTCTCTGTCACAGTAATAATTACTGTCACAAAAGTACATAACATATATTACAGATTCCCAAAAAATCTCCCACACCAGTTGTGATGAACTAAAATAACTAGACTGACTGAATGAATGGATATGCACCATGTGCACTTTGAGGTGGAGGAAGCCGTCTCTTTGGCAGAGTGCAGCAGTGTTAAGCTAGCCTAAAAGCTAATTTAACTAACCAACTAACTAACCAACTAACCAACTAACTAACTGACTTTTTCTTAGAGAAAAGGTCTGCCAAATGAATCAGACTATTTATATTACCTCATATTAAAATGTATTTCTCTATCTCCACTAGGCCTTTAAATATGCTATAAGCAAAACAAACAAACAAAAATATTTATTTTGTTTATTGTAATCAGCAATTTTGTGTTTTTCTGTGAGCTTGCAAGCTATCATGTGTAATAAGCTATCATGTGTAATAAGCTATCATGTGTAATAGTTTTTGTAGGGTTGTGGTTTGAGATGTTTTTGATGTAGCAGTGCTGTCTACTCTTCTAGTATTTCCCCTTAGATGTGTGCTCTGATGAGTTTGAGCAAACTGAGGTCTTGCATGTTATCACCACCAAGTCAGATTAGGTACTTAACTGTACCATTTTTGACTGGTTGATTTAAGATATTACATTATATATTACACATATATTAGATAAATATTACATTATTTATTTCCTCTTGTTACATTGAGCATTAACAAATTATTTTTATGTATTCATAATTATTATTATTTGCAGAAGCAGATTTTATAAGTCAAATAATGTATTGTATTTCAGTATTATAAGCTAAATAATGTATTGTATTTCACTGTGTTTCAGGGACAGCAGCATAAAACACACCACTATAAAGAGCAACAATATACTGACTATGCAAAATACATAACTTCATTTCAATATAAAAACTAGAACTGCAAGTTTTTTTATGTTTGAATTGCTGTATGTAGACTTCAGCCTCCCTGCACGGTAGTAGTCGTAGTGTTTGTGGTGCTGGTATGAGAGTATCAGGTGTATTGTTGTTGCGGGAGTTCTTGTCACGTCTAGACTGAGAAAGGTCCACCACTGAAAAATACTCAGACAAGAGCAGATCTGTAGTCAGAAATGACACCGATTAAGGGCTAGGGATGATGAACTCTAGTTGTACAGATGAGCTAGAGTCTATGACTGTACAGCAAGGTGGAGCTACAAGCTGGGGGTTCTAATAAAGTAGACAGTGAGTTAATTATTCCTCCATATCTTAACCATCCAAGTGTCATGTTGCATTGATCATTGTGCTTTGGTTATGTCATCCAACATTAAGGTCCAGAGCAGGTCAGTGAGTTGCAGGGCTACCCTTGGTGTGAATGGTCCTGTGTGAGCAGAGCCCCGAGGCCAAACTGTTGGCATGAGTGCTGCAATGTGATCTCCGAACTTGGGTTCCACAGAAGGAAATAAAACACTGGATGTTAAACCATTTATAGACCGTGTACATGGGATTTTGCCAGGCCACCAAGTGAGAGAAATTACAGCAAACTAAGGGAACAGGCCATGGAAAATATTCTTATCCCTACAGAATTTGCCAGCTCTACTCTCTGTCTCTCCCTCTCTCTCCATCTAGCTCTGCCTTGCTTTCCACACAACATCTCACATCAAGTGCCAGAGATGTCTTTTAGTAGTGATAGATTTTGGAGGACTTCCGTATGTTCCTTTCAGGTCGGTTTGAGTTATGTGTGTTTACTGCTCTGGTTAGCTTCTTAGTCGTCCCACCCAGTCTGCTGTAAACCCACTCAATGTGGACTAATATAGAAGAATCTTAGCAGTCAGCTACCGGTCCTCATAGGCAAGACAAATGAGGAGGGTACGAAGGTAGTATGAGGTTTCAGCCCAGCTCCAGATTAATCTGGTCTCTCCCAAACGAGGGCTGACAGGCTCAACCAGTGGCGCATCATCGCTGGTGAGCGAAGCAGTCCATGGCAGCCTCCCCCGTGGTGCAGAGGTGAGGTAGCTCGGGTGATAACTCATACCCTTAATTGAATCGTGCCTTTAAATTTCATAATACAAGACGCCCGCCTGACAGCCACCGGAAAAAAATGAGGTGACGGAGCCGAGGGTGTAGCATAATAAGCGGATGAGGGGAGGTATAGGGGGTGGGGTGTTCTGGAAAGTGTCTCCGGCGCACAGAACCAGAGAGCCTGGGCCTATATTCTCCTTTGATAACAGATAGCCTCCAGTTGTATGGGCCATTATTCCAAGCATCCCCTACAAAGCAAATGAACTTGACAGATGGTCGTGTCACCCAAACCCTTGACTACCGGCCCCGATTATGCAGAAAACAATACAATAGAAAAGGGAATCATTACCAAAAGGAAGCCAGGGCCAGTCCGCCGAGGACAATGCCATGCAGAGGGGGACGAAATTACGCTTGTGAAATTGAACAGCGAGAATGAGTTTAACATAAAGTGGGTTACAGCCAGGCAATCTGTCATAGCTAAAGCTACTGTCTGGGCCCGGCTTGCATGGCATATGAAGTCATCTGTCATCTGCGCGACTGCGTTAATGGCCAAGGCTCACTTTTTAAACGCTAGCTTTCAGCGTGGCAAAACCTCCAGCTGCCCGTTGCCCATGGCATGCCTGGGGAAGGCAGTACTTTAGATGCTTTTGCTTAAAGTTTACAGTAGGTCAGTATGTAGTAATGAGGGCAAGAATTGAAGGCATTTTGAACAGCCAAGGAAAAACAAACAGACAAAGGAATCATAAAATGTTTAAAGGCATTGCTGTTTCCCAGGCTTGAATTGTATGTACATAGCCACCACTTACACAAATTGGTGGGGATACATAAAGAGAAAAAGCTAAATTGCTAAAGAGTTGTAGTTCTTATACATCTGTCAATTATAGTTCACTTAACTCAAATTAAAGTTAAAATCTGAATTAACAAAATAAGACAAAGCACTAACCCACCCTGGAAAAAATTCCACCGCTTTAATACTGTCCTATGATGATTTGTTTACTTATACCATAACATATATTAATAATCCTTAATTTTTCTACTTAATTAACATCATATTTATAATTACCAGGGCTAGACCAGATTTTGCTAAACTATGTAAAACATCAGGGAGATGCAAATACAAATTACATGTAATAGGCATCACAAATGAATCTGTATTATTATCATTTGTTGCTGAATTTCAATATTATTAAATACCTCAAAATACATGTATAAATAAGACAAGTGGGATTGTCGGCATGCTTTATTTACTCAGTTTAACATTTTAATAAGTGAGCTTTAGCCACCTGACATTGCACCCCCACCCTCCCCCACCACTTGTCAGACCACATTTGCACCCCTGAAAACCACATGTGAATGGCCACAAATAGCATTTGCAAACAAACCATGTAATCAGGTTCATTTGTAACGTCAAGCATGAACCAAAAGTTGTTGGTAATTAACTCAGGTATTGTCCGCATCAGAGTTACCCCAGGGCAACCAGCTAGGAATAAAGTTTCTGAAGTAATAGCATAATCCTGATAGGGAATCAATGAATAGTTGCAGGAGAATTTGTTGATTCCAATTGCAAAATAAATGAACAATCTGTCACTACCGTAACAAAGCAAAGACCTCGGATCTCATGTTGCTTGAGAGCTCCTGAAGTGCTTCTTTTCTGTGTTTCTGAATGTCCTTATAAAGTTCATGTCCTGTTTCTTGCGTTTTTTTCATTGTTGCACTAAACTCTGATAAAATAGCATTAGAAATAGTAAGACTAAACCGAGTGCTGTGCATTCAGATTCCAGTCCGTCTCGATCACATACAACATTCGAAACATATGTGCATGTCACAACCTTGAACTGTGAGAAAGTTGTTTTCTCCCATCACCATAGCTCTGGCATATCAAGACAAGCAAATGGAGAAAGCAAGACGTCCTTTTAGCATAAGCTTAATGCGTGGCGGCAGTTAAGGCTGCAGGGCCACATAAGATTTTCTCTTTACTGCGCCACAAAAAAATGCATTCTGCCGCATGAAAATATAATGTGGGGCATCATTCATGTTTTATGATTGACAGCCAGGCAGCCTGGCATCTTCCCAGCATATATTCATCTCAAGGTAATCACATCTGAAAGTGAAAAATCGCAGTGTCATAAGACATAATGCCTCAATATGGGAGCTGTTGAGAGAGGAGTCATAAGAGATATGTTGGATTTCCCTCGATTGCCATAACAGAGTTTGTACAGGGAGATATATAGATGTATATCAGCTTAAACGAAGCTGGAATTTTAAAACTTTTCCAGGCTTTAAATGTGACACTGGAATTTGAAATTATTGCTTCTGCCTGTATAATCATATCAGCTCCTCTTCTGCTCTTCTCAGACGCTGGTTTATGTGACAGGCTGAGCAGTGTGGAGGGAAGGAGTGATTTTTACAGCTTTAAAAATAACATACAATTAAGCAACCTTTTTTTTTTGTTTTCCAGAAAATTCCATTGGCTTTCATGAATGTACATACATGTACATAGAGCTCATCAAACAGCAATAAGCTCGGAGGAGCATCTTAATGTGAGGATCAGGTTGACATGATTACAGCTCCAATAAAACTAAGAGAATCACCAGGACTGAAACTCATTCATGTAAAATTGATGTAAAAATGATGTTTAATTTTCATTGTTGATTTCAGACTTTAGATGTCAGCATGAGATGTATTAACCTGAGGATGACAACAACAACAATAACAACAACAAACTGAATGAATAACGTATTATATGAATTAAGTAAGTCATTAAAGAGTCTGTGCATGTTATTCATACTCCAGTTTACCAACAGATAGAACAGCTTACACTGAGCTTCATGTTCATCCTAGCTAACATTTTTAGAGTTTTCTTCACCAGGTTACAATGCAAACAGACCCTCAAAGGTTCAACAATGGTTCTTAAGGTCTGTACTGCATTTACTTTCAATGCAGCACATTAATGGAACAAAAAAAAAAAATAGAAATAAATCACCCAAAATGTTTATAGGCCCTAAACCTACATTTTAGAAATACATAATGACTATATTTGTGATGTACACATCCTATTACAGCCAGCTTCTCTACAATACACAGTCAGTCTGATTTGGATAACTTTGTTTTCATCATACGGACTGAATTATGCAGCTGAAATTTGACTTTATGTTATTACAACTGACAACTAAAGCATGCTAAGTGTTCACAAACTTTTGACAGGCAGTGTATGTTAGAGAGAGAGAGAGAGAGAGAGAGAGAGACAGAGGGAAAACAGTCTCTGTAAAGGACTTCGATCTCTTGTGCGATGAATCACACCGAGTTGCAAATCCTTTTTAGCTAATTGCTACCAGCTCGTGAGATTCTCTCTCCACACCCCCCATGTTCAATATCAATTTTCAGGGCCAGAAGAGATAGAGCGTCTCCCTCGAGTCTTGCAGCGACCCCTCGATAAAAACTGCACCAACAGCACTTAACGGTTTCAGCAGGAGAAAGAGGAGGAGGAGGAGGAAGTGAAAAAAGAGGCCATCTTACCATCTTATTCACAGCTGTTTGGAGTAATGAAGGAGAACGATCGGGCCAATGAAGGGGAGATCTGTAACTCTCCAAGGGGCCGCTGGACACTTGAGCGCATTCAGTATACGTCTGAGAGACAGCATGAGGAGACACAGGATCGGTGTGGATATAATTAAAGGAAAGTTTGAGGAAAAAAACTTGAAATGCTCAATGTTCTCATTAGCCTTAACATAGTTGATCAGCACAGAGATGTTAGGTCTTGTTTGTGTGCTTTTTAAAATTGTGGGTAAGTGATGCAAGTGTGTTAACATGCATGGTACAAACTGCATAAATCACCACACACTGGACTCAGTGAGTATTTTACTTTGACAGTTGAGGTTTTGTTACTTTAAAGACTTTCTTTGTGTTTTGTTTTTTGAGATGTTCTCCTTATATGCAGGGCAAAATGTGGTGGATACATCTGATAATTATACTGTTTCATTTATTACCATAAGTCTAGTAAAATGAATGGTTAGGATAAGACTACCCTTATAAATAATTTAAAATTAGTTTATTAATGGTTATTAATTAGGTCATAAACAATTTAAAATGATAAAAAACAGGTACAACACTTTTAGAAGGCCACAGTATTCCCATGTTCTGTTTCAGTGTTAAAGTTCAGATTTTAATGTTTACTTATCTTACTTTTTCTTCTTCATCAGTCCGCATTAAATCCGTCAGCTTCAACACATATTTATATTTATCAAATAGAACTGCTCATTTTTTTGCCCTATTTATTAATGTGTTTATTAATAACTGCTTATGAATGCTTTGTAAAGCCTTTATGACCTAATTATTATTAAGCTAATTTGAAAGCATTCATTAACCCATTGTAAGGGTAGTCTTATGCTAAAGCAGTACCATATTAATGATTATAGTAGATTTCTGGCAAAGTTGTATTATGTTTCCAAATTATGTGTAAAAATCCTGGCAATATCATTAAGCTCAAATAACAGACAGTCTAAATGTTGTCTGCAACCATTTTTGAGCCATTTCAGTTGACTTGTCTAATTGACCAAATTTGGTCAATTTTGGATGAGAGGAAATATGTATACATTTTATTTTTGTTACTTTTTTGCCAAACTATTTCAGTTAATTATACTGTAACTTTCATGCATTTGTGTTAGACCCAGTTCTTTGGATCAATCCTTATGGAGTCTGGTCTGTATAGTGGTGGTCTATGAAATGTATTATATTGTGAAATGTGCGACTCCACAGCTGTAAACCTTTGTGTTTTATGAATCAGTATAACCACTATCGTGTCACTGCTCATTGCTCTGTAGGAACTCTCTGGCCGGCTGTTTGAACATAATTTCTTTCACCTGTTCCATGGCGCTTCAGTAAAAGTTCGTACACACACACACACACACACACACACACACACATCCTTACTCACTCCCAAAATCCCTCTTTCACCCTGCAGGTCACCTTTATTGCTCACTCTTTAATCCACAGTAATGAGCTCGGACAGGGAGGCTCAAGGCTTTCACAGAAACATTGTTTCAGAAGCGAGCTGAGGCACTCTAACAATGTAAGCACGCACTTACTCAGCAAGTGAAAAGAAATGAAGTCACTTACTCTTGCGTTTAAGCTAAAGGGCCGATTAAGGCCTGCTGTAAATGACAGGTGGGTTTTGGCATCACTGTTTTAACAATGCTACACACAATGTATAATAAAATATATTAAATTGAAGTCAGTTATTTGGCTATCTAGTTACTTAGCTTTCTGATATGATAGCCGTTCATCTCAGACAGTGGCCCTTGCAATCTTTCTGGCCTATTCTGGCCCCTTTGTCTGGAGTCTGTGTGTTCACTAACTCTATGTGCTTTCCCTCTCTACTGTTTGCACAGATGGTTCTGCATTCTGGCCTCCTGATGTAGACACTACAGAGTGAAGGGTAAAGCCAAACCCTTCCTCTACAAAGTCAGAGGAAAGAAAATAATGTTGCTTTAACTTATAAACCCACTGCTGTTACTACAAACTACGACTTATTATATTTCAAATTTTATATCCTGATACAACAGCAAGTCAGACGATCTAAGCTTTATTAGCTAATTTGTTGCTTCATCACATCTGAAAAAAAAACCCTAACCTTCGGTGTCCCCAATACATGCTGGCATATGATAAATTCAGTATGAATGCCAGGAGTCGCAATGCTCATTCGCTGGGCAACTTACACTAATTATCTGATTGATGCAGAGATGAAATAGTTGGAGGCCTATGTTATGCGCAATGCGTGGAACTAAAGGGCAGAGTCTTTGGAGTTCTTTCCCCCCTCCCGTTTAAGCTATCAGCTCAAAGGAGCAGCTTCAGACAGCAGGCTTAGCACTGCCACTGTGCTGGTGGTGGAGGGTTTCTCTTGGATTGGGCCTAGCGTGGCCCTGCTGGCCTCCGCCTCGCCCCCTCTTCCCTCTCGCCTAATCTGATTTTTACCAGCCATCTTTGATCTAGCAGGGCCAAGCCAGTAGGGTCTGCGGTACAGATGGAGTAAATATGGAGATTAGCTGCTTTTCCTTACAGCTTCACTGGTTAATACCTGATTAAGGGCCGAGGCGGGCAATTGTCTCCTGGCCGGCTATGGGAGGACCGTTGGCTTTGGAGGAGGAGGCTGGAGCATGGAGGTTGATTCTGTAATGGATACTCATTTTATCCTGGTCCACTAAGAAGATTAGGCCTTGGGTGTCATATTAGGCTTGATGTCAGGGCCTGGCCTAGTCTCTGCTGGCTTTGGTGAAGCAATGTGGCTTCAGCCTCTGAGTAAATACACAGCTTGGATTCTGCGGGCCCCATGTTGTGGCATGGATAATGTGCAGCATTACAAAGCAGCTCTGGTTCTCCAAGCTCAGAGACTTGCGCGAATGACTCCCTGTTTTTAAAAAGGCACATAGATGTGGTATGAAGTGACAGAGCCCTTAGTCAAAGTAAAAAGACCATGGGGGTGGGGAGGGTGTTGAATTGAAGAGAGAAAAAAGAGGCATGCAGGAACCAGACTTCCTCTTGTTGTGTTGTCTTATTGTGTTGTGAAATGGGCTGAAGCCAGGACAACCGTCAAGCTTTAAAACAGAGGCACTGTCAGTGAGTCCAATTCACAATATATGGAACTCCACCTTATGAAGTGGACACAAGGCACATGTTTTACCATGTAGTTAATTGGTCATGCATGGTCAATTAAAATGAATTAAAATCTCAGTCCCACTGTGCCTCAGATGAGGAGTTTCCTGAAACACATTCTTAGAGTACTAGGGATCTGAAAGTCTTTGTAACCATATCACCCAACTAGATGTTAGTAGACATTAATTCCTGGGACTCTGCACATTTCTTTCATCCTCAAATAGCAGGAGTAAGTGACTACAAAGCCGGGACACTGGTGAGAACCAAATGGCTGCCAATTAGCCTGCTCACATACGTGCCTAATGCCTAACTGCCACCAGCCGCAGCCTGCGCCCAAACCCGCTGTTGATAAACCGTTGGAAATAATTGGTTAGTTTCGACTGGGACTTACTTTAAGAGCAATTTGCACTGAGTGGGGAAGGAATTTGCTTCATTGACCGGAGTTTATGTAGGCTTGTTAGGCAGACACGTTTGGAGCACTGGAAAGGCCAATTAGTGTATGAGTATCACCAGATCCTGCTTTGCATTCAATAGCAATAGTGGTATTCTTATGAGGGGAATCATTATGCATGCTTTCAAAGTGAGTTGTAAAAGATGTATTCAAGTTTCTTACAATTTTGGGTATATGTCTATGACATTATGCTTCGGGTGACATTCCATAGCACCTGAGCCAACAGAGAATGGCTGGTCCTAAAAAGCATGGATTGTGCTTTCCCATTGCTTGCTATGTGCACTCTTTAGGTGGGGATGCACCAAGCCACCACCAATTACTGTGTTCTTCCCTTTGTTCTAATTCCTGGTGCTCATAAGATAGCACTGAAGCCTTATTATGCAAACCAGTAAGCCCTCCTGTAAAAATAAAGAAATAAATAAAGCAGCGTTACGGTGATTACTGCCGCACTTCACCCTGGTTTCTTATGGGGGGGAATTAGGGCCAGACGGACCAAACTCAGGCTCTTGATGAGAGCCTCATTATCACAAGCCTTTATCTCAGCCTTGTTAGTGTAAGCAGCCCATTTGTGTTTCTAAAACTCCTGCATCAGTCATTTCTGTCCTGCTAATTACTGAGGAGGGAACAATCTTGTTACTTAACTGCTTGGGAATTTCATGTTTTTTCAAGAGAAGCGGTAGAACGGAGATGCTTTCGTGGTTCCAGAGAGGAAAAGAAGACCATAGTCATTAGCAGTACATGGTGGTTGCATTCACCTCTAGGGCTACAGCCTCTATGCTAAAGCTATGAACACCAATCCCACTTCTTCTTCCTCAACCATTAGTGTCATAAAACACAACAAAAAGAAGTAGCATTAAAGTGATGCACTGAGGCAGCACATGCAGCTAGCTCTGTTAGCTACCTTAGCTAGCCAGCCAAATGGAAACCAGAATTAAACTTCTGGCTTTGTACTGTTGCTCACGACATTGCCTTTGGGGCTGTTTTTGTCTATCCGGTCTTGGCTGATGGAAAACTCAAGCAATAATTGAAATAACTTTGCTGCAGTGAGCAGCAGCTTTGTGAGCAGGGTGGCTAAGTGAGTGTGTGTCCCCATGGGATGACCTAGTTAGCACCTCTGCTCCCCTCCGGTCAGCTAATGAGCAGGGCCTGCAGTTCACCTCCCCATCCTCCTCCCCTCCCCTCGCTCTGGCTGCAATCGATCCCTGATGTCAGAGGCCTAACATTTGGCCCGCTAAGCCACTCTCTCCCCTGTGAGCCAAATTAGGGCCCTATCGCACCGGGGCACCAACGTCCGCCATTGTCCACAGAAGCTCGAGCAGTTGGATTCTGCGGTGCAAGTTCCCAAAGGATCATGTGGAGAGTTAATGGAGAGTTCATGGCCTACCCACTGAATACAGAGAGAGATATATGTATTCAGTGTCTACAATCAACACCAAATAAAGCACATACCACCAAACTGTTATGGTGGCTGGAGACTGCTCATTTGCTCCTCAATGAAACTACTCTAGTTTTTTTTATCTTAACTCTTAGACATTAGACAGCTCAGTCTTGCCTGACATTGATTTTATAATTGTATAATTGACAGTAAAATGTGTGTACAGTATCTGTAGAAGTAGGATATTATTGTCAGCAATGTCATTTCTTGGGATCATTCTCAAACTATGAACTCTGTAACTTGTAATGAATCAATTTGATGCTTACGCATAACAGTATCTCTTATATGTTTCTTGTTTTTCTCTTTTCTCTTGGTATTTTTTTTCTTGAACAAAGCCACAGATGTTGTGCTACTGAGTGCATTGGCACATTGATAAATAAGAAACATAAAAAGGTCTGATGCATAGCAAGAGAAGATTGAAAGAGGCATACATTTGAAGTAATCCCTCTTCAATGCCATCTTGAATTTTCAACCAATTTGATATTGATATTCATCAGAGCCAACACCCCCACCCAACCAGCCCAGCCACCCCAACACACTGTATACAGAGAAGATTAGACAATTTATTTTGCCATTTATTATTCAGCAGTAATGAATTCTTCTCTGTAAAATTGAGATCTGCATTTAGCTGTCAGCATCACTTTGGATGAGAAATGATTGACATTTTGTTCTGGGTGATTCGTGAGAACTTGTCTGGTCTCATATCTCAGCCATTTGAGAGGGCATGCAATAGATTATTCCACAGCTAGATTATGTTGTGAAATATTCAAATGATCATTCTCAGATGTGAGGGCAAACAAAAAAACCCTCACTTATTGTTTGCATTGTCATAACAGCCCTGGTGGTCTGTCCCTGTTTGGAAGAAAGACTGGGGATATTAACTGCAATAAAGTGAAAGCTGAAATTTGAAGGTAGAACAAAGGCTCTGGTGGCATGGACTATATATTACAGGCTTCAAGAAAAACTTGGCTCCTTATTGTAAACCTTATTCTAAGCCCAGATCAACTGTTCCACACTTTGTTCTGTACTCAACAGCCAGTGCTACCAGGATTAAAACATGTAATGTGATACAAAAATAGTAAGACAAGCAGTGGACATGGACTATATACGATGACCAAAGTAAGATTAAACTTTTTGGTGACTCAAAGTTATTCAGAGTATAGAATAACTATATTTGAAATATAGAAATTAATTATCTGTATTCGGTCCACAGTACGTTTTAAAAAGGCAACATTCAGAATACAGATACCTTTTACATTTGAGGAGAATACTTTTAGAAGCTCTTGCTCACTTAAATACAAACTTAAAAATGACTTAAAAACAAAACATCCCTAAAAGAAACACCATTAGTGATCATAAGCTGTACATGAAATATAGCAAGCACAATTGTTATGACACACTCTACAGATGTACATGTATCTCCCTTATCTCCCAGATCTGATTTTTTTTTACAAATAATAAAATTAAAAATAAAGAATATTTTGTTTAGAAATATGTTTCTGACTCCTAGGTAATAATAGTTTTGTGACTTTTGAGTCTGTATGAGCCTTGTGACATGTTCCTAGAGAAGGTCACTTATCCTACCAAATATGGTGGCAACTTATTAGTAGTTGGCATTAGTTGGTGTTAGTTGTCTCTGCTATGATGCAAAAATAACAATTTAAAAATGTTTATTATATTCATAATAAATATTGAGAAATATGAGTTAATTAACAGAAGCCCACTAAAAATATTTTGAGGCTTCTTGGACACAAAACTCTTTAGTCCATAGGACTCTAGTACTCTAGTAACTAAGGATGGTAGTGACATAATCTGTTACTAGATTTGTATTAGTAATTGTAACAAGTAGTAAAGTACCCCCAAAAAGTGACTTCTCTCTCTCTCTCTCTCTCTCTCTCTCTCTCTGTACTCTCTATTTGAGCTGACTGACCCTTTTATGTTAGTTAAACCTTTGTGAGTGAGGTTATGTGTGATTATTGATTTGATTGATTATTTGATTATTATTTTGTTTTGTTGGGTATATTGGGGCATTATATTATTACAGAATTAATAAATAGGTGTTTTTCATACATCCCTAAATTTTTCAATGATGTTGTAGTAAATTACCCAACAAACTCAACAAATGGCTTATTTAACTGCCACTGTCAGAAAGGTTTCTGCTAAACCTAGAGTGGACTCATGAATCAATGTGTTCCTCCAAGCAGCACTCTTTTGAAGGATGATGGAGCTGAACAGTGTCCTCAGTAGTGGAAATGTTTATGAATGGTAGCATCTGTGTTGGGTTGAACTTTTTTTTACTATGATGTTACATACATGCCATTAATAGAACATCACATAGCTACACACATTATAGTCAAATAAGAAGATATGTTTATATAAAATGTTCATGTTTTCATTTTAGTTTTCTATTATAGTGAGAGAACAAAGGCAGAACAACAAGTACTTAACAATGTCAATATGGAAAAAGTTCCCTTGTGCCCTTGAAGCCTAATTGTGTTCCAAAAAGGCCCACTTAATATTTCAGTTAAGGAAAAAATATACATTTTAATTCTCTGATCAGCGCATACACAACAGAAACACCTTTTTTAATCAGAGTTCAAACACATATTTCAATTACCGCTAGTAATTGTGAGGAACAGCCTGACAAAATAAAACGGCAGCGTTTTCCCATGTGCCTTATTAAGATCATTTAAAATGCATTGTACTTTCTGAAGAAGTTACTTTTTATGTACTCTAACAGAATATGCTACTGAATTCAATCTGGGCACATTTTAGAATGCGAGAGGAGGAAGAACCAATATGTGACAATTAAATGGTAGATATTTTGTTGCAGTTATTTCAGTGTTGATCAGAAATTAAAGTTGCATTTGTATGTTTGAGTGTTGGCAACTGCATCTGCCATCAATATGGTTGAAGGTAGGTCTTGGGTACTCAGTAAGTCTTTACAATATTTGCATTTCAAATTCTGTAGTGCTGTCACACACATACACACAAATAGGTAAAGCCTACCTGTCCTTCTATCCCTGCCTTTGACAGAATGCGAATCTTCAATTTAGTGAGCAAACTTGGGCTATTATTAGAAATGACAGTCGAACTTGATGAAATTGTACGACCAATTGGAAAACAAAATTGCAATCAGACCAACATGATTTCCTGGTGCTCAGACCATGCTAATTCTGCGTCCAAACACGGGTAAATGTATTTAAACGGCATAATAGCATATTACTATGCAATCTTCTTTTTTCCCCCTCTATTTGGTTCCCTATTAATCTAGAACTTCTATTTGCATGTAAATGTGGTCAACTTTCATATCATCAAAATACATGAGGCCCAGGCACAAGGTTGTGTGTGTGTGTGTGTGTATGTGTGTGTCTGAGAGAGAGAGAGAGAGAGAGAGAGAGAGAGAGAGAGACGGGTGAGTGGGAATAATGCATTGAAGTTTGATGCAGAATTACTGACAGTTATGAGGAATTTCAAAGAGGTCAGTGCTGGCTGGGGTCAGAAAAATGAGGAAATCAACGGGGAACTGTATCAATACAGGGTCAGCGAGGGGCCAGGAGTTAGAATCGGGTGTTAAGGGGTCAGAAATTGATTAATAGTGAGGGGTTCAAGGGCTTCTCACCCACAAGCACCATGTCCGGGACCATCACACTCAATAAGTGTGCTGTTTTATTTTTTTCCACATCTTCAGTCTCCAATTTCTCTCTCTCTCTCCCTCTCTCTCTTTCGCACAGCAGGCTCTGCTGGTTCTCACTTTAACAGCTCCAGAGTCCAAACCCAGAGGGAATCGGTCATAGTGCTGGAGTCTGCTTAAGTGAGCGAAAGGGAGAGAGAGAGAGAGAGAGAGAGAGATAGAGAGAGACTGCAGTGCTGAAGGCTTAATTGGTTGGCCTCAAATGCCTTTCTATCACTATTTTATATGCAGTTTAACCTTTTTAATGCGTGGCTACCCCAGACTACTGACAGCTTTCGGGGAAGAGCAAAGCGCATTAATTTTGCATTATTCTCATTTCTGCACCAAATTAAACCGTGTTTACATTAGCACCCGAGCCCACGAGGCTGCGTTTTCGATGTGAAAAAAAACGACCTTAAAATGGAGAAGTAATCGTCCCACGCTTCGCCAAGGAAATTGCCCAACTTGAGCGGCTGCCGGATTAATTCCTATTCGTTCCCACGTTCAAGTTTCAAGCTCGCACATGAATGACTGTGAGGTTTCATTGAATGTTACGCGACCAGCGTATATGTCTATGTGTGTGTGCGTGTGTGTGTGTTACAGAAGGAGCTCCACCGTCTTCAATTAGGTGACGTGATTAGGTGAAAGAGCGCGAGGAGCAGAGCGCCTGTCAGGATGAATGAGCTCCGTGAGAAGAGCCGATCTAATGGAGTGAGCACTCCTCTGACGCAGTCTTCCCTGCTCGCTCGTGCGCACGCACACACACACGCGCGCACGCTTATTAACACAGTCAGACCCTGCCATCATTAGCCAGTAAAAAGCCTCATGATTGGCTGCTCCGTGGCAGGCCCCTGGTGGCTGTCTCTGTCGGAGACGTGAGGGGCTCGGAGGGGTGAGGGGGTGGGGAGGGGATAGAGGGGCTGTCTGTGTGTGTGTGTGTGTGTGTGTGTAGGAGAGCAGAGCTTCACTCTTTCTGTCACAACCAGCTTGGCCAAATGTTATCATTTTAAATGCCATGAAAGAGAAAAGGGAGCCTGGGCCTAGGGGGTATACAGAGGCCCATATGCTAGAGACAGTGATACAAGTGTAATTCGAGACTATTAGAGTGACACAGAAGATCATTTCTGCCCCGGAACAGGAGACAGCTGAGGGGTTTATGTGGGACAGACTGTCACGCCATAAAAATTTAAGAAATTCTTTAACCTGCCCTGCCTGCATGAAACCTCCCCACCACCACCACCAGGCAACCCCCGCCCACACACCAACCACCCCCTCCTCCTTGAATTTTTTATGGATAAAAAATGATTTATTAACTCCAGACAGGTAGTGCACAGAGGGGCCAGGTATAGGCATGCCGAGAACAGCGGGGTGAGACCAACAGGGTGCTCCATCTATCAAAAACGAGAATGCAAAGGCTAGGAAATCTCATCCGTAACACCGGGCTAATGATGTTTCATTATATTTTCTGAAATGTTTCAGAGGTGGTCTGGACATCCTCACACAGCAGAAGCATCTCTAGCTTGTAGAACCCCTTGAACTGTGTAATAACTGTGTAATAACGGTGTAATAACTTTGTAATAACTGTGTAATAATTGCATAAGCAATTTGACTCATCTTATCAGATTTACTGGATATTTTGTTCATAATAAACTCTTCATTTAAACCCAATCTTCCTACAATTATTGAACAACAGATTATCTTTACTGCCCCACCTGAACCATTATAGTTACAAACAGCGTAGGTGCCTATTTTCCTGCTATTGCAATTGCTAAATATCCCACGGCTCATAATTAAAAGCTGACGTACTACATACTAAACCAGTTTGTGCACATATGAGAACATATACCGCTTAATATTCTCGTCTCCTGATGCAAGGAAACATAGTAAGGAGCTTTGCTTGAATATTTTCTTTTTATTATGCTTTCTTTTTGGCCCGTAAGGACTGTTGCATCAGCCTCCTGAATGAAGAGATCATTTCTATTCCTTAACTAATGTGCTCCTCATAATTTGGCATTTGACGAAGGTGAACCCTGTGTGCGGCACATGCAGGCAGAAACCCCTAACAAAGATATTTCTCCTCCTCTTCCAGCCGTTCAGTAGCTGCCACCTCAGTGTGTCTTACTGCCACAGAAAACATTTGGCCAACAATGTCAAAAGGGTCGTCGAAGGACTTGGTGGTAGAGGAGAAGGAAGGATTGGGAGGGGGATGAAAAATAGCCCTTGAAACCCCCTCAAAACCATCTGAACGTGGTGTCCACAGAGCCGAGCAGACAGGCAGGAGAAGCCCACGGGGACGGCGGGAGAACAAAAGCCAGCCTTCTGCTAATTGACTGCAAAATTAGCCGGGCTGCCTCGTGGGAGCCGCGTAAGACGGCGGCAGATGGAGGCAGAGTGGACACCCTGGCAGAGAGCGTGCGCCCCAACCTGCTGAGAAGCTGCCCACAATTACGGGTCACAACTCCTCCTGTTTAACAGAGCGCACCGGCCGCCGCGTTGCCTGGCCAGCAAGATTAAAGGTCAGGAAAGCATGCAGACGCCATGCAGACGCCCTGCAAGACACAAGGAGATGTTTCCCTTCGACTTTGCTCTTTTAGCTCGAGAGATCTAACACTTTTTATAATTCCTCATATATGTATTCTTATAATGTATCATCACTGTCCAAAGAAAAACAAGTAGCTCAAAAATGCCAACTTTACAGGACAGAGCAAAAAAACTTATTTTTAAAAAGTTATTTTTAATGTAGATCAGTGGGACCAGACTATTTTCTATACAATTTTGGGTCACTCCTGTTGGTCATCATGATCATCTTGACACAATGTAAACAGCAGCTGCTGTGTTCAAATGATGCATACAATTAAAAATTGCCGATATATGTCATATATATCCCAGTTTGGGAATGTTTTACCTAGAAATGTTCCCCAAGTTCACCTTGTTCTGTACTAAAACACCCACTTATAGTGGCCGGCATCTGTGGAGTGAGTATTATATTTATATCTGAGTATTTTATCTGTCAGTAAATAACATTAACATTCCAGTGTGTTTTTAATAAGCATGTGAGTTCTTTAGGTTCTCCATCCATGTCCCTCTAACACCTTGTGATATTTATAAACACGGATCTGGTTACTTTAAACAGAAATAAATATCAGCTACTAAAAATAAAAGTGACTGGGTTTCTGTGCTGGTGCTCCAGACTCGCGCTGCCGGGAATATGTAAACCCATCTGAAAGCCGCTCGGTTTGATAAGATTCAAATTAGAGGCACGGATGACGAGCACCTTTGAGGGCTGTCTGAGAGAGAGAGAGAGAGAGAGAGAGAGAGAGGGAGAGAGAGGGGGAGAGATAGAGAGAGATAGAGAGAGATAGAGAAAGAAGAAAAGCGGGCGCCTCCAGCCACTTCAGGCTTTTCAATCTCTTTATTGCANGAGAGAGAGAGAGAGAGAGAGAGAGAGAGAGAGAGAGAGAGAGAGAGGGAGAGAGAGGGGGAGAGATAGAGAGAGATAGAGAAAGAAGAAAAGCGGGTGCCTCCAGCCACTTCAGGCTTTTCAATCTCTTTATTGCAAAGTCAAATTCAAATCATAGGCGGAAGTTTGTAAGGCAGAAGTGTCTCAGGCATCGAGTTTTTTTCTCCCTCTCTTTCTCTCTTTCTCTCTCTCTCTCTCTTTTTGCCGAGGTTTCTGATAAAAGCAGTGGGAGAGGACGGGGCGAAATATTTTGGCAGCGTTCACAGAGGGCCCCGTTAAGAGGGCCCTGTCACACAGGGCCCTGAATAAACAAGTAGCTGGTGTTGCTGTGAAGTTGAATTACTTCCCTCAAAGCACTTTCTTCCTCTGGCGAAAGCAAGTCCCCTTTCTAGGGATTACTCCGAGGAATGTATTTTCTGTCTCTCTCTCTCTCTCTCTCTCTCTCTCTCTCTCTCTCCCTCTCTCTCTCCATGAAGGCTATATGGAAATCAGAGAGCTACAGACACCACTCAGCGCCTGTTTTGAAATTCTAAAAAGGTGGGAAGAAAACTATATTGTCCTTCTGAGGCAGGAGGATGCTTTTCCCATTTAGTCCCCACCATGACTGTCATAGTAATCTGATATGACAAATTCACACACAGTGGATTAGCAGCCGACGGAGAAAGCCGAAGCGCTTAATATTTGTTGATGCCGCTTTTATCGAGCAGCTCTGTGTCCCTGGGCTCTGGTTACCTTGGCAATGAGGATATAACCGTTCTCCCCCTTCTTTTTCTTCTTCTTCTTCTTCCTCTTTTTCTTCTTCTTCTTCTTGCCAAGGAGATCCTGCTCTCCTCTGTGTTGTCTACTCCATGTATACACACATATATACTTTCTATATTCATAGAGTGCGATGTAATATATATATATATATATATATATATATATATATATATATATATATATATATATATATATATATATATATATAATGATGTAATGATGTAATTGTTTGTTTGTGTATGTGAATCCAGGACCAGCGGACTGCTCATCATCATTTTGTATGCCGTCAAAAAAATAAAAAATCTTTGATTCCCCCCCCCCAACAATACTACCCCCCTCCCCAGACACACACACACACTCACTCGAACTCTTGATGTCAGGCTATGAAAAATGCTTAGCTCAATTTAAGCCTCTCTCCAAAAAGGGCTAACAACTGTAATTAAATCATTAAATTCTTGTCTATGCTTCACAGAGCATAGAGAAAATTAACTTCCCCACCAACCTCATTTTCTACTTGAACATGAAATAATGATTTTTTTTTCCTCGCTCATATAATTACAAAGCCAACATCTGATAGAGTCAGCATCCGGGGGGGATTATCACATGCATGAGTATTAGACCTCATTACCAGCTTGACTGCAAAATTATTACATCTTGTAATTGGATGGCGAGATTTATATACAGATTGGCCGGGTTTCTGTAAGATTGTAATTACAGGCTTCATTGGTTTGCTACTTATCGGAACTTCACAGAGAAAACAACTGGTAAAATGAAATGAGCATTTCATTAACCTATCCCCTTATCATGGGAAAAACCTGTGTAACGTTCATGTATGCATTAACATAAATAGGATCATTCATTTCTCAGCCAGATAGGGTCGGGGTGGCTATCGAATTTTGTGTGTGTGTGTGGGGGGGGGTGACGAGGGGGGGTTGTTCCGGAGAGAAGGCAAGCCAAGCTGGAGCAGGCTCGGTTTCAAGAATCAACTGCCAGGCATCCAGACGTACACACACCAAAGCTTATTTAACCTTCATAATCCATGTTGATGGAGGAGAAAAAGAATAAATTAGTTGTCTATTTTATGAGGATAACCTCTATATATCTGTTACTTAAAGGCTAACCGACTGTGAAAGTGCTCGTTTCTGCTGGGAGGTGGTGGTGGGGAGGAAGGGGAGGTTCGCCGAGGTGCCTTCTCCTGATGTTCTTTTCGGTGTTAACAAAAATCTCTGGCCTTGTTCCCCTCTGCTCGAACACAACGGCA
>CM067479.1:25166754-25273543 GCA_034552555.1 Semaprochilodus insignis | reverse complement strand
ATTATTATTATTATTATTATTATTATTATTATTATTATTATTATTCATTATGGCATTTTGTGTTAGAACAGTTGTTAAATGGCAAAATCCAGTCCATACGAAAATAGGTTTATGTGAGTGGAGTAAACTCTATGCAGCTTCTCTGTTCTAATGAGTTGTTTTATATATATATATATATATAACAACTTCTTTATATATATTATCCTTATAAGCTTCCCATATTAAGTCACTTTTTTTTCGGTTTGTTGGATGATTTGTTGCTTTGCTATTTTTGCCTTGGCCCTGCTAACTATACAGGACATACTTTAAACAGTGTGTGTAATATATGCACTGCATTTGCCTTTTACAATCTTCACAGCCAGTTCACAACCAGTTCAATTCTCAAATATACATATGTGTGTTTGTGTGTGTGTGTGTGTGTGTGTGTATGAAGTGAATGCTGTGTAACTCCGTAGCTCTAATGAGTTGATTTAGATCTGGTGGATGTAGTGGTGAATTTAAAGAGGGGCTACATTTTGTTATGCATGCTTCAGTACAATGTTGAGCAGATTGCTGATTCTCTGCTTTCTGAATATAAAACTCCTTCCTGAGCTACAGTTACACAGCCATAGTTTTCCAACACTTAGCCTAGTACAATGCTCTTTGTACCGAGGCAAGTAGCTGTCTGTCTCCCTCCTGTCACACAATGTGGCAATCCATTCATTTTGCTGCTGTGGGATGGAGAGAGATGCTTGGACTGTGAGAGAGAGAGCGAGAGAGAGAAAGAGTTTATCACTGTCTTGTTTTTTTTTTTCTTTTTTTTTTTGGCAGAAGCAGGTCACTCGCAAACCCCCCATGCCCGACACAACAGAGCACAACACATACTGCCCCTACCCTCGGTAACCTCCCCCCTACACACACTCACACACTCCAGCACCCTCCCCAAAAGATCTCTGTTGTTTTTTGAAGATGCCGCCGGTATCTCTGAAGTAGTAATCCATTTATCTAGTTTCTTGAGTGCGCTGGATGAATACCTACAACAATAGGCAGCCCCAGCTGGGAGCAGCGAGCCTGGGAGTCCGCTAGTCTCACACACACACACACACACAGACACACACACACACACACCACACACACACACACAGACACACACACACGGCCTCAATTGCCTTACACCCTGTTCGGATCACGCTACTCTGCTGCTCCCTGTTTCCAAAAAAACGACAATGAGGGGAACTGAATGGGGGACGAATGCCTCGGTCATAGCCTTTTCTTCCCAGGAGCCATTGGGCTGCTGTAGAACATGGCACCGGATGAGGCAGGGCCTCTGCTTTGGAGGGGTGTACGTGTGTGGAACTCGGGGGAGGTGATGTTGTGACCATGCTCTCACGCCATTCGCACAAATGGCAAGAAGATACGACTGCTAGGACCACCAAAGGCCTTCTCAGTGTAAGTTTGTGCTGAACAGTAACTGAGTTGTAAGTTTGGTAAATATACATCCATTCATTTATATAAGTTTATATATTAAGTTTAATATATTAAGTTTAATGATACTTAATGATAAGAGATGAACTCCTTTTTTTCTTGGGTTTTCACAAAGCAAATATTATTTAAAAAAGCAATAACTGAACAAATAGAACTGAGTCCAAAGAAAGTAATAGATTTATATACGACATGCTTGAACTTTTTAAAAATGAAATAAAGGGAAATTATAAAAAATTAAGGTCAGTTATGAATTCAGTTTATGCTAAAAATGTGAAATAAATAAGTGAAAAATAAATAAATAAATTAAGTTTAGGTCAATGTTAGTGAGTAGTGAGAGTAGTTTTCAGATATGGTTTTGACCTAAAATACATGTTATTATTTCGATACATGTAACTAAAACATTACATAGTAAATTTGGGGGACCCATGTACTTTTCGGCTAATAATTAAATTGCCAATTTTGCATGTAAATATTGTGATTTTGGTTTCTTTTCATAACCACAGTAAAAAAACTACAGAGTACAAAAGTCACTATACAATTTCACATCAAACCACTCGGAATAACTGTTTACATCCTAATGACTTAAGATCTAAAGAATCTGTGTGATTCCTTTTTAAACCAGTCACAAACTCAAATTTGAAAGTGAGAAAGTGGATAGCAGCCATATATTTTCTTAAATATTCATGAATATTTTATCACTAATTGAGATTTACAGCCTGAAAATAAGGAACAGAATGTAGCAGTAAAGTTCAGCAGATGTTATAATGGTATGCATATTGTGATCATTGTTGTGCTCTCCAAAAAAGTACAGTGTAACATTAGCTGTCAACGCAAAAAAGCTGATAATAGAAAATGGCTTAATGTCAGACCCAAAAATAATGCGTGAGTACTTTTACTCCTAGATCCGA
This sequence comes from Semaprochilodus insignis, assembly GCA_034552555.1. NCBI lineage: Eukaryota > Metazoa > Chordata > Actinopteri > Characiformes > Prochilodontidae > Semaprochilodus > Semaprochilodus insignis. Next base: position 25,271,171 of record CM067479.1, on the reverse strand, counting down.
TCCAAAAGGAAATGCAGCTGTTTGGGATACAGACACTCCACATTTGAAATGGCATTAATGCATCAATATATTCAAGAATAATGACATGTCAACCAGCTACTTAGCAAGATGTCAAACAGTGAAATTTTAATCTGTCCTATATTTAGGAGCTCTAAACTGTATCTTTTCTGTGTTCGAACAACCGGGAGATGCTAGAAACATTGCCTTAATTATTGAACTCGTGGATCATCTTCTGGTTTGAAACTCTGCATATTTATAGTAGCTGTTTTTCTCAGTAATTACGAGTCTCTCAGAATGGGTTTTAACATTTGGTTGTGGTGGAGCCTGCTCACACACATGCACACACCCACACGTGCATACACAGTGTACCAAACAGTCCACATGGTGGTTTGATTTGGGGCTTTAGTTCAGTATTTTTGTTATTTGTCTTTTCCTGAAATGTAACTCGGGTTGCAGCTACCAGAAACAGAATGTATAAACAAGACCTTACTGCCCGACCCTTCACTGAAGCGGCCATTGTCTTGGGCAATGTGCAACCAACGGCAGACGACCATGCCGTGGGCTGTTCTACCACTATGTAAACGCTCCTATTTCTATATTTTTAGTTTTTATATGTAACTACCTATGAGTAATAATAATATGTCCTCTATGTATTATATGTTGTTGTCAGAACAAAACCTTATACCTCCAAAGTAATAACTTTACAGGAAAAGGAAAAAAAACATACTTTACTTTTAAACTAAGATACTGTAAGCAGACTTGTTTTTCCAAGTAATTTTGGGCCATTTTTTCCCCATTCTTCTTTACTATTACACACAATGTAAAGGGAATCAGAAACTGAAAAAAGCACGAAGCATGATTTAACTGCATGTACAGGTGTTTCTAAATATATATATTGTATTGTATTGTATTCGACTTTTTACTTATATATATATATAAATGATATATATATCAAGTAAAAATCAACAAAAATGGAGTTTTTCATTGGACACCAACAATGTACTGTGTATATATATATATATATACATTCAGACAAAGCTATCACCCAACACCCTTCCCAAATCCTCCGCAAAAAAATTCCAGCTCAACTAGATAATAAAGTCAGACTTTTTCCTGCGCTCCTTTCTGATGTGATGCCATTGTGGGTTTGGGCTGATTCCAGAGGACCATACAAAGGGAAGCACAGGCATCTGAAGTGTCACCCTGCAGCTGGGGCCTGGCTCGCTCCTGCTCCGTCCTCACGGCACATGTGTGCAGCAGAAACTGATATCAAATAAGCTTCACTACTCTTCAGCACAATCGCTGGGGAGGGGTTTCTGTCTCCAGTCTGCAGTGAGGGATCAGGAATCTGAATGTGGAAAGGTTAGCATGCTGCTGTCTCTTCCCTAGACTTTCCAACAGGGCTGCAGTATATTAAGCAGGTATACGGCAGGCAGGAGAAATTACCAACAAAGCCATAGAAGTTGAATTAGCATGAAATGGCATACAGGTTTCAAACCACTGATATAGTTCTCTTAAAACAAAACAATTTATGAAGTGTTTTCTTCAGACAGTTCATGCCTGTATTTACTCAAACACAATTCCTTGTATGTGCTGGAAGGGTTTGACTAAATTTATCTTCAGTAAGTATGTTATTAAGCATTAATAACTGCCCAGTAATAATGTAAACAAAATAATTAGAGCAGTAAAATACATTTTAACATCAGATGTCACTGACCATTATTTGTGGTAGAAGTCTACGAATGACCAGCGTGTGTCTTCCTTGGGTTAATGGCAAATGAAGCAGCAGAGTCACCAATCAAGGCTTTAAAAAAAAAAAACTGCACAATTCAGAAATTTAAATGTCTCAGTTCTGATGTTATGAACAATGACCGTTTTTATTTTGGTCATATTTTTTGTTCGGGGCAGGGGGTCACTGAAATGCTTTATGTCTAAATGACAAGAGTAACTATTCCAAAATATTATTTCGTACATTGTACGAGAATATAGTGTAAAATTATGATCCTGTGGTGTCCCATGTGATCTCACAACAACAAAACACATCTGGTGCCAGCTTGGTAAATCTTTGCTTCTGGAATGGGAAATGTGCCACAAACAAGGGAATGTTCCCTCTAAAAGTCGCCCCATATTCCTCTACTACATAATCTTTTAATGATCTAATGAGCCACAGCAAAATGAGCTAGCTAGATTACTCCTTGCAATAGCTGAAGTGTTCAACATGTTACATGTGTAATTGAATTTTTTGGGTGGGAACTTTTTTAACAACTGGCTTGTTGTCCACTGGACAATGTTGATAGGTGCACCATCCCATACCTTGTGCTCAGTCTTCATGAAGCATTGGATTGGTTTATTACTTAAGAAAATTAGAAGTATACGCTCTCACCCACATTTAGGCCAGAGTTTCTCATGGTTGTCCCTGGACATAGTTATTATGAGATCACATCTGACCCAAGGAGAACAACAAAAATGTTGACTTTTTTTTGCATAATCTGATCACCCTTTCCATTAAAAATGTATGATGTATGCACCAATAGAAGCTGTCTAAAATGACTTGGGGGGGAAAAAAACTATTACATTAACTTCCATTTCAGGTTGAGAAAGGTACAAGGTTTTGTTCTGACATTGGTGAAATGCTACAATTTTATGATGCAGTAGTGTAACTAAAATTTCATGGGCTAAAGTGCACACAACATTAATGAGTCCAAATCCACAAAAAAAAAATAAAAAATAAAAACATATATAAATATTAAAAAGGAAATAGGAAAAAATGATAGGAAAACTGTATTTACACTGGCTAAGCTGAATAAGGAGTATTTAGTACATGGACATACCATGAATCTCAAACACTGGTGTTTCTCCTTCAAATACAAATCCTGCATTTGCAAACACAGGCCAATTCCAAATCCTTAAACTGTCACATAACCGTCCCGACTCCTGTAATATTTACACCCCCAAAATTAACATATACCATCCCATGTTCTGGCCCAATGCCACAATGGCAACATAGCATCAGGAATGAAAACAGCCGACTGTGCAGAAACATACATTTGCAGGCTGTAAAGATAATGTCACCACGTTTCATACCCTTCCCAAGGAACCAAACTGTCATGCATGGTTAATGTTCATCTTTAAACAAGCCTGAAGTTGACTTCCTATTTGTCAGCTTCTTATTAGAATGTTATATTCCACCTTAAATGCTACAGCTAGCATAGGCACCAGAATGTTCTCAAAACAAGCTGGTGAATAGGAAGGAATTTTCAGTGCCCACATCTTAAATAAGATCCTGGACAACTTTAATTTGCTCTGCACATTTCACTCCAGAAAGTTTCTCAAACCTTGGAGAGTACTGAGCAGGCTACACTCAGCCTTGAAAAGGGGGGCAGTTCCAACTTTATCAGCATCACAACAACCTTTTGACGGCTGAAGCCAAATCATCTTAGAGTTTCATAGTGATCTAACAACTTGAATTTACTTTGTGATGTTGTTGACATTGAAAGCAAGCAGGTTGTACCGTTTCTTCAAGTATTTAGCATGGCTAGCTAAATACGGAGGTTCATTCTATTGTCATGCCTGTGTCTTATCCACACGTTGCCATCACTGTGTATTTTCTAGGTTGTGGGGGGTGCGGGAGCCTATCCCAGCACTCATTAGGCAGAAGATAGAAACACCCAACCAAGCCACCAGTCCATCACAGGGTAGACAGACATACATGTCCAGTTCACTTGGCTGTATATCTTTGGACTGTCACAGAAAACCAGAACACCCAGATGATTCCCACACGGAAGGCATGCAAACTCCACACAGAATCAAACTCAGGCCCACTTTGCTGTTAGACGACAGAATTTCATTACAACTCCACCAAAAAGATATAACGGCTGATTTCATTCTACAACCAAATCAGAGGGTTGTTAACAGTCATGTAAAACTGCATCTGGATGTTTTTCATCCCGGACAAAGGCACATACCTTCTATGCAGACATCAAAGAATGATGACAAAAAAAAGCCCAAAATAATTACGTTATTAGGTCGTCATAGCTACTCATGGATCCTGAATGTAAAGTTTTGTACGTAGTGACATCAGCGTCTCAATAAAGCTAAATAAAGCCCCACCTGGACTGCCATTAGTTACTCCACTGGTGTGAAATACAGTATCTTGAAGATTTTATTTCATCATCCAGTATAATGATGCCATAATTATCACAATTCAGTGCTGCACTAGACCTTTGCCAGTCTGACCTGGAGGCATATTCCACCTCAGCATTCCTCCCAGAATTTATTAGATGACTCACATCCAGCTGAGCAGATGAAGGTGATTGTGTGTAGCATCTTGTCAGTAGCAGACAATGCTCAAAAGAGAATGAACTCTATCACATTAGCAGCTTATCTGCATGCTCACCATTTGACGCTAACAGGGAAATGTTAGTTCAGGCTCATAATCAAACATGTACTTTTGAATTGCGTTTCGCTGCAGTCTGCAAAAACTGAGAATACTTCTGTAATGAATAACACTAATCGGCAGGCCGGTCGAAGGCCAAGGTGGAGGTTTATTTCTTCTCTCTGATTGATTCCATGTGACAGATCGCATGAACAAAGCATATTTCGGAAAGGAATAACGCTCACATCAAAAACGCTTTAAAAATACGTATCCCCATCTTGAGGAAATGCCATCCTGGTTTTACTGTGATCTGCTGGACACATCTGCCACCAATATTGTCCAGCATGTGGTCAACGCCATGTATCTCTCTCTCTATCCCCCCCCCCCCCCCCCCTGCACCCTTGCCAGTAATAGCCGCGCAGTCACTTTGTCTGGCACATATTGGGAGGCTTACGCTGGCAGATAGGAGAAGATTTATGCCCGTGCTGACACTGAAGCCACTAATGTCAGAGATTTGCTGAGAAGGAGGAAATGATCTGATGCATATCGTGGCGCATCGGCGACAATAAAGCGCGAGAAGAGGGTGAGCTCAGGCGGAAAAATGATGGTTTAATAAACCCAAAGACATTTCTCTGTACACCGCACCTTTGAAGGAGTCGGACTGGAGATAAAGGGTAAACGACAATAAGCGGCTTTATGTATGAACGAGTCAAGCAAGAAGGGATTTATGAAAGAGGACGGCAACACTGATCGCCTCAGCCAAGTCCCATGTTGCCTAAATTAACAGTACATGGCAAACATGGAGTAGAAAGTGTTAGTGTTTACAACTCCACAGTTAAACAATATACCTGTTTGATGTCTGACGTTTGCTTCCTCGGACGGGGAAATAAAAATGGTAATGGCAGCCTCCATGAAGACTGATTGTTGTCTATATCTTGATCTATTCTTCTAAAGAACAGCATATCCTCACAGTTAGAACAAAACCAACCATCTCCAAGTTGACTGCCTTTTGTATTTTGACATAATTTGACAAAAACAACCTGTTTAGATTCTGCCAAACATTTCATGATGATTGCACCAATGAAGAAATTATGCAAAATGTCTTTAAATAAAAAATTAAAAGTGATGCATTCTATTAAAACCAGATACAATTCTTTATCAGATTCTTTATTAATTTATCTCCTCACAGTCCACTAGCTTTCCTTTTTATGTGAGCGGGGGAAAAAAATTGGTAAATTGGTGTTGGTACAAGAGCCTGTCCTGGTAAATAGAACATAAGAGTGGCTCCTACTGAACATCACAACATCCTTTCAGCCAATTCAGAGCAACAGTGGGAGTTCATGCCCAGGCACAGGGGAGAGCTACGTTCTGAGCTCCACACACAAGGTCAAGAAGGAGAGATGGCTGAAAACAAATATTTTGAAAGAAAGCTATTAGATCAGTGAAGAGACAAAGGGCAGTGAACTGTTTCAACGGTGAAGAAAGCTCTGAGAGGCTGAAATTAGCTTTCTTATTAGAAGGCTTCTTTTTTGAGTGTTCCTGTTCCACCTTATAAATGGTTCTACAGTTACATTCTGCAGGTTGTATTTATTTCATTGATAAAAACACTTCCTCAAGTGTATTATTACTGCCCTTATTCTACTGTAAACCTGCTGTGTGGCAGTGTAAAGCAGTAATTAACTCTGTTTGTTGTCAAAGATTTGAGAATTTGTTTCTGTTAGCATGTTAGCATCTGTGTGCTAGTTTTAGCTTAGCTTGCACTGCACTAACTTTATAACCTGTGGCTTTGGCAAAGGCCGAAAATAAAAGGCTCCTGACTACACAAGCAATTGTGTTTCAGCCCTTTATTTTATCACATTTTTTAAGTCTATTCATGAAGCAGGAGGACTGTTACACTTGCTGGAGGCACTGGAGTGCAACAATCTTTAGAGTCATATACCTAAGTTGGAATTTTTGCCTCTCCTGTAAGTTACTTTTTTGGAGATGGAAACAATATCATACAGTGTCAGAAACTATATGACCAGGTCTGTCTGAGACTATACAACTCAAGGTAGGTGTGTGATGATTTAGGCATGCTTTCCTAGATGCAAATGACCTCTAATTAGTGCTAAGCATTGTTGTTATGTGTTAACTCCAGTGCAGTATTATAGAAGCAACAAAATATGTCTTCACCGATCAAATACTTTTGGGGAAAATTGTGTAAATTTGATTTGTCAGCATTTCTTTCAGTGGCACAATTTAAGATGTTGGGCTAGGAGTCCGCACTTAGCTCTGTTAACAGCTGAGCATACATGTTCAGATCATGAGCATAACACATGGGACGTATTGCTAAAGTTTCTCTTTTTTAGCTAGTGCTAACAGACTCCTCTCTTTCGCTTTAGCTGCTTTATCCAGTGCTACCACGCTGATCTGTCCACATATCTAACACCTTGGAGTGTCGGCCTGACCGCATTTAAAATTTAATCAGGTTGTCAATCCACACCCAGCTTGTGAGGCTCTCGTTTCCAGAGCTTTGTGCCCAAAGTCAGTGGGCCGCCACGGCGCTCAAATCTGTGTTCGGTGCCTTGCCTTTTAACTAAGATTAGTACAGTTCTGATGCGCCTGGGCCTTTAAAATATGTATCAAAGCAGTGGAAATGCCAGCAGTTGGTATGTGGCAGGCAGGGGAGCCAGAGGATTGGATGATGAAGTTATCCCAACTTCCAAGTGCCCCCAGCAGGCTATTTTGGCCTGTTGTTTGCCGGCCACGCCATCAGAATCAGTTGTCTCCCTACATTAGAAAGGCAGAGAGTGGGGGTTAGCGGAGGCCGCTATCTGCGAACGTCTGGCACATTGATCGCTCGATCCTCATCCCTCTTCAGGAAGCACCGCTGAGAAAATCTTCAGGAGCTCTCAGGCCCGTCCGAGCCACTTCTAAAGCTGCCAGCTGAACATCTGCGTGGGGGCCGGGCCCCAACTGCGGCAGAAAGGAGTGCTTGGACGCGTCTGCTTTTTTTCCAGCAAGGGGTGAGTCTTAGTGGGGATCCTCCGCTTAAGGCTGCCGCTAATTGGCTGGTCATAAAGAGCCTGCCTTTCTACCTGCTCTTCTCTAATCTCAGCATGGGGGAAAGCAAACGTTTACCCAGCGCAAGCTGAGTTCTGCTTCAGCCACTGACCTTTTTGACATTGTGAGTCACTGGGAATGACAGTAGCAGCAATGATACAGAATGAACATTGCTCTTTAAAGTTCAGGGACACCAGTGGTATAAATTCAAGGGGGGTGCATATGTGATTTATAAATTTTGAGACGTCAGATATCAATTACATAAGCTAGTTGTGAATTATAGTTTTTCAGTTTGTTGTTCAGTAACTACCATGAAAAATCTGTCCTGTAGTAATTTTCAACCATTATAGTACTATATTTGTTTTTTCCCTCATGCCATAATTTGCTAAATCATTCATCACAACATGCAGATCAGACTAAAAATGTAAGTGAGACACTGAATAGAAAACATGCAACTGTAAATAGCAACAACACTGAATCTCTATTCTATGTATGTATGGCTTTATTATTTGTGCTATATAGTATAATACAGTGTAATTGTTGGCATACTTTATTACCCAGTTATTTACTTTTGAATTGCTGTATGTAAGCTGTGACCTCCTAAAGTTGCCCCACACCCCAGCCTGACACTCCTCCACCCCAGCCCAACACCTACCACAAAACCTCCCAGAACAAATTTGTCAGAGCAAATTTGCACTTCTTTTAAATTGCATTTTCTAAATGTGTTTTTGTAAATATACATGTTGCCACATTACATGGACACCAGTTTATATTGCACCATCATTCTCTGTAAAATCTATGGAACAAGTGACAAAAGTACTATAATATGAAATTCACATATTTTATCCCTGTGTTATGACATCAGTCCAAATTATCCATCAAACCGTTTAGTTGTTTAAACCACATTGGGGCCAATATATTTTCAATATGTGCTTTTAGCAATAAGGATATTTCTGTACAATCATTTGCCTGCCGTGCCAGTTCCAAAGCTTTAGCTGTTTTGGACCTTTCATGTAAGGCTAGTAAGACAAATAGGGCTCCAGCCAGTGACCCCGTGATGCCGTTTTGCCCCCCTGACTTCTTTTTTGTTGTTGTTGTATTTCTGCAGCATCCATGTGAAATGTAGAACTGTAGAGCAAACCCTGCTCAGTGTTTGCTGACCATCACGCAGAGAGATCAGACTCTGCACCAGCTCCCAGCAAGGGCTGCTGAAGTTAATCCCATAAATAAACGGAGAAAGGTTAACCTGGCTGAGCAAAGAGGACATGCACACCTACAAACACACACACATACGCACTGACCTTTCAGGCACTCGAATTGTACCTTCACTGGGCCTCTGATTCAGCTGTAAATTGTAGAAATGTACAGCGCATAAATATATTGCGAAGTTGTACAAGTTGTGAAACTTCACTGTGCATTTATAAAGCTCACATAAAGTTCTTATATAGCTGCACAAGCCACAGGCTACGGCATTACTCATAGCCCACATGTGAGTGACACTTTGGGTTTCCTACAACGTACTGACCTCTTTGATCTCAACTTGCACAATCTCATACAGAATGATAGAAAACGACACCATTATTTGAAATGCTGAATGCTGAATATTTACATGCAGTATATATTTACATACAGTATAAACTCATTAATTCAGTTTAATAGAGGTGTTTTACTTTTACACCTCTATTATATATATACTCATCGTCAAAAGAATACTTGCACCCATAAGTGTCAGATTGTAATGCTATTGGGAAGGAAGATAAAGGTTATCAGGAACAATAAATAATTATATATTTAGACTGATATGCCAATGTATTGCCAATATTTTTGAGCTACACATACAGAAGTAGTGTCTCTCAGTATGGCATCGGGCCGCCATGTTTGCTAATGCAACATGCCAAACGTCTCAGCATGGAGTTGTAGAGGTTCCTAAAGTTGTAGCACCATTGGCACTAACAGGATGACTCACGGAGGGCATCACTGCTTGCTGAATGTCCACAATCACGGCTGTTAGGTTGTTTTGTGCAAGTCGGACTATCCCTCAGTTCTCCCTCTGTAGGTCTCCCAGATCCTTTATGTCGCTGGTGTGTGCCTTCTTCTGTCCACTGCTGCCAACAGTGTGCTATGGTAATGTCCGCATGACTGGTTTGGCGTGCAATGTGTCGATATAACCATCCCTCTTCCCAGTGCCCTACGATGCAACCCCTCTCAAACTCTTACAACTGCTTAAATTGCTTTCACACTCTTTTCCAAAGCATACTTTGCTTGCAAAGGATGTTACCAACACAACAGCATGAGTCAGAATGAAAATCATGCACGACAGGACGATCTTATTTAGTTAGTCAGGTACAGCAAAGAGACCGGTCCTTGCTTACATCACAGGGGGACCGTGCATGAAACTTCACGATGTCATGAAATCCCTCACAAAGTCAAACCTAGCCACCAAGTTTCACTACTTTCGGTTGATTCCTTCAGGGTGCAACTATTTTTTTGATGATGAGTGTACAATTTGTGCTTTAAGCCCACCTCATGGGCAGCTGTACATGTCCATTCATTGACAAGCTGAGGGATAAAGTATGTGAGATTCTGAGGGGAGTCTGATTCTGCCTGGGAATTGGAATTAGGCACAACATCAGCAAAGACATCATAAGAGCATCACCAAGAGCATCATAGAGAAGTAACAGCTGCAGTGTCTGCAGTGCTGTTGAATTCTGAGTGGAGGGCAATATACTGTGATATACGCAACGTGAGACTCAGGTTAGTGAACATTTTGTTTCTGACTGTTGATTTTACAGCTGCAGATTCTCTTACACACACATATATGGTATATGTGCTCTTACTGAGGCTGCAGCATTGATTACAGATTTAGTAAAGCCAACTATTTACATATTTTAAGTCTCTTTTACCTCTGCTGTGCCAATACCCATGGTGCTGTGTGCTCACTGCTTTACCTGACGCAGTCAAGCGAGCTGGTAGCGGGGCGGTACAACTAAAAGTACAGTAATGGTCATAAGGCTCAGTTATGTGTCCTATGGGTCTAAGTCTAAGCATCTTACATATGCATCATGGCAAGTAATTTCTGAGAGGGTATATTTTAGTCATTTTTGACCAATTTTTTGTAAATATTAAATCAAAACAGATCATATAATTAGCATTAAACAATGATCTAATGTAAACATGATTGTACAGAAGAAGCACCGGGTCACCCATTCTGGGTAGTCCATGGACAACCATGAGCAGGAGGTGACGCTGGAGGGGTTTCGGCACCGCTGCAGGCCGCAGACCCGTCCATGAACCCTCGCGCTCAGCGAATTCTCCTTTTGTGACAAATTGATTTACTAGGCGAACATCCCATCCAGCAATTACTGCGCACACAGCACACATGAAAGTGCTGTAAAAGCGAGCCATCAGCACATAGCGGCAGATGACATGTACGAGCAGGGACAACCCGAGTGGAATGGACGGCTTTTTCGGGGGTGAGCCAAGCATACGGCGTCCAGATGAGGCTCGGGTTAACCACCATCGATAAAGAGGAGACACACACACCCTACTGTCCTCTGGGTGTCTTCTTTGTCCACCCCTCAAAACAACTGTAAACATTAGTTTTGAAAAAGCCTCCGCGGCCTGCACTACCGAAGGCGTGGTGCTGGGGTAATTATCGACAGAGAGAGCAGCCTGCCGGTCTAGAAGCCGTTTATGACTGTAACAAAGGGCTTTGAGACAATTTTGGCGATGATCGGCATCACTTTCATCTTAAAATTATAGCTGTAACTGTCAGACAATGCTTAAATCATGCACATGCACATATGCAGGCTATTTATACACACATGTATTTCTTCGGTCCCATAAGGCAAATAATTACCGAGAACTTATGACTTGTTGATAGTAAACATGTTTTAGAAATATAACATTATAAATAGAGATGGTTACAGTAATTACACGTGGTAGAGGGGAAAAAGGTCAGAACTGAGGTCATGGAGTAAAATGTCGTTTTTATTTATTTATTTAACTTTACATAGACCAGAAAGCACCATACATCATTTGATCAAACAAAATCATAATTGAAAAATGCATTTAAAACAGTATACAAATGCTGCTGCTTGTATTGGAATGAATGAATGAATGAATGAATGGAAATAATTCAACATATAGAGCCAAAACTTTGGACAAACATAATCATTACAGTTTTCCTTATTTTCCATCCACACGGAAACAGTGGTGTTATGCACATCTATAATGGCTGCTTCTGTGCTGCATTTTTGTTTGTGCCCACTTATTGTTTTCCCAAAATCATATTCCAAGATGCCTCAGAGAGAGGAAAAACATCACACGTGTTTTTTATGGAGCACAATTTGATTTGCAAATTCCATGATCAATAAACATGTTTGATTGGCTCATTCATTTTCATATGTTTCTACAGATAGCACCTCAGGATACCACTGTGTTAGAGTATCCTGCAGTCAGTCACATACATTAGTCTGACGTGCTAGTCTAGCATACTAGTGGCACTACACGTTAACCGGGGTGAGGTTTCCTGATGTAAGCTCTGTCATAGCAGCATTTCAGCAGCTATGTAAACTATAAGCAATTTTGTAAAATACATGCTTCAAAAGAGGGCCAACATATTTGAAAACATTTACAACAAGGGATCTGACCTCTGATTTCTGATCAGGATTAAAAAAACATTTTAAACAACTAAATTATGCTGGAGAAAAGGAAGAATATAGAAGTTGTGACAATACTTTCTATAAATCGTGTATTCATAATGTGTCAAAAATGCATTCATAAGCAGTTAAATGACAAGTTCGTGTAATTGCTCTCAAGTAGTTACGATTACATGCATAGAATGTTTTAAGGCAAGTATTAGGCAAGAGTATATAGCTTCATAAGGTCAGATTCCAAAATGCATTATAATATCTGTTCAGTCACCAGTTAGCTGAAAAAAATGGACTCTATTAAATTCATATGACATATTGTCACTGTCTATGCACATTCATTTATGTCAATTTTTATTTTTACACATCATTTGAGCAGTCATTTACTTGAAACAAAACATCTGTACATCAGCATGCAGTGAAAGTCATGCATGCAATACATACAACATATATGAGAACCTTGTTATAGTCTATTACAGCATCTCTGTTGACTTCCTTAATATCCATATTCTCTTGTTGATATCCATATTCTCTTGCTTTCCAAAGTGTTGTACATGGCATTACACAAAATGTAAATATGCATGAAAAATTACTCTACTAATTAGACAAGCTTATGTCAGCCATTGTTATATATTACGTGTGCCATATAATGTTTTAAGGATATACTTAGGGAGCATTGTGAATACAAGACTCATAGAAAGTATTATCGAAGTTGGTTATGTAAGCTTATGGATCTCTGACTCATAAGTATGGCAGCGCAACCCAAATGATATCAGTGTTTGTCTACATGAATATATATATAAATTTTAGGTTGAATTAAAAGCTCTACAGTCTACATTTGGCATAGAAGCAAACCTCAAGTTTCAGTATAAGCCTTCTGGATAGGTGCGACTGCTACTGTAACTGTGACCCACTTAAAGGTGCAAACCTTCAGGCTCTGAGTCTACATTATTTACCTTAAGTGTATTATTTATATCTTTTTACAGGCCATTTTACAGCCTGAAGTTTACATTCTGCAGGTCACGCTGTCCAAAGGAGTGAGGCGTCGCATGTGCCGGCGTGACTGCAGTTTTTTTAAAGCTTCGTTTTCATCCCCCTAATGGACTTGTTTTGAAGTTTTCATTTGTTTTAACGGCACAATCACTTTCAGAATTGATTAGGCCTTTCACCCAAACATGGCCGGACAGTGTTGCTTTTACTCAGACGTGTTGGACAAGTCCTGTCAGTGCTCAGCACTGAGAGAAAACGCACGCCTCCATGTTACAGGCCCAGAGGAACGAGGCCCGAAAGACGCTAAATAAATACACAAGCCCTTTCAACAAGGCGTGTGATTTAAAACTCTCACATCCTACCTCTACATGTGTCAGAAATAGGAAACTCTGCGTTTATTTTGCTTTCGGGGTCCCCCTGCGGTTTGTAACCTTTCTCCTGCCTCGTGATATAAATGGTAGGATTGCTCCAGTGACTTGTGGGTAATCCTTTTTGCCGCTGAGCCGCTCTACGAAATGTGCCAACGGCCGTGCAGATTCAGAACACATGTTTCAGTCTTTTATGTGCCTCAATCTCACTTTCGTGTGTTCTCCAAATGTCGGTAAGAGTGAATTTCCTCATGTTGGGTAAACACAAAGAAGTTTTGTGTGTCAGTATACTGTAAAAAATGTTTTGTTAGCTCAGTCTGAAAACTGACTTCATGTGGTAACAAGCAATTTAACTGGCTTTATTCAGTTCAAATAAGCACTTTGAATGAAACAATGCAAAGCATTATTTTACATCTCATAACATTTCGAATGAACTTCTATCCTGTTCCACTATTTACAATGTACTTCAGTACATGTATACTCGCAGTCTGAGACTTACTTGCTGATATTTCTCTCAAACTTTATGAATCAATAATACACCTAAAATTATTATATCTCATTGACATTACATTACAGAAATAAGGTTCATGATTATTCTCTTACAATGAAAAAAAAAAAAAATAAACATATACATCCAGCTTAATCACGCATATACTGGACCACCCATACACACAAGCTTATTACTAATATCCACTGTTTTTCTATTCTTACCATCAACTTATTACACACTAGTACGGTTTATTATGTTTTATGGCGTGTGTACGTGGAGCCGTATCATGTTTAATGGCAGAATTTGTCATGAGCATTTACGAAAATATGACTGCTTGTTATTGGATCATGTGAAGTCACCACTGGAGGGCGAATTAATAAAGAGTGTGTCTGATTGTGTCAACAGTTATGGTTTACTTCGCTGAGTGCGGAACACTATTCAAACAACTCCAACACTGTTATTGCTGCAGTGCCACTGGAGCACCCACAGCTGGCCTGCGAAGACTCCGAAGGAAAATAATCACAGCTTAAATTTCCATGAGGTAATGATGTCAACGTACGCCGCTGTTTAATGACCCTGGCGTGAGTAAGCAGTGGTCAGAAAGAGCAATGTCCTCTGACTGTGAGCCCCAGTATGACCTCGATCTTCATTCACATAAACTGAGAGAACAGCATTGCGTGTGTTGATGTGATTTGGTTACTTGACACAAACTAACCATGCACTCTTCAACAGCAGGACTCAGCCTTTCTAACACGCCACCAACTGGAGGAATGTAATAATAATAATAATAATAATAATAATAATAATAATAATCTCGATTTTTACAGAACTAAAAGTTGTCTTGACACTGATGTCCACCACTTACAAACCTGCAGGAAGTCCACACACTTTACTAGCTAATCTACCTAACATTAGCAAATGGAATGTCATTCATTTGATGGTATATATTGATAATTGTTGTCACAATACTGGAATACCATTACTGATACCATTGACAGAATCCCCACCAAATGCAGTTATTAGAAACAACAGCCAACAACAGCTCACGCACAAGTAACAAGGCTTTAAAGGTGACAAGGAAGTATTTAGGGGTCGGTATTTACAAAGCATTTCAAAATACAAGAGTAGATCCAGAATATCAGATTCTATCACTATATGGTGAAATACACTTGTCCAGAAACAACACCTCAGAAAGGAGTAGCATTGTGCATAGCACCCCAGGTTAACTTAGAAGTCTGAAACAGCTGATGGCCCAGCAATGGAGCAAGAAGAGCACCTGCAACCCTACCTTTAAAATGTATTTATTTATTATTCATAATTGTATTAACAGCTATTTGTAAATGTCCCACTTATGGTAAATCATAAATACATACATACATATTTGTTCGTATGTAAAAGTATAAATACGTCCAAAAACATTACGTGTGTAAATCTGGAGTGGGTACATGCACTGGAGGTACTGTAAATCATGAACACAAAAGTGTGTGAATTCTCCTTTCCCTTAACTATATATGTGAATTCAAGCCAGAAACCATGTTTGACATGTCCATTTTTTCTGCTTAAGAGATTTACTGAACATTTACAGACTTTGCTAATTCCATAAATGCCCAGAGCCTGCTGGCAAGTCTAAACTCTTATTGCACTTTTATTACAACTTAAATCTCAGTTTGCATGCAGTTGTTGAATAATCATTTGTTATAAGCCCAGGATTTAAAGGAATTTACCTTTATCTTTAAATCTATAATGCAGTGCTGTACTTACAATCAAACCAAGAAAAAAAGTCTATAACTATAATCCAGTTTTGCAGTAGTTCAGTATACTGTGGGATCCGTTTCTCAACAGATACTGGCTGGTACCTGTACACTTTGGTTGCATTTATAATGCATAACAGTAGCTGGGACTTCAAAACATCTCATAGAAGCTGTTTGTGGTTAAAGGGGAATTCCAGTCATCCTTCATTAGGAGTTTGCTTTATGTAGGTCGGCTGACAATGAACACAGATCTAGAGATTAACTGGAGAGAAAATACTTCAGTAATTATTACCTAAATCATTCACATAAACAAACACTCTCATCTTAAAATAGAAGACGCAGAACCTACCAAAGAAAAAATAAATAAATAAATAAATAAACCAGAAGTTTCAAGCTTGCTGGATAAAAACAGAGTTTCCGAACTGTAACAGCAGATCCCAAATCCCCTAATGAGTGTTTAGCAGTAGGACAATGTTTGATAACTCCTAAACAGGCAAAATAAAGTTTATATTTTATTTCTAAATATTCTTATGAAATAAATGATGTTGTCATTTTCCTGCTTAAATCCACCTACAAGACTGGACCATTAACAGCTAACAAGTCGAAAGACATAAACCCTGCTGTAGGAAAACTAATTTTGGTCCTCTGAAGAACTTCTGTGTGGATGGCTCTTAAATATGCCCCATTAAAGCCGTCCAACTGAAAGGTTCTTTAGAGAGCCTGAGGTCAGAAATTAAGCATTTGTTCTTAACTTCAGTTTGAATGGAAGCTCACGCCACACTAAACAGAGAAACCTGATCCGAGTAATGTCCACTTAATTTGATCATTAAGTGCTATTCCAAGTGGTCTGATATAAAACGTGTCATTTAGAGAAGTTAGAATTGTTCGCAGTGGTGGTGGTGATAGGAACAAGATGTCCGAAGCATTTAATGCCTCTCAAAGCCACATCACAGACAGTGGTTATACACGATTCTCCCGTGGTTATAAATACTGCCTGAGAGATTATTTTACCATAAGGTTTTGGACTAAGAGATGCATGCCAGGTGCTGTGACGCAAAAAAGTAACCCCCTCCACCCCCCACCCATTTTTTTTTGGAATTTGTCACTATTTGCTGGTATCTTTACACATTAACATTATGCGTAGATATGCTCAGAAGGCATGGGTAGGTTCACAGATCGTTTTGTACAATGCATATATTTTGCGTACATCACAGCAAATGAATCAGTGTTGAAAAAAAGAGCAGAATCTCCCTTTACAATACAGATGAGGTAGAAACAATTACCTCCTTAAAAGCAAAACTAAATCAAACAAAAACAGACTAATAAATACTGTCCACTTATCAGAAAAATATAATTATATTTTTGTTCGCCAGCCACTGTATGAGCTCCACCTACGTTATAAGCCTACAGTCAGCAGGGTTCAAAGATCAATACCACAAATTGTATATTAGTCGTGCAACTACAAGGCAGGAAGTTCCCAAAACAATGAAGGTGCAATATTCATCAGGGGATAGATTTGAATGGAAACCAAAAGATTTTCTAAATTTCAGACCTGAAGATTAAACTGCATAGAATTAAAATTAGAATTAGCATTAGCATTAGCATTAGAATTAGAATTAAAATTAGAATTAGAATTAGAATTAGCATTAGAATTAAAATTAGAATTAGAATTAAAATTAGATTTTTAATTAGAATTAGGATTAGATTTATAATTGGAATTAGAATTAGAATTAGAATTAAAATTAGAATTAAAATTAGATTTATAATTAGAATTAGAATTAGAATTAATATTAGATTTATAATTAGAATTTGTATTAGATTTATAATTAAAATTAGAATTAGAATTAGAACTGGTTAGTTATAAGAGTTGTTGCACTCGAAAATCATATACTTACACAAAGAAGAAAAACATTGTAAGCATTGTAGCTCATTTTTGATAATGACAGCAACTGCAGCATTCAGGAAACGTGTTGTTTTGCACTGGGACCATGCTGCTTTCTGAACAGATGTGTACAAAAGCAAAAGCGCTGATTGCTACCCACCAACACGTTTACTTGGTTGGCAGTGCTGAGGCAAGAGGAGGAAATTATGGAAATGTAAGATTCTATATGCTAAACTCAAGCGGCTACAACTGCAGTCTTGAAAGTTCAACTGGTTTGTAAATTAGATTCTGCTTGTAGCATGTGTTCATTATGGTATTATAAGCACTTTCATTCTCTTTTTTTTAGTCTCTACTTTTGCCAGCTTCAGTGGTGTTCACAGAAAGGAAAAGGTGGAATGGTGTCCCCACACGCTTCCTTTGGGGAGTGTAAATAGAGAAAACTTTTCTTTGGTATAGACTTTTAGGAGAACAGGAAGAGACATAGCGAATGAAAAAATACATTTAAAGCTTTGTGAGGTGTAGATTTAAGTTCCAAGTCCTGGCCAAACTTCTTATGTGTTTTTTTTTTTTTTTTTTTTTTGGAAGAAATCAAAGCCTCTTTGTGGGCCTGGATTTGAAATCCTTTCTCTGGCACATAAAAGATGTACCTTTAAACTGGCTTTCAGGCCACTGACAACCATGCAAATTTCTCAGAGGTAGGAAGCCATCTCATTGACACTGTTTGTTAGAGGAACATAGCCTGGAGGGGGGGTTAGGTCCCGTCCCATGCGTCCCAGTGTGGCCCGCCTCTCTGTGACGGGACTGGAAGAAGTGTCACAAGCTTGTTATTTACCATTAGTTTCTACCATTCTAGCCCTTCCACCCCACCACTGCCAAGCTAATTCAATCATTTGGGGTAATCTCTCCGTAGCCCTGGGAGGCTTTTTTTCTTCCTTCCTCTCTTTCTTGTAGGCAATGAGAGACCTGACCTAGTTTGAATAGCGATTTCTCTTTCCAGTTCAGTTTCTTGATAGACATTGTACTATCAGGAGTGTACAACACCACGAAGGAATGAAAAGAAAAAAGAAAATGTCTGTGGAATTGCACTTACTCTACGTAATTTATGCCAGTGTCACCTAAGGACTCAATGGTGGCAGTCATGGAGTTAAAACTTGCATGATTTACAGCAGTTCTACCATACAGTAGGGTCCATGTTGACGCTGTAACTTTTGTTGAGTTTGGATGTTGCACAGTACCACTTAAAAGCATGGACACACCTAATTGAATGCATGTATTACAATGCATACAATCCTAATAAATATGCGGGCTTTGCAAAATGTTATTTGTAAATTGTTAATGTGTTTGAAACAGTCAGCTGTGTGTGGAGTAAGGTAGAGTAGTTCTACCTTCATATATGTCTTCATATATGCAATTCTGTAGTTGTTCACTATTAGCTATTTTGAAGTCTTAAGTGTAAACGAAAGTCTTATGTATAAATGAAACACCCTGTAAAAATAGCTGCATCATGTGAACACAGGAGCTGCTGTTTACACTATCATTATGAATGGACCTAAGGAAATGGCCAAAAATTGCTTGGAATTGCTTGGTCTGGTTCCATTGACTTCCATTAAAATTAAATGAGGTTTTTGCCCTCTTCTGTAAAGTTGCCATCATGGAAACTTGTTTTCTTTGGACAGCAACAATTCATGCCTGTGTCGATTTACTGTGTCGAGTAAATCATTGTTCATTCTCAGTTCCAAATTTCAGATTCACGTCACACGACTTTCAATATGAAACAAGGTGACATTCTTACAGTGGTTTACTCTATTGACTCTACACTTTTAATATGCACATGCAGCTCAAATTCACAAATGTACATATGCCATGACATATCTCTCCCCGGTTTGGCTCCTCACCCCATCTCTCACATTTATTTCCACTGAGGCCTTGCTCTGACATCACTCTCTAATTGTTTAATAAGCTCCAGAACTGTTCTGATCAGTGCACTGAAGATCCCACTGTGATGAACAGTCTGATTTTATTCACCACTTCAAAAGAAAAGATGCAAGTAATTTCTCCCCAGTTACACCCCACAGGGACCTGTATGTTGTTTCAGAAGAACACTGCTATTTTAAAGCCCCTCAACACTCCATGCCTCATGATAGCATGATAGCAGAGAGAGAGAGAAAGAGAGAGAGAGAATTAAAGTCAGTGAACATGATTCATTGGATTTAAGCGCAGTGAGTCTTCGTAACTATAGAAGAGGCATTTTATTTGTTTACTTATCTTTCACTCTCACTTTCGCTCTTTTATTAGTCTGGTTGCAGAGAGCTGGTGACTGGAGCTCAGTAAGACAGCATGCCTCTGATTACATTGTTGTTGTTTTGGAATGACTGAAAAGATCAATTGAATGTGTGCCCCATTCACAGTCTTCAGATTTTGGCCTAAGAAGGTTCTCAGATGGGAGAAAATAAAAGTCTGAAAAACTGAACGAAGTGCAGAGAATTTTAATAACCTCATCTTTACCATTCCATCTTTATCCTGCTGGTTAGGGTGAGTCTAGAATCCTAAAAATTAAGTAGCAATTACAAATGACAAAAAATGTTAAAATATTAAACTAAAACAAACCCACAATTTCTATGCTCAAATTATTATTATTATTATTATTAGTAGTAGTATTAGATGTTGTTGTTTAACACTAGTTTATTAGTAGTAGTAGTAATAGTAGTAGTAGTAGTAGTAGTAGTAGTAGTAGTATTACTGCTAGTAGTAATATTAAAGATACAGTGTAAGGTGCAAAACCATTATTATTATTATTATTATTACTACTACTACTAATAATAGTAGTAGCAGTAATAGCAGTAATAGTAGTAGTGGTAATATGAGATAAGGTGTAATGCTGTTTTTATTATTAGTTTACTACTACTACTATTATTAGCAGTATTATTAGTAGTTGTAATAGTAGTAGAAGTCACATATACATTAATCTGAGATCCTGTCAACTTTTCTTACCACCCGACTCTCCTACAGTGTCCAGTATATGTTTCTATAGGGAAACAGACACATGAATTCAGCATTTAGAAGCGTCTCACTTTCAGGTACTCCGCAACTCTCTGCATTCTGCTGTGTGACTTTGTGCAGGCGTGTGTGTTTATGCGCAAGAGTGAGGTTTATGTGTATGTGTTTCAGAACAGAGGTGCTGGCTGGCGGGCGAACGGCAAAGCTGACAATGAGTTCAAAGCAGTGCAGCATCAAAAGGATGTCACAGGTAAAGACTGAAGGACTGTACACAGCTCCAGTCTCTGTGCTAAGTTAATGCAGTGAGTTGGGCGCTCCGGCTGAAACGAGGTTTGGTCGCTGTGACCTCGATCTTTTGGGTCTCGCCAGGGCCTGTCAGAGTTTTCCAAGGACATAAAAGCATAAAGACAAATTATGCGGCGTGTGTCAAGGCAGCAACAACAAAGGTGAAGATTTTGTTATACAGAACTGGAGCTGGAGAGTGCAGTCAGAGGTCGGCAGTAGAAAAGAAAAAGGAGTGGGCAGAAACGATGGAGGATATCAAACCCCGTGGTCACCAATGGCAGCAGGGGTGTGACTCTAATGAAGCCAGTTAATTTGCAGTTTCATCAAATGTGTAAATTCATAAGCAGTTAGAACTGATTGGTTGTAAAATACTTACACCTGCCACTAAAACAGTACTATATATAGTCAATTTACTTTCAAGGTGCAACAAGCAAGAAGTCATGAAAAGCAAGTGGAAAAGAAAGTACAAACATTGTAAGGTATTAAACTGACTCACTGGTCACCAACGGTAGACAACCCTGACCGTCGTCCTGGCTGGATATGAGCAGGTAAAGGTCTCTAAAATCCAGAACTTGAGAGTTTGTAACAGTTTCTATTACTCTTTGGAAGAATTTGCCTGCGAGCCCAGCTTGACAGATTAGCTGGGTTACCCGGACAAAGCAGGGTGACAGTGAAACAAGAGCTACTTTTATGAGGTCCGTAACACAAGCCCAGGGCCGTGGAGCGCAGGGGCTGGAAAGAGATCCCACTGATGAAAGTGAGGGCAGCGCTCCATCTTTCATGTCTGCGTAGGTTTTATTTTGGCCTGCTGTAGAAGGGCCCACAGACAGAAATGACAGACAATTAAGATGGCACAAAAGCGAGGGGAAATTCAGCCGTGGCCTAAATGACCCCAACAGGCCTGACGGTATTTCAATGCACGCGGCCCTGCCTTTTGTCCGCAAATTCCAAGGAAAACCTTTGGGAAGAAAAAAGTAGGGCTCTTAAGCCCTGGGAGTGGTTTCTATAGGTATTTATAGGGCCGGCGGATTGGCATGTTTTAAACCCTACCTCTGTGCGTCAAAGGAAGGAAGAAGCAATAGTGGAAGGATTTATGTGGAAATTAACCTCAGGCCCTTCTACATATCAAAACAGCCGTAAGCTTATGAAGTTTAATTCATATGTTTTATTCAGCTAAAATAGACGTTTGCATTGGCTACAGAGTCTCGGTGGGATGATACTCCGGTCGATAATAATTCACTTCTGAGCCCTTAACAATGCGTCTGTTTGAGGAAAGAGTAAGATATAAATGAAAATTGACTGTACCCAGTCTGAGAGATGATTTCTGAATTTCTGTGGATATGAATTTTTCTTCCCTCCCACAAAGTAACCGTATCAGGCTAGCCATCCCGTCAATGTGGCACAAATCCTCTTTGTTCCATTATTGCTTCTTATTTCTTTAAGTGAGAAAAACGCAGTTTTATGTGTTAGTTTTTTTAAGTGTTAGTTTGCCAATGTGAACTGCTTTCTTCTGTCATCAATCCACTGTATAGATTTGTAGCAATATAACAGACAGTTCGTAATGAGGCATCGTTTGCACTATTCTCTTGTAAATGGATCAGTTTTCCTGTACCATTTTTATTTGTGGCATTTACTTTTTGTTCTCAGGGTTTTGCTCTGCCTTAAAAATATGTAAACACTAATTTTTATTGTTTGTTCAAGGACTCTGATTACTGAGGGTGTTTATAGACTAATATCTTCTAATTATTGTAGACTGATATCCCCTGTTTTAGTGTATAAGACTGTTTATTGGGGGTGTTTATAGGCTTACATCATCTAATCTAGTGTAGGTGTATGTATTGAAGTGATTATCACTTCTTTTAGTGTATTAGACTGTTTATTGAGGGAGTTTATAGACTAACATTCCCAGTTCTAGTGTATTACTTGATGTATTATTTGATGGTGATTACTGACAAATATTCTATGTTCTAGTTTTCTACTCTGTTTATTAAGGGTGTTTATAGATTATTATGCCATGTTCTAGTGTTTTAGACTCCTTATTGAGGGGATTTATGGACTAACATTCCCAGTTCTAGTGTATTAGACTGTTTATTGAACGTGGTTATAGACTAATATTCAGTGTTATAGTGATTTACTCTGTTTACTGAGAGTGTTTATAGTTTAATATGCTCTGTCTACTGTATCAGACTCTTTACTGAGGGTGTTTATAAACTAATATGTCCTGTCTACTGTATCAGACTCTTTACTGAGTGTGTTTATAGACTACTATGCCCTGTACACTGTATTAGACTGTTTATTGAGGATGTTTATNGTTTATAGACTACTATGCCCTGTACACTGTATTAGACTGTTTATTGAGGATGTTTATAAACTAAAATGCCCTGTCTGCTGTATCAGACTCTTTACTGAGGGTGTTTATAGTATGCCCTATAATATGCCCTGTCTACTGTATTCGACTGTTTACTGAGAGTGTTTATAGACTAGTATGCCCGGTCTACTGTATTAGACTCTTTACTTAGAGTGTTTATAGTTTAATATGCCCTGTCTGCTGTATTAGACTGTTTATTGAGGGTATTTATAGACTAATATGCCATGTTCCAGTGTTTTATACTGTTTATTGAGGATGACTATACACTAATATCCCCTGTTCTAGTTTATTGGACCGTTTATTGAGTATGTTTAGAGATTAATATATCCTATTCTAGTGTATATGACTGTTTATTGAGGGTGTTCATAGCCCTAAATGATCTAATCTAGTGTGCATTAATTCTCCTGTTTTAGAAATATATGTATTATACCCTAAGGTAAGGTAATTATACCCTTATTATAATCCCCTATTATAATCTTGTGTGCTTATAGACTAATATCTCCTGTTCTAGAAGTATTTTTTGTGAATGGTTACATACTAATATGGCTGTTCTAATGTATAGGAGTGTTTATTGATGGTGTTTATAGACTAAAATCCCCTGTTATAGTGTATTAGACTGATTACTGAGGATGTTTATAGACTAATATCCCTTGTTCTAGTGTATTAAATTGTTTATTGAGGATGTTTAGAGACCAATGTAACCTGTTGTAGTGTACAAGACTGTTGAAAGTGGTTATTGATTTTTTGCGTATTTATTGCATGTTTATAGACTTATGTCTCATATTGTAGTTTCCCAATACATGTATGGGTTTTGAGGCTGTTTATGGACTAATATGTCTTGTGCTGGTGCATAAGATTTTGTTGAGGGTGTTTGTAAACTGATATATAACATGATTATAGACTAATATAAACTAGTATCTCATGTTGTAGGGTATAAAGCTGTTTGTTGAGGCTTATTATAGAACAATGTCTTCTGATCTAGTGAACTTATAGACCAAAATCTTCTACTTTATGAATAATTATTGAGGGTGTTCCAGTGTACAGATGCATTTATTTAATGTGTTTGTATTGTATTGTATTGTAGTATATATATATATATATATAGTAAGAGGGTTTATTGACTGGTAAACTGAGGTTTTTACATTTACATTTACATTTATGGCATTTAGCAGACTCTCTTATCCAGAGCGACTTACAACCGTGCTTAGCGTTCTGTCGGATAATGTTTCCCAGCTAGTATAAGTAAGTTAGGAGTCTAAAACTTACCCTGAGCTCAGACACTGGCCGAACAAGGGCCAGTGCTGCTACCTAGAGAGAATAATACACAGATATATATAGCATAAGTGCATTACTTCGGAACCCTACCCAGTGCTCATACCTAGAGAGAAGAAAGGTCATAGTGAGTATAAGTGCAAAACAAAGTATTTCAACATACACAACTATAAGTGCAACAACAAGGTATTTCAGCATACGCATCTACTAGTGCTCACGCATTTAAGTGCTTTATTCTGATAATATCTATAATGCTTGATATTGTCAAGAATCATCATGCAGGAGGGCTGTAGCAATTCTTTTATGTAACAGTTTTGCAAAATAGAAAAAGTGAAAAAAGCCCAAAGCCCAAAATAATAAATACTGCATTATAAATGAAGCCATGAAATCACAATATCAGGTTCAGCTTTTACAACATTTATCAGAGTAACCTGAATGTAGTTTTGTTACAGCTAGACTGTAAAATATTTCAAAGTGTACTCTGTTCTGGTTTAGAATTTTATTTTATTCTTCTTCACAATCTGATTAAACCGGTCAAAGCTTATAGGAGATAACTAAAATAGTCATTCTCAGTTTTTATCTAAACTAAAATTGAAATGGTTTCGGTGTAAAGTGAGTCAGACTTAGCAACCAGTGCTCAACGAGATAACTGAAAAAAGTGCTATTTACAAATAACAGCAAGGGAAGAATACTTCTCAACCAATTGGATTGTGCCACCATAATTACCTGTTGTATAATACAACATATTGTATTGCATCAAACTGTACTGAAGTGTGTGTGTTAACTTGAGGTTTGGGCAAGCAATATAAGCTTATGGCTAGATTCTTAGACTGGGTCCCCATAAAACACAGTTTCTGTTTTAAAGGCAGTACTTCTATTACATTCTGCTCTAAAGCAATAAAAATAGAAGCATTTATACATTAATATTAGGTACAAAAAATGTATGTAATCGAGACACTGCTGTATCATATTGAACCAAATAATACATTGCAAAACACAAAACACATGTAAAGGCAGGAAGATCTTAATGTTGGTCTGAAAGTGTTTAAACATTACAGTTCAAGTGAAAGTTCGTGGCACAGCAGTTAGGCTTTATGTCCTCACCAGCGAAGGAGAAGTCGGAATCGGATTGTATTTTCTCCCTAATATGGAGGGCGAAGGGCCCAGGTGAAGCAAGCAGGTTTCCCACTAATCTCTGTCACTCACTCCCTGGCTCCTTGCTGCTGCTGCACAGCCAAAACACGTAGCATATCGACAGGGGAACATCCGAATATTTGATCTGCATTAGCATTTCTGAAGCCGTCTTCTTCTCCTCCACTGACGCCTTCATTTTCTGACCCAGGTTTGGGCTCGTTTTCGCCTTCAAAATGGGCATTTCCATCAGAGAAGGGAAGAGAGAGCGAGAGAGAGCGAGAGAGAGAACAAGAGAAAGAGGGGGGAAAAAAACGAGATTGAGTTGCATATGTCTCTTGCTGAATCTCATATTTAACACCCGAGCCATTTTTCTTTTTCTAAGCCCAGACATAAAAAGTAAGGCACTGCATTAAAGTTGCCTTCATGTGTGAAACTGTGCAGTATATGGCCAGCTACTTTAAAGGGGTCATGTAGCTTGCTGAGGTTCAGCCTGGGATTGATAAAGTATTAGCATTTTCTCTGCATGTTTTGTGAATGGAACGTGGCAGATGGTACAGCGGTAACAACTGTTAGCATTATGGGCTAATGGCTGCGCTAGCCAATATAAACAATGCAAGCAGAGTTTGATCCAGTTTCTGACACAGGGTTTTGCATGTTATGGCACTAGATATTGCTATTACTTTAGTCAAGCATTTTATCAACTGCACTAGTGCACAAATAATGCAGTAAAGCTATCCAGAGCTAGCTCTTAATCATGGCTCCATTCTGTCATCAAACTGATTGTTTGAGGAGGCTGTGTCATATGCCGCCCCAGAGATCGTGCAGGATTGTGTTTTTAATGAAAAGCTGAAAAGCTTATTTTCCCATCTGTGCCAGCCCTGATTCACACCAAGATAATGAAGTTGTTTGCCTTGCTTAATCTCTTTATAAGAAGCAGTATATTAACACAAATTCCATCAATTTTAGTGTGTTGATAGATGAACTGCAAATTGACCCAGCTTTCTTACGGAGCTTTCGTCCTTTGTCTGGTACTTTTTCTTTAGAGCTACAAATACTTCATTGGTTGCAGAGCCGTGACTCTTATTACAAAGCTGCTCTTGCTGTAAATGTAAAGGTTAAATATGTAGAAGTGGATAAGCAATCTGTCTTTTGCATCCAGAGTCTGCTGCTGAAACAGTATTTGTAAAAGGCTGTTTCTAATTTAGTTCAAAGAGAGAACAACCTTAGCAGCGCTAGCATAATCTAGAGCAGAGGTTCCCAACCACTGGGCCACAGACCAGTACCAAGCCATGGGTCAAATGGATAATGTGATTAATCTATGTATATCAAATACATTGACAACATTAACCATTTTTATCAAGGCCACAAAGTGGAAACCCACAAGAAAGGTCCAGGTAGGAATGAAAATGATACAAACATAAAGAATGTGGGGTATGTGGGGAGAAGCCAAGGAATGTGTCCATGAAGCTGTCCAATTACTTCACCATTTGGATACAAAACATTACCTGACAATGGCATAACAGGCTAATCCCCACCCCCATGACCCACCCCCACCCCAAGCTCCTCTACCAGTTCCTCAAAACTGTTGTGGGTTGCCGCATGGAGCACATGCAGCATTTACGAAAAGTACACCTAACTTCTGATTTTCATCAGTCAACTTTCATTGCTTGTTTACACCATTAACATGTGTCTCAGGTTCTGGATTTGCTTTGGCCAGATTCCATTTACACTTTTCACTACAGCGAGCCCCCAGTTGGTCAGATGAGATCCGGTTTTGCTTTGCCAACGTCAAAAGCACATATGTTTTGAGACAACTCCAGCCGTCAGTGAATGTGAAGGATGCATTTGGTCAATTTATGAAGCTAGATAGCTTTATAGAACGGATCTATCATAAAATCCTATCCTCATTTGTTGGTTTGGACTGCATGCTTTGTAGGGATGCTGTGCTTTTATGGACGTTTAAAAATTGCCTACTAACATTTTAACAGTTTATACATTGAGAAGTTCCTAATAGTTCTCTATCCAGCTGAGCACCTAGAATCTATTCTATGGAGTTTTTTAATCATCTAAAATGAACTAAAACTATCACAAGGCGCATCTTTACTGTTAGGAATGATCAAGTTGCATAGACTAGTCCTATGCAGTGGTACGGTGGTCGTGTTTGAAATCTGTATGACTATTTGATACTTCCAGCTGTACCCTCTGGTCCAGTCCTGCCATCTGTGGACCATCGTCTCAACGTAGAGCTTAGCTATGAGATTTATCTCCCTTTCACTCTCTCAGCTTCCTCTGAAACATATGGCTTCCTAACTTTCACCACCGGACCTCGGACCAGTATACAGTGACATCCTTGTTCCCACTATTAACATCTCCTGTTTTCACTTGCAGGGTAGTTTCTACACATCTCACAGGTAGTAAATCTGGAATTGGGATTAAAAAGCAATGGCGTGGCATTCTGGAACCTTGTTGTGGCCAAAGTAAATCCTCTCAGGGCCAGATAAGGAGTTAGCTTTCCATTCGAGAGTGCTAACGCTGAAGCATGAGACATGGAGCACATATGTCCAACACAGTGGGACAAGCCAGGCCATTCTGGCATTGCAGGCTGGTCGGATTTTGTGATCATGTTCCCTTGTTGTCAAGCTGTGAATGCTTATTTTTAGGTGGCTATAGGAAAAAACATACCCCATGCTCAGAATTAGAGAAGTTCATTTCTTACTCTTGGTAATTCAAGGGTGAAAAGGAGTAGGAAACGAACTTTTCTAACCTTAGCCTTTACATGTTATTGAGCTTTTAACCATATTCAACTCATTGGTATCTAGAGCCTTCATTGTTATTTTGCTAAATGTTTGATGTATATACATTATTCCATCAAAAGACTGTTTATAAGGCATTCTGCAATTGATTACATAGTCTGCACTCCCCACTTTTTTCCATTTAGTTTTGATGTCAGTCAGAATCAGAAATGTGGCAAAATGTGAGAAATGGGATGAAAACAAAAACAAGCAAAGTAAAAAATAAAAACATAAGAAGCATTTCAACATTCAAGCTTTGGGGACCTAACAGATGTTCTGCATTGAAATTCTGACATTTCATTCCATCTTTGTCTTCTTCAACCGTAATTAACAATAATTTGCATTAGCACTACTAACTTCTACTGTCTGATCTTGTGAAGCTTTGGGCTCTAAGAGAAGGCTCAGAGACTTGTAGCCCATGATCTCCTGTGGTAGAGTGACATGGGGGTCTCCGAGTTGGCTAACCTTGACAAAATAAAGCAGATCCCTGATGATAGGCCATAAATAAACAGGTCAGCTGTGCGGAGAGCAGGGCTCAGCACAGTGCGTCTTTGGAAGCACGTCAGAAGACCTCTCCGATTTATCATGGCAACTGCAGAACTAATGACGCCGCTTCTCAACTGTCAGTCTCCATGGAGAGGCCCCGGATCATACGTCTGTAGCCTGGTTGCTCAGGATGCCACCGTAAAAGCTGTCCAGCTCCACCTGTGTGCGTGTCTCCACCCCATGGGTAATAGCTACCTGGAATCTGCGACACTTTTTTGCCCAACAGTTCAACAGACATCCGAGAGGCAAGCAGGAAAGGTATCAGCATGCTATTAATGTGACAGGAGTAGCATCCTGCTAAGAATAGAAAGGACAAAGGGTCAAACTAAGAGCTTCTTCATGGTGGACCTTAAATAGGCTCATTACTTTGCAAGAGTACAGATTCAAGTCTCTTATGTGCGTTCTGCTGGTCTCACAACTGTGTATCAAACCTCACCAACCAATTGACTTTGGAAGCATGTTGTGTTTTTTCCTCCTTCAGCACTCACTGTTGTTTCCAAAAGAAAACAAAATCCCATTTATTTGTGCCTAGCCAGCTTTTCCCATGTAGGTTAATTGAAAGTTTTGCTTGGCGACCTCTGCGCCCTTCAGTCCTTAGTTCAATATAAATTTCCTAAAAACTATTTCTAAATTGCCCGGTGGCGAGCAAAGGAGTCAGGGTGTCTGCGGGATGTAACCCGACATGCTGGATCCTCGCACGCCGATCTGGAGCTGACACAAAAGCTCCATTTAATGCCCTGCCAATCATCTACCTCCGCTACCGTAATATCCCAACTAGTAATGCAGTGGCTTTTAATGGAACCTGTGCTACATCAGTGTTAACAATCCCATCAGTGTTTTCCTGAACCACACAGAGATCCAGCACTCTGCACGGTCAGAAAAAAAGGTACGTAGATTTTTGTGCCTTGAGCTAAAATCAGTGCAAATGTACCATCAAAGACACAACAATCATCTTTGCAATCATGTAACCTACCTGAGTTTTAAATGTATACTACAGTCACTTTCCCAGGGGAATGTTACATATTTCATTTTACTGTAATGTGCTATATGTGTTAAAGTTAGGCTTAACAATAGTAAAATAGTGAAATAGTAAAATAAAAGGCTGAAGTTGAGACATGGTATATGGAGTTAATGCAATTAAACAGTAATCACATCAGAGTATGTTACAATTATGTTCCCTAACCAAAGGTATTGAAGAAGAACCAGTTTAAGACCAACTCGGTGACAGCCTTCATAACCTATGTGGTTTAGTGCCTTTCTGCTTGGAGCGTGCATGTCATTAGTTAGTCCCTGTTTAGTTATATTTTTTAACTTGCTTTAAAACTTGTAAACTGGCTGCTGTCTACTGATTGTAAGCACGGCTATGCAGAATTGTGAGTTACAAGGATTGTGTACATTCTAAACTGTGCCAAACACCCAGGAAGAGCATAAAAAGTGCAAAATTTGCTATGTACATCAACTATTTGTGCTCACCAAAAGCACTCTGAAACACTGTCCATATAGAAATGTTAGTCCATATATACATATATATATATATATATATATATATATATATATATTAAAATGATTATAATGCTCTAATGTTCCCCCTGCCAGGTTTCAATACTTCAAAACAAAAAAAAAAAGACAAAAGGAGAGGACAAAGTGTCTCCAGGCGACATCTGGCCCCCAGAAAGCGAATGATGTCGAACAGGATGGAAATAGTGTTGGTGCTAGCGGGCCGGGGCCAGCAGGCTACTGCAGTCCGACTGATACTGAAAGGTTAGGAATGAAAGCGGTGTGGTGTTTTTCCCCGAGAGCGTGAGGGGAGGCGTTATTTAATTCCAATGAGCGGAGGCGCGTCTCCCAAACCCTCGTTTGCCTCCCTCTTCAGTGTGTAAATACACATTAAGCCGCTCACCTGGCCTAAAGGATTAGAAAGCTAACAAGTTTACATTCAGCCCCACAGCTTTTGAAATGATTCAATTTTGCTAATCTTGTTTAGCTTTAGAGTGCGCAGGCTTTGAGGCTCGCAGGCATCCTTTTTTCAATCGGCCTTTTCCTTCGCAGCCATTTACATATCTCCATTTGGACCAGCGGCTCGGGATGGTCTCTGCTTTCGGCCGCCACAAGAAGAAGAAAAAAGAGAGAGGGAGAAAGAGAGAGAGAGAGAAGAAATTGAACTAAGAAGCTTTCTAGGGTCAACCCGGAGGCTCGGCATATATTTGATGTGTTTTAGATAACCACCTGTTTCTTGAAGCGCCTGGATGAGAGAGAGAAAAAGAGAGAAAGAGGAAAAGAGAGGGAGAGAGCAAGAGAGAAAGAGAAAATGCAAAACTGTCTCTTGATCCTAATAGGATAGAATGTCTTTATAGCTCACATCTTCAGAAACAGAAATGATGATATTCCCATTTCCCCCAAGACTGCAAATCTCAGACACACTCCAGGACACACTGCATCATATTTATGTGATTATGTCTGTCTTCCCGTTGCTTATTAAATTATTCTGCACTACATATCGGTTAGTCTGATTCTTCAAGTCTGATGCTTATGATGGAATAAACAATCCAGTATGGTTTACATTTGCTCAAACTGCCTTTGCATAATTGTCAGAAGTCAGAAATGTGGTTTCATAATTTGCTGACCCAAAAAATAATCTTTTCATCTCTGGTGAAAATGTAAACCTGGAATAAATGATAATGTAATTTATTCTAATTCTTATAAACGATCAGTTGGTTTTGCTGCTTATGTCCAGGACCGGAAGTTGACAATACAATACATTTTCATATATACAATACGTTTTTAATCTGCTAAGTTATTTTTTTATATTTGCATTAGTATTCATTTATAGTACTTATCCATCAATTCTTCCATGTAGTAGCTCATGCATTGACGATTTGCACCAAAACTGACTTCCTATCACCCATGTTAGTAGTCTATTAGCAATGTACTTAAAGTTTCTTTCTCAGCCCCTTCTATTATTATGAATAATAGGTTGTCCTTCCAGTCACTCCATGATTTTTGATGCTGGTGTTAAGTATGTAGCTTATAATATATAAAAAAAACAAGCTGCCAAGTTTCTGTACAACAAAAAACACTCCATGATGGTAATAAGAAACACTATCATCTTCTTATTGTAGTGTGCATTGTTCATAGTATCATGGTATGTAGTATAATAGTCAGCAAACATCTGTATGATTGTATGTTATTGCTGTACTTAGGAATTATTTTGGAAGATGTGTATTTTGCATTTTTTTGTTCATTTTTGTTATTATTATTATTATTATTATTATTATTATTATTATGTTCAAATATACAATCAAGTATAAAATTAAACTATATTTCTTTCTTTATGCCAAGAATGTTAATTAGTTGCACCACCAAAAAAGAAAACATATCTTGATGTAGATACATTTTGACTTCCACTTAACAGGCTTTAGTTCCATACCTTCACTATTCGTTAAGATTTTGATACAGTGCTCATACTTTCACCAAGTATAGTTTTTCTGTACTTTTTACACCCCTGATAATTAATCATACAGCATAGTGGTTGGCAATATAATAGCTGTCATTACAGTAGTTAGTAGTTTAGTAGTATGACAGTTAAGTAAGTAATAGTATTGTAGACATTGTAGTCATAGCTGTAATAGTACAGTATTTAGCAGTAGGTAGTATTATAATAATATAGTAGTTACTAGATAACAGTATGTAATTACTTTTGAATAGCATAATAGTTATAGTATACTATTAGTACACTGGTAAAAGATAAGATATATAATATATAAGATATATAATAAATAAGAAATGATATGATACTTGTCAGGCTACAGTGGTAAATTATATTTTTAGTTGTTTTATAGTAAAGCATTTATCCCTGCTGTGGTATGATCCTGTGCTTAGCATCACACTAGAACTAGTAGTGTAGTATAATGTTGACATCACTCTGGTATTAAATCAGTAATGCATTTCTTTTTTTTAACCTGTCTAAAAAACATATCCGCTAGCTTGAATATTGTTTCAGAAGTGAGGTGTATAAGAAGACGAAATTAATCTTCCCTAATCCTGAAAGCCCATCTTGATCTTGTGACTTGGACGCTCACTGGGAATGGAGTTGAAATACAAAAAGAAGCTACAAATATCTCTGCTTTTCCCCGCAAGAGATGGGGGCGATAAAGGAAATGTCAGCAAAAAGCAAAAAAAAAAAAGNCTCTCTTCCTTTTTTTGATTGGGGGGTGTCATCTGGTTGTGGCGAGGTGAGAAAAAGAGTGCAAAATGGGGGGGTGGAGAGAGAGAGAGACAGAGAGAGTCTTGGGGGGGCGAGGGGGGGGGCAGCAGGGTTTGAGTCTCAGCATCTGTGTGATGAAGCTGAAGTGAAGGCCATTGAATATCTGGGCCTGATCTTATCAGCGGTGAGAGAAATGAGATATTGGCAGGGCTGTGGAGTGCTCTCACAGCTGAGCAGGTTAATAGGGTTGGGAGGCAGGCCACAGGCTAATTGGATTTGCTGTGGCTTGATAAACAGTGGCAAGCCTTTTTTTGGGCAAAACCAAACACACACACACACACACACACACACACACACATACACACACAGGGTCTCCTTTCCCCCCTTCGACATCTCAACCCAGAGAGAAAGAAAGAGAGAGAGAGATTCCCAGCAGGCCAAAAGAGGCCTCTGAAAGTGGACTTGGCCATCTCCTGATTTTAATCAAATACCATTTAACCCAAGTGACCTTTATATGAGTTCTTAAAGCATCAATCTGGACAAGCTGATTTCCACACTAGTCATCTGGTTTGATTTTCTTACAGGTGATCAGTGTTAAATTAACATCTTTTTAATCCAAAATACACTAACTTTATTCCTATTACCCTCACTCTCAGCTTTAGTAGAAACATCTATATTGTAGGCCCAAGATTATAATAAATCTGTTGATGCACAATCTATGTTATCCATTCTCTTGCCTTTTATTAATGGCCTCTTTCTGACCAGAGAGCCACTAACATGGATATTTTTGGGTCTTCAAAAACTGTGCCTGATACACTTGCCATCAGTGTCACAGCTGTGTTGAGAATGATTCACCACCCAAGTAATATCTGGTTTTCAAAGGTCCTGTGGTCAGAAACTGACCCATGATGAATGGGTTGGAAGTGGCTGACAAAATATGCATTAGCAGTTGCTCTGCACTCTGTAATTCTACATGTATAGGGTTCAGCTATAAGGTAAAGGGAGTTCATAAAGTGGTCAATAGGTGGAAGTAGAAAAGTGCTTCAGTGTGAGTTTTGTATGAGAGAGACTGAATGTGCTGGTAGAAGCTTAAAGGCAGGTGGATAATTAGCAGGCTAATGTCCCCTGCTGCATGAGTGACCAGAGGGAGATGACTAGACTGACCTTAATGATTGACTTGAACTTTGACCAGACCCATTTGACTTTTGTTCTGAGCGGAAATAGGTACTCTGCTGATCAATTCAAAATGCAATGCACATATTATTCCATTTAAACCAATGAAAATGGATTTTACATTCCAGGTCTAAACACAGATGACAGCACATAACACGCGTTGCTCTTTGTCCATCCCATGTGTTGTTTTCCACCATGCTTTATCTTTGGGAGTGTGAAGTATCTTCCCTGGAGCTAATGCTCAACACCCACCTGTCCCTTCATTTATCAGGCTGCTTAGTAAAATGTTTGTTTTCCTTCCCCGACCCCTGCTTAGCAGGGAGCCTCATCAAAGCGTCACTCTCACCATTCCCTCCCCTCTGCTCGGCCGGCCACAACAGCAATCCGAACATTCTGTTCCCAGCTTAAATACGGGGAAAAAGCTAAAATACTGGAAAATGATACAAACACAAAAAGACAACAGATACTCTCTCTTTCTCTGTCTAACACTGAAAAGCTGTTATTATAGCTGGTGATAAGAAAATGAATTATTATTATATAAATTTTTCTGTACTCAGAGCTTACTGAAACTAACCTGCAGAAGAGAAGATATGCTGATTTGAATGTGATATTTTTTATATTTTTGCCATATCTAAACAAATGCATAACTTCATGAGTGTAGACAGAAACCTGCAGATACAGAGCATAAATGTACTTCACCTTGGAACTTATGCATTATGAAATGTTTTATTGCAATAATACCACAGATTCATCATTAATATTTAGTATTAGATTTAGAGACGATGATAACACAAAAAAAGGATTAACAAGAAAGTCTACACACAATGAAAAATTATATATTGCCAATCTACCACTGCAGCATTTAAATAAAGCATCATATCAAACTATGCATTTTATATTTGTTATAACACATTTAAATGCAATTAAAAACACTGGTATAACTGAAACTTCCAACCATCTAGCTATTTTTGTCAGACCTGCGATAAACCTTTTACTTGCTGTGGCTGTTAGTTTTTCACTGTTAGTTAGTTTTTCCTGCAAGGTTACAGGTGAGTAAGTTACAGTGAGACAGGAGACACAAACACTCATAGAATGGCCTCTGAGCCAATTACAGTGGGAGGCAGAAATCACTTATATCTTCTAAACAACTTTATCCTTTTTGGTTACAGGGGGTGCTGGAGCCTATCCCAGCGTTCACTGGGCAGAATGCAGGAAACACCCTCGACAGGCCACCAGTCCATCACAGGGCAGACACGCAGACATACACAGTCATACCTAGGGGACAATTTAGCAACTTACCTGACTGCATATTTTTGGACTGTGGGAGAAAACCAGAGCACCTGGAGAAAACCCACACATACATGGACATAACATGCAAACTTCCCCAGAAAGGACCCTGGACACCCCAGCTGGTAATCGAACTCGGGCCCTTCTTGCTGTGAGGTAATAGCGCTACCCAACGCACCACTGTGCCGCCCCTGAGGTAGAAATTAACTGTAATTCTTTA
The DNA here is from genome assembly GCA_034552555.1 of Semaprochilodus insignis. Lineage (NCBI taxonomy): Eukaryota > Metazoa > Chordata > Actinopteri > Characiformes > Prochilodontidae > Semaprochilodus > Semaprochilodus insignis. Next base: position 25,235,343 of record CM067479.1, on the reverse strand, counting down.
ATTCAGTATTAATATGAACAGTCACATGACAACAATATGTGTAGATGTCTAAGAGTTAAATCTGGATGTTATCCTAAAAGCTGTTGTTTATTCATGCTGTGTAAAAGTGTGTGTATTTTGTTTAGGGGGGATTATTTGGGTCTGATGTGATGAGGGGCTTGAAGGAGTTTGACTTGTTGAAGAGACATCACCAGCTGAGCTTTATCAAATGTGTGTGTAGGGGTGTGGGGGTGTGGGGGCTTTAGCAGGACTTTTTTCAGATTCAAGGTGTTGATGCAGTAGGGGGAGTTTGCATTGCTGAAGAGACACGAGGCACGCTGAGTGTTTTCAAGAAAAAGAAAAAGAAAAAAAAACAAACAAACTCAGAGATGCCCTGAGGTGTTCCCCTGCCCTGGTTTGCAGACACACTCACAAAGCATCTCCCCTAAGGCTAAGATATCCTCCTCTGCAGTGGCTTTGTGCCTGAGAGCTGAAGCCCCCTCAAAAAAAGAGTGCAGTGACTTTTAGAGTAGAAGGTCTGTATTTACAGAGCAAACAAAGCACACTGTGTTAGACGCGGGGAAGCAAGCCTCGCTGGACTAGGCCTTCTCCTGCACCACTGCATCAGCAGATGCAACACAACATGTAAAAAGCTCACAGTGCGGCCTATGAGCAACATTCGGGGTGGTCACTTTTGACTCAAAAGGAAGTCCCGAAGTCCTGTAACTGCTACAGGAATGGGAAAATTTGAATAAAAAGTCTCATTGTTTTAATGCTTTTGTGTTTTAATAAGGTGTTTGCTTGTTAACACATCCTACCAGTAGTTTCACACTGGTAGCATTGTCTGACAGTGATCCTACAGACAACGTCTCATTCTGCAGCTTCTTGTTGGAATTATGCTGATCTACCTTAAATGAAGCCTGAATGCCTCAGTAGCCTGAGGTGCCAGAATGTAGCAAGTGAATTGGCTTTTTTATTGTTGGACAGGTAAGTTGTGTTGTTTGCTAGCTAACTACCAAAAATAGCCAGCATGATTTATTTTGCCAATATTAGCTGATTTCTTGGGTGACTGGCTATTTTTGGCTTCACAGTTCATTTGCTTTGATTTGGGGTTGCTACAGTTGGTCAGGTTGAGGCTTAGCAATGTTTTGTGGCAATAAGATACTGTCAGATGACTTCCTGAATTTATCAAGCTCAAGTCCATAGCTGAACCTCGTTGAAAGACTGATGTGCTGCACTTCCATTGTTAGTAGAAGATCTCGGACAACTCTGGACAAAAGTAAATGTTGTGAAATTTAATTAGATTGATGAAGCAATACCATGGCGAATGTGTGCCTTAATCAAAGTTAAAGTTCGTTCAATTAAATACTAAAGTATTCAACTTTATTTTAGCCAGGCAGTGTATATAAGACTCTTTGTATTTTATTTGCATACAGTCCTTTTATACCTAATTACCAGATGCCCAACTAATGGAACCCTACTGTGGAGTTTGTACTACACGCTTTTCCAAGTAATACCTAGAACATGTTGTCATTGACATTTTCACACACCTGATTCATGTCTTATTATTACTAGCCTAATTATACTCAGACTCTCACTTTCACTCCACTCAAGGTTTTGCCACACTCCGTGTCAGCTCTGAGACAGTTATATTTGCATCTGTTTCTATGTTTTCTGCCTGTGTTTTGACTTTGATCTGGATTTGCCCTTTCTGTCTAAACTGCTGCTGACTTTCTCCTACAGGCCTTTTGAAGCAGACTTTGCTATACTATTGCAAACTTGACCAAACTCTGCATCTGTACTGCATGACTGGGTCTGAGTGTTGCATACATACAGAGTTCAGTTAGACTGCCATGGAACTTGTTAATCATCATGTCACCGGAGATAATCACATAGTACTTCGGAGTTTGTAACTCACACTTAGCTGGTTAACACCTAGAACTTAAGGTACTATAAAAGGAAGTACTACCATTAGGTCTACAAAACATAGTTTAAGTTGAACTTTTGCTGACACTGTTTTTGCTGTTTATTTTTGTTTTGTTTTTTGACTTAGCTCAACTTGAGACTACTTAAAAGTGTGAGAACCTGTAACGAAGCTTGAAGTTGACCTGACTTTCAATTTTGCAATGCCATCTCCATTACTGTAGTTCTCAGCAAAACACACACACACACACACTGAATCCATCAGGCCAGTTCTGCTTCCTCTGAAGACTGACTGAATCCTAGTTAATAATCAGCTGCATCCACTTCCTGCAGAAGAAAGGATCTCCTGCTCTATAAAACAGCCCAAAGGAAGCACCATCGCATCCCATTAGCGTGCATGTGTGTGTGTGTTTGAGTGTGTGCATGTCGGGGGAGGGGTGCCTCACCAAAGTCTCAGATAAAACCTCCTCAGGCTGCTCAGCACTCCTTTAAGACGCAATGCATTTGAAGTGAAAAGCGGACACGTCATCCTCGGCAAGCAGAGGAATAAAGAGAGTTACGTTTGTCCGTGTGAGTTTTTTTTTTGGGGGGGGGGGGTGGCTTAAAATGGTTGATGTGTGTGTTGAATTGAAGATGCCCTGCAGGAGGTGTATCCTAGCTAGGTAGTCCCATCGAAGAGTGAAATCCAGAGAAAGAGAGACAGACAGAGAAAGAGAGAGAGGCAGAGGAGGGAGGAGAGATTAGGCCATGCAGGGAACCATCCAGAGCAGGACGGCCAATAGCTTTGTGACATGTTTGTATAGCGAGATAGGGGCTGGTGGTGCATTGGATAAAGAGTGTACTCTTTTGGCCCGGGATCAGGAGCTCAAATCCCATTCCAGCCCAGCTGCCCAAACAGCAGGCAGCTCTAAAGGGATGGAGATATTCCCCCGTCGACACAACTTTGGGCGCATCTTATCATTTCATTGTCATGAGGCCTTCTCCATCCCTCCTCCTCTCTGTCTGTTTTTTCTTTCTTTTTTTCCTTGTGAAGCCAGCCCAGGGTCAGAGTCTTCTCTCAGGAAAAATCTTAATGCTTCTTTATCAAGCCACAAAAACAGACATGGTTCCCCCCATGAAAAAGAACTATCCAGGGCCCCTTAAGTAGCGCTTAATTAACACCTTAAGAGGAGAGCAGCATCAGGACTTTTGTAGGAGTGGACGAAAATACAACTCAGTTCTGGCGCGGCCACTGTTTTCACAGCTGACCGGCCTTTTCCCTGACGCTGGGCTCAGATTCCGATCCCCCCGCACATCAGACAGTTCACCATTCATCTTCAGGTGACATGTGTGGAGAAGCCTGAGCTCAGTACCCTAATGACCATGAAAGTAGGAGGGGAGGGGACTGGACCAGGATTATGACCCAAACGCAGAAGTGCTCATGGGAGAGTGGCTGTGTAGAAAAGTTTGGCTTTGACACAAGTCAAAAGTTTGGGCACACCTACTCGATTTACACTGTTTTTCGCATTTTAACGAACAGTGCAGATATCAACACTCTGAAACCACATGTGTAGAAGTATGTAGTAAGTGTTCACATTTTTGATGTTTCCTAAAATATGAGCTCTTTCAAGCATGCTGCAGTTTGAGTTTTTAAGATATCACACTCAGAAACAAAGTTATATTACCTCAAAGTCTTTTGAGACACCTTTGAAAAACCAAAAAGAAGAAAATCCCACAGATTCTACTGCATTCCATGTGGTTTCATCAGTAAGCCACAGGACACAATAAAAGAGACAATATGTAATTATATTTATTACCTCTTTTAATGCATAAAGACAGTCCCATTTTCTTTCCATTGTCACTTATACACGTATCAAGTTCAAGCTCAGGTTCAAGAGGCTTTCTTGTTATTCCAGCTGTATACAAGTATACAGTGAAACAAAACAATGTTCCTCCTGGACAACATAAAAACACAAGTTCAAAACAATACAATGTCTACAGTACAGATGATACAGTGCTATAAATATGACAAACTTGGGACGCAGGACAGAGCATAAGAGAATATCCAAATATATATACTGAAAATATGTTAAAATTAGCTGTGCAAAGAAGGATTTAACATACTGTGACATATTAGCAGAGATATATATCTAGCATATAAGCTGACCTTGCATATTTAAGTTGGTAGTAACATCAGGCTCCTGCAGATGGCATTGCACAAGGATGATGGCGCTATAAATCATGTGGGGTGTGGTGTGGGATTCATATATTGAGAAAAGGTAGTACAGTGCGGTGAATGTCTTGTTCGATGTGTGGAAAATGGGTCACAAACAGATGTTAATGATTGGCTAAAAGGAGTGACTGCATTTGGGTGTGCCAAAGGCCATAGTGTGAAGGAACTAGCTGAATTTGCAGGTGTATGGAAGCGTACAGTCATATGAGTCTACCAGCATGTATGCAGGAAATCCTCTTCAGAACTGTGCCAGGAAAGGCATCCACCACATCTGGCCCAACTGTGCAATTCTTTGATGCAATAGAGGCTGAACATAAATTTGCCCACATCCAGAAACTTGTCCAGTCTATGCTAAATCGAATCACAGCTCTTATTTATGCTTGTGGACACATTACACACTATTTGGCACGTTTCATTTTTGCCAAATAGTGTGCACGTTTTAAGTTTTGGTCCAGTGAGCTGATATATGCATAACAATCTGAGGTAGCAGCTATATCAACAGTACAGGTTACAGTATTTAGTATTTACAGTATTCAGTATTTGACACAGTATTCTAGAAACAATTATTGTTAAAATAAGAACTAGGAATTATATTAAGTGCAGTATCTCAGTGCGAAGTACAATAATTATATTTAAATTCAATAAATCATTTTAAAAGTAATAAATAACAGTTTAGTGCTACTATGCTAGCTGGTTGGCCTGCTGCAGACAACCTCCTTTCTCAAGCAGTTTAAAAAACTAATTCATCAGTGATTTCAGTTTGTTTATGATGGCAGGATAGCTCATATTGATGTGAGTGAGGCTCTTTAATGATCTGCCAGCACTGGTGCTGTTCTCAGACGTTTGCTACCATGTTGTGAAGCCGTGTCTGCTGATAATGGGAGATGTGTCACACACAACACATATCTGACACTTCTTCCTCACACGCATTTATCTAATTGTAGTTGAACATGGATATACAGCCGCATATGCAAATGTTTGGGCACCTCCTCTACAGAGAACACACTGCTTGTTTTAATGCACAATGACTGTTTATTTGCTGAATTTAGCATATTGAAAAAGTGTGAACAAAAGTTATGGCACATTTTACAGTTTGCGCTTTATTTTTTTCCAATGTTCAACTCAGCAAATAAATTGAAATTGCACACTAATATTTGTACACAAAATATTTTTTCCCCCTGTAGAGCATGTGCTAATTTATTGTAACTTAGAAAATCAACGAAAAGAACATGTTCTTTCAGCAGAAGTGTTCATAATTGTGCAGAAATCTATATTTTCGGATAACCTGACAGTATTTTTAACTTCTTCCTTCTCAGAGAAACAATAGTAATAGTAATACAAAAGTTACCCTTTCTGCACCTTGTTTACATCTTAAAATGTGAATAAATAAGTAAATAAAATCATTCTGTCAACAAATATTGAATTGTGTTTTAGAAAATAATTATGCTATAAAAATGTCATGAAATCTTTTTCACTTTTTTTGCAAAATAGACATCAGCAACATCTGACACGTTGCTACATACCCATAGACTTTGGTAATTTTGTAATAACATGCAGTAACATACATTCGGTTGTCAGTGTCTAAACCTTTAACTGGTACTACAACTCTGTAAGGAGGCCTGATCTTGTGTCTGATATGAAACATGGGCCACTTCAGACCATGAGGTCACTGGCTCTACTATTTACTTTCATGGCCATACTGGTGGTGGTCAATTATCCTCCTCAGTGACTTACTAAAACATGTCCAAATCTGCATTTTCCATAATGTGAATATGCGTCATGTAGCTAAGCACTACAGGGAGTATCATGTTCTTTGTGCTCTTATTGCTTAGCATGAACAAAGAAAAATTTCACAGACTGAATTAAAGCGATTTTCCCCTAGATGCTTAGGGGCCTATGTACATGCAATGGTCCACATGCAAACCTGATTTACCCTCTCTTGGGTAAAGTTTTTTCCCTCATGCTAGTTGGAGGGGATTTCTTTGCACCGGCTTTAGGCCTGGGCCTGTGTAAGTCTTCTTTGTACCTTTATACTGTATGATACCTGTATACTTCCATAAATATGTACATTTCCTAAATACAGTGTTCAAAAATATGAAAGAGACTAAAATAATCTCTAAATAGTTTCTAAAATAGCCTAGTTTTTTACTTTTCGGCATAATTTGAAAACACCACCTATCACTTACATTATGTGACCTTTCCTTACGTTCATGATGAACAGATCAATAGACAATGGTCTAAATTGCTTAAATTAAATCATTTCATGTTAACTTAAGATGCTTTTGCTTTCTCCTGAAAAGTTATCATTTTGGAAATACTATTTCAGTATCACATTTGGACATTTTCTCATTGCATGGTTACAGATTATTAATGTAATGTCCAAAATATTACAGAATTTTAGCTTTAACTTGAAAGTATTTACATAATATTTAATTTCACCTCCAATCTGTTGTGCTGGACAGCTTGAATAACAATAACTTACATTATGGGCACCTGAGTTCATATATGCTCTTCATGAGACATGAAAAAAACCTACATAAACATGCATTAAGGAATTTTTTAATGCCTTTTGTCAACTTGATGTTGACATACCTTTGATAGGATATACTGATTATTTTAATGGCTTGTCATAAGATTTTATGAGCTAGCATGGTATAACGGCTTTGTATATGGCAGTGAAAAAATGCTAATGATGTGACGTAGTTTTAATCTTGTAAATGGTAAAACGAAACTCAACTACCAAATGACCACAGAAGAGTTTCACGTTTGTTCAACCAGCCAAACTTGAGAAGCAATTTCATATCAGCATTATGTGACAGCTAAAATATCTGTTATTTTCACCCGGAAGCTTAATGTTAAATAAAAAAATGTCAACTTGACATCAAAGTTGGCAGAAACAGCTTTTTTTGGTGATCAAGAATTTGTATTGCTTCCCATGATGAAAACAATAAGGTGATAGGGAGCAACAGACAACAAAAACAAAAATAAAATAGGAGACATAGACAACAGAAGTGATCATAGGTACAATCATCATCTTAGACAACATTTTAAAAAGGAGGAAATGTCCATATTTGTTGCATACTTTAAAGAAATTCCAAAAATATGTAACACAAAACTTCATCGTGTTTCAACAGTCATGGGTTTACCATGGTTAAGTCATCCAGCAGTACATTCATGTTTTGTTATGTTATAAAGATTAAAGAAGACCAAAATGATTCCAAGTGAATTCCAGGTGTGATCAAGTTTTGTAGGACTGTCTTTTTAGTTTCAGCAAATCCAGAAGAGCATGAACAACTTCTTATGATAAATGATGCCTACAGAAATAAACAATTTATAAATGTTTATGAAGGTCTATGCCAGTTGTCATTAAGGACTTGTGAGTATGTGAGTATGATGTAACCATTTGAACACTCAACAACAGTAGAGTCATAAGGTATCATTACAAGGTAGGTATTCAGCCAAAACTTTTACAGACACAATAAAGCACTAAGCCCTTCATGTGTGACCGAAGCTAGCTAATGTGGAGGCAAGCATTTGAAGTTTACACACACAGCCACAAAAAATAATGCTTTTATTTGTTCAGAACTCAGGAAAATGGAGAGTGTCATTGCATGGATGATCACTCAATCCCATGGCATAGATAGATCTAAGATGTTCAAGGATATTCATAGCTATCTCTGTGAAGGGCTAAAAAAACACTGTATGACCTTACATACAACACCAGATGCGGCCAAGTTTATCTCCACTAAAACCTTCCCAATCACGCTCACAACAGCGGGAGATTTAAACTTGGGAGCTGTTTGGACGAGGATTTGTGTTTGCCTTTGTCTAGATACTGCCGGAATGATCTAAACGTCAAATGTCACGAAGCAGAGAAACCTAAGCGCAGAGGAGAGCGAGCTGATACAGACTTGGAATGCTAAACTGTCAGAGTGCTTGTGTTCACAGAGAAGAAGAGCACCTTGAGAAGAAAGTGCTCTAAACCCGGATAATGTGTAAAAAATAGTCTTTCATGTCAAGCGAGCATCCCAGAGCAAGATTAGGATTGCCGTGAGCGTGTTCCACTAGTCAGGCTGTTGCCTGAGGAAAGTCTGCAGGCAAAATCCAGCAGCTCGCACTCTGATGTCTTTCAAAACCCTTATAGAGGAAATTACCCTCTGTGTTGGAGAAGTTAAAAGTGATCTGTTACATGCACACACAGTTACACTGATCACAGGCAAATTTCTCACCTCGACACCTTCGTGGGAGCAGCAGAACTATACATAGAATTAGCACTATTAGGACATAAAAAGAGGACTGTAATCAATTTTTGAGCTTTTTTCTATCCACCCAAAATCCTCACAGCTCCTTTTATTAGAAACACTTCCCATGTACTTCCACTTATAGGTCCACTTTATAGGTGTACAATAGACTGTAGAGCATCTGTTGATACACAATGTGTCAATCACTCTCTACACCTTCAGACCATAGAATCATTGTTTACCAGATGGTATTTGGGGAGTGGATCATTCTCAGCACAGCAGTGACACTGACCTAATAGTGCTGTGATAGTAAGTGTGGTGCTGGAATGAGTGTGTAGTGGTATGGCTGCTGTTTTACACACACCAGTGTCTCTGCTAGATTGAGAGTGGCCCATCACCTAAAAGCTATTTAACCAAGACTGGCTTTGTGGTCAAAAGCTGACCATTGGTTAAGGGTTATAGGATGACTAAAGTCTGGTCCATACTACAGAATTTGAATTATCTTAACTGATGTTGAAAACATGAATGATCCTACACATAGTGACAATTTACACAGATTTTTTTTCTTAATCATTGTTAGTCATCAAAACTCCCACAAAACTCCGACCAATGGTTCCAATTCTCAAAACCTTGCGAAGTTTCTCACAAACTGCTACAGAAGGATTTAGATCTAAATATGCCAAATGACAGCAAAGTAAAATAAACAATGTGGATGAATTTTTGAGAGGAGCAAATCAGCCTCCCATTGGCCTGAATATCCTATAGTGCAGGCCAGCTACAACAAATATTGTGCATCAACAGATAAGCTACAGTCTCTAACTGTACATCATCAAGGTTGATCTACAATCATGGGGTTTCCAGTAAAGGGGGGCAGTTGGTATATTTTTGAAGATGGAAGTATAAGGCCAAATAAATATATTAAAAAAAAGTTTAAAAAAGTGCAAAAATAAAAATAGTGTAAATAGTGTAGCAATTTCTCAATCAACCATGGATTGCTGTAGTTGCTTTTTACTGCTTATTTTTACTTGTTTTAAATTCACCTTGTCTAACAACTTACAGTGTAATGTATGTGTAATGTACAGACAATGTAAATGTACCCTCCAAGGTATTAAAAAGTTTTTAAGGTATACTGTAAATAGTTTTTTTAACAAGGCAAAGGCACACATTTGCTATATTGCTATATAAAAGCTACAAATTATGTTACAACTAAAGGAACTGAAGACATACCCTTGAGGCTACCACTCCAATAACAAGAAGGGTACCTACCCAGTAACAGTTGAGTATATAGTTGAGAGTATACAGTTTTAAAACTGCTCTATTATCTCTTTTTTTTAATGTATTACAGTATTTTTTGTTTACCATGTTCAGAAAAACATAATTTTAGCTATTTAAAATGATCAATCGTTATGTTGGGTTTAACTGAACAATATCAAACTAAAAAAATGTTTACAACTTTTCAACTCTGCTCAACTTCGTCAACTCAAAAGTTTTGAGAATCTCATCACATTCAAATCAAAACATATGTTTTAGAAATGTTGCTTTTCAGGTTTTTAGATTGAATTTTGAGATTGGGTTCTGAGATTGGGTTGAATACATCTGTGAACTACTGTAACAAAATATCAGTGATAAACATTACAGATACATTGAAAATTCTGAAATCAATTGGAAAAAAAAGATATTGGAATCATGGAAGGGACAAGTGGTATTCAAAACCTGCTTCTGACCAACCAAAAGAGACAATCCATACAAACAAGACTTCAAGCTGTCAAACAAAAGAAGGAACCTAAAACAAAACACTTAACAAATTAAACAAAATAATAATAATAATAAATAAAATACTGACCTACATAAATATGTGTGCTCCACTAATGTTTGGATACTTTTAGTTTTTCAGTGAATAACTGGGAACAAGTTTCAGTTAGGAAAATCTGGTTGTTATTGTTTATTGATATAGTTTTTCTGTCAGATACAAATGAATAAATAATACATTTGGCTTGGTAAGTAATAAATAAACAGGACATAAACTGTGCGTGTCCCAAGACTACTTTTGAGCACTGTATATCCAAAATGCACTTCTTTTAAGCTTGTGGTTAGTTAATGTCAACAACAGTGTGATATTAATATATACCTTATTTACTGACACAAATTGAAACTCTTAGACTTGCTTTAGAAGTCATCCAGGACTGATGAGAGACCAGCATGGACGATAACTGCAGCTTTAATGACCACAGTAACGAAAGAACCATATATAGCTTTGCAGTGGAGCTCTTGTGCCGTCATCCTCATGAGCAGAGGGATCTGCTTCCCCTGTCGTCTTTTAATGCTGTTTGATCCTAATTTCTGTCAGCCTTGCCTTGCTTCTCTCCCCTGCTTGCCTGAAAACCATGCTATCACTTCAAATCTTTTAGAGGAAGGAGGAGCTTTCACTTATTGCCTTTCTGTGTTATCTACTCCAGTCTTCTCCTGCATCAATATTCAAGCCAGCACTGGAAAATGACTTGAGTTCTGGGGATATAACTCCTCACTATTCTGTTTCACATGCTTTAAATAATACATATTCCAGAGCATATATTACCATGACATCCCTAATTTGGTTTGATTCCTTTGACAGTGGGAGCATTGCTGTCTTTCAGTAGAGAGTGTGTTTGAGACTGGATAACATGCATTCAAGGACCATGAATGTCAGTTATAAGAAATTTGCACAGATTTTTAAGTGCTCAGATTTAAATGAATTCTGTCTTCCTTTTTTGACATTTCTGGTTTTATGGAGCCTGGTCAAAACTACGGGCTAGTGTGGCTAGCAGCGGAACTTCTGAGAAACTGAAGTATTTGGCGAAGGAGTCTCAACTTGTTTTCAAAAGTAGTTAAAGATTTCTTTACACACCTCTGAGATTAATATTTATTAATACAGACCCTGTATTATATACCCCAGGACTGCTGTTGTTTGGGGGGTGTGCCATTCCCACAGTAGCAGTGACCCTGACGTGTAAAACTTCAGCAGTACTCATGTGTCTGATACACTCATACAAGCACAACAAAACCTACCACATTAGTGTCACTGCTATCTAACAGTCAGAAAGTACAAAGCAGGGGTTTCCAATGTAGGGGTCTGCACGGTGATATCCAGTGATACAATTCCTGAACTCTGCAAGGTTGACACAAAACTATGGTTATTTCTACTATTTTCTAATATGATTTCTGAATGGTGTTGTTGACATTATTTTGAAATGTGAAGAATTCAATCTGAAGCAGAAAATGCAGGGATTCTAATTATGTTTTTTTCATGAATTGCCTTTTTGAACAAGAAAACACCAAGATTTTTTTTATTCACATCAATTATTCTGTATAATAAACAGAGCAATAATAAACACCAGACTGGCAACTCCTCTGGTGGTAAATTTGCTTGGTATGGGGCTTCTCAGGTTTATATGGTTAATAATATGTATACCTATCGAACTAACTAATCATATGTAAAGGGTAACATGTTACAAGGACCACTAAAATAACTTAAGATCATCTTAAATGACTTAAAGGTATCAGGCCTGTCTTTTACAGTGTGTTCTGTTTGTCTGGGGGGAAATGAATCTGTTCTCATGTGAATGCAATGTGAAATGAAAGTGATTAGTCGCTATAAGAGGTGCATTTCAATTCAAAACAGCTTACCTGGTGTCACAAATCTATCACAGGCTGGGATCTAGCAGCAGAAAGTGTCTATTTCACTTTGGACGGGGCTTCTTTCAGAATGGGCGGCCATCCGGAGAGAATGGAATGATTGATTTTTGTCGTCCTGAAAGAGGAGGGGTTGGTTGGGGGGGTGGATTTTGGCTTTCTTTGCACGTTAGGCAAGACAGAGGCTCAGCAAACCTGTAGGGTAGCCGACTGGAGGGGGAAAGGAACAGTTTGCTTCTTGGGTTACCTAATGTAATATTGATGGGAGCTGAGAGGAAAGGGAGGCCCGGCTGGAGACTTTGCAGCTTACCCTAGCTCGGGCTGTCTTCTGCAACTGCGGGGCCTTGCCAAGACAGTTTTAGCCTAATTTAATCTGACTTTGAATGAGGGTGTATCAGAGAGAAAATGTGAACTATCATGCAGTGCCAGAGACCCGGGCAAAGTCATGGAAAAAAAAAACATGCCCCTTATCAATATTTAACAATGCCTGTCAGAGATATCTAATGCATCTCTTTAAATGTGTCAAAACAGCATCTGAATGTAAGCTTGCTGGGTCATTTTCATATCTTAAAGAAAATATAGGCTAACTCTAAGTACTCTGTTAACGGAGATGCCCCAATATTAACGCGTCCTGACATGTTTGACTCCAAGGCAGATGCTTGCTTGTACTCAAATAAACATATTATGGCACGTGTGACGGAGATGGATGGAAAAACGGACTCTTTTAACTCATAACATGTTTCATTAGGCTGAAAAAAGACCTCTACTTTGGAGCCTGGGTGTGGATCATCTCGTTCATGACCAAACACCAATATGACGTGGCTTATCTCCATCCTACAGATCGCTGCCATCACCATGACAATATGTTTAATTAGAGCTGTTCCCAGCTACTGATGAAAGGATGCTCCCATGCCCTCCCATATATGAACATATGAGACGGCGATGCTAATTCAAAACCCCTTTTGTCGCTGGACTGTCACGCAGGCTGGGAGAAGATCTGACACTCAGATAACACAATACCCATCCCCAGCCACTCTCATGGTTACACTGCAACTCAATTTATTAAAACATTATTTTTTTCCCGCAGGAACTCGAGCTAAGGTGGGCTGTGGTTCTAGAGTCACAATAAGAGTCACTTAATTAGACAAGCAGACTTGCATGAACCTTAGCAAAATTGGTGCCTACATAAATAGACAGTACATAATACAACCAGTAAACAAATACAATACCATACACAGCCCTTGCAGGATCACAAAATGTACATGACTCAATAACAAAAAAAATAATAAATGTACATAACATTTACAGTACATCTTGGGTGGGATGTGATTGTAATAGATGCAAATGAGCAAGGATTCTCTTACGGAATAGAACTTACACTTTCTTAGCACAAATGTAGTGAAATGTCCACTGCATGTTTGGTGTCTACACAGCATTCATATCTGTGGACATAAATACAGAACATAAACTCAGTTTAATAGATAACAACATGTACATGTAACATGTACAGTTAATAATAAACCACATACACAAGTATATTTACATTTGCCTAACCATTTGATGTGGTTTAAGGCAAACATGTGGTGATTTAGGCATGTAGTTTGCACTGTGCTAATTGGTGGAGTATACATTTGCAATGTGCTATCTTAACCTCATGTCTTTAGTGAAATACTACAGAAGCAAACTCCAGTCCTGTTTTTTGCGTTTGTTTGTTTGTTTTTGTCAAACTGCACCTTTAAGGAAAAGATCATTTGATGCTGCTCCATAATATCCTTATACAGTTATAGGCAAAAGTTTGAACACCTTATGGGTAAATGACAGGTTTGTTGACTTGTTAAAGTAAGTTAACAAACTCTTTCTCCCTTTTGAACATACTGAAATATCATTTCTGCTGTTTTAACAGCACAACTTGTATTTAGCAAAAATAAATTTTAGGATAAAATTTTAACATAAAATAGAAAAATCATTTCATTATTATTTATGGTCACAAATAATGATTATTTGTATGAATATGTTAAACGAAAAAAATAAAAAAATAACTAATAAATGTAAATAAAAAATAAAATGTTATTAATTAGAATGTGCAGTAGTGTGTTCCTATTGGAAGAAGTTTATCTCAGTTAACATATAAGAAGAAGAAAGGGGCATAACAAATGTGCTGTGCTTGGTGTGCAAAATACTGTATACAGATATATGAGAGAAGATTTCTACAATAAGCACAAAATGAACACATGAACTCACATTTAGGGACTATAGAGAAATGTGTCTCTAATTCATACTTGAAAAATAAAATAAAATAAAATAAATACATGTTTGCTTCTTCAGGTTCAGTTTTCCATCCACAATATCCATTTAGCCCGCCAGCGTGATTTTGAAAATCGTGGGCACCGAGTGCTTTATTTATTTTATTTTTCCTCTTTTCTCAAAGCAGAGGATGTGTCAGAATGTATTTGTAAAAAAAAATAAAATAATAATGATAATAATTCGAGTTCTTTAATGCTTTTCTGTCTGAGTCCAGAGCTGTCTGCTTTCATCATGTCCTTATTGCAGTGCTTTGGAAGCCCCTTTCTTTTCCCCCCACCACCATTTATGATGTGTAGCGCTAAACAAACTTTGACAACCTGCAAATTTATGCATTATTATAACCTCAGAAATCTTCCCAGCTGACCTTTTGTAGAATCCTCGTGACGTTGTCTGGAGCTTTCAAGTTATTTTGACTGGCTCCTACTTCGAGACGATAACATGACGAAATCTCCGAAAACGGTGATTAACCCCAAAGAATGCTCTTAAAAGTTTTGGAAACTTCTCTCAAGTGAGTGACCCCAGAATCATCTGCAGCCAAACAAAATGAAGGTCTTTTTTGTGCAGATGTCAGTGTGTTGTAGCTACAAAAAGGCTGAACGTTGTAAATATTCAAAATATTCACAGCTGCAGCTGAACCGATACCATCATAAATTTCAGTATATACACACAGGACATAAGGTTGATTTTTCTCCATTGATGAAGTCATATAGTCAAATGGTCAAATGTTTATTCAAACACAATATTCTCTCGGTTGAAGCCGGATGTTTGAAAGGCGCCCGTGGAGTATATCTCCCAGTCGGGCTGACATATTCGTTAGCTGCTATTTCACATGTGGTCAGCAAGCACAAAAATAGGGTAATGGCTTCCATTATCAACCCCTACATCACTGCAACCCATTCGACAACAGTAAACACGGTCTTCTCCCAGCTATCTCCTCCAACACGATGATGGTTAGTCTCTGCTAATCTTGTAAAGCCACCCTTTAGAGAGAGGCAGGGGCCGGGCACCAATGTAGAGGATTGCAGCCATGCCGCATCCCTTCTCCTGTCCATAGCCAGTGTAAGGTTATAGCAATATCGTAATCCCTCCTCAGAAGCCCTTTTGCGCAGAAGATGATGACTAAATTTCTAGTGTCTTATCACACACTTCCAGACTGGAACTCGTACAAGGGGGTTCTGATGGGGGGGGTTAGGGGGTTGGAGGGGGGAACGCAGCATGAAAAGTGGGGATGAGATGATCAGATTAGGCGGCTATTGGATTTTGTTTGCGGCGCCATGCAATCGGAGTAGAGCAGGCGTTGTTCAAAATGCCCACAGAGATGCAAAGCCTCTGCTGATTCCTTTCACCCGATTTCTCTTTCTTTTTTTCTTTTTTTTCCCCTATTTCTTTGGGCTCCTCTTCTGGGGGAGCTGAAGCCTGGAGCTCTTGGGAAAGGGAAGATTGGGGTGGCAAGGAAGGAGGGAAGCAAATTTACCACTTGAGGGGGTTTGGGTGTGTTTATCAGGTGGGTGGATGCTGGACCGCTCCATGGGGAGAAGGACTAGTGGGATTGAATGGTTGGGGGGAATTCAACAGGATGGCAAACGTGTTGGTGTCTGAGAGCCCGACCTGAGGCTGCTCACGAGGCTCTTCCACCACACACATCGTAGTGTATGCCGAGAAAGAGAGAGAGAGAAAGTGGAAGCATTTCCAGGACGCCTTCAGTGGAATTAAGGAAACAAGCCCCCTCCTCCACATGTCAAGAGAAGCCACACAGAATGGAAGGTGGTGTGAGAAATGGCCTATTGTTGGCCCGATTGGAGCTGCATTAACCAGAGGATGGAGAACCACAGCAGATAGCATTGACTAGCCATGTCAGCGCTGGCCATTTCTCTGTGGAACTCACCCTTGTGGAGGGAACCACACATAGATTTCCTTTAGCTATGAAGTGTATTCATAGATAAGCTAATGTTGCACTCCACCAGTGTTGATGAATAGGCCATGGTTGCAAGTGAATCATTGCTGGTCTCATGTGGAGGACCCTCTCCAGCTTGACGTATTGATGAGAGATCCATCTGGGAAAGGCTGATTGATTTTCGTTATGGGAGCCAAAGGGTGTAAAGATATCTCAATTGTAATCTAACTGTATACCACTGCATTCTAATAATAATAAAGTATACTGTGCGACTAGTGATAATAGCAAAGTGGAGGCTAACAACCTTCTAATTCTTAGATATGACTTTTTTTTACCAACACCTTCATAATATATTAAAAGCAGTAAAAGGGTTTCGATCATTCCTTAAGAAGTTGAAAGAGTGTGGATGCAACATGACTGATGCTAAGTCTCACGCATACTAATGCTGGGTTCCCTTAAGCAGTGAAAAGGCTGGACTCAGCATTAGCCATGTCGATAAGGTAATGGCACCAATCAATGGCAAAGATTTGGGTTAGATCTTAATTAAAGAAACAACCACTGATACAAATGATGTTTTCAATGCATCAATATTGCTGGATGGAGCACATACGGGCATTGATCGATGCGCTTAACATTTACATCCCTTTTCATCATCTAGCAGAGATCACTTAAGGCTCTGTCTTCTTCCTTTTTTCCTTTCCGCTCAGAGATGCCACATTAGAATGCTCCCAGGCAATCGGCTTCTTGCACCCACACAAGGTGAAGCGAAGGTCTACAAGGGTAGCGCTTTTCTTTGGAGCATTAACTTCCCCCGGTGCAGTGCTTGCTGTGTGCTAATAGAGCGGAAATCAAAGTTCCCATTAAAATCAACAACAAGAGCTCCGACATCAAGCATATGAAAATCAATGCTCTTTGAGAGGAGACACGCAATTCTTTCAATTACTAGCTTGCTAATCCAGAGAGAAGCAGCCGACAAATTTCCGCTCCCCAGCATCTAGGTTAATGGTGTTACCTCCATCAAGGAATCAGCTCGTTTCCCGTATGGAATTTAATCTTCCTTCTTCTTTGCTCAGTGTTATTTTTGTTATTTTTTTGGTTGAGCTTTCAAAGCGGGGACTTGTCAAGGCTTAGACAAATGAACAAGCTAGCTTGCCCCTAAAAAAAAAAAACATACCTTAATGCACAAACTAAGAGAGCAAAGCCATCTCGAAGCAACCAGCTTCAAAAACGCTACTGTCTCCAGCGAACGGTAAAACAATAATTATCAAAGGGAAACTGAATTGATGGATCCCATTAAAAGCAACAAAAACTCTCCAGAGACCTGGCTACACAAACATCCAAAGTCAATAGCAAGATTCCCTTGGTAGCTCTGACCACAGACCTAGTTTAGAGAGACATCAATCTGGGATGTCAGTTTCCAGGTAATGAAGCTACACTAGATCGATATTCAAGACCCCTTTCTTTAAATAAGGTAATAATGTTAGCATTTCTCCTCATACAGTTCACTCTTTCTGTCTTGCAAGGCATGAGTCTTGAAAATGGAGCTCCTGCATCCCTTTCTGTATTCATACCATTTTTAACAGGATCCACTAGTATGAAGTGCAGACCTATGGTCCCTCCCTCAGTGACCCATTTTTTCAAACTTCCCATCTACCTTTCTCAGACGTGGTCCAATTTTTTGGTGGCTCCCAGGTCCAGATGCAGCCTTTGTCTTGCATTGTTCCACCAAATCCAATATGTTCTGTTTGAAAATCATTATAACATCATGTTGATTGATCACAATTAGCCACTCCAGGACAGCCTGAGCCTTTCTATTGTCAAGGACAGGTCAGGGTATTGTGTGTGACCTTGAAAGTATGCCTCGTTCAGCCCTCATTTTACAACAATACATTTAGATTTCTATGTTGTGTGTGTATTTGTGTGTTGTGTGGAGATTACAAGTTGTGCAGTAATAGCCTTTTTATAGTTGAGTCAACTTGAATATTGTACCAAGCACAAATTTTGTTTGATACGATTATCAGTTTTTTAGTTGATGTTTTGTGGGTATTTGTGATTGTATTCCAGATTTTGTCTGTTTTGTTCACAGTTTATTCCCATTGCTGTCATTCTCATCCCCACTGCATCACTACAAATCTGTGAGAGGAAGGTTTGCATGCTCTTTTATTCCATGAAACCCGCCACCTACCTCATGTTGATGTGCTGGCCGCATCACATCACAGAGCTCCAGATCAAGTCATGCTTTACTTACATCAGCTGGTAATGTGATTGCAACAGCTAGTATTTTAATTTCATCAACTACTGCTAGTGTATTTACATTGTCTGCTGCTTTGCCTATGCTAACTGGAACTTAAATTACATTTACATATTGAGCTGATGTACTTATCAATAATTCAGATAATACTGCAATGGTCTTGCTCAAGGACTTTTATAGCCCTTTTCCACCAATGTGGAACGGGTTCCGTTCCGGTTCGCAAACCTAAATTTGAACCGTTTGGTGCATTTCAACCAATAATAAATACCCAATAAGTTTGTTCCTAGCTGGAACCAAAGAAAAGTAGGTTCTTCAGATGAACCATCTGCTGAAGAACCTCCTTTATGTCTTATCACTAATAGTTAGTCCATGGTTGCGTTTTTGGATAAAAACAAACATCTGTAATAACAGCACAAACACTTACAGGTAATCTATGCGCTCCTTACGCCATCTTGCTAGTACTGTTTACTTTTGCTGTGTAATGCCCTTTGTTGGCGTTGATGACGTATCCCTTCATCTTCCTCAGTTCCAATAAAAACTGATGAAAATGCAGACTGGTTCCTTGAATAGGAACCCTGAACAGAACCAGTTCAAGAACCAGGCTTCTTTTTGATCAAAAAGGGCTACCAGTGGTAGAGCAAAATCTGTAGTTTTTTCCTTCTGTGGTGCATTGCTGTTATTCACTGTACTGTCCATAATATATTAGTGTTTTACTTCCATCAGTTGAAATGCTTCACTTGCATTAGCTGGTACCTTATTTACATCAATTCTATACTTTTCCCACTGAATAAGTGCAAATGAATCTGTGGCCATTTGTGCTTTTGTGGATCCACATTCATGGTGTAAAGCTGGGACTCACGTCGCAGCAGCAGAAATCACCTTGGCAGGATAAGATACGTGGGGGCCCAGCTGTTGTTGTATGTTGTAATATTCATTATGCAAACATCTGAGATCCGCAACCAGCCTCGTTTCCCATGCTGCTTGCACACTTGTGTACTCCTTTGCACTGATTTCAAGGCGTTCCGTCTTCTCCTCCTTCTTCTTTTTCTTACTTCTTTTTTTAATACTCAGAGCATGACAAGCCATTCATTTAAAATGTACACAAAACCATGGCGAGACAGCAAGTTCCCTCTAAAATGGAGAGGGTGCTCAAGTCAAAATTTGATAAACATATCAATAATGCATTTATGGGAGATAGAACAGTGTCATTATCCATGCATGTTCAGAAGTACAGAGGATAGTTTTTTTCTCCTCCGAAGGCTGATTTTACTTCTTTCCTCCTGAATTTTATGCATCAAATGTTAATGCTCGTGAAAGTTTTATAGTAGGCTTCCATTATCTTAATGCATGTGATAGGCAGAAGCCCCCTTAAATCATGTATTAGGGCATTGTGCTATGTAAAACAGACACTGAATTATACTATTTTGGGTGCAACATGAGCAGCTCTCTTTGTTTTGCAAAAGGCACTACAAAGACAGGACAGACAGGGGTGGCGTGTTCGTGTATATTAACTTAGTTTTAGTCCTGCGTGTGGTAACAGGAGCGATTTTTGGGCTTTGCCGTGGTTGTTCAGCTAAGTAAAACACATTCGAAAAAATGGGTGGATAGAAAAAAGTTGCATTAAGAATAAGGTTCAAAGCAGATTAAGCTATAATAGAGTCATAATAGAGTTAGAACTCCAGACAATGTACAGACTGATTTGTGCATGTGTTTCATTTGTTTGGAGAAAATGTAAGAGCTAATGATAAAGACTCAAAATCACATAATCAGTAAGGTATTGCTTTCATAACCCTTAAAGATGCAATTTTTGTGAGTTTTTAGTTTAAAAATTAAAATGATTGACTAAATGTAAAGAAATAACAGTTTGGTGTGTCAAAGATGTCTATGTATCATGTTGCAGAGATATTCACTGAAGCTGATGCTAACTAGCTAGCCCCAGTCTATCCTGCCTGTGTTACCACTTCTTACTTCAAGAGATGATAGTGAATCACTGCAGCATCGAGTCTGCCATCTGTCCAACATGAGAGGATGAAGAAGTAGTGTAAAGGGTTAAACATGCAAAAATTAATGTGGTGATAAAGGGTTAAATTTAGAAATTTTCTTTATGTACACTTTCATTACTACTTTGATTGTTTTTATATACATCTATTGTAGCTAGTTTTTCTGTTTTTTTAAAAAATGAGGTCTTTAAAAAGATTTCGGGTTAAAAAAGCTATCAGTCTATCAAGACATCGTTTTGTACATTGAGAAGTTCATCTGTTTTCTGTGAGTACTGTCTTATATACTGGATTAAAAAGATTATCGATTGCTCATGCCTGTTTCAGCCTGGGAGGGGCGCTCTCGCTGTGTTTTCGCTCATTCGACATAAAGACACAGAAGAGACGATTCAGTGGAAAGTTTGTCCGTTCATTGTTTCCCTCTCTACAGGTAAAAACACACAAAATATGAATATTTCTTTTGAGGATAAGCTTAATCCAGTATATAGCCACACTTACACTGTGTTTTGTTGTTAGAAAAGCGTTCTAGATGGAGTTAGCTGTGTTTGTTGTCGTAAGCAATGTAATGGCTAAGCAACTAAACTCTCCATGGTTAGCAAAGCGCCACGAGGTACCCGCACGTTGCATCTAATTAAAGAAAGTGCGCGTGGTCATTTATTACAATGCATTAAATTATAAAAGCATTATTTAAGCCACATCAGAATTGGTTGAATGTCAAATATGACAGGTTAAAAAGTAAATATGTTATTTCCACAATATGTGAGCTTCTGGATTTTGAATACAGCTGGTTAAAATTATAGAGTTCATTGAAGTCACTTGCAGCTTGTAAATGTTGAATTGGAATGATCCAAATGTCATAGTTCATGCATGTTATAACTATGTTCAAGCTTATGGACATGTAACAGGGTTTGACAGAAAATGTTATAAGGTCTTTTATGTTGTGTTTTTGTTTTAATCGGATTAATGTTAAAAGTTAAAGAAAGCATAGACAGAAAATACTGAATGTGATGTAATTGTAGCATTGAAGAATGTAAACAAGAGCGCATGTACATGTTCTGAAGGACAGTTGTGCAATGTGTATTTCAAATTCATTCGACATAAAGACAGAAGAGACGATTCAGTGGAAAGTTTGTCCGTTCATTGTTTCCCTCTCTACAGGGTTACTACAGTAGCACCGCGTTGATGGTTGAAGGATCTACTCCCAGTTAGATCATTTAAAGACCAATGAAAGGATAAATAATCCCAATAATATCTGAAGATTATGACGTGACCGCCACCAGCACCACCTGCTCAAACAAAAACAAACCAAACAAACAAAAAAGCAAAATGGTTAACGTTGATATTACTTTTCGCCACTGAAGACACTCTTCGTGAGTAAGGCATGAAGTTTGATGACAAAAACTTGCATCTTGTTTCTTCGGATAGTGGTGGACACCACAACTTTTTAGTTGGGTGTTGGCCCCTATTTGTTGGGAATATGATACTGACTGGTAGCATCATCTTACAAATTGCTCCTTTAAGATTGAGTGTGTTGTAAACACATTCACTGCGTTACACAATAACTTTCCAGCAAGAACTACAAGATCCTAATTCATGTTTTCCACTTCTAAGCGTCACAGGGGCTGCTGGAGCCTATCACAGTGTTCATTGCGTGGAAGTCTAGAAACACCCTGGACAGGCCACCAATCCATCGCAGGGCAGACAAACAGACATATGCATTCACACACACACACACAAACACGCACACACACTCACTCACCTAGGGGTCTGTTTAGCATTTAATTCACCTGACAGTTTGTCTTTAGACTGTGGGAGGAAACCAGTGCACCTGGAGGAAACCCACACAGACACGGGAAGAGCATACAAACTCCACACAGAAAGGACCCTGGACATGAGGTGAGGTGGTTACCCACTGCACCACCGTGCCGTTCTGAGTACAACAGAAAAAATAATGCTAACAATTGTTTCCATCTTTGTTTTATATATTTTGAATATCTGTGTTCATTAACAGGCATTTTTAATTTTTTTTTACAAATGAATGAATGAAGTTTATTCAACGTAAAAAAAGGACTTTGAACGATTCTTTTCTATTCTATTTTTTTGTGTGTTGAGTTAAACCATCTTTAATTGCTTGTAACACAATACAGTATTTTTTTAGGTTGCACTTTTTTGTTTTTTTTAGATCACTTAATGAAAACCAAAATATATCACAATAATGTTTAGGTTCAGGTCCCCTTCAGTCTTTTATATTCAGTGGTTAAAGATGTTTTACTGTCACAGCTTATTCAATTCACTCTCCCCTCTGTGGACTGAATTTTGTGGATGCTGTATTGATTGAAAAAGAACTTGCCAAGACAGAAAGAGGGAAAAAAATGAGCTGCAATAAATTAAGTTAGTTTTGATACAGTATGACAGACAGTAGTTAATGCGACAATCAGTGTGTGTGTGATGTGCAGACAGGCTAGTTAACTATAAAAACCATTCTGAGAAATGCTAAATAAAGCAGGCGTGCTCTAGATTGACTGCCGTTTCATATAAACCAGATAATTTCCTTCATTTCAGAGCTCATCTTTGCAGGAACTCGGTATGATCACATCAAAGAATCCTAATAAAACAGTTAAAAAAAAAATAATAATGTGTTTAAATTGACAGAGGTAGTGATTATTCCAGCTACAATATTTGAACCATGTATATTGCGATACTATGATACAACTTCATTTCCCTCCAATTGCTGCCTGTCACTAAAAAAAAAGTAAATTTGTCCATATTTTTTTATCTGCCCCATTGTGTCAAGTTGGAAGAACATATCAAATATTTAATCAGATCAACAGGAAATGAACACACACGGTATAATGATATGAGTGAAGGCAAAATGATTGGTGGGCAGATGGAATGAATGTAAATTAGTTGGCAATCTGGGCGTTTATAAAAGAGGTTCTTGCCTCTAATATGAGAGTGACACAATGGCAGCATTTCGCACCTCTGGTTTTTGCCAGCGGATGGGCTTCTTGTGTGCAATGACAAAATGATTTAATATGACAGCGAAAATTCCCAAAGCAAACGCAAGCGATGAAAACAAATGTCATGAACTTTAGATGGGATATGTAAAATTTGACCTGGATGTTGAAAAATGCAATCCAGGACTAAATTTGGCAGACGGTGGTAGAAAACACCTGTGGTGCCGCACTGACCAGAGTAATAATGTATCAGAACATGTGTCTCTTGGGTTGGACATGATGTGAGAATCGAGGAAACTGAGTCTTTGAAATGAATGAAAAAGTCCAGACTGAACACATTATAGTAGACATTCAAGCTCCTCATCTGCGGCATAATATACCATCACTATCATCTATTGTTAAAAACTGCTACCTGTGCTTTCAAGGCAATGTAACCGGCCAGTTCATGAGCTCCACCTACCTAATAGGTCCACTGTATAGTTGTATAATTACAGACTACGGTCCATTTGTTGTTATGCCTAATTTGTCAGCTGCCCTCTACCTCATTCATCACTGTTCAGTTTTTGTGGCCACAGAACTACTGTTGATTTGATATTTTTTGACTGGTGGGTCACTCTCAACGGTGACATTGAACACGGTGGGGTAGGTTAAGCACCGGCATGACTAACCACCATTCAGGCATATAAGAACAGGAGTGGCTCTGGCAAAAAGATGGTCCATAAAAAGGTGTGAAGCATATGTACTGGCAGTGAAGATAGGGCAGTTCCATAGGAGGCCCAGAACATGGGGGCATATGTCTCCTTAATATCTTTATTATTATCCTTATGATGCTATTTTTGCATCTGCAAGTGTAGCCCTAGTGGCAGGATTTCTAATGGCCTGGCCCCTAGACAGTATCTGGAAACGTGGTTCACACTTGCCTTTTGGGGGGCCCCCAGGCAGGATGTATTTTGGGGGTATTTTGCTAGCTAATGTACTGTAAAATGACAGACTAACTGATAACAGTGACTACCACAAGGTAGCTTAAACTTAGTTTATATGTATGCTCATATGGGGTTCTAAAAACTGACCCTTCTATATTACAGATACCATACCTTGATGCAGGGGCTCTGTGTCATGATGCATTATTTTTTACTTACACAACCTTAACCTATCCTTAGCAATTTAAATGCTTTACATTCTAATTTTATTTTATTTTTTATTTTTTTGGCTTGTTTGATAAAACTTCACCGTTGGCATGATCAGTTTGGGTTTACCTTCAATCCGGTAAACTAAACCCTAAAAAGCTATGAGACCTGATAACACAAGCTTAGTCTAGCAACTACACTCATTGTCAAAAATACTAGTTGCACCCAGAAGGAAGTGTCGGATTGCAGTGCTATTGGGAAGGAAGATTACCAGGTTACCAGGAACAATAAATGATGATAAATTTAGATTAATATGGGCAATATTATTGAGCTACACATACAGAAATAGTGTCTCTCAGTATGGCTTCGGGCCACCATGTTTGCTAACCCAGTATGCTAGATGTCTCAGCATAGAGTTGTAGAGGTTCCTAAAGGTGTCCTGTAATAATCAATCCTATGCATCCTGAATATTCTCACACAGTTGTTGCAGATTTTGCAGTAGGGGTGGAGGTGGAGTGACACCAGGCCTTCTGGATATGTGACACATGACAATAAACCGGTTATCTTGGCGCTGACCATGGTGCCTCCACACATGGATTTGTTAGTTGTCTCCATCGAGACAAAAGCAGGACTCATCATTGAAGATGACCCGCTACCATTCTGAGTCACTCCATGACAGTCTGGAACGACACCACTATAGTGTTTTTGGCGACATTGATTGTCAATTGATTGTGTTGTCAAGGGCAGTCGTTGTAACGGTAATGTAGTCCTGTGTTGTGTAACCATCTTCCAGTGGTGCTGGGACTAACAAGATGACTTGCAGAGGGCATCACTGCTCACTGGATGTCCATAGTCACGGCTGTTGGGCCAGTCAGGTACAGCCAAGCATGAAACTTGAATCATTCGCATGTCTCACAATTTCAAACGTACCCACCAAGGTTCATTCCTGTCGGTTGATTCCTTCTGGGTGCAACTTTTTTTTTGACAATAAGTGTATTAATGCTGATACATTAGATATTATTAACACAGGATAACTTAACCATGTCACCACATAATTTTAGTATTAAATTTTTTCCTCATATTCAGAATGCAGTGATTCACAATAATGTTAAGAAACATGACTGTGTCTACGTATGGCTAGTTGTTGCGTTTGTACGTCATGATGTTGTCATGATGTTTTAATGGTTTATTAAAAAAAATAAAATTAAAAATGACCACAGGAGCCCTCATCTGATCCTGTATGCATGTACTCTACTAATACCCTTTATCATTTAGCAGTTCATGTGGGGCCAATGCTGCGCAATAATTGCGCCCTAGAAATGCAGAGTGTAGGTGGACTGTTAGAGCTGCAAATACCTTGCAAAAAGTAGTAATGTATTTAGATCACTGGCCTACGTTAGAACACCATCATGGATGAGACATTGCAATAAAACAAATTCCATTGTCTTTTTGTTATTCATTAAAGGTCATTTTCATTTAGGAGGCCCATTCATTTTTGGGTGTGCCATGAAATGATAGCTATGCCACTGTTTGGAACAATATATTTACCTACAGACTGTATTTTGTTGCCGGCACTGAATCATTACCTGTGCTACTAGTTCAGAGGAGGCTGTAGTTACAGCATTTGGTAACAGGACACGCTGAAACATGCGTCCCTCTAACCACAGGGCTCTATTCAGTTGACATCATCTCAGTGAGAAGCATGATACCCTCCACCAGATTAAAAAACAGAATGGAGTTGGAAGCCTTTTGTGCTGTCTGCCCATCTTGTGGGTGCGCTGTCTTGCCTTGAGGAAGAAGAGATTCTTGTGGGTAATAATATACACCCAAATAAAGAATTGAATTTGAAAGGAAGGGGGACAACAGCAATAACAGGACAATGGAGCACAATGGTCGCCATTTAACCGCTGTGCAGATGAAGGATGGCTTTATGGTCGGGGTCTTGAATAACTTTCTTTTTTTTTTCCCCCAACGAGGCCCAAGAAAAGAAAGCAAAGGGCCAAGAGGTGGAGGGGGGCTAAAGGGGTGGAAAATGGAGATTTCCTGCCTTCTGAAGCCGGTGTCAATTTATTATATTTCATGAAGTTTTAACTACAGATTCGTGACCAGGGTTTTCACCTTCCAATTAGTCAGTGTCGCTGTCTGGGTCTTTTACTCCTGTGTTGATACATGAGGCGGCCACGTCGTACCTGCCCCAGGTGGTGGCCTGCAAAAGGTTCAAAGCGCTCTTGTTAAAGCCGCAACAGAATGCCGTGGGGGCCAAAAGTATCAGGACGCCCATTTATGTGAGAGACGTCAGCTTTCGGGTCCCAGCGCACACCTGAGATAAGGTGACCATTCAGATATCTCTGATACAAAGGAGATTGGCAACAATCGGGTTATCCGTAAGCTGGTGATAAACCTGGTTAATCCCCATTATTTGAGAGAACGTAGCTCATGTTAAACTGTCAGAGTTACATATGTCATCTATTCATGGGATATCACAGAGATCATCAGTGCATTGAAGAGTGCTGAGACTTGCAGACCTGACGAGTATGTGATGCTGTGTTTAATTCTGAAGTAGACATTAGGAATTGTTTTTTCCCTTTGTCCACTGCTTGGTTGGTTAGAAAATTTAGGTCCTATGTTTGGGTAAATGGAATGGGAGTTGGTTCACCTGTCTGGCTACATCTGAATAAATATGTTTTTAAAGACATTAAGATCTAAAACCTTACTCTTCAATGTTTTGATATTTACATTAGTTACACTTTATTGATCAATGTTGCAACAATTTTACTGCCTAACCTTGCTCAGTCTGAGAGGAGCTGTGGTTGCTAAGTGGCTTACCCAAAGGCAAAACCAGGTTTACTTAGTTACACCCAGGATTCAAACCTCTGACCCTTTGGTCACTGGCTCATTCTCTTATCACCAGCCAAAAAACATAATGATAATTGATATAAATAATAACTGAAGTTCTTCTTTCTCAACCCTTCCTATCAATTTTGAAATGCATATTGCAGCCTATGCTGCTGCTCTGCCATGTATATTCTTTTGCATGACCGAAGTACATATGTACAGTACTTAGACCAATAGTGTGTCCACTTTTTGAAATTTTTACTTTCACTCCTCTATATTTGCAAAATCCTACCTTTTTCTGCACGACTGCAGTATGTGTCATTTCTTGTTAGGCTAAAGTGGGAGAAAACTGGCCTTTCTAAAGTATCAAAAAAATATAATTTACTTTGATATGAAAGCATACCAGTTACAGCGCACCTTTCACTAAACACCTCGTCCAAATAGTGACTATCAAATCACAATGTAGTTAACTAGATCCAGGAACCTCTGACAACCTTTAGAATTCAGCACTGTGGTGTTATATTATGTCTATACTATTATCCTAAGAGTGGAGGAAGGGAGTGGAATGTACTAACATGGCTATGATTGCTAACTGCAGCATTGTGAATGTATATATGTGACGTTCTCCTAAAAATCCAAATCTTCATACACTACAAAAACAGTCCAGCTATTTTTTGTACATGTTTCACTATTTAATAAGGCTTGTTACATTTTGTATGTTTTCTGAGAGCCTTGAGAGCCCCTGTCTCTCTACCAAAGGATACTGATTTTTTTGTGTGTTGCTTTCTTTTAGATGCATTGATCAAAAAATCATTATGACTTTCACAGGTAGGTCATTTACCATGGCTGACTCCGTAGTTGGCACACTTGATAGCCTGTTAGATGTAGCAACAGTAACTAAAGAGAACATTTGTAAAAAGTCAGCTAATTTGTTTCACCTGTTGCTGCGGGTAAAAAGATAGTTAGCTATAGCGCTGCCAATGACACGTGTGAAGGGTTAAACTTATTTGTGATAGAAGTGCTTCTTATTTAACAGGTATAGCAGGTTTAACTTTAATACATTTAAACTCATGTGTTTTTGTACTTTAACTGGAGAAGAAATATAAACACAGGGCTTGTACTTTTGCTTAAGGAATATTTTACTAAAGGTATTTCTACTGACACTAAAGTACAGTGTATTGCTGTATAGCTGTAGTATCTGGTGCGATCTGGCGATTTTTCCTCTTTTCAATCTTGCTTCCTCCACTCAGTCCTTCTATGCCAACTCAACTAAGGCCTGTCCAGTCCCGTCATTGATTTCTGTGGTACAATTCAAGCTTAAGTTTAACTTGTGCAATTATGCAAGATTTCAGTCAGCAGTGCCTCCAAGGTCAGCACACTTCCTCTCAGTTTAATGGGAAATGTTGGCTGGGATTCATTCTGGAATCTTCAAATGATTATCGTGATTTCTTTGAAATTTGTTTGCATCCTCATGACCATAA
Organism: Semaprochilodus insignis; assembly: GCA_034552555.1. NCBI lineage: Eukaryota > Metazoa > Chordata > Actinopteri > Characiformes > Prochilodontidae > Semaprochilodus > Semaprochilodus insignis. The sequence goes on along the minus strand of CM067479.1, from coordinate 25,206,473 downwards.
CATTTAACTTCAATGACCAGCTGGCTGAATAGCTGTTGGGAAATTCTACAAGGAATTCTATTCTTAAGAACGGTTCCAGCAACAATCAAGAATATGATACCTATTAACATGGATACCAACTTTTGAAACGTTATGGATGTTAATTAAGAAACACCATATTTTTATATTTACCATTTCATATTTCATATTAAGCTTCTTAGTAAAATTCATGTTCAAAAATGTGTTAAACCATGAAGGAATAACAGCACATAAATGTTTTGAGAAAATGCATTTTTAGTTACACTTAGTAATTTTAAGTTACACTTTGTCATTCAAGTGAAAGTGAACTGAACAGAGCTGAATTTTCAGATTCTGAAAACCAAATAAAAGCCATTATGACAATGACTGTGGTACTGATATTCAGGCTACTGGCCAAAAGGTTTAAAACAAAGGTTACAAGTTTCTCTTAGATCCCTGTTGGGCATGCTAGAACATAATCCAGTCGGACAGCTCCAGTGATCAGACTATTCTCTTTTTTTTCAGGCTATTTTTGTATAAGCCTTTGCCTTTGCTTTGTGTCACCTGGGTCATTTCCGAGACTGTTTGGGGAAATATATAATTCATCTTAATGTCATTTCGGCTCAAAGGCCGTGAATAGAGCCTCTATGAGAGCTGCCACTAATGTCTGGCGTGACTGACATGACGTGAAGGCACCAGAGCCACCTCCCTGTCAGCACTGGAAAGGGACGGCCATTTGATTTACATATTCACAACAGCAAACGTCCTGGGCCGCCGCCGTCCACATCGCTCTCCCTGCGGCCACTGTCCCTTATTTTGTCACTCAAAAGCTCGAAAACGCTCTCTCTATCTTCATCTGGACATCTTTCTGTCGGCTCGTTTCCTTGGCCACTTTTCTGGGGACAACGGGTTCGAATACAAATAATAAAAGAGAGAAAAAAAACACCCTGAAGCAAATAAAGAAACGTGCATGGAGAAAGAGAAAAAAGAATGCGAGAGCGATAAATAAGACAGATACTTTGCTTCATTGTCACAGGCACCGGGAGGTCTATATGAAGCTCTTTTTTATGCACTGTAAGCAGAACAATGCTGCACAGGCAAATGATTAAATACAGGCTCTTCAAGCGTTAGACGGCTCATTGTGGAGGGCCTCCGCTTGCCAGTGGCCTGGCTTGATAAAACCGCTGCGGGCTGATAGCTGATACAATTTGCTTGGGTGATTTTTTTTTATGGGGGGAGTGTTGTAGGGTGGGGTTGGTGGGGGCTTCTGTAGGAGCCCAGCTCCGACAGCCTGCATAAGCTTTAATAAAATCATTAGAATGTAAATGTATTATTGCAAAATAAGAGCCTCAAGCCAGGCTGACATTATCTAGCAGCGGAGAATGAAAGCACCGATTAGGGACCCACCCACGATTGCTCGATAGAGGCGACTTATCTTTATTAAAATTTTCTCAAATCGAGTCTTCATTTTCGTATGATTGAGTTTTAAGCAAATGTAATATCCAGTTAAGTTGAGTTGGGGTGGGAGTGGGGGGTGGGGTACAGGCACTGGCTGTGAAATAATTAGTGTAGCCGTTTCTCCCGTACATATGTTTCATAACCAACAAATTGGATTTGGTGTTTAATACGTCTGTTTTGGGGAGCGTTGGCATAAAGCAGAGATGGATGTACTATTGTAGAGAGATGATTGAAAGTGTACACCTTTTTAATGTCTCAGAGTGACAGTCCACATAGGCCTGTCATTACTGTACGACAGCAGGATTGGGTTTCTGAATTTCACACAGACTATTTTTGCTGACTTTCTGAGCCCCAACATAAAACCAGTTCACATTTAGCAGTCAGATGATGATCCAAATGCAAATGCCCAAGTGCCAGCGCCAGGAAGTAATAAGCTGTAGATCATATATCGCAGAAAATTGGGTTTCACTATGACATGAAAAGTAGTTAACTGCTAATATTGATCTGTAATAGACTCTGACTAATGCAGTATTCATAAAATAAATCCCTTCAGATTTGCTTGGCCAAGTCTATCAAGGCAGCTGGAGAGAAAGAGTTAAATCATAGATACCAGGCTGTGTAAACAAACACCATATCCTGTGATAGTTTTCTTTATTTAAATGTATTGTATGCAATAAATGATAATCAACAATAACACTCATCAATCTGGGAACTGTATTGCATTAAATGCAGAAATTTGTTTTAGAATACATAGTACAGATTATATTTTCTTTCTGCTACATGGGGTTTCATGTTTCTAATAAGAATATGTTGTAATATAAATATATGCACAATCATCATGATAAATAACAGTAACATTACTTTCACTGAAACTGTATGGCTTCCAATCTAACAGGAAGTCAATATTTGTTGTTCCGGGTGAGCATTTCTCAGATCACAATGATATTCTCTATGGTGTACCAAACGGTTCTATACTTGGACTATGTTTATTTTCTTTGTATATGTTGCCACTGGGTCAGATTATTAAGGTGCATGTCATGTTTTTTATAGGTATTCAGATGTCATTATTATCTGTATAAATAGTACTTCTTCTTCTTCTTCTTCTTCTTCTTCCTATTATTATTATTATTACTACTATAATTACTATTATTATTATTTAGCATTTTTTATGTTACTTTATGAAAACAAGAACAAAATATTCTAAGTTTTAAATAGCATTACTCCACCGGCTATCTGTATCATTTTTATAAAAAAAATATTACTCGTTTTTAAATCTCATAATGTTACAGCACCTTCATACATCACTGAATATGGTATAGGTATGTATTAAAACAACCAGCCTTAGTTATTTACTTTCTTCATTTTACTGCCACTAAAGTACAGTACACTGCTTTAACTGTCACATTTTTATTCCTCTTCTTTACACATCTTTTTGCTTTACTTTTTGGCCTATTTTAGTCTTTTGATTTATTTATTTTTGCTATGTATGAAATTATACATGAAAGGTGCTGTATACATATAGCCTGTTATTACTATGCCATGGAAATACAAACAAACCTGCCTCTTGATCAACACATCAGTACATATAGTACATCCAGACAGAGTGCACTGTCCTGCCAACTATAGCATGACCTGTGTGCTGACCATAGAAGTGTGAGGTCATATGTGTTAAGGTACTAAATCAGGGACTTTTCCACCATTCAGTGAGGAAAAAACCCACAAGACACAAATTGGTGTAAAAGCAGAGTGTAATAGAAAAGCTAACGTTAAAGCACAGGGGACTCGAGGGACCCAGACTTAGAGCTAGAAGAATGGGACAAGGAGCAGAGAAGGCCTGGGCAGATACATCACTGCCAGCATGCAGATCCGGCTCGATGGGACCACCAAGATAAAAGCCTTTTTTCTTTTTTTAAACAGGGGCATACTACGTCCACGGATCTGTAATTCTGGGTCAGTAATTGAACTTTAGGTATAATTATCCAGCGGAGATAATATTAACTTATAGTCGACGTGTGAAAGGAGGAGTCCATAATTCATCATCTGGGAAAGGAGGGAAGGTGGTGGTGGCGGGGGGGATGTGGGGAGGGTGGCGACTGCATTGTGTAGCTGAAATATGATGGCACCATTTTTATACTGTCATAATGACAACTGATGTGCTTATTTTCCTCATGCCTCTAGGGGATGATGAAATAGTAAGCAAGCGTTCTTTCTCAGGGATGGAGGGACACTCCATCATGCAGACTAGCTCACTGGCTTACTGCAGGACGGTCGGGGAAGGGGAGGGGCACAGGGGGACACTTGGCCGCTTTATACTCTTTTTTTCGCTCTTCTCTTTTTTTATAGTGACACCAGTTTTGTTGGGTGTCTTTTTTCTGAAGCTCCCAGGACGTCTGAGCCCTTCAGGCTCAGTGCACTTTGATGACGTGGGGAGGGCTGAATTACCCAAAGAAGCTTACATTGTAAGAATGTGAACATGTTGTTCTAGTAAATTATGATTTGATATTAAATGAGCTCAAACTTTTAAAGATAGATGGGTGAATTACAGTTGTAGTTAAATGTGTAGAAACACATCAACAAAACTTTGATTAAGTATTTGACACTGCATGACATAGTCTTTTCAATAGAATTACACAAAAATATTGTGGCTGAAAGAATTGTCTCTCCAATTACAGAAAACAATTAAATAAAGTAAAAAATTAAGTAACTTTTCACTAGTTTTGTTAGTCTATCTGTCTTTGTGCAAATGGCAGATGGTATTTCCAAATGACTTCAATGCAAAAACAACTAAGACAGAGACACAAGGTTTTATTCAGACTGTGACTGTATGTAAGTAAGATGTGGTTTGAAGCTAGTGTGAGATGATTTAGTATGACTATGATTTAAGATTGAATTTTGTATGACGCTAACTGGTGGACTGTAAGCTTCTACTTGTTAGCCAATTTAACCTCGTAGTTCTAGTGAAAATACTAACGAAGAAGCAAACCTCAGACACCATGCATGTCTAGCCTCTCTATCTCTTTCTCTCTCTTTCTCTGAAAGGGGTTTATTGACTTTTTTTTTTTTGCTAGTTTTTTTTTGTTTTTTGCATTGCAACATCTTTTAATTGACTTTTAATTAAACTTTTTTTCTCTGCTCCTGCAAATTAGCTCAGCGTCACACTGTTGATAGAAAAACCATGTTCTAGTGCTCAAACCCTTGATTTATTGGCAGCCATCTTGTCATCTGACACCTGGGATCCGTGAGTTCCCTCAGAGCAGCGGGGCCGGCGGCCTGAGGTGGCAACATTTACAATAGGTCAAAGAGAAAAAAAAAGAGAAGCAGGCCTGCTCACCACGCCACCACCTGACACCGGCACATCCATATCATTTGAATAATGAACTTTATTGATGGGAATTAGCAGTAACAAGCCGTGAGGTGCCCAGCGGCGGCCGGCTGTCAGACCTCGACCCCCGCACACCCCCAGCCAGCCACGGCAGCACAGAGTCGCGTAAGAACAATGATGCTGACCGCCAAACTCACCTGTACAAGAAAACACATTCACTCACGGGCCTACTGTGCAGGTCAGCGAAACTGGTAAATACCAGTAATACTTAATATTTATATAAATCTTTATATGTTAACACATGGTTTACAATACAATCAATAAAATTGATTGATTGCCATTTTGGGTGATGCCATAGAAGAATATTTTGTTCCCTAAAGAACCAGTAAATTAATGTTTCCTTAAAGACTAATTTTGTCAATTACATGTGCAAGTGTGAAGAAACTCTTTAAATAACTTCAACATAATGTGGAATGCAAGGCCTCTATACAAATTAAAAGGTATGTTTTTTTTTTTTTGGAATCAAGAATCTTTATTTTATATGCTCGTTATTACCTGCAACCACGGTGTTGAAATCACTGATTGACTTTCTCAATAAGATTTAAACACAAGACATTTACTCGGTGTGTTAAGTTTCTTGGGTGGCTGTGGTCATGATAGAAATATTAATTACTGTAAAACTGCAGCTAACTGCAACAATGGCTTGTAATAGTATTATAATACTGTCATAATTGATTTACATTAGCATGGATACAATAGCATGGGTAATAAGTTGCATACAGGATAATTCTGAGAAAGCTTCTGAAGGAAACGGTTTGGCTTGGCCTGACAATGTCACATTTGTATGAGGGCTTTGAACCACAAAACAAGGGTTAAAAGGAAACTGACCCAGAGTTTGACGGGTGACTGATAAATTGAGCTGGAGGTATTTAATCTTCCAGCTAAAGTTACATGAAGCTTATATAACAAATTACAATGCCCACAGGGCAATACATCACCAGAATGATCTGCTCTCTCTCTCTCTCTCTCTCTCTCTCTCTCTCTGTCTCGCAAATGCACACACACCCTTATTAGAAAAGCATTTCCTTCCAGAACTTGAGAAACTCATCTCATATGACTAGCATAAAGGCAAAAATGCATCGATGTACACAAGTACTGAGACAAGTATTTATGGGGAAAGTAACATTTGCTTGGATTAAATAATGTTAACTAATAGAAATAGCTTTGGCTTAACTACTAGCAGACATGCACTTCCCAGCTGACTTGTATTAGGTGCACCTATCAAGTAAAACGAAGACTGGCAGATAATTTTACTTCCCTCGAGCAATAATTCATAAAATAAGGTAAATGATCTATTACTTGATAGGATTATTTAAACAAATAAATATCTATAAGCAGGTTGAACATTCATACAATCCTAAAACAGCAAAATTTGGGAAAGTATGTTCAATTAAAATTTTGTAATGTTGCTTCACATTTTCAGAACATTTAAAAGACGTTTAGGAACTGAAGAAACCAAGTGATGAAACTGCTCAGGTGTAATTTTGTCCTATTATTCCTGCAAAAGTTTTAAGGTATGCATTATTTTAAGGTCTTCATTATCGTATTTTGGGGACAGATAGGAACTGCAGGCAGGCCAGTATAGCACCCACATCCTCATCTCCTGCAGCCATCCCTTTGTAATGTGTGCAGAAGGTGGTTCTGGATTGTCTTGTTGTGCTATGCATGGGTGTCCTTGGAAAAGATATCATCTTGAAGGCAGCATATGATGCTCCAATATTTCTTTTGTACTTCTAGGTATGAACGGTGCATCACAGAAGTTTAAGGAATCTTTGCCAAGTGCACTAACATGACCCCATACCATTGCAGAGTGGTGTTTGGACTTTTTTGGGAAAAAAAACCTTGACATGCTAATTAATCTACTCATAATACCTGTGTCCACTGTATGATGGCCTGTCTCAGATGCCTCTGAGCCCAGAAAAATCGACGGTGCTTCTGGATACTGTTAACATAAGACTTTGTTTTGGCACAGTAAAGTTTTAATTGACATTTGTGGATTGTGGGTTTGCCACAGTAACACTAAGCCCATGTGATTATATCTATTACAGATTTATGATGATTCTCGATGTAGCGTGGCCTGTAGGATCAGAGAGCACAAGAATTCAGCTTAAGCTAGTGCCATCACCCATAACGCACTTAAATCATTTTAGCATTAATTGGCAAACTGCCAGTCCTTGGCCCGTCTTTCCTACTAAAACACCAGGCCTTTCCTGGATGCTACTTTTCTACCACATAATTATTGTAACCAAAAGTTGTATCATCTGTTTCAAATCACATCATTATTTGATGTGATTTTACTTTATTACTGGCCATAAACTACCCTTATCCCAATTTTTTGGAAGGTTTTGCAGGTTTGAAAAGCAGGAATGCATGTATATTTACAAATGAAATGAAGCTGAAAGACAAAACATTAAATATTTTTGTGTTTATACAATCCAAAGTAAACTTTTTAAGTTTTTTTATTGCTTTTTAATTGGCATTTTCTTTAAAGTTCCAACTTTTCAGATTTTTGGTTGTATAATTATCTTACTGTAATCTAAGCATTTGGATATATGGCCTACATTTATGATGCTTTCACTTAATATTATCTGTTGTAGGCTAAAAAATTCATTTATTGTTAACCGCTTTTATTTTTGGATAAAGCATTCCTTTCAAGAGTTAACTGCTTCACTGCTTACCTTTGTGTTTTCAGTCACTTCATAACGGATCCTTCAAATTCACTGTAGTCTTCTATAGTATACTATATGGTCTCCTGCAGCTTCATTCATACTATGGACCCTCATGGTTTACTTGGCCGACATGTTTTCCCATTATCTGCTATACACACAGACGCACAGTTAGCACTGTGAAACTAACTCAGCAGGATTTTATGAGTTAAGGAAAAAAAGAAGGCCTAATATATTTATGCATGATGTATATACTACTGAGACTTTCTATTATTATATTAGCTCATATGGGAAAATGACAAAAATCCACTACTCTTTAAAACAGCAGTATTACTGTGGAACATGCTCGCTTTCAAATCTGTTTGAAATGCTGACATCCACTCATCACACATGACGAGGTTTGAGCTGACTTAACTTTGTCCTGCACCTGGAAAAAGTATTTTACCCGGTGATAAGCTACAGCATACATAGAGAGAAGCTGTGGCCAGGTGCAGTTAATTGTTGAGGTAAGCTCTTTCTTGGCATGCTGGAACAGATAGAGCTGATAGCGGATATGAGCACGCCAGTTCTCTGTCTCTCACCCATAGATTCCAGTCAGAGGCGTCTGAATCTGGAAGCTAAGGTTGATTTAAGGTCGCAGCACTCTAGAAAATTTGGCAAGCAGATTACTGTCAAAACACATTCGTGCACAAATAAACTGTGAAAAGGAAAACTGCTAATGTTACTAACAAACCAATCTTTGATCAAGGTCATCAGCCACCACATGTCATTTATACATACTTTACTGAGTCACTTTAGCAAGGCATTACTGAGCCATACATTTTTCTCCTATCAAACCAATCTTTGCTCATGTCTCAGGATCCATTATACAATCATACCCATGGTTTAAGCGCCCTGTCCCCTGTCGATTTTTCAAGTACGCATCCTATACAAAAAATAAACTTTAATAAATATTCCAATACAGAGTCACTCTTTATATGCGGAATTTTACATTCATACTGTGTTCTCTGCAAAAGTTATGGTGAAATTAATATTTTATGTTTTTCCAATACATTATATTAGAGATTTAAATAGAAACTTACGGTTGCAGAAAATGAAAGAAATATAAGTGTGCTCTATGTAGGGCATGTCTTAACTTGATCCTCACTTAGAAAATCAATAAAATATATGCCATTTGATATTAAAATGTTTGCTTATGACTGTGCATAAAATATTATGCCTTTGGCGTGAAGTAAGAACTCTGCACTTCTAAACAAGTGCTCTTTATTGGAGGCAAGTCATCTAACAGCAATACAATGCACTTACTCTCTGCGTCGAGCCTACTCAAGCATTCTTGCATCAGGGCTCTGCTGAGGAAAGTTGTTGGGCTGCCTCAACCACTGTCCTTGTGGCTGGTCCTCGGCCCTGCTCAGTTCACTGCGGTGCTAAGTTCGCCTGCTGGGGTCGATACCACTTCTGACACCACTGCAGCATCAACATAAAGTAAGAAGATGGATCAACACTAAGAGATTAAATGAATGCTCTTTAGTTAACAGCTGGGATACCACCACCCCATTGAACATCCCCACAGACCAGGAAAGAATGGCACAAACAACATTTACACAACTTACAGTCCCATGGTGCTCTGTAGTCACTGCTCCACATAACTATGAACAAGTCAGTTTATATGCTTTATTGCAAAAAAAAAAAAAGTTGGCTTATTTTGAGAAATGAACCAGAAATTAATGCATTATTGGATTGGAGATCATTTCATTGTTAACAATAGAACTTCACACATGTTCAATTGAGTGATAAACAGGCTAAGCCAAAAGTCACATGTGCTCATAAATGTATAGCCCTCGTTGAGGTGCTACCAATCCATAACACTTAGCCCAAGAAATTGAAATAAGCCCTGCATGAGTGTATCTGAAGTAAACTCTATCCAATTTAGCCTCGTGCTCATCAATGACACCTTCCAACCTGGCATCATTGTTAATTTCAAGGGTTATTGAATTTGCTGACTATAAAGACTGAGCTAATCAATTTAAGCCAGAGGTTAAGCCGCCCAATCAATTAACGCTCCCGATAGTTAGGAACGCAACCATTACAGGAGTCTGATGGCACTCTTGGATGTTGATGGCAACTGTAGATGCCTCTTCCTCCCTGATTAGGAGACGGTGAAGTGGGAGTTTAGCGTAAGGAAGCGTCTGCTTTTCTTCGAGGAGGTCAGCCAGAGGTAAACAGCATATGCAATCTTCCCACATATCTGCCAGGAGCAAGATTAGCATTTTGGAATGATATTGGAAATATTACCTTATGCTCACTGCATTATTATGATGTGCCTTGAACACAGAAGTCAGGTTAAGTTGTCATTAATCAAAGCGCTATCTCATCCTGTCACAGAAAGGCTAAGGTAAGAAATGAAAATGTCCTTCTCAGTGTGTTGCAAGCATTATATATATGTGTAAGGACACATATGGAATGATTATAATCAAAAATATTGGTCTTCTTAACCCCACAACATACCTGACAGGCTAAAAAAACATTTACAAAGACAGATATATCTCAGATATAATTTACTATTAACAAGGCAAACATATTAATTAGTATGATAATTAAATGACTGTTCATTCTTTTCCAATTCTAGATTTTACCCAAGGTCTAAATTAAAACAACTCATCTGAGGTAATAGAAAACCCAATAATTTAAAATCTTTGAAACTGATTAATGCATAGTTATGAACTTCATTCAGTAATCACCAAAAATTTCACCAAAAATCAACATTTAATGAGAAATCAAAATATTTTTTAAAATTTTAAAAACCATGCCTTTATTTAGTCAGACATGCTATTGTCTTTCTTTACCCTGTCATACATTTGGCATTATCAGGTCTGAATAGGTGGACTGAAACAGAGTCCCACACCACCCAGGCGTTCAGGCCGATCAGTAACAGGCCTCTCCCTGCTGTCACTCAGCAGCTTTTGAGGAGGCTAAGTATAAAATCGGCAGGCGTACTAACAGTACCTGTCCTTTGCAGGATACCAACACTCGGCCGGTGGGGACGGAGCAGGTAGAGCCTTCACATCAATCTGTCAGCCCCCCTCCCCTTCTCCAGATAAGAGAAATTCCAGCACTGAGATAACAGTGGACATTCAACTTAATACCAAGGAAGAACATTTCAGCAGCTCCTCACATAGACAGTCTCAGGCTGACATGAGCTCTCTTCCACCTCCTTTTTCTTACTTCTTACTCATTTCTATTTTACTTCAAATACCAAGACTGTGCAATAGGAACCAGTGACGGTAATTATGGTTGTTTATTTGAATGCATATACTATATGGAAAACAGCATGTATTTTAGGTCCCTATAAATGTTATATAAATAGTTTTTCCAATCTAATAAATTCCACAAATGAATTGTAATTGAGTTGAAATAGTTAGTTTATATTTACAGTACAAGACAGTTTAAATTAAATTACTAAAGCAAATAATCTTACCTTGCGTTATGTGTGCTCCTGTGTATGAAAAAGAAGTCCACCCTTCAAATGGTATTTTAAAGTGACTCCCACGCCTTAATACACTATCCTATGAAACTTTTTGACTATTCTGGATGGTTGAAATGATTTAAAGAACCATGTACTGGACATGGAGCTTAAGAAAACTTTTTGTTGCCTGAGGGCAAAGCTGTGCAGGGGAAAATTAAGAATGATATTCCTTCTCCTATAAGGTTACCAGTCTGGTGATATGAGGTTTATCCTGTCGGTGACAAAACATTGGCTTTGTTTTATTTTTTAAGATGCTGGAACCACATATTTAACCTTAGTAATCATAACTATCACGTGGTACCAAAGACATTGTAATTTAATTAACTTTATTTCATTAAATGAAATTCAGATTCAAAAGCTGCAACAGATACCATGTTTGTTTTAGTAATACAGGAGATTTATTATGACTTCAACTGGATAAAGGAAGGTATTGCTGCGCGTGTAGTCTTGTTTTGTGAAAAGAAAAAAAGTACATTTTTAATTGAGTGTCAAATCTCAAAAGTGCAGACTCGAGCCTGTTGATACAGAGTTCTTAGGAATAAGTGTAAACTTGGAATGCTGTGAGGACACTGAGTATTTGCATATTTACTAAATAATAAGCCTTAGGATGTAAAACAGAATTATGAAAGATTAAGAAACTCCAAGAAGCCAAGTATTCATATTGCTACCTTGAGAGGACTGGAAATATTTATCTCAGCTGAATGACTCTCCTTCCCTGATGAGACTATCAACAAATTCAGATATAAATCTTTTTGAACTCGTTTCCTGGCTTCTACTGTATTATAATACGTAATACGAACCAGAAAGTACCAAAGAGACTGCTGGGTCGTCTACGGCTGTGTTTGAGGATAAGGACAAATCTAATGAAATAAAAAGTCACCCCAAAAGAACTTTCTAAATATATTTGTTGAGACCCATCTTTCCTCTTATAGCTGACTGACAGCACTTGCAAAGTGAGTATGGCAGACAGATGCTTTAATTGTAATCTCCTCAGACAGGCAGATGTTTTTGTCTGCTAAATAAATCCAGTTCTCCCTGGCAGAGCAGGGACGTGGTTGCGCCGCAGAAAGTCCTCGTCGAGCAGAAACAAGATGAAAGTTTGCTGAACAACCCATTTTCAAGGCCGTAGCTGGGCGAGTTAAAGAGGAAAAACTGTCGTGGGTGTGCGTTTTCACTGCTTAAGCTCTAAACATGCATTAAATTGAAATCAGAAGGACTGAACTGGCTCGTGACCAGCAGCTAATCGGTAGCAAATCTCTCTCTCAGCCTTGCCTCTGGGGAGGAACATACTTATGACAGTATGCAACCAATTTTCTGCAGGGTTAACCCATCCGTAGCCAGACCTGGTCCCAGACCCTGTTCCTGGTGTGTTTGGCTTTTCACGTTATCTCATGTAGGATTAAGTGGGTGGACATTAATGCACAAATATATTGCATAAAGAAGTAGTTTGCTCAAACATGCTAATACTGCTAACAATGACAAGCTAGCAGTCAAAATGATGATCTACTGAACCATTTCTTCATTTACATCAAATCAGTTTTCAAAACCAGCGTTTAGTATACATACAATATATCACTTCCACATGTGTTACTGAACCACTTTACTGAATGATTCCTTTAGCTTCCTTACATTAAATAAATCTATGTTTGCAAATCTTGGCCGTGTATATGTATATCCCTTCCATATGGTTTAGAACTGGACTGATTCTCAGAAAGAAATGCATTATTGTACTAAATTCTGACAATAGCACTTTATACACATTGACTTGAGCCATAAACAGAGAAGTACTCATGGATGAAAGATCTCATAGGCTATGCTTTGAGCCGTATTCCCCAAAGCTAGTGTGTCTGGGTTTTCATTAGTGTTCAGAGATGTTTTCTCTTGCTGGACTAAGAGAGGCTATTATAGTGTGATCACAAAATGGACTGTAGTTTACACAGAAAATAAGTAGTGGTGTCATCAGATCCCTTTCTCGCCTGACATTGACCTTTGAGGCAGGAGATGATACTGTTTGACATGGCCAAGGTAATTGCTCTCAGCACTCAAGACAGTGAACACAACAATGGCCCACAAGGACGGACATTGTCATGCAGAGCGCTGGTCTTCAGACAATTGATTCGGCCCATATCATGGCTATAGACCTGACTCAGGCCAAGGAAGTGCTGGCCTTGCTGTTTCTGGCAGAGAGGAGGAGATCAATAGGCCATGCTACATTTAGGAGAGTCCTGAACAATGTTATGAGAAGCATAGAACCTCTTCCCTTCACCTCGAGCCCACACGGTCAGTCTTGGCCATAGCCAATTGTCAGAGCAGAAATCTTTTGCTGGTCTGAGACCTTTTCATTTTTGTTATATCGCTTATTCAGGAAAGGTGATGACCAACACATTTCTAGGTGGTGTGGTTCACAGGCCTTTAAGAATGCATTCAGAGTGAAAATCTATACTGAGAGCAAGAACCACTTTTGACAGATGGCACAACTTATCCACATTATTCCTGTGCACCATGATGCTTTTAGTAACTTATCGACAGAACCTCCAAAAACGTGTAAACCAACTATATGTATGAATGCGAAATGCATAGATAAATAAAAATCCATTTTTTTTATTGTTGGGATGCTTGAAAAGATTTGTGCTGTTTGTAAGCAATACTTTCAAAGACAGGTGTCAGACTGCGATTGGCCAGAGTAGAACTTCCAGGATTGGCCAGGAGAACTTTTTCACTACTGAGGAGACTGTTCTGTTCAATTATGCCTCCAAAAATTTAGTAATGCTAAGGTTAACAACTGGCTCTTCAAGCTGATTTACCAGTCTGCTTATGTTTTAGGAGGAAATGAAGTGTTTGTAAATAAAACTTTTTTATTCTTCTTTAGAGCATTTTAAAATAGTTATTAAATGAGCACTGATGGTGTTTCTTTTAAAGATTTTTTCATTTCAATTGGTTTTTAAACAATTCTCCTAAAACATGTAAAGGTAACTGTATTCTGAATACTCAACTTTAACTGAATACAGAACTTCATTTCTGTATATGCATTCTTAATACTTGTATCCTATTACATCCAAGCCCTATATAATACATAATACTCCTGGCCTGTGAAGTTTGGATATTTTCTAACATTTCTCTGCTGATTTTCAGCCCTTCAAAGATCAGATCTGAAGAATTTAGTAGTCTGGTTTCCTGACGAGAGGGGCTATAATGCCCTATAATCTTGTGATGTGTGAAATGTTACTCTTACTTTCTCCGGCTGTCCAGATCTCTGCCACTGGTGAGCTGCCTAAGTTGGATACAAATTTGTGAGATCCTGGGGTTTGAATCTTCAGTTTTCTGAAGGCTAGCAAGGTCCAAGGTTGTTGGAAAGGGCACACCATGCTGTACTGACCTGTGGAGTTTGGTTTCATAGTGGATTTTTAAATTTACAAAGCATTGCCTGCTCTTTTGTTCTTATTCATGAATGGATCAGCGATTAGTCAACTCAACTAATCAACAACATTATTATTGTCTATAATCTCCAGCACCAGAAATCACCAAAGTGAATCCTCTTCATAGAAATGGTACAATTCATTTTTACTCCTGAAAGATAGGAAGAATTCTTCATCCCCGGCACACAAAGTGACAATCCAAACAGACAAAACTGGTTCATCTCAACATTTTAAACTGCAGTGGTTGGTTGGTCATAATTCCTACAAGGACAGTTTTTTTGCGTACTGTAGCACATCTTTCTTCTCTTTCTCTGCCTCCCTTTCTTTTTATTTATCCCACAATTTCTGGTTCCCAGTCTCTTTTCTTGTGGCATTATTCAGTTCAACTGCAATACTGACCCCATCCTTGGTCTCTCGTCGTGACATTACAGTGAAATTGGCTGCGTATTTGATGGGCTCCGCAGAGGCTGACCACACAATAGGCACCCTTTCTGAGCATGTTAAGGACTTGTACAAAGGCTTAAATTAGTGTTGGCCCAGGGGCTGTAAATTTTCATTGGGGGGGTCAGGACTGGTTCAGCAGCCCCTAATATATTTTATTATCTTTTCAGTGATGCTGAAAAACAGCTGTTTTGGTGCTGTAGCAGATAATTCAAGAGAGGGGGTTTTGTCTATTGGTCCCGCTGGCAGACAATGGAGGCCCATCGATTGGAGAAGCTCGACATCACAAACGCTTGTCAGTTGAATAAAAAGACCATTATTTCTGCCGGACTGGCTTGATACGGCATCGCGAGAATTAGCGCTGAAGCTTCCTGTTCCATCAAGCCCATTTTCCTCCTTTTCTTTCTCTTGTAATCATCACCATCTCATCCACACAGAGGTACTGGTCGCTCTCTGAAACAATGGGCCGCCGAATAAATGGGCCCAAGGTGGCAGTTGATGGGAGAGGGAAAGAAAAGGAGGAGAGGCTGCTCGTGACAAAGGCACGGTGGCCAGGTCAAAGGTCGACACTGTGATCTTATTGTTGTCTGTACCCCCTTTTAAGAGAAGCCTCTGTATTTCATTAGCTTTGGGATAGAAGTTGGTTCATTCGTATTTCAGTTGGTTTACTTGAGTTAATGACATTATATGATGACATGATCTCAGATTTTCTGAAATGAAAACAGAAAGCAAGTGAACTGTATAATTTCATAAACATTCGACTGTGGTAGTCTCAGTATAAAATGTGTTCTGGTACTGAAGCTGGTTATAACCAAGAATTAACTTGTTCTTTTAAATGCAATTTAAATGTCTTCTATATAGCTCTATATTTCTCAGAATTCTGAGTTTTGCATAACTTTGTGTTGATAGTATTGTAGCTATATCCCCATATTGGGCATGATGTCAGCTAATGAAATCACTAAATTAACATTTCTAAACCCTGGAACTGGAGATATCACTCCCTCCCTGTTAACCACTCTTATCCACTATAGAATGAAACATTAGTCCATAAAACTCCAAATAAACACTCCTATACATTAATACTGGAGATATTAGCTTATGAATAACCTCAATAATCACTCCTGTACAGTAGAATATGAGATTTTACTATGTAAATGCTCCCAATGAACACTCCTACACAACTGAATTGGATATATTAGCCCACAAACACCCTTTATAAACATTCAAGTACACTAGAATAAGAGATCACCAAAAACTCTCAGTAAACATTCCTATATAATAAAACTGGAGATATTAGTACATTTTTACAAACAATAAACTCACCTACATCACAGAATATGAGACATTAGTCCAGAAACACTTCTATCACTACCCCCCTCATAAACACTCATACTCACAAGAATTGGAGATTGTCCATAAACAGACTCAATAAGCACTCCTATACACTAGATGTGATGATATTAGTCTATAAATACCCACAATAAACATTCCATAAGATATTACTCCATAAACACTCATAATAGGCAGTCCGTAAATAGCCTTCCAGAGTTGAAAGATTCAAAAACTGATCTCTATATAAAAAGCAAGTGATGCACAAAGAAGGAGAACAAACTGTCTGTTTTGTCTACATATTGACACTGTAGTGTGTTTTTCACACATTGACAAACTGGAGCTTGCTAGTTATAGCTCAGTATCTGTAGCTTCACAAATAGACAGCCCTGACAATACAGAATTTTATGTCTCCAGCAGGACGTAATTATTAGGTGCTATGGTTAGTAAGTTTGGAGCTTTCTAGAAAGTTCTCACTGTAAATTGTGGCTAACGTGCTGCATCAAAACAGAAAGCCCTGCTTGATATGGACCCCATCCATTGTCCAATTTGAGCAAGAGGACAGGAGGAGGGTATACTCGCTTCTCTGTGATTAATACGTCCCAATTTTCTGAGAGATAGTTTTCTTATATCAGGGAGATCCATTTCGTCCGCGAGATCGAAAGTTAGCAGCCGCCGGCATAATTGATGACCTCCCCAGTCAAGCGCTCCCATATTTATCACCGCGTGACCTTTTCGTCTGCTCTCATCAATCATAAATTAGAGGTGTGCAGGCTGGCCAAGGCCAAGCTCCTGAGCCGCTTCACCCCCTTTGTCCAGGGGCCTCCTCCTCCTTAGTTTGGCTTCGGAGGCTACCGGGGAGGGAGCAGGCTGAAATCTTCAGTTCAGCACCTCTGCTGTTTAGGGCAGATGGTCATCAGCTCGGGCATCTGTCAAACTCACCACCGATCGCTATTAGCACTCTCCGCCCAGTCTCGCTCCTCAAGTCCACGACTGGCTGGAGTAAAGGCCTGGCTCAGAGTGTCTACACACCTTCCAGAATGTTCTTTTGGTTAACCCTCAGAAGTCGCACTTATCACACAACAAAAACAAAAGCAAATTTGAATATTAATTATTTTGTCATTTGTAACTAATTTAAAGGAGCAGAGAGTTTCTTTCAAAGTGCAGATTCTAAACTTTCAACCTAGACTACATTTGTGGTCTGACGTAGAAGAAAGTTAATTTTAGAACAGTTTGAATTTGATGGAAGGTCATAGTTGTATGTAATTCTTTGTTTGCAGAATGAATAAACTATCCTCTACACTTTTGCAATGTTTTGGTCATTTTTAGAACTAAACAGCCAGTGTAGACTTAAACCTGTGGATATAGAACATAAATCAAATGTAAATGCAATTCATTATATAATTATGCAATTGGCTAAAGAAGGCCTGGTATAGAGCATTTGTGTAGCCTTTAGATGGTTGCATGAACTTTTAATCTGCTTCTGGATGTTGAACATCAAGCTTCCATTACACTGAGCTCCTTATCTATCATGTTCTCATCCCTAACGCTCTGTACTGTGTATATTTAACACAATCACTTGTCCCTTGGATGTACTACTGTTTCCATCGCTTTCCTGACAGACTTTGATTGACTTTTAGTACTGGTTTATCCTTGATATGATTCCAGTCCATCTTTTTAATCTTCCTCATAAACTTGTATCATAACTCAACTATCTGGTGCAGTCCAGAAGAGGATCATTTGATGACAATCTTTTGTGGTTCCTCTGAATGAATCTTCATCATGCTCTTAGGAAGCCTTTCCTGACACTAACTCCCTCCGCTTGAACATTATGGACCTGGAAAGCTGCGTTTGTGAATTAAAGTTGAAATGAATTAAAGGTTCTTTAATGCTAAGGATCACAGATGTGGCATCATATTCTCAGGTAGCATCACTGTCAGAATGAAGATGTTTAAGCTCTAGATACAGGTGGATGTTGCATTTATATTACGAGCACCGGAGCTGTAACTACAGTGGTTTGAGGGTCAGTTTTCCAGATATGGATTTTAGCCCTCAACAGTGAAGCACTTTCAGTGGAGAAGGTCCATTAACACAGACATTTAACACAGCAGCTTAATGTGAGCCTGCAGCGTCAGTCATTACTCTCCACTCAGGACGTCAAGCAGATCGAGCAGATGAAGGAACCTCTTTATTTTCCAGTGTGGAGAAGAGGGCTCCCACATCTGTCTCTCTCTTACTAAAGGCATCCATTAATATTTATGAGAAATAAAGCATTAATGTTGAAACTATGCTTTTGGGGCTAAGCCCTATGACTCCTTTATAGCGATTAACACCAAGTAAAGGAATAATTCATCATCTGCACTGTATTAACTTGGAGCGTTTCAAAAGTCCCCTACCAGGGAAGGTCACTAATTACAGAGTGATATTGGACCCAATTATAGATTTAAAATACCTAGCTTAATGGTGGGGAAAATCACCAACACATTGATACCGAGCGTATGCTTTTGAAACATCGTGTCAGACCACTGCGGGTCTTAGCGGATCATTAGTCACCCAATGGTATTCCTCTTCGAGGGAGCTGGATATGAGTCTGGCGAGCCTGACCGCTCTGGGGCTTCGACTTTATAAACATATTGATTGCGTTTTAACCTTTTGGCATAACATGATCTATCTGCGTGCAGTTTGCTATTGGGATATATTGCAATAAGACCCCAGGAACTGACAACAACGCTGTAGATGACTTACAGACTGAATTACTACAATCTAGTCACATACATATCATGCAATACAGAGACTGTAAAGTCATTAAGATTTAAAGTTTGGCCCAGATTTGTTGAGATTGGATTTTTGTGGATTCATACCTTCCTTAGAGGTGATTCTCTGTAATGTTTTATTATTTATCATCACTATTTAGGTATATTCAGTAATTTATAGGTATATATTTAGGTATATAAGTTTTTTGAGTATATGAATGAAGCACAAAAGAGTAGGTTTTATCTAATTCGTGATTTGACGAGGGCTCAGAAATGAAATAAAAGGTGAATCAGTTCAGAACCAACATTTTAACACAACTGTTTTTGGACGCATCAATAAAACCTTCCTAAACTAGTTAAAACTACAAAACTCCACTCCTTTTATTAAGGCTATAGGTAGAAGTAATATAATTAAAAAGACAAGAAAGTTATATACATTTACAAAAACATGTTTACCCACACCACACTCACACAAGCTATGCAGTTGTGCTATATGAAAATCATTTTCTCAAAAATATAGAACCAGTACAGCCCATAAATACTTCCCGGGGCTTTTTATAATAGTTAACATGTCAAACAGTTTAATAGTGTAAATGTCTACCATGTAGTTTAATGTAGAAAAGGTTGAGAAAATGTTGAGAAAATATTTTCAGTAAGCTCAACGTACATTGGCATTGGGTACCAGTGGTGGTCAAAAGGCTGAAGATGCTAACTGAGCTCCCTAAATATTTGCGTATAATTGGGTTGTATGCAGTTTCTCATTCAAATGTCAAAAATGTAGTTTTTGGAACAAACAAAATGAAAATCTATGATTTTTCAGTTTTCTTAGAAAGTGTTTTTTACATATCAAGTAATTGCAATGACAGTATAGAGACTACACATTATTTATAACTAGCAGATGAACTGACAGAAACAGATGATTTTTGCATTGATTTTAAGGGGGTTAAACACCTGAAAGGTTGGAATGCTAATGAGTGTTAACCTTACAAGGGGATAAATGTGTGAGGTACAGCATTATTCTGAAGCTGGCACTTTTGGCAGCTGTTTTGCAATAACTTGCAATAAATAAATAAATAAATGGTGAGATCTAAATGGCTTTCTATATAAAAGGTCAAAGAAAATATTTTGATGGCCAGTTTACTTTCAGTCAAATATCTATAATGGACCCTAAATTTAAAACACACTATTGTTAGCCTTAACTTCAACTCCAAAACGTAATCTTAACTCAAACCTTAACTGTAGTCCTGTAAACCTGTCTCTTACTCTAACTGTAACTGAGTTTCATTAGATAGTTTAACAATCATTTTTGAGCTATTATTTGAATTCATTTAAGTATCTGACTTTGCTAGGAAGCACTATAACCACTATAACCAAATAACATGAGACCTACATATTTCCTATTGTGGTGTGATGTATTTACAGGCTAATACACAGATCCTACATTCTTCAAGAGACAAATATGGCAGCATGTGTTCATTTTTCTAGAGTCTCGTGTCACCAAGGCCTGGAGATGATTCATATTTCATAGTGCATAGCTGCATTCTCTAAGTGTTACGTCTCCATTATTAAATCCTCCTCCAGCCGTCTGTCTCAGTATAATGACACACTTAAAAATGTGTTCGCACTCATATGCATTTAACCATCTCTATGGTGCCCTGATGGACAGGAGCAGGAGTGGTCTTGGCATCTCAGCTCAAGCTTCTAGCGGTGCGGTCAAACGCAGTTATAAATGTCGTCTATTTCCTGATACACAACCCACAGGAATCTTCAGGAAACAATACATCACTCCCTGCTGGGTTAAGCCCTTAGAACCCTAGAGTTATTATTGGTATTTACTGTACAATACATTACATTGTTATATGTTTGTATTATATTACGTTATGATTAGATACACACTATGTAATTCGGTAATGCTGTAGTATGGGGGACACTACAAGGGTGTCATAAGGCACTTATTAAGTCTTAACAAATAATTAGCTGTAAATTCACTGGCTGCCTAATACTATTTTATTAAGCAGTATCTAAAGTGAGTTAGCAATTTTCCAAAGCACAAGTAGTTGCCAGTAGTTGATCATGACCGATTGGCAAAAAACTTTCCAAAAGTCAAAATGCATACCTGAACTAAGGTAAGGTTGATAGCTTACAATTAATTAGGATTTTATTGTCATTTCATATGTCTGGTATCATACACAGATGGCTTATTATTATAGCTTCATTAAAGGACTGCTATTCTAGAAATTCTTAGTTCACTGTAGTTACTGCTTAATAGTGTAATAATAGATAGCAGGTTAACTAGTAGTTATTGGCTTAGGCTATAGGTTTAATAAAATCATAATAATGCAAAACTAATATGTGGTGAAAACAAATATAATGTATAATACGCTAATATAATTACTCCAACAAAATGCTTAACAAATCAGCAAGTAGCTAGCTAATTACCAAACATCTGCTTGTTAATGTTTAATAAGTGCATTATAAAGGTTTTTCCTCACAAAGTTGTTTAAATGTACATTTATACAATTAATTACAAAACTATGGGATATTTTGTTTCTTGTTTCTTTCTTTTGAGAAATAGCTCAACTACAACATACATTTGTTATGATGTGTAACTCCTAAGGGTTAAAGCTTACATTGTAACAGTGTGCTCTGGCATTTGGGGAGAAGAGTGGTTTTGTGTGTGTGTGTGTGTGGGAACGAGCCCTGACTCTCTTTACATATATTATCTTAAGGTCAGAGTTGGACAGGGCTGCCACTCTTCAGGCTGTGTGTTCTGCCTGTGTGCTCCTGTATTTCCATTCAGTGCATGAGGTGCGGAGGGGTGACCCCTGCACAGTCAGGGTCATGCAGGAGGTCGTGTGGAATGGCCTATAGCGGCGCTCCCTGACAGCTTTAAGCAGATATCTTTTTAACCATTTATTTAGAGTCCAGGGGGAGGCTGGCAGAACAAGAAAAAGAGCGTGACTCACTTTCTGCTGGGAGGAAAGTGTGAAGCCTGCTGTTCTGTTTACTGTGCAACCTCCCCCGGCTCTCTGCCCTGTGACTTCCCAAATTGGTCGTACTCTCATTGTCTTTACACAACAATGCCAGAGCTTAATGTCTTTATGGATCTCTGTCTCAGTTGAGATTTTGATTAGCATAATATCACAGTTTACACACTGCCAGCCATACACCCCTCCACATGGAACAACAGGAGTGCTCTAGCTCTGATGACCCGAAATCTTCACAGGTCACTAAAGATTAGGGCTTCTTCAGTTCTCTGAGCCAAGCTACATAGAACTGAGTTCATTTTAGAGTTTGATGGTTTGACAACATAACATAATAACTGAGTAATAATGAGTAATGCACAGGTTGATAGCTTATTGTTGTTTATTAATATATTATTATTATTATTATTATTATTATTATTATTATTATTATTATTATATCTGTTTAGTGTAACTGTACTCCTTGGTCTTGACTTGGTCTTGCCCAGTTCTGGCCTTGGTCTTGACTGCTTTTGAAATACTTGATTCAGTGTAGTTACTGCTTAGTTATACAGTAATGGTCAGTGAAATAACTAGAAGTCATTAACTTAGTAAGTTAATAACTATTGGCTGGATAAGGCTTCATCAGGGCAGTAGATTCTGATACATAAAACACAAGTATTCACTCAACATTCATTTTAGAGTTTGACATTTCTGATGGTTTGATAATGTTATGTCATAAAATTGTCATGTGGCTGTTGCTGTGCTGCTATCACTGTATCATATTGCAATTCCTGAAAATGGACTTTATATAAAAAAAATAATAATTCATACAATTGCATGATATTAGTTAACAGTTTGAAATGAACTAGCATACTGTAATGTGGGATAGTTTTATTACAAGTAATTTTTTAACCATTCCTTTTAATTCATTTGTAAAAGGTGGTTAAAAGATGTTGACATAGCAATGATAAAATGCAAGCTTTGTGGGGAAAACTCTTTAGTCTAAATTAGTCTAAATAAAAACAAGGACGCACAGTACAAAGCACTACACTTAAGGCTCATTCATGCTCAGGGTTAAAGGCAGATACGGTGAGCCTTCTGTCTGTCCTCTGCATTAATTTTGTCCATATGTCCTTAATGTTCTCTGAATGATTATGGATACGGTTGAAATGGAGCTATACCACCAGAAATGAATGGGGTCAGTGCAGCCAATAGCTCAAGCAGGGCGTTCTCCATCCACATGTCACAAATTATTTATTGGCCTTACAGACCACCCCCATCCACAATACGGCCTCTTTCAACTCTTTTGTAGGATGTACATTATTATGACCACCTCCACAATCGCCATCCTTGTTGACAGATGACTTTACACTCTGGACTGCCTTCTGAATGTTGAGAAAGACTGTAGACAGTAATGGTTATAGTATTTCTAATGGACACATTTATTTTTGTGCATAAAATGAGCATAAATGAGATGTTAAATGTTAAATGTTAATAGCACCCCCTTGTGGAGAATTTCCAGCTATCTAAACATGAGTGAGTGTGTGAATTACAAGCCAGATCCATTAGTTGCTATGCAAGTTTAAATACAAGGAAAAAAGGAAACCGACGATTTACTTTAATGTGCTAACAGTTTTTTTCCTATTGGGCACAGTACAAAACAAAAAAAATGTTTTTATGACTTTAACACCGGGTACATTGGTCCAGAGGGCCTGATGCTCAGGGACATTTATCTATGGTATGTGACAGTGTGAAATAAATGAAGAAATGTTCTCTGTCCCATGAGTCCTGTATGTCAGTAGAGTTTTGGTCATGTTGCACCCCTAAATTTCTATTCTGGGGTTGTGTTTTGAATTTGTGCATCTGCTATTAATAGTTGTGACCTATTGTTTAAGTTATACATTACATTTGTTGGCAGTATATATAAATGTAGTGTAATACTGAGCTGCTCTCAGTAAACTATATATCTGTGTTATAGATTTTAATTCAAAGCTATACCACTTTTTCTTTACCTACATCACACTGCATGCACTGCCATCTGCTCCTAATAAAGCGTCTGAGCGTCTAGCCAAGTGCACTGTCCGCTGTCATAATGGCCTCTTTATTGATCTTAAAAGAGCTTTTTTCTCCTTCTATCACTCAGCTGGAGCGAGAGGGAGTGTAAGAGTAGTAGCTCAATGCGAGCGAGGAGGGGAAATTCATAGATATTGTGAAGCTGCCATACGCTATTGCTAATTCATTGAGCATGAAGCCCACTCATTGGCATTTTTCTTTGGGAAGTCCTAGCTTTTGTGTATCAAGGTTTCTGATACACCATTAGTACATTTTCTTTGTCAGTTGCAAGAACTAATTATATTAAGCATAACACTACTAAGGTAGTGTTTTTAATTAAACAATCCATTTATGAATACTTATTTCCAGTCACTTTTATTAGCATTGCTTTTTCTCTTTTCTTTTCTATTTGGATACAGTTTTGTGGACAAAATAGTGTCCTCTCTGGTCTACTGCATGGCACAGGGAATAAAGAGAAGAAAGCAACAGCTATTAATTTCTTGTCTGACATCCTTATTCTGAGCCTTGAGGCCACCATTGAATGGGAGAACCCATGAACACCACCAAACATCTTAAGCCCCCATGATTTATTCACAAGACAGTTACCTGTATGGTAAGTTTTTACAGCTCAGAATTTACCCCTATGAAGCAAAATCAATCAACAAGTGATGGTATAAACAGCAAATCAGCTTTTTATAAAATAAATAGCACTTTTTTTCTAAAAGTGTTGAATATAAAATATTGTTTACATTTAAAATGATCCAGTGTAGCTTTATATGATTATTTACAGTCATTATTTTTGCTTTTGTATGCTTTCATCATTTTAGAACATATATAACATTAATTATTTCAATGTATTGTCAACATATTTTCAATTTGTAAGTCAAACAGCTTTTTATTTTTTCTTAGCATGAGCCGGCTACAAAATACATCAGTTTAACTGGTATGTGTCTCTTTCTTTACCCTGACATTAATGTGTCACATTCGGCTGATATCCAACACAGTAGCACAGAAATCCAATCTCATGTAAAAGGTGTTCAATAAACTCCCTCCAAACTAATGGCCGGAGCATTAACCGTTTCCCGACACCACAATGGCATCCCGGGCCGCATATATCATGTGACCCGGGGGGATGTGGCCACTCTAAACAGATCAACACGTCTATTTCTCAAAGCCCCCCACCTCTCTGGACGGCCGAGCGGTCACCTGTGTTTGCTTCTCCGCTATCAGTCACTCTCTGGTGGGGGATTAGCCGCTAGCTTCTCTTCCCACCCAGCCTGGCACTGTCTGTTTAGCTAGGAGGCAAACTGTCAGGGAAAGTAAGACAAATGGGCTGCCCTGATTGACTATTTCCTTAGATACTGAATCAATGGCCTCATTATCACTGCAATTACACTGCTAATACAAACAGATGCTGGGGGTGGACATCTGCTGGGAAAGATGAGACCAGTAGATCTGGAGTCAATAGAGCGAAGGAGAGCAGCCTTTAAGCACAGATATTTGTATTCATGCACAAAGCAATGAGCAGATATATACACTAATGTGTATTTGTGGCTTTGTGGGTGTTTCATGTTCTTCTGTATGAGTGAATGTTTGGCACGTGCATCAATAAACAAACTGTTTAAGTTTTGAGTCTATTGCGAGCTCGATTCCTGACATTACCACAGTCGTTCAGGCCTTAGTGTGTAATTGCCTTGCTCTCTCTAGGTTAGTAAGATGGCAGGATTGGATTGAATTAGCGGTTAGCATTCTCCACAGAATGTTACACTGTCAATGACACTGCATCAGTGGCAGTTCTGATAAAGATGCTTGCTTCATGTGTCTTGAAGGATGCATATATTAGCCCTCACCCTCACAGCTTGGTAGCATTGTGCTGTAGCCGGAGACGTACTTAGCGAATGGGAATTAGTTGTGACAAAACTGGGGAGAAAAACTGAACAAAAATGCAGCAACAATTATGCAGTTATCTATGTTACATTTTTAGCAGTATCTTCTCTAACAAGTATCCAGGTAGGATGACTAAAGCTGCTCTATCAGCAGCTATGTCACAGGCATTTTTGTCTGGTGTGATTTGATGAATTAATGACGTAGCACAACAAATATTCATTTTCCAACAAATACAGATCAATTTGTGTGAGGTCTTTCTATGGTGGGAAATATGTAGTAGTAATCAAACATTTGGACTCCTGACTGAATGCATGTATTTCAACATTTTAAAGCTGCACTGTGTAAGATGTTTTAGTTAAACTAGGTCTCAGGCGCACAACCAACATTATGTATCAATATTACACTGATGAAAGATATGATGACTTCACCAAGTTTTGATCAAGTTCTCTTTGAATACTCTTTCAAAGTGCTCACAGTCATCCAATTCATCTACTTGGGAAGGGACTCCAAAGCACATCTTATTAGAAAACATTCTGCTGTATATTACATACAATTACACATTTCATCCAGAGAGTCTGCAAATCCACAAAACATACCTAATATATCTGTAAATGGTCATTTAAAAGGCTTATGCTTAATACTTAATGAATCGGATAACATAGCATACATACATTTATTTATTTGTTTGTTTGTTTGTTTGTTTGCTTGTTTGTTTGTTTGTTTGTTTGTTTAGTTAGTTAGTTCGTTATTTAGTTAATTATGTTCTGTTTCTTCTTAGTGAAAAGCCCCCCTCCCAGAGTGGGTCTTAGTATATATGGCACGACTGTTGAAAAAGCATCCCATGTGACTCTTAATGAAGCTGCTTATGAGAGTATGTAAACTGCATTGAGACACTGGGTGCTACTTTGAAGAACATGAAACAGAAGGCATTGCCAGTTTTTAAAATCTTTTTTGTTCAGTTAATAATTCTGTATGTGTAAGTAGTCCCCCAAAAAAAGAACAGAAAAAAACTTTAGGCGTGTTCAAACCTGACTGTTATTGTTGTTACAGTCACAGCCTTTATTATGATGTGATTTGCTCAGGATGGCAGAACTGTCATGATTGTTTCCTCTCCAGAGCGCCTCACTGCTCCGCAGTTGTGACCCCTCACAAAGAGTCCTCTGACTGCTCTGCTTCCATCCCAGAGCCATGAGCCATGTCACTGAAGAGTGAAAAAGTGTGGAGATGCTTTCCTCCCACTGCCCCGCTGCTTGCTGCGGTTCCACGCCAGGCAGATACGGCCTACCTCGTCTCGCCCCGCCGGTTGCCTATGTTTGCCAGGCCGAGCGTTCAGAGGTTGCGCCTGCACCCTTTGTCCAGCTCTGGCCGAGCAGAGGCCCTCAGGAAGGCGTCCGTGTGGAAAGACCGCCTTCTTTCTCTCCCTGGCCTTTTCTCACATTTAATTATCTGCTCCTCTCTTCTCCCACGATGGGTCCATGGACCCCTAATAATGAAGGTGAGGGTGACAGTGTCAGGAAAAACTTCCTAAAAGCATGAGGATGTAACACTGAGAGGAACCAAGACTCAAAAGAGGAAAACACATCCTCCTCTGGACTGGACAATAGAGTAATGACACAAGTGAAGGGTTTCATTCCAATATGTATTAAAGTCCACTTTCAGGAATTCCTTTTCCTTTAGGATATACACTGTTGGAAGTGAGGTTTTCTCACGATTAATACCAGCTTAAACTAAGAAATAAAAATGTGATTCCCAGTATAGGTCATGTGCTACTCTTGTACAATTGTTACAAATGGATATATAGCATTTTGAATTAAACCGTTCAAGCAGAACAGTAGTAATTTAGAATTACCTGTTTATAGATTATAAGGTATTAAACATGTCAGAGCATTTTGAAATCACACCCATTATCCTTTACATTGATATCAAAATAAACAAAACAGAAGAGAACTTAGAAGTAAATTCAATAAATTGTGTATCTAAGTAATTAATATGTAATAAATATATGATTACACATTAATAATAGGTAATGCTGAATGCCTCTAACACTGAATGCCTCTAGATAAGCGATAGTTACAAATCTAAACAGAAAAATGCTAATAGCTGTACTGTGTTAAATAACTAATTAATATCAAAAATTATTTTCAGCGCCTGCCTGCAAGACGTTTATAATCACAGAAAAGTGAGGCGAGTAAAGAATAAATAGAGGTGTTCCAGTGTTCCTCATTGCCATAAAGAGGTGTTCAGGGCCGGAAAAGGCGGGCTGTGTGGGTGCACACTGGATTTTTGTGGTGCCACGCAAGGATGAACATCTGTGGTCACCCGGGAGCTGAGTGGGGAGTCAATGAGGGGCACATTTCTTCCATGTCACCTTAGTGTCCAGGGGGAAAGGGAAATCTTCATTTGGCTTCATCTTGTGTTTGGCCAGTGTAGAGAGGCCCCTATAGTTTGTGTACAAGTGGCAACAATTTAGCAAACCCTGTTGAGTCCTATTTGATTATCAGCAGCGTTAGAGTTAACATGAGGAATCATTTTAGGTATTTAAGTTTGTATGTGAACACACACCTCAAGTCTGCAGGGTAGGGGATTCACTGATAGTTAAATGAATAATGTCAGTTAAAGACATGGTAAGCATCCACTAGTTATTTGCACTGAGCCACAATGTATTGTTAATGTATTGCAACCAATATTGCTGGCAGGTAGTTAGTTAACAACTTTTTATGGTAAAGTTATTTCAAAGTTATACACTACGTGGTTACAAAAAGATTTAGGTGTGTTTAGTAACCTGTGATTCAGAAGATACTCCTAGATAAGTTTTCACATAGGTTTAAGTTTTAACTAACTTTTGGTCTTCAGATAACAGCATTTTGTACGCTATCAAAAAACATAAGAAGCTAACTTTTGACAGTCTTGGCTTGATTAGCCTTTGCATGGACTGGCCAAAATTGTGTACAATGCATACAAATTGACAAAACTACTCTTTTAATCCTTTTATCTTATCTTCCAGATTGACTCAGAATTTTACAGGAAAATGTATCTAGAACATTTCAACATGCAATGAGTGCTCCATTCAATCCATCAATAAACATGACATGCTGTCACAAGCCTGAGAATGGCAGTCCAACCCAGATGGACAGGAAAGTGAAATTAGCCCCCCTACTCACGTACCGATTGCATTTGAAAATCACCTAATTAGGTGATTATGTCATTAGAGTGATATGTGCATTTCCAAAAACCCCGGTGAGCAGCCCGACTGAAAGGGGAGAATGGAGAAAAGCTGATTAATCCATTTAACTCAACCCCCCCAATGCCAGGGACACAATGGCCAAAGAATGTAGAAGATAGCTTTACAGAGCGCTCCTTTGAAATATATACAACAATGACAAATACCTTCTTCTTTCACTCAAACTGTCTCGCTCATTTCCCAGCCTGCTGACTTCTACTGTTCTCTTTTTTTCCTTTTTGATAAGGCATAGTTGTGCTTACAATGGCAAATTGTGTGTTTTTGATTGTAATTATATATCCAAGCCCCCATGAAACATGATAAGGTTTGGACTTTGATTCCTGTCAGCGATAATATTGTAGAGTAAGTTCAGGTAATTAAGTTGGGGTAATTTTAGATGTGACACGCCGGTCTTGGTCAATTACGCTCGGCAAAAACAGTTGTCGGGTTTATTAGCGCGCCCCATCAATCATTTGAAATGTTCATTTTGTTTAATGGATCGAAATGAGTTTTAAGTGAAATTAAAGCAGCGGATTAGGTTTGATGGCTCAGCCGAATGTCAGCTGCTATCGACTGACTTTCATCCTCTTATTCTTTATGTGGGATTTTTTGGGTTTCTGTGTGTTTTTAGACGTGACCTGTGCATTTGCCTTCTTCACTCTTTCCTAGTGTGGGTGAAAATGAAAATGTTTATTTGTTTGGTTTATGATTATTTTCATTATAGGTTGCTTATGGGCTGTTATTATAGTTACTATCCAGGTAAACGATATTGATAATTTCCAAATGTATTGCCCAGTGTTAGCACTGAAGTAGACTGTGTGAATTTGGAATTGGAGTATACGTGTTATGCTATTTGATGGATGTTGCGGTATTGTTGCTGTGTTGCTGAGATTTGATCACTGGGTTTCAAAAATGTGGTTTTATTAAAACAAATGTCATTTTGTGTGTTGAAAGGTGGTATAGTAACTTGAGGTTCCCGCAGATGACAAACATGATAGGGCTATAAATACCTATGGGGTGTGTGATGGGATTCATAGGTTGAGAAAAAATGGTACAGTGCAGTGCATGTCTCGTTCGATGTGTGGAAAATGGGTCATAAAGCAGATGTTAATGACTGGCTAAAAGCAGTGACTTGATTTGAGCGTGCTAAAGGCCATAGTGTGAAGGAAGTAGCTGAATTTGCAGGTGTATGGAAGCGTATGGTCATACAGGTACCAGCATTGGCTAAAATCCCAGTCTACAGGAAACTCTCTTCAGGGTTGTGCGAGGGCATCCACCATATCTGGCCAAATTCTGCAATACTTTCATGAAAGAATGTTTGAACATTGATGTGGCCCACATCCAGAAACTTGCTGTTATTCGTGCTTGTGGAGGTAATATGTTACATGTTAATATTATATCCTGTGAGGTTAGAATCTCTGTGCGTTCTTATGAACACAGTAAAATTTCTTCTTTTTAAATTTTTTTGCAAGAATTTACTTGAAATCTATGTTGAATAGCAGCATCATTCACAGATTAATTTAATCCATTTATCTACATTTTCGGTAATTGTGATTCCAAACTTGAACGCTAGCTTTGAACACTCACGTCCTCCAGCCATCTTTCCACCTGATGCTCCTCTTCCACAAGCATCTGACCAGTAACAGAGTTCGTGTTCAGCCCTCCTCGACGAGATGACATTACAGACTGCTTAACTGCACAGACTGCACATTTTGCACATACACTGGCGATTCAAAGTATCACTTCTATGTAAGGACCAGCATTATTTTTATAAGGCATTATGTACACTCTGTATATGAATACATGTATACTAATTAAGGATACTTGACTCTATAATTGGGTGCTATTGCACAGCACTAACATTGCATACTGTACATATGTTCTGCTCCTATGCCTTTCAGACTTGCATTAGTTACAGATGCCCACAAACTGTATAGTAAACAGCATTTATGTTGTACATTTTCTTACTTTATATATAAACATATATTTCTTTTCTCTACTCTTCCTTTGTGCTTCTTTATTTAGTACTTTGTATGTATCTTGTAATTATTAGTACTTGTAGTCTGCGAGGTGCAGAGTAAGATTTGATTGTACAACTGCTTGTTTCTCTGTGCATATGACAATAAACTCTTGAATACTGAATCTTGAAATGTGGTTTTGCTCCTTCTGTGTGTGTGTATGTGTGTGTATGTCTGTGTGTAATCTGCAGGTGTTTTTTGGAGTGGTTCTGACAGTCTGGTGAAGCAGCAGGCTGTTATCTGGCTCTGGTTCAACAGTTCACCTTTTCACCTGCTTCAAAAAGACCTGCAAGCTACACACACACACATACCAAAAACCCTGCGTCCTCACGGAGAGCATCGTCAGACTGCTGTCTCACATTCATTGCAGGAAAAATAATCCAAATAATGGGAACATTCACTGAAATACTGTAAAAACTGAAACTTTTCAAAGATGCTGCAATTACTTCCCTCACAAATACAGTTACGCACATCAGCCTAGAGGCTTCCCTGCTCCAGTACTGTAATGCTGCTTTAGTTTCAGACAAAGGTTGATGCAATGCACAGCACATGGATCCATGTTGTCGTCTGCACTTTCATCTTCCATTGCCCCTCCTGAAGATGGCTTACTCTTTACTTCCTTCTGTGAAGGCATAGCTGTATGTGTTTGTCTCTGTGCAGCACCTGTAGCAGCCCAACCTGCCCTACTCCAATTGACTTTGGCCCACAGGGCCCCAGAAACATCCACAGCCACAAGGCATCAGGGAACAGGCCAGAGGCTACTGATGCAGTGCCAGGATGTGAACTGAATTGCATGCTGCCCCAGCATTATGTGTGTGTGCATATCAGGCCAGAAATACTAGGCAAGAATCAAGAAGGAGACAGAAAGACAGGCAGACAGACAGACAAAGCAAACAAACAGACAGCCAAGAGTGGCTTTGAGGTCAGAAACCTGCCAGTAATAAAGAGCTAGAGGAACTAGCTTACATAAATTGTGCATCAATAGATGATCTACAGTCACTACGGTCAGTGCAGCGCATATCAAATGATTCATGTTGTCACTTGCACTTTCAATCTCTACACCAGCAAGCCGGAGGAACAAGGTAATAAAGTGGACAGTTACTGACCCCTCAGTGTTCTCTTAATTAAGAAAACATATTCTGCTAAAATCTAACTGACAGGGCAGAGTCTCTCTCACTCACTCTCTACAGGATCTCTCTTCCTCACTGCATGGTGTTTCAGCATTCACTTCCTCAGCACACTGTTTGTGCCCCCATAAACTGACCAATGTGTGAAGGGAAAGCCGTTAGACAGGGATCGGCAGGATTGCCCGTTATCTCTGTAATCTACAGCTGATTAGAATTAGCACTGCTGTTCTCTCCTCAGGGCCTGAATGTGCTACTGTGGCTCTCAACCAGCCTGGAGCACATGCTCACATAATAATACACTCTCTCTTCCAAATCAACCTGACCCTAACCTCTTTTTCCACCATCCCAATCACATCCTCTCCCCCACAGTATTCTCTATGCAAGCAAAAGCAGCACCGCTAATGCTAAACACTGCTACTGCTGTATTTTAAACCAACCCAGCCTCCCCATTAACCTGACAGTAATTGAAATACCCCACGGAGTCCCCTGCGTGAGGTTAGCTCTCCTAATTACACCATCACCTACTGCATTTCAGCATAAGGAGACTGTTAAAATAGTCCAGAGTGGATTTTCCTTTGCAGCAGAGATGAACTGTGATTTTGGAGAAAATCTGGTTGGAAGAATATTTTGGTGAAAAACAAATCTGATCTATACAATGTCCCCCATACATCAAATATTTTTGACTACTACATGGCACATATTATAAGCATGATTCTTTAGTTTTGCAGTGTAGCAAGGAGGCTAATGTGGTTAACATGTAATGGAATCTATGGAATCTAAGCACCAAATGAGCACCAGATGCTATGTGGTGAGCACTATATATCTGATATGGACATGGTGTATTTGTTTTAAATGGTATCAGGTGCTTAACACTTAGTATCTATTGCTCACCTGACAGTATCTTTTGCCCAGCTGAATGTACCTGGTGCTCACCTAATAGCATCTGGTGTTCACCAGAAATTTACAAAACAAACAAACAAACAAACAAACAAAAGAACACCACATCCTTTCAGAGGCTCTATCCTTTCATTTTGTCTGGAGTATTAAGAAGTACAGATAAAAAGGCGTCAAGAAGGCTACTGCTCTTTTTTCATTCTTTTTTATGTTTCATTCTTTCTTCATATTTTTACTCATACCATGAGACTACATAACAACTTGATCTGGCTTGAAGCATGTGTGAGATATTTAGGTCTGCAGTTTGCTCAGTGCTAATTGCAGGAACTATAAGCTTCCATTACTTCTTAGCTATATTAGCCTTGTAGCTCCAGTGCAGAAATACAGCAGCACACTTTGGATATCAAACTTTAAATATGGAAGACATGTGGAACACATTCTTTGTGGAACCAACAGAATGAAAATGAAAGTGTAAGAAATTTGTGTAGTTGGGAATCATTGGAAATTGGATTGGCAAACCTAATATTAAGGTCCATTCTCACATTTGTTGCTAAACATCTGCCTATATTCATGTCAGTAGCACATAAATATTGTAGCTGTATACAAATGTTGATTCTAAGAAAATGAACTGAGTGCAGAACAAGTCAAATGCTTTTAGTGAATTGTTAGACTGTCATTTGACAAAAGGTTCCTTTGTACACAGTCAAATTTAGCAGTTTCTAATAAGAACAACAAAAGAGTTCATTTTGACACTACTTTTGGAGCTTATGTTTCCCATTCTACAGAGAGTAGAGTGGGAGTAGAGTGTTAATCGTTTTTAAGACTTGACCCTGCATAGTGTTCAAAAAGACAATTTGTAGTGTGCAGTGTTACACACTATTGTTGTACATAATTACCACTCCTGATGTACTCCAACAACACCACCCAACAATGATAAAAGACAGCTCCCAATGTCAACTCTCAAGTAATTGGACTTAATAACATTTAATATTCATTCTTTTACTCTGATGTGGTGATGCACAAGATGGTCAGAGTGTGTGTGCAGAACCTTAGTTTGCTGAATCTTGGGTTGTTGCTCTGGGGGTCTAGTTGTGGCACACGCTTAGGTGCCAAATATATATATGCTGACTTGTCTTCTCACAGTGGAAGGACGGACAGAAACACCTGTGGGTTTATTCACATCTGAAGGAAGAGTGGAGCTAGATTTTCTCTTTTCTGTCAAAGATGAAAGCTTTAAGAGGTGTTTATACAGTATGATTGTGATACTTTTAGGGATCTTTCAGGTCTTGCACGAGTAACATTTTCTCTATATTGTAGTGCATCCTAGAAATGTTTAAATGTAGCTTTAGGTCATGTGAGTTCCAGCATCTATTAACTGGATTACTGTGGTACAGACTCTTATTGTGGAGGGTGGGGGAAGTAGCCACATGGTACCTGGTGCAGAGAATGAAAAACTGAGAATCACTCTGGAAGTGACATCTGAGAGAATAAAGTGCATCTTAGACTTTGAGTGAGCTGTATAACATAGCTACGGCTAACAGCAGTTGGTTAATACAGCACTGTGACTTGCACAAAAGCTGTGTTCCAAATGTTACAGTAGTATGACTGTCCAGTTTTGGAAACTCTTGTTTTTCTCGATTTTTACTTCCCCCTCCTTGTGTGACTAATTATCTATTATTTAATCTCCTCGGAAATAGCTGAAATCCCTGAAAAATAAGCAAATTGTATTTAATGGCCATTCCATTTACACAGTACCGTACACACATGCACAAGAACATAAACACACTTAAAAATATACATACTACACACTGAGATATGACAAGATATTCCTTACACATGTGCACACATGCCAAGATTCAGCAACAAAATATTCCAACCTACACAACAAACACACACACACATCCCCAATGTCTCCAAGAGTGCCAAGAGTGCATTCTTTTACACACTCGTACACATCTCACAAAAACCTCAAGCACAGAGCACACCTTTAGGTTTGCGGTTTTCTCACTCTTGCTGACAGAACTGCATTATCCACTGCAAAGTGAGCTACAGACAGACAGAAACTCCTCAGCGCTTCAGTGGGACGCTTCAGGAGCAGCGACTGTTTGTACACCGCTCTGCTCCAGTGACACATACACACGCACACATCTGCGTCGCCTGCAGTACTCTATCTGTGAGCTGTGCCCTTTGGGACTTGCCGCTGATTTAAAGCTCAGCCTCAGTGCCCGCTCTCTTACACTGTAATTACACACTAATGACTGTCATTACACACATTAATTCAACATTTATGCTCCGCTCTGCTACATCCAACATCACTACTGTCCACTGCCTTCCACTGCACTTAATACTGCACTAATCCCCTAGCTCTTAAAATCTCCCTTCAACTACCAATAAAATATCAAATAAAATATCTCTAATATTTAGTAACTTTACTATTACAGTAACTGTGTTAATTATTATTATTATTATTATTATTATTATTATTATTATTATTTGTTGCTGTTGTTGTTGTAAATTTCACAACATTATGTAGCAAGACAACGACTTAGAGTCTGTAATCTTGTAAAATCATTTTCTCCAGCAATTCAAGTTCTAGTCCAATCAATACAAACAGCGTTTGGAACGAGGCACATTATGCCAATTTAAAAAAAAAACATCCAACAGACGATCAATTTACGTTTCTGAGGAAGCAAGAATCAAGTGCTGATCTAATCTAAATAAACCAAAGCAGTACGGTTTCCTATTGATTCGATTTTTAGATTAGGAAAATGACTTGGTGTTTTTTTGCCTCTGTGTGTGTGTGTGTGTGAGAGAGAGAGAGAGAGAGAGAGAGAGAGAGAGACAGAGAGAGGAAGATGAGAGAGAGAGAGAGAGAGAGAGAGAGAGAGTAAATAATGAAGAGGCCAAACTAAAACACTAATACACCTGAAATTAAATAGGTTAAGCAACCTGTATGCTATTCTGTTCACAATTTTCAGTGCAGATATGGTAGGCATGTGAAATACTAAATAATATATTCAGAAATATAATTTGAATGTATAATCAATATAAAATCCACATACAATATTCACTTTAAGAGCACAGGGCAAAACTCTGGAAGAGTAAAGTTCAGGTGTAAGGCGTACACCTTAACAACCAAAACATGAGCTCTGTCCTACAAAGCCTTCTTTTGGCCAGATGTCAGCACATCGTCAAGCACACACACACACACATACGGTGGTCTGTGTTTTTGGAGTCCTAATCAACTGGTTACTTTTCCACCCACTCCTTTACTGCGCTCCAGCTCGTCCACAGATCGATAGAGTCACCTTGGTTAGCTGTTTTGTAGCCGTCGCTGCTGGAGAGCTGTGTGAGTGTGGAGAGAGGGGATCAGCGTTAGTTCCAGATTCCTCTCTCTCTCTTTCTCTCTCTCTCTCTCCATCTTTAAGCTTGATCAAAAGCAGTAGCGGTTTTACACACATCCTTTACTGAATGTGTCAAATAGCAGATGCATAAATTCAGGAGAGGATGATTAAAGAAAGTGTGATTTAAGGAAACAAGGAACAAATAATAATAGCTGTAGCAAAGCTAAAACAAACCCTGCAAAACAGGTCAATCAGCCATGCTTAAGAAAGAGAGAGACAGAGACAGAGACAGAGAGAGACAGAGAGGGAGATCTTCTTCTACCTGATCATTATTATTTAAGCATGAGAAGCAGCACTTAATTATGGGTCCAGGCATTTTTCATTCACTTCTTACTAACACTTCAACTACTACTACTACTACTACTACTACTACTACTACTACTACTATTATTATTATTATTATTATTATTATTTTTCAAATTCCTTTCTATCTAAATGTCATTTTTATTAAGCTTGACTACAAATATGCATATATAACTACATGTTAACTACACTGACTTATTAATGTTGAGATGAATTATAATTATGATTGTTATTAGATGATTTGTATTAATGGAATCATATCTGCATATGAATTATATTAGCATTAATGAAGAGGAATGATAATGTCAGTTTGGTATTTGTCTAAGGAAAGAATTGTTGCATTGTTTCTATTATTGCTTGAAATTTCTGAAATTAATGCTAAAGCAGTATCAGTGCTGGTCTGCAGCGATGTGAGGCTGAAGAGAAAGGAAGCAGAAAGGAAGAGAGTTTGCCTCTGGCACGTCTCTCTCTCTCTCTCTCTCTCTCTCTCTCTCTCTCTCTCATCCTCCAGGGTGAGATGATCCTTCCGAGATTTGGATTTGAATAAACATATATTATCAGATCATTAAATACATTCCTCTTTGCCCTACTGTTCTTCCTGGAGGCATCTCTGACTCTCTCTCTCTCTCTCTCACACACACACACACACACACACACACACACACACACACACACACACACACACGTTAAAATTTGAATATCTTTGTTTAAGAAATGCATGTGCTGCATTTTAGTGAACTGGATCATTTAATGCAGTGAACTGTTTCTCAGTCAGTGAACTATGTTTAAGACTGAGCACATTAAGCTCAGTCACTGCAGGTTCATCGAGATGATGATTAAAATCATCTAGATGTTGAAGAATGGGTCAGGTTTTTTGGTTTGTATGAAGTAATCATTGCAAAAGCAGAAGCCGCCACAGGTCAGCATTGTTTCTACAGGAGCTGCTCTGTTGCTAGAAAGTCTGCTACATTTCCGTACGGTGGTACTTTTTGTTATGACACTGTACTTGGTAAAGGACATCTGTCTTTAAATATGCGAGCTCCAATTCCCTACACGTAGGCAGAAACACACACGCGCACAGCCTGGCCACTCACACACGGGATGTGCAAGTCACTCCAGGGAAAAGCAAAAAGCTGAACAAGTAAAAAAATGACATTATATGATTCTTCACTTCTATGAATGTACTAATTTTATAAATCAGTAAATCAGTGCTGCTTGTAAATGTGCTCACTGTACAGTCATTACATTCGGTATGTATGTGCATATGGGTGTGTCTTTACAGGAAGCAAAAAAAAATAAAAATGATGCAACAACAATGGATTACATGCATAGTTTGATATATATATATAAAATATTTCCCCAGAAACTGCAGTAATTAACGCAGTAGGGGAGCATGAAGCTGATGTTTTGGTTGTTGGGGTTCAGCTTAGATGTAGTGTAAAACAGCAGCATTTACATTCACTCATACAAAAGAACATGAAGCTCCTACAAAGACACAAACACAGTCGTCTGTATATGTGTACACGTGTGTGTGTGTGTGTGTGTGTGTGTGTGTCGCATCCGCTCTTACTGTAAACAATCTTTGTTTTAACTGTTATTTAACAGATGCTTTAGTGCTGTGTGCCAGCAAATAATGTGCAGTTCAGACTCTCACATCAGTGTGTGGGTATATGTTGGGTATAAGTGTGTGCGTGTGTGTGTGTGTATGTGTGAATGGCAGGTCCGGCCTTCAGAGGCCGAGCGCTGGAAGGTCTTTGATAGCAGCCGTCCGACATGCTGATAGTTAACACAAAAAGACAACAATCACAGCTGATCTTTGACTCAGGAGTCACAGACAGCACCCTCGTTAAAGTGGAAACACTGCACCCCCTACAGGCCAACAAAGGAACTGCGCCCATTTACACCTCATTTTTTCTTCTCTTTCTTCCTCTTGTCTTTTGCCATCTTTCTTTTTACACATCTTTATTTATCTTCCCTTTTATTCTGTATTTTTCCCTTATACTCTTGTATTTTTGTTGTCTTCTCTGGATTTTTTCTCTTCTCTTCTCTTTTCTTTTCTTTTCTTTTCTTTTCTTTTCTTTTCTTTTCTTTTCTTCTCTTCTCTTCTCTTCTCTTCCTGTTCACATCATGCTCTCCTCATCTCTTCCAGCAGGGCTGATATGGGCACTTGTTCTCTCAGAGGAAGGTAGCAGTCAATCAATGCAACTAAAATAGCAGCACTCCATTAGTAGCCAGTAACAGGAGCTGTGCCCTTGCACAGGAGACTCCTGCATGGCGACTACAGTCTTCTTCTTCTCTTCTATTCTCTCTCTCTCTCTCTCTCTCTGTCCAGGTGTGTGTGTATGTTGATGGTAGCATACTAATCAGAAGGACACACAGGGACCCAAGAGGGTATCATCATGGTCGTCACCTTGCTCCACACACTCCTCACACTCGAAGCCCTGTAGCTTTCATGTTTGGATGCAACACAGCACCTCAAAGGGCTTTTTGTGCTTTTTTGGGAGGACAACAAAAGGGGTTTTGAGAGAGAGAGTAAGAGAGAGAGAGAGAGAGAGAGAGAGAAAGAGTGTGTGAGAGAGAGAGAGCGAGAGAGAGAGTCAGAGTTTTCTGGGTTATCCACCTGGTGTTGCATGCCTCTCTCTCAACTGGAGATTATTATAGTGAACATCTGCTGGGAGGTCAGAGATGGGTGTCAGCTGGCAGAGGAAAACACACACATGCACGTGATCATCCTCATCCTCACCATTCACTCCCTGAGCGTCTGATCAGACTGGAGACCTGGCGGCGAGCCACAGGTTCAGGCAAGCGATCCACATCCGCTGTAATCACATACACACACACACACACACACACACACACACACACACACACACACACACACAC
>CM067479.1:25070137-25161759 GCA_034552555.1 Semaprochilodus insignis | reverse complement strand
CTCTCTCTCTCACCCACACACACCCACACACACACACATATTTATGTATACACACAAACACAAATGCACACAAACCAATTAGGAATCTGGCTGCAGTTTTGAGGAAAATCCAGGGTCTGGACATTTTTATACATCTGTATTCTGTGTGTTCTTTATTTATTAGATTTACATCCATTTTTCATCAAATCTCCCTCATCCAGGCACCACTCTTTTAAGGCATCACTCTGACACTGCCCTGTCAATTTCCCAGTCATAGTTAAAGTCTCCTGTGCCTTGTTTGTAGTACTGCACCATCTCAACGCTATCTTGCTGTTTCTAGGTTGGCCTGGGTCAAGTTTGTGTCTATACAGTCCTTGCATGTATTCTCAGGTGTAATTCTGAGTAGTGTTTTTACAGTCTCCCAAGTCCTTTTCATTGTTGACATTCTAGTTCTCCCTGTTTTGTGTCTCATTTTTTGCTTATTGCTGGTGTTGTTTTATTTCAGTTCCAACTCATTTTGCATTTGCATTTGATTTGTTTTAACTATTTTTTAGACTTGACTAAGTTGGCCTGCACTATAAAGACTGGATTCAACCCTGTTAAATAACTAAGTATGTAGGTTCTACTGCTTAGAGCTTTCCAGTGTTACATTTTGGCACCTG
The DNA here is from genome assembly GCA_034552555.1 of Semaprochilodus insignis. NCBI lineage: Eukaryota > Metazoa > Chordata > Actinopteri > Characiformes > Prochilodontidae > Semaprochilodus > Semaprochilodus insignis. Next base: position 25,161,118 of record CM067479.1, on the reverse strand, counting down.
AATTGTTTGTTTTACTTCTGAAACAAACTAACCTCTGTTCCATCATTCCCTTTTTTGCTACCTAAATGACACAGATTGCTTATTTTAGTTAATGATTATATATACCATACAGGGCACTAAAGCATACAAGAGGTTGTTTAATTTCGTATTTCTCTCCTCATCTCTCCCATGAAAGTCAGAAGCTACTTCATCAGCATTGCCTTTGCTGTCATTGGAGCCGATTCACATTTTTCTTCTTCTTCTTCTTTAGTTCCCAACACAGCTGAGCCAGGCACACAGCCCTTAATTACCTGATTCAGGTTCAAAAAACTACCTGGCTAAAGGCTCTAGGGACTGGATCAGAACAACTCACCACACCACACAAACAGAAAGATGCACAGTGCAGTAGTAGTAGTTTTATGTACTACAGAGCGAGCCTTTGATTTAGGACCAGATGAAGTTGCCAAAGGTTATATCCTTTCTTTCTCATTTACAATCACAGAAAGAATAGGAAACAAAAAAGTTAAAGTATTAGTTTTAAGCCCAAGCCTAAAAGAGGTCAGCCAGAACATCAAAACCACCTCACTGTCTATTTTCTCAGCTCCACTTACCATGTAGGAGCACTTTGTAGTTCTGCAATTACAGACTGTAGTCCATCTGTTTCTCTGCATACTTTGTTAGCCCGTTCCTCTATGCCAGCAGCACTGCTGTGTCTGATCCACTTCTACCAGACTAACACACCACCACCAAGTCAGCGTCAGAATGATCCACCACACAAATAATACCTGCTCTTTGGTGATCCTGTGGAGGGCCTGGCCATTAAAGAACCAGGTATGCTCCTATATGGTATATGGAGCTGATAAAGTGGACAATGCGTGATACAGGTAAGTTTTAACATTACGACTAATTGGAGTAGCTTAACATGTTTGACTGTAACTTGGTAAAACGTATCTATGTATTTTGCTTTAGCACAAAGCCATTTAGTTGGGTTTGTTAGTGCTGGTTATTGTACTTAATTACTAAATATAATAAGTGCAAAAGAAAAGTCAAAGAAAGACTTGCATAGAAAACCTGTCAATCTGTACTTTAGTGGGAGTATAAACACTGTCAAAATCTTACTTAACTAAAAGTGAAAAGATATGCTTAAAAGAAGGTTAACAAAATATTTATATCTAAACATACTCAAGTGTATAAAAGCAACATTTTAACAAATAAAATAAAAGTTTTCCTTGTTTGGTGTTGTGTAATGGCAAAACTGATCAGTGGTACTGATACCTGGACAAAGAAAAATGACTGTAATTAGGTAAAAGAACAAGCAACAAGCTTCAATAATACTACAGCAAAGTATAAACCTTCTAACACTTCTAACCTTTATATTATAGCAAGCATTTACCACCCATGGCAATCACTCGTGGTCAGAGAGCCCAGCTTTTTTAGATTAACATGGAATTTCAAACATGCTGATTTGAAATGGTTGGAAACTATTTTAAATTTAAAGATGGAGTGTTGCAAATGTGTCAACAGCCACATGTTTGGACTTAGAGGGTTAAGGGAACCAAGGGGTTCACTGCAAGAGGGCAGTGAAGGACAATCCAGAAAACTAGATGTGTCTGTGTGTGTGTGTGTGTGTGTGACGATCTCGATGTGGTGCTCCTGATTAGTGTGTCACCTTATAGGAAGTAAGTAAACATCAGCTTTTTTCCAGCGAGAGGAGACGGTCCACTCTATCCTGTGTGATCCATCACAGGGCGACGCCGCCATAAAAGTAATTACCTTTCTTTGGGCTATGGGGCCCCGAGGAACTCTTGTCCACTGAAAGCTGCTCTCATAAAACCACCATTTCACAATTGGATATCCGAGGAGTTATTTTCCCTCTGCTCTAACACATAACCCGTCACTGTGACTGCTCGGGCTGTGTCGGCCTGTCCGCAGCTTTATATACCTCACCCTGTTTGTGTCTCATAACTCCATTATGTTTTGAGAGCACGCAGTGTAACCGTTGTGCTGGGAGCAATAGTGGCCGCAACGATGTGGTTCGATTCGAAATGATCTTTTTACTCTCCTAATAACAACACCGATGAGAGATCCTGCACAACTCTAACAGCAAAAGCCATATCTGTACAGTTCTGTGAACGCAGCCCAGAGATATCTGTGGGACGCAAGCGAGCTGAGCTAAGAGATTAGCGGCCTAATTTGTTTGGACCTAGTTTGTAGACGGCAGACTCATTTTTACACAGATTATATCTTACGAGGTCTACATAACCACATTAGCACAGTTATTAATGATGGGTTACCCCTGCCTTGCTTTTGACTGTCTGCCAGAAGCTCCTCTAAGACGAACTGATGTTATGGTTGGACCTGCTTGTTCACTTTCAGACGGAACGCCACGCTCCATTTCGTCCGCCGATGGAGTGCTGATACATTTAGCATAGTAAGCAAGAGCACTCTGTAGCCACGTTTAGAACGTCCAACGTTTAAGCAGCCTCAAAAACAACACCGACGCCATCAAAACAAAGGCCCGAAATACCCACCTCTCCTCGAGATAACCTTCTCGGCCTCGTTTGTACTCCAACTGTCTGGTTCCCGGCCAACAACTCGGCAGGGAATCATCTCGGGAGAAGCTGGAATGGCGTGGTGGCTCAACCGCCAGCATGATAACTTTTTGGCCGCTTAGCACAGGCTCTTTATTTGGTTTGATGGGCGGCAGCGGGAGGCAGGTGATGAGGTATAGATGGACCGTGGGCTGGCGAGGACCCTCAGGAGTTTGGGGGGGGGGGGGGGGGGGGATTTGGACGGTGCTGGTAGGGAGAGCGCCAGGCCGCTTTAGCACAGCGCCTGCCGGAGGGTTTGAGGCACATTAGTGAGAAGCAGAAGCATCTGCAAACTGAGCCACCCACTCCTCTCCACAGGGCCATATGGAGCAGGCAGGACGCTGAGCGCTAATTAATTTGAGCGCCGAGCATTCGTGCAACAAAGAGGGAGATGCTCTTCACTTCCATTCACATACATCCAAACACGCTATGCACTGTACCAATGAAAACGCAGGAAGAGTCCTTCTAAGTCAAAGGCTGGCTTTCCACTGAACGATCATTTGTAAGCACTGCAACAACTCTGCTCACACTGGCAATCTCTAGTGGTAGGTTTTCTGCATTTATCAGTACAACAACTGGTCATACGTGGGCAAATGTTTTTCAGTCATGTATATAATACATCATTGTGAAAATGTGTGTCTTAGAACATATGATCGTATGCAAAAGTCAGGGCATCGTTGGTCAAAATGCATATTTTCTTGATATTTTGAGTGAAAATAAGCACATTTTAATGCATAGTTACTATTTATTCCGTTAATCTTCATCCATTTAATCACCAAGAATGTCAACAGTGGGGGACATGCAACGTTAACTCACATTTTGCTTCTATTTATATCACTTCTTTTGTTTGCTGCCACACGTGTTTTTTTTGCCAGGAGTGGGAGGTGGCGGTCACTTGCCAAGAGCTTCAGCAATTGTTGCATTCACTGTTCATTTCATTGGCTATCTGTAATCTAACTGGGAGCAAGACCTTCAATGTAACTGACAAGAGTTTAGAATATACCTCTCATGTTGGACTGATGGCAGACTCATGGCTACAGTGACTCACTATCGCCTCTACACAAAAAGTGCAAAGTGGTTTTGCAGACAGGATGGGCTAGGGTTAGCTGGTTATTATTCACATTTTGTTGATCATTTTAGTCAGTTGGATTGTTTTAAAGCCAGCATTTGGCAAATTGCACCTTTCACATACTGGAACATTGTTTTCTCTGTGGAGGATATGCTAACTTAATTTCATTCAGAGAATTATTTGGCAGGGGCTGTTCAAATCTATCATTTGATTTCATATGTAATTATAGTGTTCCCATGTGAGAATTACCCACACATTTTTGAAAATGCAGGTAAAATCATTTTCCATTTTTAGTACAACATTTGGTTATAATCTTTTAAATGAATAGTCTATAATGTCACACTCTTTAAAGACATCTTAGTTATGGCATTCTCATGCCATTATTATGTAAATGTGGTGTTGGTAGAGTTGCCCAGCTTTTGAAACAAATAGACTACAATCAAATTCCTTTCTGCAGCATGTGGGTAGAATGACAGTAAAACATAGAGATAAGTTACGGAGCTTGTTATCATTGAGAAAGGCACATGACATCAATCAGTTTGCTCGACTATGGGAACAAAACAGGCACAAATGAAATATCGGCGTCTGTTGAGACAGAAAGCACACAAACCCTGATGTAGTTAACACGACAGCTGTAACCCAAGCGTCCCGGAAGCTTGAAAGACGGCTGCCCCCAAAAACATTGCTGTTTACTCTGCCTAGTATGCTTTGAAAAGCATAGGCCTTATTAGTACTTGTTTGTCCCTTAACTTTAAAAATTCCAGCAAATGACATGGGACTTAATTTGATACTTCACTCAGAGGCAGATGAAAGAAATGCAGTAATTACTGCAGACTGATTAACGGTTGTCAGTATCTGAGCTTTAGAAAATGGCAAGGCCAAAAAATGAAAAAAATAATAAATAAAAACACATATTCTGTGAATGCATATCAACCCCTGCGGAAACACCCCAGTGGACCAGATTTATTTGTCTGCCGTATTAAAGCCGGACTAATAAGAACACATTGCTAATGATTCGAGAAGCAGGTCTTATGTGTCGCTCTGACACGCACACCACATCAACAGCTTTGCTGCTTTTTTTCATCCTCTTGTGCTTTCATCTTCCTATTTTGTTTTTTGTGTAGCAGGAAAATTGGACCCTTTTCTGATATGGGACAAACAAATGTTTACTTCATAAATGCAGGAATTTTCTTTTTAATCATGTGAGTGGCAATCTGTAAATGCTTTCAAAGCACAAGCATACAGTGTTACTGCGTTAAATTATGCAAACACACCCATTGCACAATTAATGTGGTAAAAAACATGGTAAAAAAAATGGTGATTATATGAAAATTCATTTTCAAAAATTCTTCCTAATTGCTTTGAGTGAGATTCTAATCAGTTCTTTGCAATCCCATTATTACTAATAACACTTTTCAACACTTTGCCTTATTGTGATTTTATTGCCTTTAAGTTCACAGGATTGTATTTGATGAGTACTGGAGCAAATATAAGCAAGAACAATAATGCTGACCTACAGATCTAAAGCAGAGGAATATATACGCAGGAGATAATCTAAACTACTAAAACACTGAACATTTTTCTCTTTACATTTGTCAAATCCCTCTTGAAGACAAGCTGATCTCCCCAGAACCCTAAGCCCAGCAGCCTGAACCTGAGTGAAACCCAGAATAACTATAGTTTATGCAAGTCCCCCACTGGTACAACCCTTAGAGCAACTAAAGTCTTGAATCAGGAGCTCAGACAGGCTTCTGTTCCTCTAGCAACCCAAAACTCTCCATCCACAGGAATTGGAGAAGAGACTGGGGGATTTTCAGGGCACAGGCAACCCAAAGCTTACTGAGAGGTTATTGAGGCATATTCATTCTGGCATTGGTTATGTTTGCCAACTCTGCTACTGCTCTTTGGTGGAGCTGCTGAAATGGAATTGTTATAGTCTGGCATTGGCACTGAATGAGATTTTAATGAACAGTTGGTACATTCCTCTTCTGTCACGATTTCATAATTGCACAACTCCAAACTTGTTCCTGGGAGTTGCAATCCTCCCACACACTATAATGAACTTCTTCTCCATCATGTTCTTAATTTTAGCACTCTGTGTGTATCACACCCAGTAGATACACCAAATATTTGACAGGATAATGCAGGATAAATGCATTCTATGGCAACCTCAACACACTGGGCTGTGGAAAATAGGTTTAATATGTCACCTTTCATACCCAAACATGACCACCAGTTGCCAACAAGGGTGTTCAGCCCATGTCTGAATACTTAATGGCTCTTTCTTTAAGTGCTTAGACACTTTCAAGCAGTTGCAGGTTTTCCTGCTTTGGGAAGAGCCATCAGTGATGCCTATAGGCCTGATCTTGAAGAAAAGCTGTGTGGTGTCTTTTTTCCACCAAGCTCAGCTTCTGTATGATATTTTCATTCTTTGCATCCCCAAATCTCTCCTGCAGCCCTGTTTTTCTTTCCCCTTGTCCATTACCTCTAACCGATAACACACACTCACATCGCACATAAAAATGACCATTACTCTGTTTCTGTTAGCATTGCCTCATAAAGAATAAATCACCCATTTTAAAGGGCCCTCAGTTCTCCTGCCACTCTCCTCAGGAGGAAATGAGGGAGAGGGGCCTATTTATAGGAGTTAAGTGGAGAAATTTTACACATGCTTCATGAAGGGTCTTTGTACCGCTGGACATCCTTCAAGCTGCGCAGCTCGGAGAGCAGGGAGCCGTTAGCCACATGGACTAATAAAAAGCTTCATGCTGCTTTCTTTAACATGCTGCGAACAAGCTGGGCCCTAAGCAAGCTGAACGCTGCACTGCAGAAGTGATTAATAGGTGTACAGTATATTAGCGGCACCCAAAGGAGCTGTTCACTCCCTCCACCACCCACACAAACCCACCCACACACATGAAAAAAATATGCCTTCGCATGAACTGGGGGTGAATGTAGTTACACCAGTGAGATGATTTCAAGGTAGTCATTTTACATTTTATTAGTGGTCAGTTTCTTACCACAGCACTGCTCTTAGCTGGATGTTTTTGCATCATGGAACACTCTGAGCAGTGACACTCATGTGTGAAAACACTGCTAAATGCTCGTACCGGCCCAATGCACACTGCCATAGCACTACCAGATCATTGTCACTATTGTGTTAACAATGTCCCACGCCCCCAAATAATATCCAGTCAAGGTGACTGACAAACAGAGTTGGAATTATTTGTCCTCACCTAATGGGACTCGACTGCTAATTAAATTTAAGCCTATGCTAACCCATTTAAGCCTAATGGCAATAAAGTTGACCCAGTGTATACCTGCCCCCCACCCACATTTCTTCTATTGAAATCTTACAAAACTTGAGACTCAAACATGAAACATTACAAATGTAGGCTTCTAGTGTTTACAGGTTCAAATCAGTGTCACTTGTATATCAATGAGTGTAAATTAACAGGGACAATTTGGACACCAATGGGTTCATGTTGAACTGCTGATTATTGTATTTTATATTGTTTTATATTTTATGTATCCATGTTGTAATGCTTCAGATTGGCAATATATAGTAGGTTCCCATCACCACACCCCTTTCTGAGGGAAAACGACCCACATCAACAGCAAAACGGAGAAAGTTAATCTTTTTTTTCAAATTTGAACTTTGAGCTAACCATATAAATGAATGATGCTATACAGAGAATTGCTGTGTGGCTGGTTGTACTAACAGCAAATTCAAAAATGCTGATCTTAGGTTTGTTATCCTGTAACTTCCTGGTTGAGCCTCAGACTAGATGACCAGGCTAACATAGATAGGTCAGTTGTCAGAACACACTGCTAATGCTAGCTAGCATACTATTTGTAAAACAGGACTGAAAATGAACATATTTCACATAATTATCAATAATATTTCTTGTAATATTACAAAATATTTAAAGTAAAATATTTTTACTTTGAAAAGTATTAGCACTTGTAGTCACTGGTGATTTGTTTACCTGAAAACAGATGTGCAGGTAGGACACCTCTGGACATTCAGTGGGGTTATTTTCATTTGACATAGTTTACATATGAACCCATGACACAAATTTATTTCTGGTGGTTTTGTTTTGTACTGCTATTTTACACTGCTGTCATTTGTTTCCCCTCAAAAAGGGTCGAAGCTGTGTTTCAAGCCAAAGCTCCCGGATGTGCTGATCTGATGTTTGGTGGCTATCATGCTGTCACTACATGGTAACCGGCTTCATCATGTCAGGGTTTATTTAACACTTTGGGGGTTTGGTCCATTATGGGTCCATTCAGGTCAGTTTTTAAAAGACTTGCTATGATCAGGTCAGTTTGAAAAACATGATGACGTGGTTCAGGTCAGGTTGGGTTTGGACAGGGCTGTATTCAGGTTTGGGCAAACAGTTTGGACTTGATTAATTCTGTACATTAGGTCAGCTACAGTTTGTAATTGCACACCAATTCAGTGAACCTATAAGGAGTAAACTTATAAGGAGCTTAGGAAGTTGTTTGAGGTTTCTAAGAAAGTGGACACAGAGCATATATACAAACAGGTGATGCTGGTTCTGAATGAATCTCACAGCATCATTTAGTATCATTAGTTATAGGCAGATGCAGCAGATGAAATGAGTTGAATGCAGGCCCTTTTCCACATGCTGCATAACTGCTAATGTCTTTCTGCTTTTCTTTGTTGAGTCTTATGGAGTCATGGGACTTAGACTTGGGTGTTGGTTTCTCAGAGGCTGTATCAGAGCAGCAGACAGTGTTTATTTTTACAGTCCTAGTGGTGTTTGATAGGAAAATGAGTTTATAATACAGCTCTGAGAATAATGAGTTACAACGCTGAATAAGTGATACAGCCCAGCTGTCGCAGAGATAAGTTTATGTCAGTTTATGTCGGTGATGATGTGCCTTGTTTGTCATGCAAAGAAACACACATGTATACACAGACACATATATACACAATGTACTTGGCTAGAAATTAGGCTTGACAGTGCATCTGTTGAATCATTCTGCAACATCATGAACAGTGAGGCCGGAGGATTTGGAGCACCTTGGGTCTCTTACTTGTGTTTCTGCTTTTGCTAAACTCTTTAACAGTGTCCACAACACACTTAATGGCCAACTCTGATGTCTGATGAAATTTGTCGTTAAGGTACAGTTTGCCAGACGTTTTTATGGTAAAGTTTGCCAGATGCCTTTACGGTAAACTTCACCGGACATTTTTACGGTAACGTCTACCTGATGTTTCTGAATGTTTTGTGAGTTATAGCTTACCATCTGTAATTAATTACTCCCGAGACCAACGCGCTCGCCTGGTCTTTCCAGACTACATTATGAGAGGCTCAAATAAATCAATGCATATTTAGAGAACATATGTTACTGGACCGGGGTGAGTTAGGGGCCCTGGGTCCATTAATAAATTGAGAAAGTAAGGATTCATTACTGTATGGATGTCAAGCACCCTGCCATGCAAATGATGAAGTAACACAAATGCTTGTGAAAGCAGCCTGGTGCTCGTGCATCATCGAGCAGGTTACTTAAGGAAATTGACCTGCATCATTGCTATGCGATGCCACAAACATAGTCATGTGAGTGACCTATCCATTTAGAAATCATAAACTGTTTTCAATACAGGCATGCCAATGCACAAATATGTGGCATACATTATGTCAGGGAATATCTATTAGATTTCCCATTGATATAAGGCTGTGGAGGTAAGAGGCGTCCCATTCCTTTGACGAATGCCCATTAACTTCCACAGGATACTCCTAAATGGCCTTCTTTAATTGGCCCTTGAGGCCACCGCACCAATTAATAATCAATGGTGTCAAGGGGACCAGGTCCGGCCTGTGTTTAAAGCCATAAATTACAGCATTATATTCATATTTATTCTGAATACGTCTTTGTTGTAATTGGCATGTTATTAGACTGAGGGGCTTTTAGTCCGCATCAGAGTAATTCAATTAAAACGTGAAATATAGATCCGTCTTGGATAAACAAACAAGTCGGCTGTAATATGACAGAAATGCAGAGAACCGTCTGGTTAACTAGCTCATTATTCTTGGCCCTCCTTCAGTGGAGAACGGCGAGTTTGGGGCTACGAGTCGGGATGTACAGGCTAAGAATATAAAGACTCCTCATCAATCTGCCCCCTCCCACTGCTTTGGCTGGATAATCACAGTGGCTGACACTAATGGTGAGGTACCAGAATGGCAAAAAAATATACATAGAGAGAGAGAAAGAGAGAGGGAGGGGAAGAGTGAGAGCACATCCTTGCGTCTTTAACTGCTGTATTCAGTCTGTGGATTATCCTAAGCTCCTTTACTTATCTCTAAGTGGAATTTCCAGCATCAGTCATGATAACACAGCGCGCTCTGGCTAGCTTGCTCTAAAAGCCAACTACCCCGACACTAAAAATGAAGGAGATACTTCAGGAATGTTTGCTTTATTTCTCAGCCACGTACATTGTCCATCACCACCTCTCAAAGCGTGACCCATAGCGTGTTCAGACCATGATGTCCAGCATGTTTGGATACCACTGACATTCCTACCTTGTAGATTGTTGGGCGAATAAAATGTCGCTTGACGGAAATACGACTTTCAGTTTTCAGCCAAATCACCACAGTCTAGGGCCGCTCTTACATCTTTTGTCTCTTTATCATGCGAAGTCCTGGCCTAGCCCACAGAGCAGCTTGTGTTTGTCTAACACTAATAAAGATAATGTGAACAACATGCTTGACTTCATTTTGTTTTCACAAGTTGTACCGCGATGTGTTGCTTGGCTAACGCAGACGATGTATGCTGCCAAGTACACGGTGGATGTCAAACATATATATAGGCCTGCAATATTACCTACTATGTGTTTTTCCCTGCAAATTCAGAACTGGCATGCTGTGGTGTAAAATACTGCAGCTTTAGTTCTCAATAAAACTGAAGACAACAGTAAGGCTAAACTGACATTAAGTACTCTAATAAAATATTTGGGTTGTGCTCTGAGTGAGATTATATAACTTGAGTAAGTGGAAAGTTAGTAGACACCCAAATATTTATTTATTAGCGCGTATAGGCCTCGCTAGACGTAGGGAAACGGTGGCAGCAGCTGCTGAGGGGAATGAATAACAATATTTTATGTTAGATCGAAATCGGAGAATGCTGGCAGAGCCGGGTGATTTACGGCTTTTAGAGAGGTGGAGGGTGGGGAGAAAAGGGGGCTGCGGAGATTTATCATTTCCCTGAACTTTTTACAAGAGGCTCGCCTTCTCCAGAAACAACAACACAGGTATTTAACCTGCTCCGTGGCAGCCTCGCGCCGAAAACCGATATTACTCACCCAGGGAGTGAGAGAGCGTTTGTTTATTTTCACGTTTTGCTAAAATGACCAAACTATCTCTGCCGGGTTTTCCAGTTGCAGTGGTGGATGGTGGTGTGCCAGAAGGCAGCCTGATGAAAGAGGTTCACCCAGAGGTTACAGGCAGCAGAGGAGGCCTGCGCTCATTGGGACAGTTTCAAACCATTGTCTTCCAGAATGGGGATTATAGGCCTAATAAAAATGATTACAGTTTAGCAGTGCGTAGCTTCACCTCACAAATGTACCTTGTATTCTTCTAGTTTTGATTTGCTAATGTAGGCCTATTTTTCAACTTCTAAATGCTAACCAGTTTCTGCTATCATACACTAATACTACAGCTAGAAAAAGATACGTCTTTACCTCTTCTTTCCAATTTGCTGTACTTTGTCCAGAGGCTATTACTGTACTTTGGTAATGTACACTCATCATCAAAAGAATAGTTGCACGCAGAAGGAATCAATCGACAGGAATGAAATTTGGTGGCTGGGTTTGACATTGTGAGACATACAAATTATTCAAGTTTCACGCTCGGCTGCACATGTGACATTAGCAAGGACAGGCCTTTTTGCTGTACCTGTGTGACCCAACAGTTATGATCGCAGACATTCACCGAGCACTGATGCCCTCCATGAGTCATTCTTCTGGTGCCAGTACTTTTGGCGCCTGCCCGACGCAGGACTACATGCACGCAGACCGTTACAATGTCTGTCCCTAACACCATGTGAACATCGCCAAAGATTACCTGTCATGAAGAGACTCAGAATGGCATCTTCAGTGACAAGTCACGCTTTTGTCTTGGTGGAGATGACCAATGAATCTGTGTGCAGAGGCGCCTTGGTCAGCACCAAGATGAGCGGTTTGTTGTCACACGTCCAAAAGGCCTGGTGTCACTCCACCTCCACCCCTAACACAAAATCTACAGGAACTGTGTAAGAATATTCAAGCTGCATGGATCATTGCAGGACACCATTAGAAACCTATACAACTCCATGCTGAGACGTCTGGCATGTTGCATTAGCAAACATGGCGGCCCGACATCGTACTGAGAGACACTAATTGTGTATGTGCAGCTCAATAAATATTGCCCATATCAGCCTAAATTTGTCATAATTTATTGTTCCTGGTAAACTTTATCTTCCCTCTGAGTAACATTGCAATTTGACACTCCCTTCTGCATACAACTTTTTTGTTGTTGATGAGTGTATTATCTTATTTTACTTTGCTAGTGTTAATACTCATCCAAAGTTAACACCATGTGCCCAGGAAATCACAACTACAAGAGATATCTTCACTTATATCTTCTTTACATTTCTTTACAGATTTTCCCAACACCCTGTACCTTTAGTATGTACTTTATGTAGCATTTTACTTTGTATTGTATTTTTCTTTTGTGGTGTTGTTGCTAATAATTACCCACTTTCAGCAAAGCAAAATCAACTGGTACGTTCACTTATTCTTTCTCCATATCTTTCCAATATGCCATGCTTTGTGTGCACTTCTAGTATTGCTTTATTACTCCGCTAACACAGTTTTGCTAATGTTAATAACATTCCAATTTCAGCAAACTCACTCTGATCGCAGCAAAAAAACACTAAAAGAACTACCTTCACACTGCACTTAGACGATAATTGAAATTCATTGGAGATAAAGACTTGTTTGGGATGACAGCTGCAGCAGACAACACAATCGGGTGGAGTGTTTTTAAGGCCTGGAGTTGGAAACATTAGCAGCTGTCAGGGCCTGCCGGAGAGAATTCGCATTACAGCAAACTCTATTTGGTAATGGAGAATTCAATTAGGGATACTCGGCGAGCGGCCTTATTTCCCAGGGGTCTTAGCGGAGAGGCAATATTCAGATTTCATTGTCAGCGACTCACGTTCCCTGCACAGCGAGACTCGCATCATCATCCAATTGGTTGAGTGGAAACATTTAATTTTTTTTTCTTCTAGCTGAACTGTAATGCAAGTTTTAACTTGCAGAGACTCAGCATTCTTCCCAAGCGGCTTACTTTTCAGTCATTAGTTGTGAAATATTATGTATTTACCAGCTCTGGAAAAACACTGTCCTTCATATGACTGAATAAAATCTCCTCTTTCACAGAAAGTAGAGTACAAATTGTCACCATGAAGAGAGTTTGAATTAAAATCATGTTGAGGTCATGAGGGAGATGGGGATTGATTTAGAAAAGCCGCCATCTGTCACGATCAAAGTCTACAGCACTGAAATCCGAACATGGGGACTGCATAAATTCAGTGTTATGAATCCACTCTGTTTATGGAATTAAAAAGTCTTCGCTACACCTGTCCTGTCATGAAACTCGATCATCACTTGACATCTTATGGAGCGATACTACTCCACTGATCCAGCGGCCACCAGGGTCAGGACGGGGCATAAATTCAACCCCTTAAAGACTGAGATGCAGCCGAATCAACTGACAGCTTAACAATTTGTGCATAAACCTCCATTACTTCCAAGGCCAAATGCATGACTACTACGGAAAGCCTGGGAGAAGCAAATTTGCTCCCCCTGGATGAGATTTCAAAGGGTGAGTTGACAACCAGACGAAATCCACAGCAGATGATGCTGGACGCTGCACGACAGGAGTTTGCCTGGCCTATCAAGGAACTTCAGCAGCGCATTCTGGGTCATCCGAGACCTCTAGAGGCATTGCTTAATTCAATCTCTTCCTCAATCAATTATCTCTGATTTAATCAGAGAGCCGCATGTGGGTGGAAAAGTGCTTAGGTTCAGCCTTATATGTGTCCAATCTCTACCAACTCTCACAGGCTTCTTACAGAGGCATCAGATAAAGCCCAAAGTGCCCGAAGGAACCCGTGACTGGGACAAAAGTGAATGTGTGCATCAGATAGCCCCTTGACATACATATTAAATGACAAAAGACGTGCCATGGTCGGACATGCTCTTAAGATTTATTCCGAAATCCAAGCGGATCACATAGCCATCCCAAAGAACTATAAACTCACTCTTCAACTCCTGACACCACATATATTATGCATGGAGCTTTGCTCACTTGCTCGCCCGCTGCTTCTGCGTTCTCTTCACAAACACGTCCTGACAACAGGTCAGATAATATTTGATCACTTTTTTTTTCACGCATGCCAACGTAATCAGACCTGGAATACGGGTCACTGGGCACAGCTGAGGAGGACCACTCTGCTGGCATGCTCGTTTCCTCTCTTTCAATGACAAAGAGAAAAGACTCTTTAACCCAGTCTAGACTTCTTATTCTTGCGTTGCTGTAAGTACATTATCTTACTTAATACATTATAAGTAATTATGCAGTTAGGGTTAAATATGAAATATATAGAATATTAAAAATTAAATATGTAGTAAAGCAAAAACATTGACTTTCAATTTACATTCTGTAGTTTTTAAATATCAAAAAATAACAAAAAAAGGAACAAAAAAAAGATAAAACAAGATTATATACGCAATAACTTCTTTTTATTACATCAAAGACATGATAAAATATCTTCTATTCTTCTTAAGAACACAAATGTGGTGTCGACTGATAGTTAAGTATCTGAATTTTTTACCAAATTGGACTACTTTTCTGGCCCTTCCTCATTTTTTCAGTTTTTTTTATCTCTCTTGTTTCCACTCCCTTCTGTTTTTTCCCCTCTCTTTCCTATGTCTGTTCACGCAGCCATATCCCTCCACAGCTGTGAGATATAAGATATGAAAATGCCTGATGAGACTGTTAACTCTTGGAAATCTGGAGATATTGTTGTCGTTTGTTACCTGTTCAACTTACATGATGTACTTAAAACGATGTAATGATGCGATAAATTAATTACATATGATCACATAATTAAATAAATCTGCTGACAATTTATATTGTGTAAATATATTATATTATAACAAAATTATTATTTTTTTGTATCAAAATCTAAAAAAATGAAGCATGATATATCTTTCCATGCACCAAATTCAAATCATATTAAAATATCTCCTCTTCAGTATCAGCTCAGAAACTGCACTTTAGACGTATAACTTCTGCTCTTGTTTCATTGAGAAATCACATGAGCATGAAATCATTTAAACAAATATGGAGGCGAAATAATGAATACAAAATTTCAGCATGCTTTTGTTATCATATATGATCACCACAATTCTTCAGGGTTAGTGAAGAACCAGCGGTGGCTGCTGGCGAAGTGCTTAGTCCGGATCTTTTCTTTCTGGTTTTTTTTTTCACTAACCCTCTTAGGAGTTTCAGCATCGCCCCCCGACTGAGGCGGTGCCCTTCACTCCAACTGTGCCCGTTCGCTCATTAAAAAGCGGGACAAAGTTGGTGGCAAAAGTCCTTTGTAGTGATGTTGGTTCTTTTTTTCCTTCTTTTTCTCTCTCCCTCTCTCTCTCTCTCTCTCTCTCTCTCTCATCCTGGCAAAAGTTTTTGACTGAAGCTGTTTTTTTTTTTTTTTTTTGTCAAGAGATGTGGTAGGGGACACAACAGCGACCATATGTTCAATGTGACCCTCATTATTCTCAATTAGGGCAGCCATCCATGGAATGGTCTTGCTGATAAGAGCCCATAACACCTTCGGAGAGGATGGCGCGCGTGTCCCTCTTTGGTCGGGCGGGAGGCGGCCGGGTTCCTGGAAGGCGTACAGGAGAGATCGGCCCACCGCAGGGTGTCGCAATGGATGACTTGATTGAGAATAATGGGGGTCACATTGAGCAGCTGATGTAAGGGAGCTAACCTTATGCCTACTCACTAATGACATTACCAAGTTGGCAGCGCCATTCTTCTTTTTCTATGGGACGCAATACGAGAGCCGCATTTTGTGTGGGGTGGAGAGAGATCGCGCTGCATGTATTGGCTCCACTGACTTTTGTTTTCCACTCTCCATAAATTGTGAAGATTATCTGGCAGGTCAGCGCTAGTGACATGAAAGGGTCACACTGTGTTGTACAACCCCATTCTTTGTTACAGTATTTGTTAACCTATGTATTGGAACATTCTGATAAATGTAGATAAGTTCATAGTATAATTGTAATTTACACAGCGAGATAAACATCACTGAGCTATTTAATTAGGTTCTTCTAAATACAATATTACTATTATTAGCATGACGATCTGTGCATTAGAGCTTGATTCATATCTGATGGTACTCTGTCTGTCCTCCTCGTATTGATCCCAGCAGCTCTGTGCAGCTGGTATCCAGCTTTCTCCGCTTAGCCTGCCACATTTACCATCTCTGTCAAGATGGGAAAATCCAGCATGACCGTGTCTGTTTCTTATCAGAATGGCTGAAGGTTTGTAGGGGCACGAAAGGAAACAATCCTGCTTCACTGGGACAATTAGTCATTTGATATTTGACCATTTTTATTTTTAAATGTTTATTGTATAACATTTTTCATCCTGTAAAAGTGTCTGTACATCATCTGACTATGTTTCTGTTTTGTTCTACAGCACTTAAAGTTAATTACAAAGGTTCACTTAGAATAAATTATATTTACCTAAGCCTGAACTGAATCTCTTTTCCAGAACTAACTAATAGGACAGAGATCCAAAAACCTACTATTATGGTCATTCACTCTAAAATAATGCGCTGGGATATTCAGAATATGTATTCAAAATACAGAAACACATATGCAAAGTCAGTGCAAGTTACATTTTGAAAAGGCAGTATTTAGAATACAGTTATTTTTTTATGTGTTGTATATTTTTATTTTTATTTATTTATTTGTCATTTTACTTCATTAGAATATACAAGAATGTGGTTTATTCAGGGCTGGGGTGTTGCCATTCTATCTCCAGTAAAGAGGCAGTGCAGAGCCCACCCATGGCTTCTCCTTGTATTTACCAAAGTGTCTTGTCACTATCTGCCTGGGAGGGAAATTAAGGCTATTAATGCTGTATCCTAGAACTGTAACCAGACTTGCACTGGACAAACACTCCAAATAAACCAAGATTCTGTATCCAGTGTCATACCTCTCATCACTTGACATTGGCCAAAGAAAATACAACATATGATATTGTTTATGAGAATACTTTTGGGTTCTTACCCACTAAAAATCACACCTTAAAAAAAGCCATAAATTCTTAACTCTTTTGAAAATCAGCACACAGCATGTTGCAAGCTCGTTAGATGAATTCATGTTAGATAGACTCTCAAGAGAAACTCAACACTTGATGTCCTGCTAAAACCTAAGTAGACTGATAAATCAATCTGATGATTTATCTCAGCTTTATTGAGCTCTTCTGAGGTATAATTAGTCTTCTCAGTAGTGGACATAGTCATATCCTGAGCACTGGTGTTGTGCTAGACTTATGCATTGGTGATGTTGCATGCTTGCTATTACCTGAAAATCACATAGCTACTCACGTTACACTAAACATTTGCCATGGTATATAGGTAATTGTTTATAGAAAATACTACTAGAAATATTTTTTTTTCTAGCATGGTGACTTTAGCAAAAGTGGAACAGTATGAATTAGCAAAACTAAAACAATTACAATTAAAAACAGTCTATAAGCAGTCTATAAACAATCCATAATAAACAAAATCTAAATAACGTTCAGTGAAATTGCTAATTATTTACATTTAGGAAGCTTGTGGCAATTCACAAAAACTCAAAAAGCACAAGTATACATTATGCGGCTCCGCTGGTCCATTTAAAAGTGTTCCACTTTTGTGGAGTTCAGGGGATTGTAGGAACAGCAGTGGACTAAGGCAAATGATGAGAAAAATATTAAGTTAATTTAGTTTAAAGATGAGAACATTTTTCATAAAACATATGACATTCAAGAGAACCATTAACAATGATAAACTTCAGAAAAAGAGTAAATGTGTTCTGAATATGATACTTTTAAAATATTTTTGTAACGTGTGTGCGATATACCACCTGGTATTTAGGGGTGTCCCATGTTGACAGCAAATGCGAAAACAATTGTTCTATTGGAAATGCTGTTTTCTAGTTTTGGTAGTGTAGTCTTCTATGCATTAACTGAGATCTTGCACATCTTACAGACTGTCTTTAGGAAATTCAGATTTAAAAATATGCTGTGTTTTTATAAATATCCCAGCCACACCTAACATTGCTGACCAGATAGACCAATCTACTACAGTTAAACCCTGAAGCAGACCAGTGCTGCATCTCTAGTTAATTAAGAATATCAAAGATTGCTCAACACACTGTGGGTAAAGCAGCAAAACCGTGGCCTTTCCACTTTCCCTTGATTTGTATATGAGCGTCTGTTTACTCTAATGAGCAGCATAACATCATAATAAATTAATTTAATGCCCTCCCAATCCCCCATCCCACACACACAAATTTTAAAGTTCAAGAGGTTAATTAGGGGATCCCACACCCCACTGTATTTCACACCTTGATTGTACCGGACCATATTATTGAATGCAATGGGGAGAGTGCATTCAGTATTCGGTCATCACTTCTTTTTCAAAGTATTCTGCCAAACTCTTGTTATTGATGACTAATTTTGTCAGAAATGATGAGGCCCAATATTCAAGAGTTTTATTTCACACTTCTATAACTTAAGAATGACTCAATTACTTTGCTTTGTAGTTTGTAGTTTGCTTTGTAGAAATGTAAGAGGTCAAATAATAACATCTCAAGGTACCTGCCAGCTGAGATTCCCCGAAATATCAAGGAATTACATTTTAACCATGATCTGATGAAGTTATTTTCAGTAATATTGCTCTTCTATTAAAAACTACAAAACCTAACCTGTATTACGGAAGATCGTTTTTCAAGAACCTCCTGAATCAGACTCTACTCTACAAACTCTACAGTAAAATCCCTCATGGTAAGAAAACAAAGAGAAATGTGAAGAAGCGTGATCTTTGGATGCGGACGGTGATGGCAGTTTGTCTGAGTTAGAAACGGTTCGGTTGGACCCAAGCAGACACACTCCTCTCCTGTGACCCTGCTAACCATAATCAAACTCCTCTGTAGAGCTTAAAAAGGACACGGGCCATACAAGTTTGAAATTGATGAGCGCGCTGCTACAAGTTCATGACTTTGACCCACAGGGCATTTGATCCCTTGACATTGAGTTTATTTTTCCAAAAGCTACAGCTTGATATTCCAGCACTTAATTTAAGAGAGCAGTTAAATCACGGGGGCCATAATATGTCAAGCGATCCCACTGGTAGTCAGGCGAGCGGGGGCCAAACAGTAGGTAATGAAAAAGCTATGATTGCTTTTCTGTCCCACCAAATGACAGTTATCACCTCGATGACCTGCTCGGGGCTGGGCCCATCTAGAAATGACACGCTAAGGCATAACGTCATCTAACGGGGTAGTTACAAAAATCAATACAAAACCCATTTCAAAGATACTCGGCGTGGGCGAGAGAGGCCCCCTCGCCGACGTTCATTTATTGAATAGGCCTAAGGGAAGAAAAACACAAACTTTTTTTTTCTCCGCTCCGGCCCACATCACCTCTTCAGCTACGGGGGTCTGAGGCACGCAAGGCCGATACCAATAATCGTATTCACAGTCTATTACTTAAACCCTCTGAGGGTTAGCGGGCTAAGGGCATTTCAGTCCTTTGCGTCGCTCCATCTGCATCCCTGATACCGTTAACGAAGCGTCAAGATTGAGAAGAATCCTTCTTCGTCCAGCCCCTGTCCCCTGGAGGAATCAATAGCAGCGCTCTGAAAACACATGTAGGCTGAGCGGCTGAAATCTGCAGCTGTCTGCTCGGACTGGGAGACCTTACCATTCCTTATTCTGCACTGATTTGTTGTCGATATGCAATCAAGTGCGAGAAGGAGGGCACTTCTTTGTGAGGGCAAAGACGCTAAGGAGTGTAAAACCAGCTAAATGAGCTGGACACACATCAATCCAGACAGGCCCCATCACCCTGTCCTGATGAAACAGTCCCAGACGCAGATGGCTGCAATATATAGATAGTAACTCCAGGGGTGAAATCTAAAAGGGGGGAAGGGAGTTTTGTCCTTCCATTGTTGAAAATAAACAATCGCCCCTCATATAAGGCTAATGTATAAATAATAAAAGAAAGCTAAAATGCATTACATCATGCACAACAGAAGTTTTCAAACTTCTTATGGATGCAGCTAAACTTTGAGATGGAAGTGGTGTTTGGAAGTTCTAAGATGCCATGCAATGGAAAACTGTTTGTGCATTGCATGCAGCTGGATAAGAAGAGTTTGGCACATAGAGTGGACATAATGAAACCTGTTGTCTCCTGCTTCAAATACAAACTTTGCATTTATAAAAAAAGGACAGTAAAACGAGCCAATTCCAAAATCCAGACCTGTTACATAACAGTCTTGACCTTTTAATATTTTGAATAACAAAATGATGACAGCTTATAAAAATGGCAGACTGTGCAGAGCTGTACCTGTAGGCTGTGAAGGGAATGCCAGTACTTCTCATACGCTTCCCAAGGAACCAAACTGTTGAAGCCAGGTTGCCTTATAATGGCAGATTCGTAGTGAGCTAACAGTTTTAACTCTTAATTGTTCTTGTCGTGTGAGCATCATCGTGTCTCATTGTAAACCAGAAAATCAGAGCTAAGCTCATCAAATTATTCATGAGCTCACCAAAAACAGGAAAATGGCTAATTTCTTCTAGGGTCAATTCATAGGGTTGTAAATTGCATGTAAGATTATGGCAACTTGTTTGCTACTTAACAACTGTTTGCTACTTAACGCCAACTCATGATACTGTAGCCACAGGTCTAAGTTTATACTACACCTAATGTTATTATATAGATACAACATTATTATTAAACAGCACTTTTGAATGTATCATCAGAGCAAAAAGTAGCTAGGTACTCTCTCTTGTGATTTAAGCTGGAGGAGGTGATTTTGTAGGAAATGTAAAGTCACTTCCCCAAAAACACATGGGCGTACACAGTCTGACTAATCCTGGAAGAGGTGTTGAAGAGAAGTGCACAATACGTTGTGGAAGGAGGAATCCTACCTAATCTCATAACTACAAATAAACTCATCACTTCATTTCTAAAACATCCCATTCAGAGCCAGTGTAAACTAACAGAAGATAAATACTGTAACGTGAGCTATTTCAACATGCTCTGCTTTACTTTCAAATTTGGCAAGGACCCAACAAAACCTACGGCTCACAAAACCCACCCATATTCAGGCTCTTCAACATAAAAGTCCTTGTGAAAGTGAACACTATACAGTTGGGCACTTCTTTTTTTTCAGTTTGAACTACTTACAACACAGCATGGCATGCACATGCAGACAGATTTCATACAAGATAACCACAACTAGCTTGCTTACACCTATAGCTTAGCTGTATGACGGACTCCACACAGGCGCAAATATGAGTACACGTGTAGAGCACGCACAGTGGGCAGGTTGTGAGGTAGATAGACAGACACGTAGGCCATCCAGTCATTTTATTTGATCGAGATGAAATGATTGGATGTGGATTTCACAGTCCTGTGGCCCTTTTTCCTGTTATTGTCAGTACGTTTGATTTATTTATTGCTATTGGGATCAAAAGACCATTATTTCCAAAATAAAAAAATATATCTAAACATCTAAAACATGTGATCTACTCCAGCTTTAAGGTACAGTGTAATGTCATTTGACTGGTGCATTCTCTACTGCAGTTGTAAGCAGTGGGGCAACAGGTAACCTACCCAGCAGAAACGTGTGCTTGGAAATATAAAAAAGTTACAGCAAAATGCTGAAAATTATGTTTTATATACTTAAGAATAACCCGGAAAAACACTAATGTTGCTTGTATAGCTGCAAGCACCATCATATTTTCACCGCCCCTAACCCCCCGCCCCCCCAAGCGCACACTCATAAATGAACAGTTCACCCTTGTGTGATGAACAATAGTGTTGGTCATTGTCTGCTCATCCTAACAGAACTTTGGCACAGAGTAGAGATGTTTTTCATGGTAATCCAGTGTGTACAGCGCAATCTTAGACAGAGGAGAAGATCTTCATCACAAAGAGACTCAGCTGGTCAGTGAAGTTTGGGCAGCTATATACACCATGCCTTTTCCATTTGTTCTGCTTGTTTCAGGGGACTAGCATGTCCACATCACCAGAGCACCTCGAAAAATCCTAAAGTGACTGAACATCCTCGACTCTGAGCTCAAGCAGCTCAAGTATTGCACCACTATAATAATGTAACATGTACATAATGTGCAGTTATCCTTAAGAGGCGGGGATTTCTCTGACTGACAAGATCAGTTTTCTGAACACAGTGTAAAAGATTATTTAAAGTGTTGTATTTTAATGGATGTGTAATGTTGCTTTTATTTAATTGTTACATTTTGCTTAATTATGTTACATTTGCTTAATCTGTTACATTTTGCTTAATTATAATGAAAGAGTTTATTTGATGTGAATAAAGTTGTTGTTTTTGTGCAGTATTTTTCATAAAGTTGGTATATTTACTAATGTATTGATCTACATTAGTTTCTTTGTTTGAACGGGAACTTATCTTGCAGAGAGGAGGAGTTTGTACATAGAGAAAGAACCCCTGTTTCAATATTTTTAGCTGCAAATTTGATTGTTTCTTATTTTGCGCCCGTACAAATGCTCATATGCCTATGACAAGAATTCATGTTCAGCTCCTTGATTTCATATTATCTTTCCCTACAAATACACACATAGCATTTCCATTCACAGTGATACAAACACTGCAGCACTCGGAGTGTCTCACACTTCGCCCTGTAATTCAAAAAGCCAGAGAAACATGGATTGCATCGGTGGAAAGGGAAAAAAAATGTAAATTTAGCTGCGACATGCCACCGGAAACGAATAGCAATAAGGGGATTGAATGCATTTGTGAAGTATATTTAAGTCTCTGACACAGCGCTGCGGACGTACACGTGCTGAAGTTTTCTATTTTGCAAAAGCTACGGCTTGTGATAACCTATTACGGGACATCGCTCTTCTCTTCTGCCGCGAAATGGTGAGAAGAGTGGGAAAAAAAATTCCATCAGATCCTTCCATCGGAAAATGTAATACAGAAACAAATCATGGCTGGAATTGAAAAGTCACCGTCTTATTCTGCCCTAATAAGTGTCTGCCAAGAGGCCTAAGTGCAGACGTTGGGGAGTACGGCCCAACTCTTCTTACAGTATGATCAGCTTTGACATCTGCTCTGGCTACAGATGGACTACCTCTCTACCTCGTCCTCCTTTTTCTCTCTTTTTTCTTCTTTTTTTTTACTCCCTTGCTTTTTTTCATTTCCTCCATGTGTCTTTGTTTGCATTTGTATAGCCACACAGGGCACAGATGCAGGTTGCAACAAAACAGAGGGTTCAAAAAGATGCAAATACCTGCAAGTCTTGTGTACATCCGTAAATGTAATCACAGTATTACATAGTTAATTACATACAGTCTAAGAAATGAAATCACTCTGCTGTTGGTTTTAATCAGTTTTTTTGTTGACTTTACTTAACAAATTTATGTAAGCCTAGCCACATTGCTGTCGATTGTAAGTTACCATGCACCCTAACGCTGAGTGTAATTCTGTGACAACTCAGTAGCACAGTAGTAACCTAACACACTTATGTATATCTAACTTTTTTCTACTTTAATTAGTAGAACATAACAACATTAGATTGAATATTATACATACAGTAAATGATCCGTCCAGTTACTTAAAACTTGTGTGTGAATTACTTTAATTCTTCACATAATACTCAAAAGAGCATCTTAAAAGCTACTTACACAGCTGCATGGAACCACATGCATAACATTTGTAATTAAATCCAACATTTCATTTTTGGTTAATACATGAAAATAACTCATCAAGTTAATTAGAATTTACTCAAATCACTTTAGTGTGACTTGAATTTGTTAAGTAAGTTGTTCACAGTCAAGTAATTTTAAGGCTACTTAACACAGTTGCATAGGACGAGTTGGCATAACATTTTTAAGTAAATCCTACATTTCATTTTTTAGAGTGTAACAAGCTAGTGTATGTAAATACATTTGTGTTCACTTTTCATTTGTACTTTTTTCGATTTGTTTCAATATCAGTAATAAAAATAAACATGACAAAAAAAGTAGAGAATGGATTTTTCTTTCAAAAAAGGAAAACTGTACACATCGCTATCTAATGTTGTTACATTATATCACATTATACTAATATTACTAATTTTAAACCAATTGAAATCAATATTAAACATCTCCTCCTGCACTTACAAATGGAAGACTTACAAATATGGCCCTGATTGAAAGTTATAATAGAATGACACTTATGAAATTGCAATGCTTTTTAAAGTATTTCAATAAGGTTATTTATTGAATAATATCTCTCAATCGTCATTAGCATTCAAGGTGACTTCCCATAGCTCTACTTCTCCTTAGCTGGGTCATGCTGGTTATCTTGATTTCCTGTGATCCTCCTCAAGCTCTTGCACACCGAACACAGCGCTTTACTGGTAAACAAGCTGTTAATGTTGTTTTCTCACTTGTGAACACTGATTTCTTTGTAGGTTTGGTTTCGAACAATGTAACGATCGCACAAAGTCCATAAAGTCCAATTGAAAAAGCAATCCGCCTCTTGAGTTGAACAATAAAAGAGGGCTAATCTTGTTTTATTGCCTAGAATATTGAACATGGAGGATGGCTCTGCAGCCTGAAGGCACCTCGACCCCTCATATAAAGTCTGTCACTCTTACTCAGTCCTCGATTTCTATTATCACTTCAGATTTGCAAGAAATGTTCACTGCGAAGCAGCTGAGAGGTTTGTTGCGTTTGTAATTTGGAAACTCACTTTTAAGTATGTATTAGAATATAGAATGTAATAATACACTGTACCATAAAATTCTAAAATATGTTGTACTTCAGGTCTCATTAAAGTCTTGATTAAAGTTGCCAAGTTCTCATAGGAGATGGTGACCTCTTGACCTGTCCAAACCCTCTTGTGTCCCTCTCAACATTTTGCCTCGAACGAGAGGGAAAGCAGAGATTTTCACTCTTTCCATCCAGAGCAAGAGAGGCAATCAATATTTAACGAGCAACTGATTGAAATTTCAAATTCGCTGCTTAAGTTCTAATCAGATGCACAAAGGAGGATGAAGTCAAGAGCCTGCTTTAAAAAAAATTCAACCATTTACCTTCCAGACAATGGCAATTATCTTTAACTCTGGAACTCTGTTAGAGAGTCAGACATAAGTTTATTAAATCTGATAATTATTAAAAATTATTAAAAATTAAGTCTTCCTTTAAAGATCTAACAATGTAAAGCTCAGACATGATGAACGTTTAACTCGGACTCCTCAGAGACACAACCCTTCAACCAAGTCATTCTGTAGTGTAACCTACATATGTGTAGTGTCATGAACATGTAGCCTGCTAATTCAAACTAAAAGTTTTGTTATTAATATAAGTGGGCTATAAGATGGTCAGCATTCTCTACTTTATCTCTATGTTACATGACTCTGTTGGTTGGATGTTTTTGATTGGTGGACTGGTTTGGTGGGTGAGTGCATATCTTTTTTAGAGGTGGTGGCAGTACGTAAATCGAGTAGCCACTCTCAGCTCAGTCATTTATGCCAAGATTTCCAAAATTTCTTATCCCTTGCAAATCGGTCATACATTTTACAAATGACCCTATATTAAAACTACATTACCCCACCTCCCCACGTAAAACTTAGCCCATCCAAATAGGGCTTAAGAGTATATATGCACTGACTCTGAATATTCAAAATCCAGCTCTCTTTCTTAAGGTTTCTTAATTGGATTTCTATGGCTTACTGAAATCTAAGAAATCGGAGTTTACTGTTTACATGGTCACTTGAATAATCAGATATTCTGAAATCCAATTATGATGGGATTAAGGGCATGTTTTAAGTGCACGTAAATGCACATAATGAAAAACTTACCTGAAATCTGAAGTGCTGCATTGATAGTACCTAAACTGTGCTGGCAAGGTATCATTTCAATATGTATTGCAACTGTATAACAAATGTGCTGTTAGCACAAAAACAAGCTAAGCTAAAAAGCTATTTTTGGTTTATGTCATGATTTAGCTCCTTGAATGACGACAATCACTAATCACTCATCCACTGTAAAGACTCACCTCACCTCTGATCTTATTAGTCAGCATAGAAAGGATTATAATGATGTAGGTGCTTAACCACTTTGAGATATTTAAACTTTTTTTTAACTGACTTAGTGCACCTGTGCCAGCTGTGGGAAAGGCAAGGTGCCCACCCTGCAAAAATGGCATGCAAAAAATGGCATCTCTCCCACTGAAAACAACAATAACTATAATGAGTAGAAATGACAATAAAGCTTTGACTTTGAAACTCACCAGATCAATATTGCATATTTCTTTTTAGGCTCTTACAGGCATGGTACAGAAAGGACAAGTTGGGTTTTACAGTTTGTTTAAAATGAATTTTTATGAAAATGCACAAGGTAAGTGTGGCTAATAAAGGGCATCATGAGTGAATGATATATACTAGGAATAATCTTATCCTACAAATGAATCTTAGTAAGATTAAAAAGCGCTTTCTAATAGCTTCCCTCTGCTGTGTTCAGTGCAGGCCTGAGGACTGAACCTCCAGCTCTGAGGACTGAGCTTCCTCCTTCACAGACGGCTTCCTCATGGAGCACTGTGGCATTGTGAGGGCTAGAGCCTGATTAACATCTCTAATACGCTGTTGGTCAGTGATTTCCAGGACAAACCACAGGTAAGCTCAAGTTCTTAGAGCTTACATAGCATATTAACACATTAACTCTTTCTCGATGACTGAGAGTGAGGGTAAGCAGAGGCTGTTTGAATGAAAGGTGGGAATAAAAATGAGGAATCCTGTATAAGCCACATCAGAGCTGACTAAAAGGAGATACCAGTTCTTGACTGAATTCTGTACTGCATTCCAGGTGAACTTCTTTAAGCATGCGTGGTTAAATTAAAACAGATTTTTGCAATTCCTGTATACTAAACAGACTTGCGTATATAGTTTCAGACACCATATGACATAATGTTATTTACTTATAGAAGCTTTTAGAACCAGCTTTCAAATTCAGCCATCCTAGATCTTTTGGCTCCGCTGCATACTGTTGTCCATCTTTTAAAGATAATGTTGACATATTGTTGGACTTGCTTGATTATATTGCTTGATTGACAAGGTTTGAACACACTGAATTGTGTAATGCTAATTGGTGGGAGTTTGCAGTACTTCTTGTAGCCCCGGTGCAAAACAGGTGACGTACACCTCAAAGACCAAACTTGTATTGCCTGACTGAATACATATGAAGTGTAAAATTGCATAATTGAGATATCTTAGGTTCATATTTGTAAAAGGGTAATTAATGGAGATAAAGGTGCATCTTTGTGTAGTCTGAAAGCATGAGCTCAGCCAGCACTGTCCACTTAAGCCTTGACTTACTGTAAATCAGGAGCCACAGAGGATTACAGTCAACTGTTTCAACAGCTCAGGCAGGTGAGAGCAGTGGGAAATCTCTTCTTCTGCTGTTTAAATGTGTCAGAAGTTTCAACCAATTCCTACAATCCCTCTGATCACTGTTTGCCTGACCCTCACATGAGTTCTGACAGACAGTACAAGGCTGCCTGGTTAATGCTGCAATTGTGTTTGTGTGCCCGTGAGAGAGAGAGAGTGTGAGTGTGTTAAGTTGGGTAAGCGGCCCATCTGGGGCAGAGGCCTGGAGCTAACGCCAGGAGCTGGAGAAGAATCCTGTCAGACTAGAGGACACAGAGCCAGCATAGAGGTCACACACACACACACACACACACACACACACACACACAGACACACACACATATTTACACAACATACCACTAGGGAACTGCAGGGTCCACTTAAGTCAGTGGTCTGCTCCAGTTCCAGGAGGTAGAGAGATTTCCAGGATTTTGTGTTTCTCTAAATGTGAAGAAGGGTAGTCTCATGATCCTGAGCATAGAGATGAGACCTAAACACTCCCACAGGAGGACTGCGTCTGGGGGGGTGTTTGTTCTTGTTTTTGTACATTTTCAGGACTTTGAAAACCAAAGGAAAAAATGTCTAGAATATTAGAACCAACAAAATGATTCTGACATTATACATTTGATTTATTATTTTTCAGTTTTTATTATTTTATTTTATTTATTCATTTATTTTACAATAATAATGTTTCTGAAAGAAAAAAACCATTGAATTAGAGATTTGTGTTATTAATACATTATTAATATGTTATTAATAAGTATCTCTGAAACAGTGACTTTATAGCAAAAAAAAAAATTTAAGTTAAGGTTTAGAGATTTTATTTTGAAAAATTGTGGAGCATTTCTATTGGTCCAGTCATCATGAAATGTATCACACAAGGTAAAGGACAGCTCTGCTCAAAAATAAAACTAACAAATGTACATATTTTTCTTTGAACAGCAACACATAGGTAGAAAGATTACATATTGCTTTAAAACCTCAGTTCTGCAAAATCATTTATTTTACTCCAGACTTATTTACACTGTTTAAAAGTTTAAAAACTCTCCTACATTATGGGAACATTTCAGGACAAATGGTCCAAAATTACTCAGAATAAAACTTCTTACATTTACTCACTTTAAATTAATTTACATCAATTTATATTACCAGCATAACAGTTTGAGTGAAAAGTAGAATCTTTGAAATATTTACATTAACTGTAAAATTCAGCATTCAATATGTTAGTATTTATTTGTCCCCCTTTTAATTTAAAGGCCCTCAAGTGAATCAAATCCATCCAAGAGTCTGAACATAAGACTTAAAAAAATATACAATCTGAACTTTCATACTAAATGAACAAGGTCTATGTCTCAAATTTGCTTTCATCTGAATAATGCCTTAAAAAGTAAAGACTCTAAAAAGTCAAGACTCTAAAAAGTCAAGACTCTAAAAAGTCAAGACTCTAAAAAACACTTTTAGAAAAAAAAAGAATCTAAAAAAACTTTTGTTTAAAAAAAAGTAAAGATTTAAACCAAGTGCATTGTTCTGCTATATAACCAATGTAATACCTATATGTGACACACATGTACACGTATGACCCCACATACTGGCACTGTATAAAATACGTGTGTGTGTGTGTGTGTGTATGCACTTGGGAGGCTTTCAAGGGCAGGTTTACCTTCCCTTCACACTCTCAGCGCTCCTTCACAGAAAAGCGCGAGAAAAACAGGGTCAGAGGTGCCTCATAAACCGACCGGCTTCACACAATTAAACACCTGGGGGTTAAAGTGTAGCCAAAATAATGGCATTTTTGCCACCGCGCGGGTAAATGAGTCGGAGCTGGGCTCTAATAAGATGCAAAGTGGGCCCAGAATATCACCATACACACTCTCCTCTGCGGATCGGCCCCAAAAATGCACGCAGCCTCACGTTTGCAGCCTCTCTGCCGCATCAGGAAGGTTAAGAATCACCAACCTGAAAGCCTGCTAATTATTACACCATCCACACGGTCCAGCAGGCACTGGGGTGGCTACTTCCTACGATCCTCAATGTCACTTTCTCTGGGGTTACAAATTTATAAAGGTCAGAAGGGGGAGCTCCTGGGGAATAGGAGACAGTGTGTGCTGCTAAATGATGTGTATCTGTAGGAGATCTCACTCCAGAAGGCCTGGGAGGAGGTTATGCTGCCCCCTACAGCTCTGGACAGCAGAGGAAGGCTCAAGGTTGAGGACATCTGATGTCTCCAAGTAAATGATATTAGGCATTTAAAGTGCATCACTCGCAAAGCTGAGATTATCACTGCACAGGATGGTCCCAGATTTGTACATTAAGTACAAATGCAGTAAATGTAAGACCAAAGGCTGTCCAAAGATGTCTTGCCTAAATGCAACGTGGTTGCCTAAATTAATGCATTGAACCCCCTGCTCTAAAAAAGAGTGGTAAAAAGCTTTATTTGGAGGGACCCCATAGAACAATCATTTTTGGCTCCCTGAAGAGCCTTTCAATGGAAGAGCCTTTGAAGAACCATTTCTGTACATGAGATGTGACGTGAAGGACCTTTTTAAAGAACCTTCACATTCACTCAAAAATAGTTTTTAGAACAATATTATAACCATGAATACAAAATTATCACTGGATGATTTTTTAGAGAACCATTTTTTAAAATGAGGTTTGTAAATGTGAAGAACCTTTTTTAAAGAACATCTACATAGTGTAAAAGTTCTGTCAAGAGCTCCTAAACTGGTATAGAGCTTTTACAGCATGTGAATGCTCTTTAAACTTTTTTTTTTAAATGTTCTTCACATGCATACATTTATTTTTCAAGCATGGTTCTTCAGGGAACCATGAGCACTGTTCAAAGAACTCTTTGTGGAGCCTTTTCTATAAATGGGAACACCAGTTAAAAGTTTCTACTAGAGCTGTACACTAAATCCAAAAAATCAGTTATTATTTAATAATTATTTTGTAATTACTTAGTAACTACTACAAAAATGTAAGTTCAATATGTGAGTTATGTAATAGGAATCTAAAATGTGGATGCACATATAGGCCTTGACATTTTAAGGGGTTAAATTTAAGGTTGATGACACAGAAAATGCACAAATCATGAAAGATGTTTTTGGTCTTGAGTTGCAGCTGGTAATCTTGCAATGCGTAATGTGATGTACTCACTAATGGCCAGTTTAGTGCCATTTGCAACTAAAGATAGACTACAAAATTCTGACAGTTGAAATGTTGGACCAAAATTTGTCTGCTTCTATGATGTGTGCCAAGAAGTCCACAAACATGGGTACAGCATGGGATGATTGTAACAATTCTAAGAGCATAATGAATACAAAGTTCCTGATGGAAGGGCAATAACAGATTATTTATTTATTTATTTATTTATTTATTTATTTATTGCTTTAGGCCAATCTATCAATACACAGTCTATTGGTAAAGGAAGCATCAGTGGTAGTTAAGCATATGTAAACAAGTCTGGGGTCAGATAACTTAAACAATTACAGCCACGAAAGTTATGGACATGATATTGGAGACACTGCGGTGACAGTTGCTGCAAACACCACCACAAGAACGCAAATAAACAAATACACAGAAAGCCGAAGCATGGGAACTCAAAGAAGTGCATCTATTTAACAGCGCCTGTCGCCGAACAATGAAACGTTGTTGTTAGGACTGGCGGTGAGTGGTGAACTTTCAACTGACATTTGTTGTGATGTGTCGTAGTGGGCTGCTGGTCAGTAATTAAAGCACCCACCCTTCTGCAGAAGGTGATCTCCTCTGTCACAACGTGACAGGGGATCCAGACGCAGGTACAGCCAAAGAGCTACATGGCTGATAGCAGCTAGGCAGGGGGGAGAAGAGTGGCTTAATGTTTGATTGCAGGGTTGCGCTCCACTGTGTGCGTCCCAGCTGCTGTTCCGGTGACAGCAGCCAGAGTGTGAAACGTGGCAGCCTGTTAACTCTTTTGAGTCTCATTATAACTCGCTGGATGTCCCAGCCTAGCTTATGTGCTGTATATGTGTTAATAAGGATACAACTGGAACACATCTGCACCACTCTGGAAAATAGAATATATACACTTACTCGCCATACATTTTACTAGAACACTCCTGTCCTAGAAAGCTCCATTTACCTCCAGGTCAACTGGGTGTGCAGTTACAGACTGTAGCCCATCTGTTGTTTGCACAATATGTCAGTCACGTTCTACCCCATTCGTAATTGGTCAGTTTATGACCACAGGACTGCTGTTGTCCAGATATTACTTGGGTGGTGAACCATTCGCAGCACAGAAGTGATACTGACATGGTTGTGCGTGGTACTAGTATATCAAGCACTGTGGCATTGTTTGGGTCTTTACACATTGGTATCAGTATTAGAAACAAATAAACAAATGTGAGCAGCAAAGAGCGACCCCCTTATTCAGAAAATACCCAATGATGAATGGTTAAAAGATGGCTATCCTTGCATGATCTGTCATAATGATGTACGGTGCATGGATGTATGTTTTGTAATGCTGGCTGTGTTGAGTGGATGAATCTTATGTTTGTTAGCACATTGACAGTATTCAGAGATGGAAGAGTACTCAACTTAGTCAAGACTTGATGAAGGAAGCGAGTCAGTTATCTTTTATCAGTATAATGTTACTTTTGCAGGATTTTGTTGTTGAGCTTGTGTGTGATGTTAATGCATAAAGACAGATGATGTCGTATAATAAGGGGAAATAGATAAACAGATAAACATTACATTAGCACCCGTAACTTATGCAGGGCTTATAGCTTAAGCTAATTTGGGCCCCAGATACTAATTATGCTGGAAAAAAAAAACCACTGCATGTACAGCAATATATAGAGGAGATTGATTTCCTGCTTTGTAATAAACAAACAATTTATTTCTGGGGCAATATTGTATAGGTTTTAATCGCAGCAGCACACAAACAATATACTTTAATGTGTTTTTCTCTTGACTCGGTTATGCTACTTGTTTAATGTATTTCAATTTTTTCAACAAAAAAAAACTACATACTGCAGTTTTAAATCAATCATGGCAACACAGGCAATTCAGCAATGGGCCCAGAGCTACATACTTGGTATTACACAAATTGGACCCATATTTCCTGCTTAAAACCTTTAGCCAAAATGCTAATATTGCTAGTAAAGAATGGAAGCTGCTGGGCATAACTTCAAGCATTACCATCCTGACTGAACTTGATAGCACTAACTTTGCTAGACCACACAACTTTGACCTGTAATGTCAGGTCCAGGAAGGATCTTTGCACTTGGTATGATTGACTTTGATTAGCCTAGCTTTGCAGAGAAACATGGCTCTGATCAGCGCTATCCTTCATCTGCTTTGAACTGCTATTATGAATGTATAAACACAGAGGAAAACACCACTGAAATTACATTATCAAAAAGACAGAGTGAAGTGATAGGAGTTCAACCAGCGGTGTTTCTTTTTCATAGCTTGTCAGCGACCCAGCAGAGATGTAAAGGTGCCATTTTGATGGCTCTCTTGGCTGTTGAAGGAGTCAGGCAGTCCTTCGGCTCTTCTCACATCACAGCCCGGGATATTACACTCCTCGGAGGGTGCAGAGACACATTCATCACGCCTTGTTTGACAGGGCTGATTAGGGGGCTGTCTCCGTGTCTCTCCAAATCCAACCTTGAGCTACTCACCCTCCTGTTTAAAGACAGCAAGCTGAGAACCTCTCCATCTTCCTCTCAGTCTCTATCGCTCTCTTTCCTACCATATAATTGTAATAACAGGGAGAATATAATTACTCTGAAGCACTTAAAGCAGTGCAGGGATTTCAGACAGCATCTGAGCTGCCGAATGGGTGGTCCGTATCTAGAGGTATTCGGAGAGCTGCTAAGGCATGTTCTTACATTTCATTTCCTAATTGCAATGCTTTGCGAGGCTCTTTCACAGTGCTTACAGAGACGCTCCAAGCTCAAGGCTGCTGCACCACTCCGGCCTGACATGCTGTCAAAATCAAGTCGTTAAGTTGCAATATTAAAAACCTCTTTTTTAATGCGCAAGCTGAGTATGAGCATGATGCATGCCATAAAATTCAGTCTAAGCACAAACAAAAACTATTTTGAATAAAAAAACTTTTTTAGATAAATTAGGCATGAGTATTTCATTCCAGTTAGTATGCATTGAATTATTTACACAGGTGCGCTCTGACTGGTGGCAATCCGTCATCACTGATACATTTCTTTGCAAACCCAGCGTTGACACATTTTTCTTGCCATGGGTCGACCTGATCCATGGCTAAGGAACTTTGCAAAAAAACAACAACAACAACAACAACAAAAAGTCAGGCATGGCCGTCAGTTTGGACGATTTATCAATCGAGCGGCTACATTAAACGGATTTCTTAATGAAGTGAAATCTTTATAGGGATTAGCCCGCCACCTGCAAGGTGCCACCTGTTCGGCCTGTGTAATTGGCAAGCACAGTGAAGCTGCCATCAGCAGAAAGACACCAAGAGAGGGCAAAGGAAAGAGCGATTCCAGTGTCAGGAAAAGAAGAAAAAGAAGGAGTGAGTGTAACAAAAGTCTCCCCGCTCAAAGTGAGCACCCAACTTTTCTGCTTCCTTTGCTGCTCTCGCACCAGAAGATTGACTTAGACAACATTCACCCCCAACTGTGACGGAGACATACAGCCTCGCTAATACATACCGTTGTGTAGGAGCCAGGAGACACGACGCACAATGCACAGGTAGACCTGTGTTCAGGCTGCTGTCATCCCACGCTTGCTAATTTAGCTCAGCTCCAGATGTTCCTCCACTGTTAGCACAATTACCTCCTTGTGATTGATGCTCAATTTGCTTTTCAGACTTGAGTAAGGACGTGTTTCATGGTTACGCTCATGATTAACCTTAATAAGTCTAGAGCTGTTATTGTCATTTTGCTCTGCTATTGAAAAACAATTATGTAATTATGTCACCCATTACATAATTAGTCATATAAAGAGTTACACTTGCATTTGCTTTACATTCTGTTTAAACTGGTTCAGGTCTGCTCTTTCTTTTTTAGTTTGTTTCTGTGCCGAAAAAAAGCCAAAGGATTGGAAAGACTTTTCATCAACTTTGAAACATTAGAACTGATCCACACTTCTAGAATATTTAGAATCCACATATTTGACTTTATTTACAGAACAATTAATGTTAAATTACAACATGCTTTTGTTATTTCCGGCAATGACTCCTTCAACTTCTGAGGGTTAATGGCCAAGCCAAAAAAAGGAAAAGGGATGAGTCTGGTTTGGTGGTGAGGTGGTAAGCCTGATTTGGGAAGTGTTTGGCCCCGGGGCATGTAGCGCAAGGGCGGCGTCAGTGTTTGTGATTAGTACATGATGAACAGACTCCAGAGCCTCAGCCCTCTGGATGGGAAAAGTGATTATGAGGGACGTGCCAAGAGACCTAGTCTGCTGGCAGGTCTGCATGGCACTGGCTTTGGGACGGTCGTATGGCACAGGGGCTGCCAAGAGAGGTGCCAAGGACAGGCTGCCCAATATCACTCACAGACTTTTTGGCCTTTTGTCCTCCCGGCACAGAGTGGCATCCCACAACTAATGTCCAGTTTCTTGAGTCTGGGGCCTGATTTGTTGGCTTGGACATTTAAGGTTTTGGATAAAGAGGTTAAGAGTTAGAGCAGGTGTTAGGTCAGGGATGGGGAAAACTAGGATATATGTAACAAATATTTAGTTGAAAGGAAGTTAAGCCTTAAAATTCACAGTTATCATTGCTTATAACAGAAGCGATCACTTTCATCTCATTATAAAATAATCATGTTTTGAGCCAGAGCACCTTATGCACTTGGGACAGTATTACAGGAACAACCTAAATGTGAAATCTCATCTGTTTAGTCACCATGACTGCTTCAGATAGGACTAAATTCAGGACAAAAGTCATTACAGATTAATAGTTCCTAATCCATTCTCGTATCCTAATTTCAGATGAGAAAAGAATATTCCGTAAATATCTTAACAAGACTACATTTCCTAAATTCTGTTCTGAACTATCCCTACTGGTGTGCTAATTTTGGTTTTACCCTTCTGTTTATACCATTAGTGTCTCTACAAAAACGAGAATGCACTTACTCATACTGCAAAATGGCAGTTTCACTTGTGAGAGCGATGAGTTTTTATGACTCTGCGGTTAAAAATTCACTGACACTGCAGACACATTTTCCCCTATTCCTTTATGTCAATGAAAACTTGCCAAATACAGTGTTGCAGAGCTGGTGGTGAATAATGAGAAGACTGTGCTGAATGTTTATTAGGAGGAATAACGTCAGCACAGCTTACACATCAGCTGAAGCCCTACAATTCATCATATGTCATATGTTTTGTTTCTTGGTAGACAGAACAACTGATTATCAAACTATATTGAGTATTTAGGATTTGCCGACAAGGGATATAAGAAACTATACAGTATAATTCTGAAATTGTGATAAGATTTGCTTCTGATTTGCTTTATGCAATATGATGTTTGTAACTTACTCACTCACTCACTCACTTCACTTACTCACACCCACTCACTTTTAGCAGCCTATAGATTCTCCACAAGGGGCAGATCATAGGAGTGGTGTCCATGTTGTACTATTATTGCTTACTTATAACTGAAACAAGCAGATTAATCAAACATACCTCATTTGTTCATAATTAAAATATGAAATATGCTATTATAATCTGATTTGGATGAAGAGTTATTATTATCAAAACATATGAAACTGCAATTACATTTAAATAGTGTCACAAACTGACAGTAGACTTCTCTGCAAAGCACCAGTTATGACTAGTTCACAATTAGCCTTATTATTACAATCTAGCCTTGATTTAAGCCGTGGTTACACCTGCACCTTGTTCAGAGTTGTTGCAGAGTAGGTTTCCCTGGAGGAAGGCTTGACTGACAGGAGTAAATCCTGCCTTGTCAGGTCTATTTTCTTGACTTGCTAAAAGCAAATAATTGAGTTGTATTTAAAAACGTGGTCCCTTTTCTTTGAAACCAGAACACTGAAGCCAACACTAAAGCATCTCCAGGTGTTGCTGCTGCCTGCAAATTGAGGCATATATGGCACGTAAACTTGCCCATTGTGCAAGAAATTAAGTGTGATTATCTAGACATGTTTGCCCACCTAGCTACTACAGTAGAAGTGTTCATATAATACTGAGTTATTGTACTGCTAACTACAGGGATGTGCCTTCTCATGTCTTACATATGTACTGCAGGGCTCAGATAAAAATGCTTCTAACATGCAGTAATATGACTGCATACATTTCTATAAAAAGTTAATCCTGCTCCCTGGTCATTACCTTTTTCCACTATACTTTATTGGCTAATAATTTGTATAAGGAGTGTCCTCTGAGTGGTCTGATATTGTCTATTCTAGCATGAAGGTTTGTGTTTACTGTGGGTTTTATATACTATTATCTCCATCTCTTGTGTAGACATGTTTACTGAGAGTTTAATTAACTGAACTCTCCTATTCTCTTAAAACGAAGTGTTCATTGAAGGTATTTTGAGGTGAAGACTCACCTATTTTAGTATATAGGTATGTTTATTCAGGGTGTTTATGAACTAATGCATCATGTAAAGAGGTGTTTATTCAAGGTGTTTTTGAACAGTTATCAAGTACAGATGTTAGTACAGAAGTGTGTTTATTAAGGGTATTTACAGATTGATATCTCCAATTCCAGTGCACAGAAGTGTTTATAGAGGATTTTATGGACTGAAGTATCCTATTCTAGTGTATAAGTGTGTATATTGAGGGTATTTATGGACTGATATCTCCTAGTTTGCTATGTAGGAATGTTTATTAGGTGATATAGCTGGGGCTATTGCTTGATATGTTTTAATTTTTGTAGTGATATTTTTCAAAATGATAAAATCAGTTACAATGGGTATTTGCAGTTTGATAAGGAGAAACAAGCTCTATGTGAAGGGTGCCATTGGCAATTCCACTTCACCTCCCCCAGACTCAGTAAACACTTAGACCTGCACATATCCTCTGGGATAGAGCTGAACAGAATCACATGAAGCCCCAACCTAAAGGTAAGACAGAAACAAGCAAAGAAGACATAAGCAGGTCAAATGTGACCTCATTTGTTTATAACCACATGATCTAAAACGGTGGTCTCTAGAGTGCTATCTTGTTCTATTTAAAGAAATAGTTTGGCAAAGGAAACTTTTTACTTAATGTTTGAAATATAGTCAGCATGATATATGTTTCTTACATGTTGTATTGAAGCTAGCATATTAATGTAGATAACTCTATGCCTTATTACAAACCTCCCTGAAACCATCCAACTGTTATCTCAAATAGGTTTTTATGGTTTCTGACACTGTATTGCATCTGTAAAAATAGACGAAGTAGGTTGAATATCATTACTGTCCAAAGAAAAACAAGTATCCCCAAAATGACAACTAAGGTAGTTCACTTGTGCTGCATTTAATTCTATATTCTTCTTTGTTCTTCACTTATATTCTTCACTGGCACTTGTTTGGGCAGCGTCTCAGCTCAAGACGAGTTTTAGACTCTAACCTTCTTGTACTAGCTAGGAAACATTCTCTGACAGAACGCTAAGCATGGTTGTCGCTCTGGATAAGAGTGGCTACTAAATGCCATAAATGTAAACGTAACTGAATTTTAATGTAAGTTAATGGAACCAGACATTTTCCAAGCAATTTTGGGCAGTTCTGTTGGCCTATTCCTCATCAGGACAGCGACAAAATGTAACCACGTTTTTTTTTTTTTTTTTGTAGACAACAGAATGTGTCAGAACCCGTCACAATAAAGTCTATTTGAGGCTGCATAACAATTTGATGTAATTTAATGCAGGTGAATGATGAATTTGGGTTATCACAATACTAACTGGTTGAGGTATAAGTTCCCATTACTTTATATCAAAGAGAAAAAGGGCAACACAATGGCAGAGCTTTAACCTAGCTGTTGCTAGCTGTGTCTACAGTCTAGCTGCTGCTATGTGCACTTTTGCAAGCACTTTCTGAGCCGGAGCAGTAGGGAAGTAAGGTTAGGGTCGGAGTGTGTAAGTGTCGGCTCATGGCCCTCTGAAGCTTACATAACCCCAGCTTTCTGACAGCACTGCGCGTCCTCAACCCCGCAGACGAGTAATTTGTTTTGATCTGTGATTATATCAGGCAGTGTTGTGAAGAAGATGTAAACCTCTGGTGGAGCTGTTAGGCAAATCCCTGACATCGCCAGGAACAGCCCCGGGGTCTGAAGTTTTTCACCCTCCTTTCTTTTCCTTTCATTTCATGGAAAAAAAGACAAAGGCACCTGCCAGATTGCAAAGCCCACAGGATCTCATCACACAGTGAGTGTGAGAGTGTGAAAGCGAGAGGAGTACAAGAATAAAGAGAGAGAGAGAGCAAAAGAGCAATGGGGAGCATGTCATGGAGAGAATTCAGTATTAATTAGGCCCAAAATAAAGAAGTAATCTCAAAACATGAACCCAACAGATTCTTTCTCTCTCACTCACTCTCTCTGTTTTCAGTCATAATTGATGTTAACAGGCTCATCCGCCACAGGGCAATCCCTTACAACAGCCCCCCGTACCTGCCGCAACAGAACGCTCAGAGCAGGGGGCCAGACATACCTGGGAAATTATCGACTAATTATCTACTAAATATGTTTGCTCGTGTCGAAAGAACGGGCCGCTTAATTGCCCCGTGCGATTTCCCATTCAGCTCCGAGGGGGAGCTTAGCCAGACCGGCTTATCTCAAAGAGCTCATTATAGTAATGCTGGTAATTATGTGTTTTGCTTACTTTTGATGTGGTAGCACCTGAACAGGAGGCTCGACTGCGAAAATGTCAGCCTAGTTTGGACACACCTACTCGTCAAGGTGCTTTCCTTATATTTGGTTATACTTTATGTAGATAATTCACTGTAAATGCTTCACGCTTATCTTGCATTCAGCTGATGTTATTCTAATTACCTATTAAATTCACATTCATTATCTAACCTTAAACCTAACACCAATATCAAAACCCAGCCCTAAGCCTCACACTAGTACTAACCATAGTATTAACCCTTAACATTGTCAGAAATCACTAGACAGTTTGTTAATGTTTCAACAGAAAACCTGTCGGTGGCTGTTCAAATAAAGTGAGACCTTGTTTGTTTAGCATTGTACATGTTTCCGGATAATAGAGGCATCAAAACCACTAGGCAATTACCAAAACCATTTAGCTAAATCAAAACAATCTTAGACTTTATATTCATATCATACTCCTCAAAGCAATGCCTGGACCCCTTTTGTCTTCAGGCAGCGCTCTTGGCATTTCTCTCGAGCAGTTTCAATGAGGAGCCAATTGGGAAGTGTCACATATGCTGAGACCTTTCCAGCTGCTGATAAGTTTTTGTTTCTGCCACTGAAAGTATTTTTAAGTATTTGTTTCTATATTATTCACAGTCTGTTTGCCAAGCATTTACGCACAAGCCATTTCTTTCAAAATATCTTTAAGATTATGAAAACTGTTGACTGATACTGTGTGCGTGTTGTGAGACTGGCTTTCTGCTCTCATTGTCTTATTTTCCTTTTCACATGCTGGAAATCCTGCGGGTCTGGTTCAGAAAGAACAGCAGTACAGCATGGTTTTGAGAGCTTAGGATCAAATCTCTGCTCTTTTTCTTGTATTATTCATCTGCGCTCCCCGGAGGCACAGGATCAGGGGAGGGAGGAGTTGGAGGAGAAAGGAGGGAGGCGGCCTTGGCCTGACATCCCGAAGGAAGGAGGCGCACACAGAGAAAACACACTAATTCACTAACGAGAGAGAGAGGGTGATGAATTTAAACAGAGGGGTGGGGGGACAGTGTGGTGAGAAAGAGAGGGGTGGATGCTACATGGTGCTGGACAGTAAGCGTCTACTGAACAAACAGGTGCTGATTAATTACATTACTTTACATGAATTTTTCAGCATTTTCAGCCTAATATTTGTCTGCTATCTCTAGCGTACAGTCACTTATCACAAGCAATCATTTCTCTGTGCTTGATAAAACAATAATTGCAAAGGAACAAATACATGTCACCTCAAAACTCATTTATAACAACTGCCCATTGGCTTTTATTGAAGTCAACTTTATCTTTTCTTGAGTTTGTGTTAATAGACTGGCTGTATGCTGTAGATGAGGCAGAATAAGTACTCGTTTTACTTGATTGTCCAAGCAGACGTTTGTTTTTTCTTTACTTATGCAGAATAGACTGTATAAGACACATTAAGCATATATTAAAGGTGCAATTTGTAAGATCTTTAGCATCAGCATTTCACAATTAACTACAATTATCAACAGAATGTGAAGAAATAACCATTTTGACATCTATGTATCATGTTACAGAGATATCTACTGAAGCTAGCATGCTAACCAGTTAGCCCAGGCCTGGCCTGTCTCGTATTACCTCTTTGTACTTCTAAAGGTGATAGTCAATCACTGTAGCATCAAGTCTGGCATCAGTCCAACATGAGAGGATGAGTAAGTAGCACTGCCCCTGCATATTCCAACCTCTTGTCAATCATACTGAAGGTATTACTTCCGGTTAGAGCATTTAAGCACAGGTAGCCTCTTGACAAGTAATCATTACGACCACCACCATTCTCTCAAACAAGAAGCATCAACAGAAAAACAAAACAAGAGTTAACACTGACTTTGCTTTCCACCACTGCCGTTTCTTCTAGACTCAAATTCGTAACTCATACTGCATTCAGGCCATCGCACAGGTTTGGTGATATGGTTTAGGGAATAGAATGAATTATGGTGGAATTTAAAATATCATCAACTGCATCTGAGGTCAGTGGACAATTCTAATTCAAACTGGATTTTTCACCAAACCATTTCTGGAAGAGAAGAACCTCACTGCAGTGGGATGTTGTGATCTGACCTTCTGTTCATATCTTTCTCTCACCACTACATAAGCATAGCTGACACTTTACCACCTCACTACTGTGAACATATCAAACTGTCTGCTGAGACACCCTGCACCTTCAAAAGCTGCACTACAGAACAAAGATAGGCCAATCTTTTAATGCTGTCTGACTTCAGAACCACTGACTCCTGTGCAGCTCTACAACATTCCTCATGATTTCATCATTAACCTCAGTTAAGCATTTAAACCCTAAAAATGGCCACATGTCTATTTCTTTATATTATTAAGTGTAACTTGGTGATGCATTATGCCTATTATGCCTTATCAAGTGATCCAAGTTCTCTGATTGAGTACAAACTCAACATTTCAGTGAATACTAGTGACTAGTTTCAGATACCTTATTAAAGCTGCG
Organism: Semaprochilodus insignis; assembly: GCA_034552555.1. Classification (NCBI taxonomy): domain Eukaryota; kingdom Metazoa; phylum Chordata; class Actinopteri; order Characiformes; family Prochilodontidae; genus Semaprochilodus; species Semaprochilodus insignis. The sequence goes on along the minus strand of CM067479.1, from coordinate 25,119,435 downwards.
GATAACTGAGGTTTGAGGAGGATTGTAACTGTATACGAAGATCTTTGCAGTGGCAATATCTCATTAAAAGTTTGCGGTCAGCCAAGATATTGTGGAGATAGCATATAAGCCACTTGTTGAAAGTGTTCTGTGCTATAATGTGATGGTTTGCTTCAGAAAATTGTTGTTGTAAAGAAAAGCCAAGGCTTATGAGAATACATGGACAATCAGATAGAAGAGTTCAAACAGCTGAAAGCTTTGTACAGGTATTCAGGTATTGTATGGATAAGTGAATGAATGTGTTCATGCATCCATCCATAGCTGAAATATTCAGATGTGTATTCAGGTATTTTAGGGAAGAATGGCTGGATGGGTGGATGGATGTATACATGCATCCATCCATCCGTCCCTCCATCCCTCCGTCCATCCCTCCGTCCATCCATCCATCCATCCATCCATCCATGCATCCATCTGTCCATCCATCTCTCCGTCCATCCATCCATCCATTCATTCATTCCTTCAGTAATAAAAACAATGTATAGACTATCATTCAATATACTTGATTCCCAGTCAAATCTATCTATCTAGATGGAAAAATTGCCTGATCTTCATTCAATGTGATTTATAGTTTAGAGTTTAGAATTTAGCATGGTGAATTTGTTATAAGCCGCAGGTTCAGTTTTAACCAGTTAAACCCTAGTTACTCTCATGACTACAGCACCCATAGTAATTACAGAATTCCATAATTCTTAATACTCACTGAATAATAATTCCTCTGAGTAATCATTCAATATTAAGCCCAAGGTAAGAGGGGTTAAGGCACAGGTAATGCCTTTCACTGCTTCTTCTCTGCTCTTTTTTTTTCTTTTCTTCTCTCTTTCAGGCTTGCTGTCTTTGAGACGTCAATCGCAGAGATTCCAGCAAGCACAATAAACCCTTTAAGGGCTCCTTCTGCGAGGGAGAGGACAGGAGCTTCAGACCGGTTTTACCTTACACCTGTGTTATGACAACACATCTCACCAGACGCTCAGATGTGGTTTTGAGGCTTGACTGTTTTTATCTTTGTATTCTCCCTGCACTGAAAGAGCTGCTTTAAATGGAAGAACACAAGACGCATCTCCAACAGATTAAGATTACATTGACCACGCTCTAGAGTGTCAGACCGACCGAGTGTCTCCAAGAAAACAAAAGGCAAATTTCCATCTCTGTGTATGCGTGCAGAAAGGGTAGCCTGCCATTTGACACAAAATACGGCAGGTTTGATATGCAAGGCTTGACATTAGAAAAGTGAATTGTAATCATGGAAAAGTGGGGGAGGTGGTGGTGGAAGGGTTATCTCTCTGGATAAACCACAGCTGATGTATGTCATTGCGGTCCAGCAGTAACAGCCTCTGTCCACTTTATTAGAAAATGACCTTGTACTTTTACTCACTGACCACTTCTAGAGATGCACCTACTTTACAGGTCACTATGTAGTTGTACAACAATCAATCTGTTGTCATGCAGAATTTGTCAGCCACCCCTTAATCCATTCATGCCTGGTCAGTTTCTGGTAGGTCATATATTATTTGGTGGATCAATCACACAGCACAGCAGTGACACTGATATGATAGTGGTGGTGTGTGTGGTGCCTCAGGTACGGTGGTGTTTTTTTCACACATTGTTGTTGAGAGTGGTCCACCACTCAGAAATATCCAGCCAGGGGCAGATCAGTGGTCAGAAGCTGACCACTGATGATAGATTAGAGAATGCCTAGCACAAATTGCTAGACAATTGCTAAGTCATTTCTAAAGTGTGGCTAAATGGTTGCTGAGGTTGATTGCTAGGGTATTCTAGGTGGTTCTTGGGGTGTTGCTGGATGATCATTATAGTATCTCAGGTGGTTGCAATGGTTTTCCGGATGGTTGCCAGAGGTTTGATAGGTGGTCACTAAGAACATAAATCAAATACAGTAATGTAATGCAAAGCACAGTCAATAATAATAAAAGTACTTTCTCATGTACACATACTGCATAGCGGTACATCTATCCCAGCTCAAAAAATAGAAATAGCAATTGGTAACATGAAACTGCAAAGCGGAGGAGTCATGAGGCAAGGAGTGTTGAGAGTCATTAAGATAGAACAGATATACTTCCCACCAGTAGACTCGACTCAAAAGTTCACTTACACAAGTGCAAGATTGTTTTAGGTGACAACGTTTAGCTTCTCTAATAAAAATCACCACTTTGTAGAATTCAGCCATCAGCCCTGGTGGTTAATGGATCACAGGTTATCACATAAGTTAAATGAGATCTCTCTCTGTCAGGATTTTAAAGTAGACTATGAGCAGGGCCTGTCTCTCAAAGTGATGATACCCCAGGCCTGTGCTTTCCGGAGCGAAAAAGAGAGCGAGAGAGAGAGAGAGAGAGAGAGAAGGAGGGAGAGGGAGTAAATGAACTTCCATTACCAGATAATGATCCTCAAAGCAGGCTGACCTTGATTCGAATAGACAGCTAATTGCCTGTTCGTACCTGTAACAGTGATGTTTTTCATCTTTTTAACCACGAATTAACTACCTCGGCCCACGAAACCTGAAGTGTCTGTGCGCCGAAATTGGTTGCTCGCTAAATTAACTGCCACTTTTTTCCCCTTCCTCCTCGTCGGCGATAAGAACTTTCTCTCAGCTTATTATCCTGCCGATAAGACACTGAGTCAAACGAATCTCTGCATACAGCAGAATCCAGCCGAGAGCAGGGTTCCAGATAATGGAGGCCCTTATCACACAGAAGGTTTAAGTATATACTTTACATATTTAAGGAGATCCTTACATCATGAAGCTCATGTTTCAAGGGAGAATATTAAAAAGTCGCCCAGCAGTCTGGCAAGGTTAAATGAATGGAGGCATCAGTTTTGACAAGAATATTCATCACACAGAATAATCCAGAGCGTGGTTATAATCTCAAAACACTAAGACTATGAGACCTGAACACATAGGGATTCTGGGATCGGATGAAAATGTGAGATATAATCGGCGACCCAAGTGTTCTATCCTCAAACGTTTATGTGATTTCTCCTTCGTGTCTGCTGACTCGTTTTGACACTCTGTAGATGAGGTTTCTTGGGCTTATGCTTGTTCAACTTTGTGTAATGTCTTACTCATTTCAAGCCTTACTATAAGGCCACTTTAGGCCCATTGCTAATGCTATAACTATGCTCCTTCATTCTGAGTCTGGGAGGAAATCCTGTGCTGTACGACTCATTTGTTCTTCTGATTTTAAATATGGATTAAGAGACTGATTTCGATTCACAAATAGTTAGCTTGTTCTAGTGTCATGAATGGTGATATGCCTATTACTAAAACACTGAAATGGAAGTTTTGTTACTACACTAACTGGCCAATTTATTAGAAGCCCTTACCTTATACCTTACAACCCACCTTTGCTAGTGTGCAGTTAGAGACTGTAGAGACTGCATGACACATACAAAATAGGTTTTAGTCATTCTCTAGTGCTTCTACAGTGCACAGAAAAACTCAAGAGGATATTAAAGTTCCCTTGCTGTGATCACAAGCATAATCTTCAGAAGAAATGTAAAAGAAATAAAGCTATTTATAGAAATAAAGCTGAAATATCAAAGGAATAGTATAATTATTTATAATTGCTACTTAACATCATGGTAATTCAATTCAATAAAAGGAAAAAAAAATAAACAGTGGTATTTTGAGTCAAATTCACACACACAGCATTAAGGAGCAGCCATGGTTGCCGTTCCTGCTACAGTTGATATTTACAGTCCCAAATATCTGATCAACAGCGGTCCGTTGCTTGTATTCTGTTACATCCTAACCCTGAGGGTAGAAGTTTTCTAATCAAGTTTTAGACAGTGAGTGTATCATATTAACAATATCAAATAATGACTCGTTAAGGTGTAGTTGTAAGGAAAAGCAAGTGAACCCTTTTAAAATGTGATCTGATTGTTAATTATAAACAAATACTAAACTAAACTAAATTACACCTAAACAGTTGTACTTTTCAGGTCTTTTATTGAGCACACTGAATAACACCCACTGTGCAGGCTGGAAAAAGTAAGTGAACCTCTGTGTTAATAACTTCTCCAAGAGCTAATTGGCAAAGGGCGTTTCATTTAAAGAGATGAGACTGGAAATGTGGGTTTTACAGGTGCTTTGCCTATTAAATAACAGTAGCACACAAAACTTCTTTACTGACAAATCTGTTCTTCTCAAGAATGGTTGATGTGAACCATGCCACAGTGCAAACAACTTTCAGAACATCTCAAAAGATGTATTGTACAGATGCATGAAGCAAATACAAATTGTGTACAAATGGAGAGTGTTCTTTCAACCGATGATACAAAAGTGGACATTTTTAGCACAAATGCACAGCCTTATGTTTGGAGACAAAAGGACACTGCACACCAATAGCAAAGCCTCATCCTATCTGTGAAGCATGGTGGAGGCAGCATCATGGTTTTAGGCTGCTTTGGTGCCTCAGGGAGCAATAAATTCAAAGTTGCATCAAAAGTAACAATTTTACAGGAGAATATAGTTGCAGCAGTCAATGACCACAAACTAAGGAGATGTGGGGTGATGCAACAAAACAATGACCCAAAGCACACAAGTAAATCAGGTTGGAAAAAGTTTGGAAATCATGGCTGAAAAAGAAGATTTGTGCTTTTTTACTTCCTGCTTCCTTCCCGTTCTGATGCTTTTCTGCTTAGCTCTGCTTCTCTTATTTTCTCATCTCATACTTTCCTCTGTTTTCAGAGGCTTTCAGACTACAGTCTCTGAGTTCATTATATATGTCAGGAGCAGTATGAAGCTCCTGAATTTTACTAAAAAGATTTTTACTAATTTCTTTTGTACTTTTCACAGTAGAGCTATAGGCACAGGAATCAGAAAAGTTCTTGTTAGTTCTTTCAAAAAAGGTATTTACAAAATGCCTCTTTGGGTTTCACAGCACATGTGCTTCCAGCATTGTTACAAAGTTCTACAAAAAATGACAGTCTTGGAAACAAATTTTCTGACCTAGTTATTAGTTTTTCTGACCTAGTTATCAGTAGAGTTTTTTATTTTTTTTATTTTTTGCCATTTTGGCAATTTTTGCACTTTTCAAGGATTATCAGAGTGTGGGAGTACTGGCAACAGATAGCGGGCAGAAGGCTTAACGAAGCAGCAGGCAGTGGAGACACACAGAGCTGGACCAACAGAACACATGGATGGAGCCCCTAACGTGAGTACAGCTGATAGAAACAAGCAAAGGGTCCGCATTAGAGCTAAACCCAAATGACCTTCTACATGCAGCTCTGTAGTCTCATCCTCCATTTCTTTTAGTACAGTTCCTCCAGCTAATGCTAATCTATCCCAACCTCTTTTCCTCTGTCATCTACTGCCTCAAGCACCCAGAAACCCCCTTTCCCCACTACACTCACCAATTAAGGAGTAAGTTTAAGCTGCCACGATGAAGCTCAGATAAACTGATGAACTATTAAAACTCCCCCACAACCTCAAAGAAAGACTAGACCCTAAACCATCAGACAAACAGCTCGCTCTCGACCTCATTGTCATGTCATCATCATCGTCACCTAATCTTCCCCACCAAACATTAAGAAGCCACCTGAAATAATCTGGCACACTGGTATTATTTGGGTCCATGCTGCTACAGTGATGATGTCAACAGTCCATCTTTTTAAAACAAGCTCAGACCTTGTGTGCCAGTTATCTCTCCCATTTCAGTACTTATCAGGAACAGAAAGAACAGAGAGTGTATTGGACCTGCAGTATGTAAAAGGTAATTCTTTGGAGCGCAGCACACTGTTATTAAGTTCTCTCTATTAAATATTAAGTCTTACAAACAAGTCTTTTCTAGTTAATGATTTTATTGCAGACTTTGGGCTTGAATTTCTGCTTCTAACAGAAACATAGTTAAATGCATGTAGTGCTGAAAGCATATTAATTGAGCCAGCTAAACCAAACTTTTACTTTTAAGTGCTGGCAAAAAAGGTGGAGATATAATTGTGCTGTTTGACAGTTCTTTTCTTTGTTAATGAGTGTTTATTCGATTTTGACCTTACAGAATACAGGAACTCTACTGCTCTGCTACATACAGACAGAAAGAAGGAGGGGAAAAAAATAAAACAAAAATAAAAATAAAAGCCCAACCAGGGCAGGGGAGCAAAGTTGGTGGGTGATTGTATCCATGTCCAATTGATAAGCCAGCAGTCAAAGTAATAAGATAAAAAAACAACAACAACACTAATAATAATAGTAATAATAATAATAATAATAATAATAATGAAGAACAAAAATACATTAATCTAGCCATAAAGGGACTTGACAAAAGCAATAGCCTTTGACCGACAAATATCTTTAATGACAGCAGCATCACTCAGCAACTTCACATCCTTTGAGTATCTATGTGTAGTTTTGAAATGGACACCAAGAATATTGCTAGTAATTGTCTTTAGGCCTCAATGTTAACAATGTTAACTTTATTAATGAAATTACAGATATGTTATCTTTTATTTCTATGGAATTTGATCATTTTGTTATTGCTGGTGATTTTAAATTACATATTGACAATCCCAGGTACAATAAGAAATCGCTGATATATTTCACTCTTCTGGACTCTGAGCATGTGATAGAAAGCACACACTGTCATGGTCACACTCTGGATGAGGCTATCTCAAAGGGTCTCAGGATACCAGCCACTGTTAAGGATGTTGCTTTGTCAGATCATTACTGTGTTTTCTTTTAAATGTGGACCTCAGTAGACATCAAGACCAGGTACATTAGCTTAATACAAGGTTTTATTTTTTACACTACCAACCAATTTTTAAACAATGTCTTTCACTCATATCATTGGACACACTTTAGATAGTAAATACCTCACTCATGTCGGCCATTTTTCTGAACACATAAAAACTGCAGTTGTAAAACCTTTCTTAAACAAGAAAAATCTAAATATAACTTAAATACACAGTGCTTAAAGAAATATCTCTTCTACTACTGCTCGATCTCAGTGCTGCCTTAGATACCATAAGATTTGATTGAACATAAAATTCTCATATGTAGACTTAAGAACTGGGTTGGAGTCTCAGGAATGCTCCTAAAATGGTTCTGCTTATACCTGCAAGGAAGGAACTTCTTTGCCAAAATAGGAAAATCATGCCAGTGACTTGTGGTGTCCCCCAGGGTTCGATACTTGGGCCACTCTTAGTTCATTTATGTATACTTCCTCTTGGTGAAATCCTGCATAACTCAGATGACACTCAGATCTACTTGGCCCTCTGCCCAAACAATTGTGCCCCACTTGACTTGTGTAAGTACCTTGAGCACATCACTAAGTGGATGGGACAAAACTTTATGCAGTTTAATAAAGATAAAACAGATTAGCACAGACTAGCTGCCCTATCTGGATTAGAGAGCCCTAATATCCGAATGATTAGTGTGTAACCTTGGTGTTCTAATGGACTCTGATCTCCATTTAGCAATCATGACAAGACAGTTACCAAGTCAGCATTCTGTCACCTTAAGAATATTAATTAGAATTATTATAAGAGATTTTCTGTTTAAACCAGACCTGGAGAAACTCATCCATGCCTTTATTTCTAGCGGGAATGATTAGGAATGGAACTGTGACTGTAATGGTCTTCTAATTGGACTTCCAAAATAAACAAATTAGCCATTTCAGTTGAATGCAGCTGCCAGAGTAGAAGAAAGGAACACATCACCCCATACCTACACTGGATACCAGTATTTACAGAATAGACTTTAGAGTACTATTACTGGTCTATAAATGTCTTAAAGGTGTTGGACCAGCATATATATCTCATATGTAGCAGCGATACAAGCCAAGCAGTACTTTCAACTAGTCAGTTAGTTCTACCTAAGGTACAAACTAAACATGACGAGGCTGTGTTTAGCTACTATGCTGCTCTACAATGGAGCCAGTTGACAGAGAGCATTAGAAGAGCCCTGACACTAGACACTTCAGCTCAGTTTAAGACACTGTTAGCTCTACAACACTTCTATCTTGTAATAATTATGTTTCATTTTCTTTCTTTTAAATACATTAATCCTATCAAGATGCTGTGGTATGACCTGAAAAGGGCTGTGCAAGCAAGGTATCCCAGAAATATTGATGAGCTGAAATACAATTGCAGGGAGGAATGGGGAAAACTTCCTCCTCAACTTTCCTCCTCAGCTATATGAAACATTTGGTGGAGGTGACTGGTGCTAAACGGGGATCTACAGGTTATTAAATGTAAAGATTCACATGCTTTTTCTAGATGCTTACCCAATATTGTCAATAAAATACATGAACTGGTACAACTGTGTGTAATTACTGTGTGTGATTGTGTTTGTCTGTAATTGTGACTTAGATAATGATCAGACCACATTTTATTACCAATCAGCTCACTTACTTTTTCTTACAGCTGGCATTTCTAAAGCAGACAACAGGACTCAAAGTCAAATGAGACCAGCTCTCAGTGTTTCAGTTTGATGTAGGAATGATGCCTCCCGCAGCGAGCTAGCCCTTCAAGGTAGGGTTTTGTGAGCTGACAGCAATGATTAATTTCTCCTCTCCGCTATTGACTGACATATTATTCAATGTATATCACATCAGAAGTTCAACCGTGGTGAACTTTTTCAGCAGACAACAGAGCATATTTCTGTGTATTTCCATGCTTTGATGTTTGTTGTCTGTGTACTGTTCTCACTGAAATCAATGGAAATGGGTGCATTATTGATAGATTATATTGATACTGATAGCTCTGGATCCCCACTTCTAACTAAAAGCAGAAATGAGTCTTACATGACAGTCATTTCAGATCAGTCTAAAGGAACAATAAAGTTAAAGCATTAGAAACTGGCCTAAAGTGGTCATTCCACTGGGCCAAAATGAGTCACCAGGAAATGAGGGAGAAATCCCATGACCAGTTTGCAGGTAACATGCTGTATCTCCCACTGGCCACTTTGTGATGTCTGTACATTCTCTTACCTCTCTCCGTGTTCATTTTTGCCCTGGTGCCAGCCACACTGACCATTTTCGACAGCATGTCAATTCAAACGAGGATGTCTTCTCCTCCTGACTTTGTGCAAATTCGAACTTCTAAACAAATATGGCCACCTAAATTGCCTGCAAGACCACGTCTTTCCAATTTGTCTCAACAGGAGTGGAGGGACGTCAGCAGCGGTGACCCCACCTGCATCGTTATCTCGGCGGGTAAATAACCCCACTCGTCTATTTCTGAGCATCCTCAGAGATGGGGGACGCCAAAACAAACCCTCCTCTTGCAGCTGGGAGCGAGAGAGGAAGTCATGGTTTGAGAGAAAGAGGGAGGTTGTTGATGCGATTGGGGGTGAGAGGGAAAGGGGATAATGGTATTGGTATCAAATTTATTCCAAGGATCTTGGATGGTGGGGGGTGGGAAGGGGGGCTCCTCCGATTCCTTCCCCATCTCCGTCCCGCCTGTGAAAGGAGACATGCACCGAGGTCGGGGGGTCAAGCCGAGAGGAGACAGCATTGTGTAGGAACTGTCACGCTCCGCCACCTATTTTGACATGCACGGGGCCGTTTGTTGTCTGTCGAACATGCAAATTTGCCGGCCCCGCTGTCATAAAGCCCGAGCGATCTGCAGGGGGAGAAAATGAGCCCACCTGTAACTGCTGAAAGGAGTGATGGACAAGCATTCAGCCCCCCCTCTTTCTCTCCGCCTGCATCACTGAAAAAAAATGTTGCACTCTTCGTATTCAAAAAGCCAGCAAAGGGCCAATCCTGCAGGGGGCGAATCTCAAACCCAAGGCCTTTTAATGGCACCCATACCGAACGCAGCTGCAGGGCAGCCCCAGATATTAGTCTTCTCATATCAGAGCACCACCCCAGAAAATTATTGCATTTTACAAAATGCAAACACTGAAAATGCTAGATTTAGCAGGAACTTTTTGTATGTATTTCAACATGCACATTAAAATAAATCAACTACCTTATTATTTTGGTACTGTTTTTGCAGTTGTTGATTCTGTTACTGCAATTTTCTTCAGGAAAATAACTTTCTATCTATCTATCTATCTATCTATCTATCTATCTATCTATCTATAAATGTCATACTATCACATATAAGTGTCATATGTCATAAGTGACAAATACATATTGTGAACTGTATTACTGTACATAACATAACCATAACATAACCAACTCATTCCACCCACATCTTGTAACCCACTCTTTAGTGATGAATGATAAAATGATAAAAACATTTTCTTGCTATTTTATTTATGTTGTGTACTACATATTTTTTTAAATATTGTTTATGTTATTATTACGTATGTGGCCACCTGCACTAAAAGAAATGTAATTTGGGTAGTAAAAAATTGGTTCAGTTTCAGAGGAGGGTTGTGATTAGTCACCTACAATGGACTGGAGTGTATTTGTGAGTGTTTTCAAATGATTCTACTTTTACTAAAAATGCAAGTATACATGCAAGAAAATGAATGTACCTTTTACTCAGTTCCTGTTTTAGTCACTGGCCGGTAGTCTTTCATTTTTTCCAGTTTCATTCTGTATCATAACTTCTCTACTGACACTCATACCTCTCACTGAACCTCTCACTTCTTTACACTTCTTTTTTAACTGATCTCAAACTATTTTAGAATACTACAAAAGGACGCACTAAAAAGTTCTGCAGAGGACTCAGCACTCATGTCACTTTGTATCTGAGCTACATATAAGGGTAATATTATACTTTGGCCTATTGTAATGAGAAAATGAAACAGTGAGTAAATGCATTATGAACACTTTAACTTGTGATATTGTTCCAATTTAAATGGGCTAAACTACATTTCATGCATGGTGACCTCCCATGCATGGACAAAACATTGGGAATGTGGACAATGATATTACAAATGGCAAAGAGAGTATATTACACATATCTACCCTGCCAGTCAACTGGCTGAGCGACTAATTAATTATGATCTTCACCATCCCACCCCCGACCGCTCGCCATGCGGCGATCTTTAATTTATGGATGTTTTTGAACAGAGGAGTTAAAAGAAGTGCCTCATTCCCCCCCAGACACCTCTGAACTCACACATCAAGGAGAGAAAGTAGTGAGGCCGCGTCAATCCGAGTCAGTTTAAACTATACACGTATATCTTCATGTAGACACATGCTAGTGCTGTCTTTGCCTTGTCAGATCAGTGGGCATTCATTTCCTCCAAAATGGTCTATTAAAAAAAAACCGAAGGATTAACCGGCCCGCTTTAATGATATGGGCCGCAACTTTCCCCCCTCATTATATAATTTTCCTCCGTCAAATATATTCAGATGCCACCTTTATAATCCCAGGGGTGGTTTGCATAAATTGAATAAATCTCGCCTGATATTCAGAGAGAATCAAACATATCAAAGGTTTCCTGTCTTTGAAGTGTGGTAGTCTTTAATTCCAAAACAGATTTTCATGATAAATAAATACATTATTTATGATTTTGTGTGGGGGAGGGAGGGTAAGAAAACAACACTCAAAATGCATGAACCATTTTAAGCTCTGGAAATGTCAAGAGAGGCAGGATGACATGGACACACACACACACACACACAATGCAGCATTTTGGCATATGTTGGTCCCTTTTGCTTACACAAAGACCAAAAACAGTTTCCTTCTCTCTCATTAATGAACCATGCATGAATATAGAGGATTAAATTATTTATTTGGACCAAAAGAAGTCATTATTATTATCATTTACAATGTTAGTGTTACTGAGCTGACATATGTCGATGCATAATCTCAGAATAATATATTCCTAATTGCAATATATTCACTATAAGGTGTTTGTACAAGTACTTTCAAGTTAGGCAAATAACACACACACACACACACACACACACACACACACACACACACACGTGTATATACATATATATATATATATATATATATATATATATACTTTTAATGTACATCAGTGGAACCAGACTAACAGTGGTACACACTCCTATAAATCTAAACTGTAACAAGATGTTACACTTGACAAGGTGAAATGATTTTAGCTTACTTATAGCTTTAGCATTTTTCTGTCCCTCAGCATCATCCATCATTCGAGGTCATGCTTTTTAAAACAGTGTGTTATGCATTAAGTACACGGCCAAGCTAATTGGTAAACCCCGGTTTGAATTTAAACCCATCCTTCTCGCTTTTATGTCCTCCGAGCTGCCAGGTCATTAGAGTAAGTGTTAAAATGGCCAGCATTAGGCAACGAAGTGTGTCTAAAATGTCCTCCGCAAATCACTCAAATGGGCTGCCACTCACGTTTATAGTAGATTATATGGGCTTTACTTAATAATTAGTTAAGGGGCCTGAGCGAGAGGAAAAAACGGTCAGCTGGGGTGAGCCTGAGGTCACTTAGCAGCAACTTTTTTGAAAAACAGGCAAATATGGAATAATGGTGTCAGGTTTGGACTTTGTTCCTTTCTTTGATGTGGTTAATGTACAAAGTGTCAACAAATGTGCAAATGTGCAAAGTCTAAAGTTTTTGGGCACATCAAAAAGATGTTTTAGAAAGGCTTGTCTTTATAATTGACTTTTTTTCGCGTGTTCAAATTATAGTGTTAATTAAAATTGAGTGATTGATTAAATTAATAAGTAACACATATAGGTTTATAAAGTATATAGGTTTATAAAGTATCCTGAAAACTGGTGGTGGGAGGCATTTATTAATTTATTCATTTGCGTCTTAAATATTTGTTTGCAAAATAAAGTCATATGTTGACATCTTTGTCATGATGCATAATTGTCCTAGAAACAAACCTCAAGCTTTGACCTTAAACCTGTAGCTCAGAAAGTTGTTAAGATGTTGAGAAACTACATATATCACATCTGGGTGCTCAGACTTTTGACTGGTACTGTATATATTTGCCTGTGGGTGCTGAGTGCATGCAAATCCACTTGATTCTGGGCTCAGACTAAGAGAGCAAGATCAGTTAATTAATTTACCCTACTGCCCAGAAGTGTAAAAAGTGAGAGAAAAGAGCCATGTATGCTGCTGGTTAGGCGGGGGCAAAAACAGGGGATTAATGAATAAAGAGGTGCAAACACAGTGGCGTCCGTTACAATAGCTCCTGTCCACATAAGTGATGAGCTCCGCTCCTTGGAGAATGTTCGTTTAACCTAGGAGCCGCAAGGTCATTTCTACGCCTCCTTGGCACGCAGCGGGCCTTGGCCGATGATTTATGTGCACAGATCCGTCTCCGTCGTCTGGACTCACCTTTATCTCCATCAGCGTTAATTAAAGGAAGGTCAGCCTCCGCCTGCTTTAGCATAATAAATGACCTCCAGGCTACCGTAGCCAAAGCGCAGACCACCAGTGCCTTGTTTACAAAGTTAACATTTAAAGTAATAGATAGAATTTGTATTATAATATCCGCTTTGCCCAAACATAGTAGATCAGCCAAGACTGGAATCTGAAGTTTGCTTCTTTAGTTTTGCATATGAGCTTCGGCTAGTGTAGCTAGCAATTTGTGGCCATGTAGACTTACCCAGTTAGCATCACACTTCAAAAAGTTCAGCTCAACTTACAAAGAAGTAATTCTTTAACCCTGTTTTTATATTACTTCTAGATAGAAAAACTATGTTTAAACTGTTTTTAAATAACTGCATTTACATCATTATGTTAAACTACCAAGAACTCAGAAACCTGTGTGTATTCTGGGGCCCACCAAAAAGACATGTTTTTGAAAGGCTTTTCTTTATATTTGACTTTTTTCACATATTCAAATTATAGTGTTGATTAAAATTGATTGATTGATTAAAATAATAAGTAACCCATATTGGTTTATAAAGTATCTTAAAAAATCTAATAATATATCTATATTTAAATTCTGTAAACGTTGTTCAGCTTTTATTGGCTCCTGAAAACTACCTGGTGGTGGGAGGTATTTATTAATTTATTCATTTGCATCTTAAATATTTGTTTTCAAAATAAAGTCACAAGTTGACATCTTTGTAATGATGCATAATTGGTGCAACAGAATAAGCATTCACTTTTCACCAGCCCCCCCACCAAGACACTGTGAGTTTGAACCATAGCGGTTTTGTAGTCATCCAAAACTGGAACCCATGAGGAGAAAATACTTGGTATAATTGTTAGAGTAAAAGGGTTAAGAACATGTATTCTGTGTTGTTTACTTGACTGAGATGCTGAACTTAATATTTGAGTCAGAGAAACCTTTGACTAAACTAAGAATTTAGATCAACTAGGTATAAAAGCAGTATAATCAGTTACCTTTTTTGTTTTTAACAGTGCATGCAAACTGCATATGCTCCCCAAGCTCATAAACAGCTACTGTTTATTTTTGTTATGCAATATATTTTTCACTGTCCATTTTAAAACATAACAGTACAAAAATATTTTCAGGTTTCAGAAGTTTTCCTGTGGTCTTTTCTGTTTTACCATATTGGTACCACTGTGTATTGGTAAAATTCAAGCTTTGAGATGGCTCATATGGAGAAACTCATATGGCTGCTGCTTCTTTTTTAACTAACTAACCAAATTCCTGCTTCATGGCAAGTGGTGTGCAAGTTAAGGTAGATCATAAATGTACTATAAATTTAAAGCTCGCTGGGGAGAAAGAGGGTGTGGGGGGTTGGGGGGGTGACGGACGCTCGTCCAGGCTGCTGGGCCGGCCGGCGCTGAGTGTTGAGTTGAGGTGTGTGGTATCGGAGTTGACAGGCCGGAGCTAAAAGGCCACAGGCGCGTCACGCTCGTGCAGCTCGATGCAAAAAAGAGCGGCCCGGAAGACTGTCAGATTACCATACATCACAGCCACAGCCACGTATGGGAGCACGCATGATAAAAGGAGATATTTTATTCATTTTAAGAAAAGAGGAAGCAGAGTAGCTGAAGAGCATCATATAGGGCCAGTCAAAAGTTTGTACACACCTGACTGAATGAGTGTCTTTCAAAAATGATTTTGGTTTCTAGGACAGATACAGGCAGTAAAGTTGATGCCTATGCATGTATTTCTTTAAAAGTGAAGCTGCTGTGCAAATCCGCATCAATGCAAAGTGGAGCTATGTAGCATTATTAATCTATATTACAAGATTTGGTGATTGAATAACTCCATGTGCTTTGTTTCATTAATGTGATACTTGCACTATTATTGTAAAATGTGGAAAATAACACAAATACATAAAAGCAACTTACATGTGTGTGCAAACTGTTGACCAGAACTAGACGTCTGCTTCCAGACAGTGTGCATGGCTCTGCAAGGAGCTTCCTCACATCGTCGGCTCTGTCCATGTAATTGAACCAGTCTTGAGCCATCCGGCAGGTCAGTTTGTGTGGACTCAGTGGTGAATGTATAATGCACTCTAGACGATGAGCCTCTGCAAGCTCCTGTCAATACACTTCAATTCCACTAATTGTCCTGAATTCATTAAGTGAAGCTTACAGGACACCACTATATATATATATATATATATATATATATATATATATATATATATAGATATATATATAGTGGTGTTCATGCAGATAACATCTATGTGCCAGAATGCCTCCTTAAATGTTAACTAGACCTCACTTTAGAATAAGGAGGATCAGTTTGTATTTATTTTAGAGGTAGCTAGTAATTTGAGATATTGATAAGAATAAAAAAACCACCAAACTATTGCTTTAAGACAAAAAATACATGAACACATCCTCTATGGAGAGCACACCTAAATATATAATTTCTTATCTCAATGTGCAAATATTAGTTTACTATTTCTATTTATTTACTATTCTATTTATGAGTTTAACAAGTTGTAATATATGTATTCATTGATTCATTTTTGAAGTTGCTTATCCTTTTGAATTGCAGGGGGTGTTGGAGCCTATCCCAGCCTTTTTTGGATGGAATGCAGAAAACACCCTGGACAGACTGCCAATCCATCACAGTACTGGGAAACATAAAATACAAAATATGCCATACCTTGCAAATATATTAAATTTGGCAAATCAACAGTCATTGCTCATTAAATGTGCAAAAAAGTGTATTCTCTGTAGAGGATATGCACATATCTTCATTTAAAAGATCAACAAGCATGTCAGTGGAACAGCAGGTAGCAAGCTAATAATGCACAGCCTGTTAATTACCTGCCCCTGGATTGGAAGGGCTTGATAAGGCAATTTCAAAGACATTATAACTCCTATATTGAATTATTACATGTACACAATGCTAACTGCAGTTTATTAAGGAGGTTGAAAGAATAAAAAAAAACCTGCCCACTTCTCACTCCAGATCAATCAGTCCTCAATTTTCAGTAAAACCATCTGAATGTGGTTAGAATTAATGGTGTGATGCATTTGCATGTAAAGTAGGTGTTGAAAAATCTCCGATGTGTTTTTGCTCTTGTTAAGTATTTTTCCTGCAGTTTTACACTTTAATCAGCGCATAAATCATGCGAGTCTACCAAGTGTTGGTTTTTACATTGCATTCAAGGTCAAACTGAAACTTTTCATGTTGTCTCCAGTAGCCTCTTTATGCTTCAGAACCTGCGGCCTAACATGGCTCCTGTCCACCCAGGTGAGACACTGAGGTTAAGAGGTCAGAGCCTATCTGCCACATCCAGCAGTGGAGGTCAGCTGGGGTTGGAAGGAGACATGGCACTTTTCCTGCAGTCCCGCCACTGTTCTGCCTTTCATATGAGCTTTTTTCCAACACTTCATTTAAAAGTAAATGTTCTTAAATGGTTCTTGACTTGAATATGTGGTTCTACATGGTAAATTGGAACATTTGTATTACGTTGAGGTGCTTTTTAAGGTTGAAAACCATGTACACACTCAGACATCTTATTTACAAAAGAACGTTTCTGTAATGATATATTAGAGGCCTCTCTGAAGAACCTGTTTCATTTCGACAAAAGAAAACCATTAAGACAGATGCAATAACAAAACAAATACAGTAAAATCGAGGAAGTGTTGAAAAACATAGATAATAAATAATCCACATAATAGAACAATAAATAAAATACACTCATCTTCAAACTCATTGCACCCAGAAGAAAGTGTCAAATTGCTGAACTGACTGGAATTGAGTTAAAAACTGTCCAATGCATTATTAATACTGGAAACCATAGTGGCAACCCATCAAATTCATGGAAGAAATGTGGTTGGAAGAAAATCTTGACTGGCCATGATCAGAGATCATTTAAACAAAGTCAGCAGCGAAACTCACAGGTATGTTTAATAGTGAAAGTAAGAGCATTTCCACTTGGACAATGCAACAGCAACTTGCAGGACTGACGCTAATACCGCAAGTTGACTGACTAGGCATATTCCAGGACAACAATACTGAGATTAATTGGCCTCTGATTGTAAAACAAAAGTATTTCAGGGATTTGGTCACCACAGAGTCTTGACATTAACCCCATTGTTAAAATGTTTGCGAGTTGTGCTGAAAAGGATTTACAGAGTGGTTATTCCTGTAATTGATACAAGATTTCTGACAAAAATAAATGCAACACTGGTTGTTGAATCAATGCCACAGCAAATGTGTGCCAAAATCAAAGCTAAAGGGGGCCCAACAAAATATTAGTGTGTGACTTTTTTTGGGCCAGACAGTGTATATACTAATGTACACTGCAATATACAAAATGCACTGTGCATAGATGTACCAATATGTAAAGACAATCACAATGTCATTGTGATATCTTCATCCTTTCAGTATGTACTGTAAGTTTGTAAGTGAAGTTTAAAGCTGTACATTTCAGTATGTAAGTGATAGTTGAACGCTATCAGCCAATATATAGTGTCTGAGGTTTTCTTCTTTATGCCTTTTAGTCAACTTGGTATAGACGAAGGAACAAGTAGTATGTAGACATATAGACAAAATGTATGCTTTACTATGACTAATGTTTTTAGCTAATTTATCCAACCTGTCATTGCTTTATCTACTTTAGCCTCATAGTTCCAGCACAAGACTAAAGAAGCAAAAAAGGTATTTTTAATCTGCCTAAAAATATTTTGTTAGTACTTCCACACAACTACCTTAAGAAGTTTCTAGGACACTTGTTTATATATGCACTAATTCAATTCAAGTAATTCAGACATTATTCCCATATTCAACTTTAGCTTGAAACTACACAACTGAGTGTGTTTAACTTATTAGTATGTACGAGTTAAGTTAACAACAGAAAACTGACAGAGTGATTTAATTCACCAGTCATGTCTTGGCCAATCTACTACATGTATTCTACTAGATATTTCACAGAACCTATTAGTTAACTGTATGTACACAGTAACCATAGCATGTAGAGGGTCTAGTCACATAACGGGAGTAAGAGGGAGTGTTGAAAAATAGAAATATGAAACTATCACTGGGGCTTGTAAATGAGGTGATACTCTCAAAGGTACATCTTAAGGAACATAACTGTACCATATTCCACTGCAGTTATTATTTTAAGTCTGTGTTATTTTCCTGTTTAAAATCTTGTTTGTACCTTAATGAACAAATAATTTACCTACACAGTACTTTTTTCTGTGAGTGTAGATCAGGACTAATATATCTAAGGACTAAGTTATTTCACAACCTCGAGTGTGTTATTGTGATTATACAATAGATCTGTTCTTGATTTGTTGATAAAAACTGATTAAGAAGAAATTTTATTTAAAATCTGTAAAAGAAATACAACTCTGACTTAGCATCTCTATATATGAAGGTTACCAAATACCAAAAAAATCTACATTGGAATCAAAACATCAAAGCAAGCTATAGACCTATCAGCTAATAGCTTGAGAGAACTAGCTATGCCCTTTACATTTGTGTAAGACATTTAAAAGAACTCCCTGTGGCTTACAGCAAATCAAAAGCTTTTGTTATTACTTGCACAAAAATGAGAGCAAAGGTCATATAATTAATTTTTCTCTTCATCCATATTTGATGGATATTTATATATTGCTGCCACTTGTGTCTAGTGCAATCAGCTATGTTGGCTACAGCGGGTGTGTTTGAGAGCATTGCTTGCTGTTAAGACACAATCCTATTTGCTATACTGCTTTTTCTGAGGATGGTTATTTGTAATAAACTTGCTTTATAAACTTGCTTTTCTTATGTACATTACATACAAATATGACAGAAGATATTGGCACTCGTATTATGACTCTCAGCCAGTCACACTGCAAGGTGACTGTGGTAAAATGATGAAATGAGTGAGTGAAAGTTGTGCAGATTTTCAGGAAAATGTATGACGGCGTGATGTGTAGACAGATGGTTGTACAGTTATACAGGACCTCAGTGGGAGCAGACTCTGGGAAGGTAGGTTATCGCTGGAGCAGCGTGTGCACTGAGGCTTTTGAGGATGTATTTCTAACATTGATTTAAAGCCAGCACAGTGATGTGTGGCTGGTATTCATTCATTTGCTTTCTTAAAAGAACTTGACAAACTACACACTTGTGTGTGCACAAACTTTTACACAGCTATCACAGATGTGAAGCCATTTACACAATACACACCAAGCCAGAGATGGTCTCCCCAGAGTGAGATGTTTGGAGTGTGCAGTGAGTGAATGCTCAACAGTATGCATGTATACACAAACGCCAGCTCTGTCACAGCCACTGATTGATGTTGAGATCTGCTCTGTACTCTCTCTCTCTCTCACACACACAGCTCACTCAACCAGAACACACCCTCACTTTGGACCCTGCTGTACACGTGCGGGACATAGGCCCTTCTGAGTGTGTCTGTCAGCTTACCCCTTAATCTGCCACACATTCACTTGTACACATACACACAGACACATGCACACACCCTTGCGATCTGGGGGGCTTCCCGGCAGCGTAATTATGGTGTATATCCTCCTGTGTCAGTGTGTACATCAATAACAGTAATGACAGCGCTGATCCAGTTACTGTGCGTTCAGTACATCAGGGGAGATGGCGGAATGCCTTACACAGCAGCTCTCTCTCTCACACACACACAGATGTGCTGGCGGGCCCTGTTAAAGCTAAAGAAAACAGGCCGCTGAAAAGGCCTTCCGCCCAGCAGCAGCAGGGAGGAAATAGCGAGTGTCAAACCTGAGCTGCAGCTCTGTGCCATGAACCAGACAGAACAGAGCTCACTCGGGAGACATAAGAGAACCGCCCATGTGTGTGTGTGTGTGTGTGTGTGTGTGTGTGTGTGTGTGTGTGTGTGTGTGTTTGCGTGTGAGTAAAAGTGAAATAGAGAATAAACTTATATTTAAGTTCTGCAATAATCTATCTATCTATCCATCCATCCATCCATCTATCTAACCTTTCATATGTTTAATTCTCAGTCAAAATGCCCCTGAACTACAAGGTTTTCAGAATCAGGTTAAAAGCAGAAATTGCATATTTAAAACTACACAGACGCCTCAACAACTCAATATAATACCATATTGTTCAGTAAAATGTGGACACACAAAATTTATTGAACTACACATACAAAAGTAGTGTCTCTCAGTATGCCGTGAGCCAGCATGTTTGCTAACGCACATGCCACACGTGTTGGCATGGAGTTGTAGAGGTTCCTAATGGTGTCTTGCGATAATTCATCCAAAGCATCTTAAACATTCTTCCTGCAGATAAGTTCCTGTGGTAGGGGTGGAGGTGGAGTGACACCAGTTCTTCTGGACATGTGACGTGCGACAACAAATTGTTCATCTTGCCGCTGACCATGGTGACTCTACACACAGATTTGTTGGTCGTCTCCACCCAGATGACCCGCTGCGTCATGAGACGAGTCACTCCATGATAGCCTGACATGATACCATTGCAGTCTTTGGTGATGCTTATGTTAAGGGCAGTCTTCAAACTGTCTGTGTGCATGGGGTTCTGTGTCGTGCAGCCGTCTGCATGGTTGTGCTGGCACTAACGGGGTGACTGTTGGAACATCAAAACCACCACCATTTTATCAGCTTTGCTTACCATATAGGTGCATTTTGGTAGTTCTGTAGACCATCTGTTTCTCTGCATACATTGTTATCCCACTTTCACCCTGTTCTTCTATGACGGATTTTTCTCAGCACTGATGTGGTGGTGGTGTATTAGTGTGTGCTGGTGTGAGTGGATCAGACACAGCAGTGCTGCCGGAGCTTTTACACAATGTGTCCACTCACTGTCCACTTTGCATTAGACACTACTGCCTTGAAGATGTAAAGTCTGAGATGATAGCTCATCTGCTGCTGCACAGTTTGTGTTGGTCATCCTCTAGTTCTTCATCAGTGGTTACAGGACACTGCACTCCAGCAGTGACACTGAGGTGTTTAGAAACTCCAACAACACTGCTGTGCCTGATGTACTTGTACCAGCACAACACATACTAACACACTACCACCATCACATCAGTGTTGCTGCAGTGCTGAGAAGGATCCACCACCTACATAATACCTGCTCTGTAGTGGTCATGTGGGGGTCCTGACCATTGAAGATCAGGGTAAAGGTATGCAGAAAATCAGATGGACTACAGTCTGTAAGTGTAGAACTACAACGTGCTCCTATATGGTAACAAAATGGACAATAAGTGTAGATACAGGGAGGTGTACCTAATGAAGTGGCTGGTGAGTGTATGTATATTATATTATATTACATTATATTATACCTCATAATGATTCTAATATAATAATAATAATACCTAATATTTCTTTATCTCTGAACCCACATGCACGCATGCTACATCATAAATATAACATAAGCATTTATAGCTATCAAGGTAACGGTTTAGAAGACCTGGTTTTAGAGGTTCTAGCAAGCCTTCATTCCTGAATCAGTTACTCAATCAGCACACATGCAACTGTGATGAGTCCTTACAAGTAGTGAGGAGGGTTTTGCAGTGTTATCTGTGACTGAGCTGTCTGTTGTGTATACTGTTGCCTGGTTCTTGTATGTGTACTTGTATTTGGAACAGATGCACACAACATTTCCGTAAATATATGGTTTGTGTGTGGTTCATATGTAAAAGTTCAGTTAGGCTGAATTGATGTGGTGTGATTCTGAATGCCTTGGCGACTGAGGCCTGTCCTCGGCCTTGCTGGTGGCATGTGTGTGTTTGTGTGTGTGTGCTTTCGGGGAGAAAACGCTGGAGGGCACAGCAGCGACCGTACCAAACACACACACTGCGCCTTCCAGGAGCTATTGTTTTCAGAGACAATCATTTGCAATCCATCAAAATCCACAATGGCCCGCCCTGTAACGTGAGCACTCTATCCTGTACCTGCCTACGTACACGCGCGCACACACACACGCACCCTATTCCCAAATGCTTAAAGCAAGACAGCACTGCCCCCACATGGACACCAATGCTCATTACACTCTCTCTCCCTAAATGGCTTTAATTTTAATTTTTAATTTTTTAAGACACACACACAGATATGTATAGACATATACTCACACCCTTCTCTACCTCAACCTTTCGTTTTATTGACATTTGTGAAATTACTGTGGAAATGGCCAGGAACAAGAACTATTTCAGTAATAGTTGAAAGGAACTTCAAGACAAAACTACTTCAGACATGGTTGACCATTCAAGACATATTTGGTATCAAAAGTTTTTGTTCTTTAGTTTTTGCACTGGAGTTACAAGGCTAATGTAGCTAACAAGTAATAGAAGCTTGCTCATACCTCACCGCTTATCACTCACGTTGATCAATATTCTAAAGTAGACGTGCTTATGAGGTTTCTGACACTAAATTATATAATGTTTTCTATAAAAATGGACAAAATTAAGTCTCATTGCAAAACTGCATCCTTTTTGAAGCCAGCCATTTTTATGGATTCTCATAAATAACAGCTTGCCATGCTTAACTACATAAGCTAATACTGAGATTCATAAGTAAATGAATATGCCGTTTCCACTGTGCTAATTATAAGGGTATAAGTTTTACTACATGGCAGCAACACTGGCCTCACAGCTTTATTACAAACTTAAAGAAGCAAGCTTCTGACACCAAACATGTCTTGGCTGATGGAGTACTTTTGTGGTAAGGAGAAAATTGCATTGATTGTAACTATTCCTAGCTGAAAACGAGCTGAAGACAAAGGGCCTATCACCATTCCTTTGCAGCATGGTTTGATTTCTGCTTGATTTCTAATACTGCTGCATAGAGTGCTGTCTGCTTTCTCAGTGGGTCTTTGAATAGTAATCAGGTGTAATCGTGGAAGGCAGTGGTGCTGCGGCATGCAGACAGTGGGTTTATTTTAGACAGGCTTCTGTAGAGCAACGATGATGAGAAATAAGTGTGGACGGCCAGGGCCCAACACAGTATTCCCTCGTCTGGGACAGCAGCACTTTTTTTAGCATGACTGATGCTGAAAGACACAGTCAAGCACATTTGAGGTGTACATTTTCATTCTCATTCAAGCCTTAGTCACCAGAAAGTCATTGCTAAGTCACTAAAATTAAGATTTTTCCCCTCACAGTTTGAAGGAAGAATACATTTTCATATCTTACGTCATATTCCTAGCATCAGCCGCGGCTTGCATGACAGATATTCAGACAGGCAGAAAGAGTGTAAAAGGTATTGCGCCATCTTATGCAGCTTGTAGAATTATTTCTCTGGAACTGCAGCTTTTCAAAATGCTGGAATCACATCACAGATGATTTTTTTTTATTATGATCAATAGCTTTTAAAACTGCAAATTGGACATTTGAAAATTAGACACCAAATGTGTTATTGTTTTTCAGATAGTTTTGTTTTTCAATATTTAATATTTTGCTATTAAATTATTTCTGGGTAACAGTTGGTGAATTGCCTCTTATCTCTCCAAAATAAAGGACCTCCAAAATGGTAATGGTAGTAGAAGCCAAAACCGCTTTTTATTTTTAATGTAAGCCAATTAAATTACATCTTCTATTGGCCCATTCATCATGAAATTCTGAAACAAAGTAAAGAATAGGTATGTTTCATGTTTCATGTTTAGAAGAAGCAAAAATTATGTATAATACACTCCAATTATCTACTTACAATAGCTTACTTATAATTATATGCCTTGCCATCACAGATGTTCTACCTTGAGATTTTATCACCACTTTTTTTTTAATTTGAGGCTTTCTGGATACAAATTCTAATAATTGATCTTCTTTCTTGATTGTTTAACTTTATTCTTGTTGTTGTATAGCTGTCACAGTTATTTTATAATCTATGTCATTCTGAATACATCTAAAATTTCTATTTTCCTTTTCTTATTGTTGAGTTCTGCTTCCTAGCTCCCTTCAAATGATTTGAAACCTGTAAAGCTCTAGAGGACTAGCTCACTTCTAAAAACATATTTGGTACTTTTTTCCAAAACCGAACCAATCATTAAAAACACTGATTCCACTTTGGGACGGTTGTGTATGTAGAAAGCCTGTGAGAGAGAGAGAGGAAGATAGCCTAAGAGAGAGAGAGAGAGAGAGAGAGAGAGAGAAATAAAATATTACTATCTCTAACTGCTCAGCAAACATCAATATGAGCTGAGATTCCCCCCGGCCTTTTTAGCCTGAGCGCTGAAACTGAGACAGCGCTTAAGTTTCCCGTCTCAGGGGGTGCTGAAATGGCTGCATCTCTGAGAATCTCGCAGGAATGGCGCTCCAAGTCTCTGGAGAGGCCTGATCGAGCAGGCACGGTTCACTAGCAAGCATCTGCTGGAGAGCAGGCCTCATAAAAACCTAATGAAGATCCAGAGAGTCTCGTTACCAAGGCCAGAAAACTCCTCTCCCCTGGCCCTCCTGAGCCAGGTCTCCAGAACATGGAAGGAAATATGCAGCACATTGAGATGATGGCCATATCCATCATTCTCAGTTGGAGCAGTGTTGCTGTTAAATGTCATAATTACACTCGCTGACCAATTTATTAGAGATACCTTGTTCTTCCACTCTGAGGCCACCTTGTGAGGTCTGTGTACTTTGCAGGTCCACTCTATAGATGAACAATTTGTCAGCCATCCTAATCATTTCATCATTGGTCAGTTTATGACCACATAACCTCTATAGACCAGTTATTATTTGGGTAGCAGAGGATTCTCAGTCTGAGGGCTGAGGGCTAGGTGGGTTTTCTCATAACGTGGGCTGTGAGTGTTTGTTCAGCATTAATACTTGAATGAATGGATGAATGACTAATGTAAGAAACCAATTATTTGTAAAGATCACAATAAAGGACACACTGATGAAGGCTATGAAGGTGCAAAAACACATTATAATTAATGAAGATAGTGTTTTTAGCAGGCTGCTAAAATTCATTCCATTCATTATGACCCACATATTCTTTACTCATGTTATGAGCCTTTGATTAAAAATGCCAATTTCCGCCTTCACTATGATGAAGATAATTCCCATCATGGACGTTTCCACAATGTCCGCCTGGCAAAACGAGCTGGGCAGAAAGCTGCATATCATGCTATGAATAATGCAAATAATGGAGGGGCCTCTAATCCGACATATCCTTATGAATTATAATGTGCTTTTTCATATTTATTATATATTATTTTGCCATTTCTCATGCTTCGGAGCAATTTATCACTCCACAATTAATTATTAACCTGTGCAAAGATTTTGGCCTCATGCTCGGAGAGAGGCACATGCATGTCCAACATAGTGGGAGATGACAACTACTTAGGGCCTGTCAGAGCCATCAGGCTCTTGAGACAAACTGGACGAATAATCAAACAGGACTCTTCCTCTCCTTTAAGGAGGGATTATCAGGCTTATTGGTATGTGGGAATGCATTACTACATGGTTGGAGGGTGGTTTCATCTTAATAAGGAAGCACCCCTTTAATTTTATAGCTAATAATTGCCACATAGCTCCAGATCATGTCATAATACTTTATATCCTATTACAGCACATGATATGAAAAATTATAAAATTAAAAATATATCAAATAAAATGCAACACTGATGTTAGATTAAAATAATGGTAAAGTGGTTTGACTTTTGCTCGGCTTTATAAAAATTAACTGAATTGTTTACATTTTTTCTCGTAATAACATTAAACTGTTTTTTCAATGGTCAGGACCCCCACAGGACCACCACAAAGCAGGTGTTATGTCGGTGGTGGATCATTCTCAGCACTGCGGTGATACTGAAGGTGGTGTGTTAGTGTGTGTTGTGCTGGTGTGAGTGGATCAGAGACCACAGATGAAGGACTAGAGGATGACCGAGACAAACTCTGGAGCAACAGATGAGCTATCATCATGACAGATGAGCTATCATCATGACTTTACATCTACAAGGTGGACCAGTAAGAGTGTCTAATAGAGTGTACAGTGAGAGGACACAGTGTTTAAACACTCCAGCAGCACTGCTGTGTCTGATCCACTCACACCAGCACAACACACACTAACACATTACCACCATGTCAGTGTCACTGCAGTGCTGAGAATGATCCACCACCCATACCTGCTCTGTGGTGGTCCTGTGTGGATCCTGACCATTGGTGACGGAGTGATAACAAAGTATGCAGAGAAACAGATGGACTACAGTCTGTAATTGTAGAACTACAAGGTGCCCCTATGTGGTGAGTGGAGCTGGTAAAATGGATAAAGAGTGTAGATACACTGAGGTAGTCATAACATGATGCCTGATCGGTGTATATGAACATTTTTTTTTCATAAGCAGGTTTCTAATGATTTGCTGCTACTGTAGATAAGATAATGTAATTCATGGTAAGTCCTGAATACATGTAATTAATTGGGACTGGGATTATTCACTTTTTGAATGCCACAGGTAGTGATGTATTTCTACACAACATCGCTCTCCAATTGCCAATAGTTCAGTTTTCAGTTAACTAAAGTCAGTTTACAGAATATGATTCATATGATTCATTCATAAATCACAGAATAACACCAGGCACAGGATGTTACTGAACTGTTTTAATTCTGAAGTACTATTTTGACCCTGAAAGTGGGTGAAGTTCTAATCCCTGTGGGGGTGGGATCCTTCTGAGTCTCTTATTTTAAAAGCACACATTTCACCAAGAAGCATTACAGATAGGTCTACTGTTCTTCATCAGGCTAACCGTCATAAAATGTAAATAACAGCAATTTTATCATCTTGGAAGTCTACGGGGGAAAAGCTAAAGCTAAAAAGTTTCTGTTTTTTGTAGAAAACACTGGAATAGTCATTTAAAAAGGCAAACAGAAAGAACGGCTTAAAGCTGTTCGTTTTGGACCTGAACAAAGCGACACGTAAGGTGAGCTGAAGTCGTTTGCAGGCTACAGACTTTCTCTCTGATCTGCCCTCAGGATTTTAGCGACGTGAAACTGAGCAAAGCCCTGCCCTCTCAACAACAATCTGGATTGCAGCGATAACAAGTGAAAAATGTTGGAAGCAATCCACTTTGCCACTGCTAAGACCTTTCCGATCCCTCCACTTCATTAGGAAGTGTCTAATCTCGGCAGTCTTGCAGGCTGATAAGGCCTCAGCCACTAATGCAGCCGAGTCAAAGTTCAAGCCGCCTTCGATGTTTCGATGCTTAACTTACCCAAGTTCCTGCATGTTCATTAGACAGTTTTATCTGCCGCTTCTACTCCAATAACCATCGAGATAGAGGAGGACTGATAGAGAAAGATAGAGAAAGTGAGAGAGAGGGAGAGAGAAAGGGAGAGGGAGAGAGAGAGAGAGAGAAGGAGAGAGACAGGGGCAGGAGGATGGTGTGGAAAAGGAGAGATAAGCACCAGGCTTCTTGCCTGAGACACAGTTGACCTTCTAATTCAGGCCTTTTAAAGCTCTACTCTATTAGGGCTTTAAAGCTGGTTGGGGGTGGGGTGGTAGAGCCTGAAATATTTCACATTGGGTTTGGTCAGGTTCAGACATCATTTCTCAAGTTTCTCACTTGTTTGGTCTCTCACTGGCCAATGGTTTTTGGCCTGCACTTACCCCTGTATTAACTTTTCTCCAATGTATTATTTTCTAATGCTATTTAGAATTTGTTGGTAGAAACGCCCAACATGAGAATACATTATGTAGTTTTTCCAGACTAGCAGCCTTGGAGATGTTTGAGTGCATTAATGACATTTGAATTTGAATGATGATTAAATGTATTAATGTATTAATTTTAATTTTATAGAATTAATTTTTTAATTGATTTTTTATATTGTTTATCAATGTCCTGATGACAGTGGTCCTTGTCCCCAGGTAATGTAAAGAGGAATTTCACTCATTTCATTTAAAACATCTGCACAATGTAATCATTAAGATAACAAATTCAATCATATATGAAATACCATATTCTAGGAAGAATTATCTAGTCTGAAATGTTTACAGTGCTGGTGATACACACAAGATAGATGAACGCATTTAATGCCTCTAAAAGTTACCTCATACATTTGTTTCTCAAAATGGTTAGGAATATTACCTGATGTTTAAGACATAGTCATTCTTTGTGGAGAGGGCATTGTAAGCCAAAGTGTATTTTTTGGATTTATTAATTTTAGCACTATAAACATTCCATAAATAAAAACTCAGACAACACAAATTATTTTTGTAGCCATCACAATCCCTAGTTCCTGTCACCATTACTGTAAAGAAACTGTTTCTCACCCCAAACCACTCAAAATAATCACTAAATTATTTTGTTCACTCTCCAGATTAATCATCCAGATAATTTGGGGGAAAAGGGTGGAATTCCTCATTCACATGGTTATTAGGTCATTAGGTGCAATCAAAAAAATGTGTTTTATTCGGCTTCTGGTTGGTGGTGGTTTTACACAGATTTACACAGATTTACACAGAATCTTGTCAGGCTCAGGTTGACATCAGGTGCTGTGGTTCAGATAGGTCAGATATGAGGAGAACAGTCTGGGCTATGTTTGGACTCAGACCAAAATTTCAGCTCTATAAGAGGGAGAGAGAAAGTGGGAGAGAAAAAGTGGGAGAGAGGGCGGAGAATAGAGGAAGGAGGAGGAAGTCCCTGGTTGCCATGCCCAGGCCTTGATGTCCTCATGCAGTCACATCTCCAAACGCCTGACGACAGTTTCCACCCTGTAGTCATCAATTTTGCATTGCTGTTTAAAAAGCCTATCACAAGTTTCACATCAGCCTGGAAGTGGCCCATGGCACGAATAAACAGGAGCTATTTATACCAATCCCACTCCCCTGAAAATTGTTTTTCAAAGGGAAGATATTATTTTGTACCCTTCCGCTATCAAAGCCACAGTACGCCAGAGGAAAAGTTCTCCTGCGTGTTTAAAAAAGCATAAGGGGGCTCAGATGTGACACCATAAAAAAAAGCATTTTGCATGAACAGCATTTGAAAAGGTCTGCTCCGCTTTCTTGTTTACTGCTTTACTCCCGCATGTCGCTATCGATCTGGTCGTGTTCGTAAAAGCCGTTAATTGCGCCTGACGTCTGGCTTTCAACTGGGTTTAAAGGTACCAGTGTAGTTGATGCTGACAGGAAAGAACATTCCTCATATGCAAAAGTTGCTTGTATGCTCAGAAACAGCTTTCTGGGGAAATGTGTGTTTGTTTTTTTCATGCACTTTTAATCGGGAGCATCTCCATTTAGAGACCAAACTAGTTGTAAGAGTTTTGCGTTTTGGTTTTGGATCTCATGCACCACAAGCAGAACATTTATATACAGTAGCTACATGTGTGGATGATATTGATGTCTTGCAAAATAATACACACTAAATAAGTAAAAGTGATGTTATAATAGCTTATGCTGTTGCTGGTTGGTATAATTTCACAGTTTGTGTCATTCCTATCAAGAACAAGTTACGTCAGCCATAAAGTATGACTCTACACTCTTTATGGTCACAACACTCACGTTTCTCTTTTTTAGACACCATTACTTTGCACTTCTCCTAATTGATCACAGGTGTATAGATGTACAATTATATACTGTAGCACATACCATACAACATATCTCAGCCACCCTCTATCATTGGTCAATGTCTGGCAACAGCCACCAACACTGTTGATCAGTTAATGTTTAGGTGGTGGACCACTCTCAACACAGCATTGACATGGACACTTTTTAGATACGACTGAAGCACATGATAAACTCATAGGATGAACAATTCCTTAGTGGAGATTTCATTTTTCTGTGGCCCACTTAGTACCCCGCTGTGGCACCACACAGTTTGAGAACTGCTGGTCATTTGTCCACCAGGCAGTGCACTGCATGGTACAGTTACATTCCAGCTAGTCGCAAAAGCTGTTTGTGACCTTCACATAAACCTACACACAGAGTAAAAGATACATCTGAACCTGAAACTCCTCCATTGCTGCTGCTGTTCTTTGCATTCTTGGTTCGGATTCTAATCATATCATACTGTACCGAACAGATCAATTGAAAAACACCATTCGATTAACTCAGCTGACCAACTCTCAGCCAGACAACTGAAGAGAACACACTCTTCTTTTATCAGCACCATTATCAGCTCTCCAGCGGCTGAATGAACCAACTAACTGAACTGCTAATTCATTTAGGACCATCATGGATTTTCCTAACAGTTAGTTTTTCTGTCAAACTGGTATGTTTAAACTTCTTCACAATGTAGTAAGAATTCAGTGATCACATATTAAAGTGCTGTTATATTATCGATGAAATAAAGCATCCTGGTCAGTCATGTTACCTGATTTTAAATACATTCTCCAATATTGTTCAACAAGCAGCCAAACGTGACCTACATGTAGTCTTAAAATGAAAGTTTGACCAAAATAATCAAATACAATTTTTTTGCCTATAAAAGCTTATAAGCGGTAAACTACAGGGGTTATAGGGGATCTGGGACTTCCTAAATAGCCCATTGGATCTCCTAAATGTCTCAAAATGAAAAATTTGAGGGGTTCCTGCAAATAAGCACATTATGACGCTTTGCTGTCTGATAGGGAAAGACAGACGTTCTAATACAGATTCAGGAAATGATCATTGTCAAGGTGCTTCATCCACAGAAGAGGGAGCTTCTCTCTTTGGTATTCTAACTAGAGATGCATCACTGGTCTGTCTCAGGGACAGATTAGAACAGACAGACACATGGCAAAAATTATGCTTCAAGATGACATTTATGATTGTTTTCAGCCATGCCATGTACTGCTATTAGTTTTAATTCTTGTTCCTGTCATTGTAGTTCACAAGTGTAGCGCAGCTGTTGAACTGAGCTCTGATTAATCTTCTTTCTACTGAGAGAAGTACTCTCTAGTGTTGTTCAGCTCCATCAGGAGTATCCAGTCTGTAGAGGGACTAAGCTCAACCACCCCTTGTTAATCACTGCGCTGATATATCCTACAGAGTGTCTCCAAGGTCCCCTCAGAAACCGCCAAAGTGTGAGAGCAGATTTTCATTATGGATATCTCCCAATCCACACGAGAGTTTCCCAAGCTTGGCTAATATCCGGGCCAATCCTCTGGGGCCTTCATTATGTGTCATTAGCCTTCATAAGGTTTTCATGAGGTAATGCATCCCTGCAGCCCCATAGAAAGCCATGCTAATTTCACACACAGTTTAAACATACACACATCGCTGTGGTTTTCCTCCCTGCCGTCCCTGAGGGTTCCTGAGTGATATCATCCACTGCACGAGCCACATACTCACGGCATCCACTGCTAAAGTACAGAAATTATCAGGTGTAGTATGCGTCAGCTAGTTCAGCTAATCTTCTCCATAGGGAGAATATACTAATGTATTCTTGCTTCGAATAGTCTCAATGACACAATCCATCCAGTGGCCACAAACCTCTGCTTAGGAACTGTTGAGTTAGCCATCTTCTAGCTCTAAGCATACTCTGTCACTGCTGTGGTAAAAATGGTCCACAGCCAATAAAATATTGCTCAACAGAAACTGACCAAATAACGGATCGGAAGGTAACTGGCCCTAATAAACCCTAAGAGTATGAAGAACACACCTGACTATGTAGAAAGGTTGCTGTGCCTCTGGGTTAAATGGTTGCTTAGCCTTGGAATTGGAATGTTGGCTATCCTCAATGATAAACACAACAGTAAGAGTATGACAAGGAGGTTTCACCTTGGAAGTCTTTGCTATGTTCTGGATGGTACCTGAGAATTTTTGGGCTCACTCCAGCATTACTCACCCACCTACATCTGCCTTACGACTATCTTACAACAGCAGTAACAACGTTCTATATCAATCCAGACTTAGATACTCAGACTACGATTAAACCTTAAGCAGTTGCACCTAACAGTGTGGCATTTATGACAGTCAATCGTGTGAAACATGAAAAGAAGTTGCCAAAGGGGGACAAAGAAATCGCACCGCTTAAACATGCAGAAAGTAAAGCATGTGTAACTGTACACAAACCAACACCACTGCCACCAAACTTGAATCAAACTAAGCTTAAAGTAAGCATGAAATGCCTTATCTGTAACTTAAACTGTAAATTAATGTTCCCAAATGAGCATTCAGTCATCTGCGGTACACAAAAACTTTGCTTTAGGGCTACCAAAGGGCTAGAGAAGGCCCTTGAGGGTACCGCCACAATGACAACTTTGTACCCTGAATGGTTCAGTTTACTAGTCAGCTAGTGTGTCCAAATAAAACCTTGCAAATTCTGTGTATTTCGTTTGACAGATGCAACAAATGAAGTAAGTGAATCTTTTGGAATTACCAGGATTTCTGTATTAATTACTAATAAAATGTGGTCTGATCGTTATCTAACAGAACAGTTGTGGACATGCTTATAACACACAAACAGTTGTACTTTTCATGGTTTTTATTGAGCACACTGAGTAACAGCCACTGTGCAGGTGGGAAAAGGTAACTGAACTCTTGAACTGAACAACCTGTATATCCTCCTTTAGCAGCAGTGCAGTTAGAAATAAGATTTCCTCAACTCTAAAGAGGAATTTTGAATCAAATGTGTTTTGGCTTGTCAATATTTCTAGGATGCCTTGGTTGCACAGCACTCTTCGGCTAATACAACAGCAACATGGTTAAGGTCAGGACTCTCTGGTCATTTCAAAACACAAAAAAAGTTTCAACCATTCTTTAGTTGGTTTAATTGTGGGCATTGGGTCATTGTCTTATTGCATCACTCAGCATCACTCTTCAGCTTGAGGTCATGGACTCCTGCCTTTACATTCTCCTGTGAACTATTTTGATACACCTTGGAATCAGTGCTCCCTTAATGATCACAAGGCATCCATTCCCTGAGGCAATGAAGCAGCCCAAACCATGAAGCTCCACCATGCTTAACAGTTGGGATGAGGTTTTGGTATTGGTGTGCAGTGTCATTTTATCTCCAAAGAGATAAAACATAGCTTTGTGCGCTTCTAAAAAATAAAATTCCACTTTTGTCATATCTGTCATATCATATAATCTTGGGTTCATTCTCGCCTCTTTCATGGTTGCCACTTGTACTCTTGGAGTTATCTTAACAGGACACCCACACTGCCAGGGACAGTAATAACAGTCCTAAATTTTCTCCATTTTTAGACAGTTTGTCTAACCGTGAATAGTTCCATCCACAGACAATTTGGATTATTTTGATATCTTTTAGTGTGTTAACTTCGCCACACAGTCAGGAATCTGCCAGTTGCAGCTATCCACACTTTCATGAGTCCTACTTGAATCAAAGTTTTGTTGTTCCATTCAGCATAGCGACCAGTAGTCTCAGCTACGGATGCTTCACTCTGTGTTTACTGAGAGGCTGTTTACATCGAGACGAATAGAAGGCTTGTGATTGGTTGTTTTCCTTGTCGAATTTCCTTTCCCTGCAGTAGGTGGTTCTTGGCCACGTATAGTGGCAAACAGTAACAAACTCTCCCCAGAGTCTGGCAATACAAGACTGAATCATCCATTGATGTACACCCAGGTCTTTAGCATTGCTAAAGGTCTTCTGAAAGTTGTTTGCATTGAGGCATGTTTTACACCAACCTTTCTTGAGAAGAACAAATTTATCAGTACTCCAGCTGCGTGTGCCGCTTTCATTTAAAGGGCAGAGACCCTGTGAAACCCACACTTTCAATTTGATCTATTTAATTAAAACAACTTTTGTCAATTAGCTCTCTGAGAAGTAATTAACACAGAGGTTCGCTTACTTTTTTTAGCCTGCACTGTGGCTGTTTTCTGATGTGCTCTATAGAAGTATGGTTGTTTGTGTGTTATTATTTTAGTTAGATTGTGCCTATGTCTATAATTGTAACTTGTATAACAATCAGTCCACATTTTATTAGAAATCAATGCAGAAATCCAGGTAATTCTAAAGGATTCACTTATTTTTCTTGCAAATGTATCTGGAATAGTACCAGCACTTTCAGAATAGCCTAAGACTATCAAAGTTATAAACAACTATAAAGGTAAATCACCACCCAACCCTTCCTCCCACACACTCACACTCTTTCAACATGCGAAGGCCCATGCCTTGCTTGTGTGGGTTGCATATGACCTCACTTGGTGGCACTCCTCCACTTGCACAGAGCCACCTATGAAAAAAATCGATTCTTGCCGGCATCAAAAGTCTGTGTGTACATGGTGACTTTCAGCACAGAGCAAGGTCAGTGGTGGGAGAGGGAGCGACTCACGGACAAAGCCCCCCACACTGTCTGTGCTCTGAGATGGGTAAACTCACGTCAAATACTCCCCCCCACCACACACACACACACACACACAGACACACACATCACAGCGGCGGCTCCATCCTCTGAAGTTCTCTTAATCAAAGTGTGGTGCTGTGGCTAATCAAAGGCCCTAAATAACTCCAGCTCCCAACACGGGCCACCGGAGGATTAAAAATCCACTAGCCAGAACTAGCTTCTTCGATCGGGGCCTCAGCACCTAATGAGAACTCCCCAAAGCCCTGAGATCACAGCTGTAAAAGTCCCGGCCCCGTGCTCGAGAGCGGTGGAAGCCCTCTTTAAATCCTTAGGAGATCCTATCAGGCCAGATGAAAATAGATATTGGCTCCGGCGTGTCCGCTGATTAAAAGAATGGCAGAGGATTAGGCGGAGATGCCGCTGGAATCTGTGAAGTGGCTCATTTACATGGTATTAGCGGCCTGACAGATAACAGCTAAGAGAGCAGGCCGAGCGGCAGAGACTGGAGTTTTTTAACGTGTGAATCAGAGCCAGAGGCTGTTTACTCAGATCTGAAGCCGGATTAGGTCTTGTTTGCTCAGTTACCCATAATGCAGCATTGTTTTGCTAAGTCCTTGATGGCACAGGAGTGCCGGAGCGTCCTCTTGACATTATTTAGATGTTTTGTTTTTGACAGGTTGTCCCATGGCTCGGGGTCAGGTTCAGTCAAGAGATGGGCCTGCAGTCAAGCAGTGCTTTGATTTCATTTTCTAAAGATGTCCGCTGTGTTGAAGTCATGCCCATCTCTTTGTTTTGGCTTTCCAGTGCTTTGAAAAAAAGGAATATTAATTAATTTCATTTTAAATTTAAATGAAGGCTCTAAATTAAAAAAAAAGATTTATATATATATATGTGTGTGTGTGTGTGTGTGTGTGTGTGTGTATATATATATTTTTTTTAACTTTACTTTTTTTACTTTAACTTTAACTCATTTTAACTTAACTTTAACTGAGATGCTTTTGGGCTGGGTCTTTCAGTGCAGCCTGCAAAGCTAGCACAGTAGTTATTAGTGTAAGATGAGGCATTCTTTTGCATCAAAAGCTTCCTCGCAGAAATATTGATTAAAAAAAATATCAGGTATTCATAACCTCATGTTATATGAAAATAAGTTTTTTACTTAACTGTTCTTTTTGTTCAGGATGGGGTACATACAAAGAGTTATATGGCAAAACAGTCTCCAAAGAAAAACTTTTTTTCAGACCACCATAATCAACGTTACATATGACGCAGTGTGTTTTATGTTTCTAAAAACACAGATGTGTGTTCACTGGTGGTTTTGAATAGCTAATAAAATGTCTGTATTTGCATTGTAGACATTGATTTCTGTCAGCACCACTGAATTCAGTGAATTCAGCATCAGTACGTTTCTCTGCAATGAACCATTTCACATCAAACCATTCCAAATGACTTTGTTTACATCTAAACCAGACATTATGCAGAGTTAAGCAGAAATTAAAACAAATCAGTGGAATTCCCCATTAAAGTCAATTCTATACATATAATAAATAAAAGCTTCTGCAATATATTAGCAGCTAATGAGTACATGGCTGGCAGTAAAGCATGTCAGATTGAGCTGAAGACAGAGGAGGTTTCAAGGCTGAAAATGAGAGCAGTAGCACAATAGCACACAGAATAAAGTCTTTGCTCCTACGAAAATACTCGACTGTTCACACTTAGCCGTGTGCATTCAGGGAGAACCACCAGCCAACGCAGGTGCACATCATCCATACACCATCCATATTAATAGCAACACAAAACTGGTAATATGACAATTAGTCAATCATTTCTCTCCCTCTGCCTGACAGGCGTGCGGCTGCAGAGAGGAAACGGCAGGACCGGACTCCGACACACATCTGACAAGTTGCTTCCTTGTCACGTTGCAGCCTTCCAACTTTAACATTTTCATGTCTGCCTTGGCAGGTTATTAAAATAAATGAGGGCTCTTTGGACTGCCATGGCTCTTCTCCCTAATGGGATATGAGGAATCTGCAAGCCAATAGCACAAATTGACTGATCGTCAAGGCTGGAGAGGGAGGGCCAGCTAAAGTGGACAATTAGAGAGAGGGATATATATATATATTGCAAAGCCCAATGAAATATTGCCTGTTATTTTAATAATGCAGGCCATGGCTAATTTGCAGAGGGATTTCTTGTGCATGGTTTTGTCAGGACAGTGTGTGAAACGGTGTGTCCCGGTGTCACTTTGAACAGCGGCCTGGCAGCAGATGATCCATCTGCTAGTTTGCGGTGCTGGTTAAGGCTGAGAGCGGACAGGAAAAAGAGGCAGATTTTACTCATGTGTCTTCGTTTACATGCCTCTCCAGTAAATGATGTAAGCATGAACACCTAGTCCCAGCTCTGTGTCTGATTTGAGCTATTTTACATTTATGGAGTGAGGCATATGGACAGGAAGTGATTAGAGGTTAGTGTCTAACTGTTTATTATAATGGTGACCGTTTCTGTTTATTATGATGGTGCTTTACAGATAAGCATAAGTGATGGTCTAAAAAGCACAAAATTAATAACAATTATTACAGTGTTTAATCTACAAAATACATCAGGACAGTTATCAGTCTAAACAAACAAACAGTTGAGGAACAAGAATAAATAATTGTCTAAAAAGTCTAAAAAGTGAATAAAAGTACAATCATCAACATAAAACAACGACATCAGTTTCAGTGATTTGTATATAATAGGATTGCATTTAATAAAGTACTGATACATCACCTAAAATCAATATTGCTAACAACAGACAGCTGAGTAAAAACATCCTAAGTTTTGAGACATATATCCAAGGACGTATTTCAAAGAGCTTTTTCACAATAAAGAAGAGACTAAGATTTTTAGACCATTACATCAATTTCATGCATGCAATATATATAACATTCATTAAAATCTGTTTTGAAGAGTTGCTGTTCTATATGTCCTAATAGATCCCCGACTACCCATTGCTGACACAATGCTTGCTATTGGGTCTCGCTAAGTATTCAGATAATTGGTTTGTTTTTGGAGAAATATGTTAACACATCGGTAGCACTGAAGTGACTGATAATAGGAGATTAATGATCAAACTGATGTGCTATTAAATAAGTTGTCTCTCCTTTTCCATATAAGTAATTAAAGCATGCAGAAAATATAAACAACAAAAGTCATATGGTCTCTGCACGCTTTTGGTTTGTGGTTTTACTTAAAGCGATGCTATGTGAGTTTTGGTGATTTGTGCAAAGAATATTTTTTTGTGATGTTGGACCCCTTCCCCGAGTGGATGAATCTGGTGATTGCAAGTGATTGAGTGAGTATTCAAAGAGAACTCAGTCAAAACTTGGAGAAAGTGTTATCCGAAGATGTAAATGAATAAATTAATGAAGCTGGACCTTCTTTTTGAGCCTTTGCATGTGATGTCAATACGTCAAGACGTATGACAAGATCCAAACAACTCTGACCCAACACCTCTGTTATTAGTGTTAATATTTCAGGCTTAACAGGCCAACTAACATACGTACATTGTGTTTTAGTAGGGTTTTTTTCTCCTGATAAAGTTTTTTTTTTAAATATGTACACTAATGTGACATATTTCTGAATGTATCAAAAGTGCACAACCACTCATTAAGGCCGCAAGCATGTGGATATGCAGTATCATTGTGGACAGGCAGTTTCTGATGTTCTCATAGGTTTTCTGTTCTTGTATGTTCTTTGGAAACACTTGCAGTGGAAACCAGCATTTCCGAGAAACCACAGAATTTGCTTTACTCTTCCAAGTGAGATAAAGTCATTGGGCTCTATTATATGCAGTTTACTGGAATCATATATTCATGTGTTGGTCACTATTTTCTTTCCATATATTTTAACACTTGAGGGAATGCTATCCTTGGCTCTATACAAGTCTGTGAAATGGTAGATATTTCATTTCATTCATATCCATGCTAATTAGTTCAGCTAGCTGCCCAGCAAGACAGCTTAAGCTAAACTAGGTATAATGTGAATGTTAGTCTGTTATTATTTTTGGATACTACATTAAAAAGATCTTTTTAATCTTTTATCTCTCATAAGTTCTAAAGCTGTTGGTTAAATTATCTTCTAAAGTTTATTTGGCCTCATTTTAATTGTCTCCTTCAATGAAGTTTCATAGACCAAGTGGAACAAGACAGTGAAGGAAGAGGTCAGGCATACACTTTTAATTTTTAACAGTCATATTTAAAATGCATATGTTTTTCTTGCCTCACAATCCATGATATTCCTCCAAACACCTTTGTTAGTGTGTACGTGTTTGCTTTTCTGCTTCTTGTTTTATTGAAGGGCAAACAGGCCAAGCATAAGCATACTTGACTTATGACCAGCATGCTGCTTATTTTAAATATTTAGATATTCCCATAACATACATATTTATCCAATACGGGTATAAAAATGTCTTTCCTTCCTAACTTCCTCCAATTTTTGTCCTGTGTGAAGTGAAACAGTGTGTGTGTGTGTGTGTGTGTGTGTCATCAGTGTGTGTATGTGTGATGTGATATGGGCCTGAACTGAGGCGATCACACACACAGACATATTCTGACAAAAAGCCATCACATTTCCCCTTAACTCTTCTCTTCATGGTGAAATATTGTCAGCTTGATAGAGTGAGGGGAGGGAGAACATAACCTCCTCTTCGTTCTCTCTCTTTTTCTCCCTCTTTTTTTTTTTTTTTTTTTTGAGATAATGACCGTGATTTCCTCTCCGTGGTCACTGATGACAGTTTGAGCTAACCGATGATGGCACAGCGGCACTGCAACGCACCACTTACGCTACTCCCACCTGACAAGGCTTGAGAAAAAGGCCTCATTTTTTTGACATTTGACCATGCAAATTCAGTCCTGCTACATTATTCCACATTTACCGGCCCTCTCAGCTGGGGAGGGGTGTGGGGCGCTTAAATATGAATGTAAAAGGTGGATCAAAATGAAAGCGTCTCCATCAGTGCTCTATCATGCCTCGGCCCCTCTTAGCCAATCGGAGACGACGTCCTGTTCGGGATAAATACAGAACCGAGTGGATAATTAAATAATTAATGGCTGCAAAAATTTCATTTTTGTGTTTTGTCCTGGAAAAAGGAGGGAGGTCATGGAGGAAGATGCCTTAAGGTGCTTACAGCTGTCGGAAAATCACTGTCGGTTTGCGAGCTTCATGGTGGAGAGAGCACAGAGCATGTGTACATGTCAGGAGGAGAGCCATGAGTTGTGATCAGCGTCCACCAACATACATTAGCTGCTGAACCATCTCTGTATCACTAATCAGGTGCCTCTTTATGTTAGCGGGTTTATTTATTAATCCCCAGGCGGTAGAAGCTCCTCATTTATTCATGTTTTAGGAGAGGCTCTGTCCTGTTGTGCTGTCTGGGAGGGCGGGATGGATGGAGGATGAAGGGAGGGGTAATTTGATGGGGTTTGGGTCACCTCACCTGCAGAGCTACAAACCAGCCAGGTTAAATCCTCACCTCCACCGCCACATCAGCCTTTGACGGCCCACAATGAGCAACAGCCGCTTTAAACAAGGAGACTGAGAACTCACAGCTTCCCTCTCTCTTTCTGTCACTGTTTCTTCCTTCTCTGTCTCTCTCTCTCTCTACTATGTCCCTCTCTGTCTCTGTTTCTCTCTCTTTCTCGTTTCTCTTTCACTTGTTTTCTTTTTCCCTCTTTCATTCTTTCAATCTCTGTCTTTCTTTCTTTCTCTCTCACTCTTTCTCAACCCTCTCGTTCTTTCTCTCTTCATTTCTCTCTTCCTTTATCTCCGTCCCTTCCCTCTCTGTCTTTCCCATACTATGATTTTCCTTCTCATGTTTGCTTTCTCCCTCTCTCTCTGTTTCTCTCTCTCCCTCTCTCTCCTTTTTATATTGTTTCTCAATATCTCTCTCTCTTCCCCTACTCTTTCTTTCATTCTATCACTTTTACAACCCAGTTTCTCTTTCTGGTTCTCTCTCTCGTATTCTCATTCTCTCCCTCTCTCTTTCCCTCTCTCTCTCTCTTTCCCGCTTTCTCTCCTTACCTTTCCTTCTGTCTGTCTGTCTCACACTTTCTCCCTCATTTTCCCTCCTTCTCTTTCTCTCTTCATTGTGTTGTTTCACTCTCTGTCTCTCCTCTTTCTTTCATTCTATCACTTTTACAGCCCCATCTCCACCTCTCTCCCTCTCCCCCTCTTTCTCTCTTTCACACTTTTCCTCCTTACCTTTCCTTCTGTCTGTCTCCTACTTTCTCTCTCTCATTTCCCTCCTTCGCTTTCTCTCTTCATTGTGTTGTCTTTCACTCTCTGTCTCTCCTCTTTCTTTCATTCTATCACTTTTACAGCCCCCGTCTCCATCTCTCTCTCTGTGTCTCCCTCTCTCTCTCCCTCGCTCTCCCCTCCTCCTACCTGTCTGCTTCTTTCTCTGTATTATTATTATTATGTCTGTGCTGTTTGTTGCTGTGTGTCAGGCCGAGCTGTGCTCAGACTGCAAGATTTGACAAGTAAATAAACCTCATTAGAGCGCTGGGTGAAATAACCCACTCAGTGAGCTGACAGCACCGCTCCCCTTCTTAAACAGCTGCCAGCCGCTTCAGCTCAGGCTTCAGCTTCAGCTCCAGCTCCGTCTACTGACGGACGCCATGCCGCTAATTAACACTCCTCTAAACCAACAGCCAGACCGGGGGTTATTAGATCAGAGGTGGGATTTTGAGAGGTTAACTTTTCCTCCCTGCCGATTTCACCGTCACGTCTACGTAAAATCAACCCAAATGTCTAACTGATGATCGCTTTCGATCAGCTACTGGCTGTCGCTTCCCCTAGACATCTCTCAGTATGTCCGCCGGTGATCATTCCATTTGAACGGCCAATAATTCATGACGGCCCTCTGGCATGGGTTCAATATTTCTGCACTAGCTATTCGGTGTGACACAGACAAGGAGAAGCATTAGGGTTTTTTGTAGCTTTTGTGCTGAAGTCTGTGTTTAAAATTGACATGTACTGATCCTGGCACTGAAATGGACCTGAAGTGGTCGTCGGGAAAGAACATGCAAAGCCAGGGCTCTTTACATTCAAATATTAATGTCCCTTCCATCAATGCATGAGCAAGTCCTGTTTTAATAGCTACTGAATTATTGATCCCCATAAATAAGAGCTACCTAGGCCAGGAGAGAGCCACTCTAGGCATTATGTAGAATAGATCAGCGGATGTTCTAAAGTTGCAGTCACAAGTTGGCAGGTACCTGACAACCAGGTTAAAGAACAGTAATATTTAAGCAGGACCCACGGGTATTTCAACAGGTTTCACTTAGCCTCATCTGAATCAATACGACAATACGTAGGGTTATGTGGGGCATTCTACACCCACTGTCTACTTGATTGCCTTGTAGCTTCACCTTACTGGTGTATAGTTAGGAACATCTGCTGATGCTCAGTATGTGTTAGCCATCATATAGCCTTTCATCGGTGGTCAGTTTCTGACTGCAGAACTGCTCTGGGTTGGATATTTGGGAGACCACTCTCAACCTAGCAGTGTCACTGACATGTGTAGAAACCTCCAACTGTGTCCGATACACCCATACCAGCACCACACACCAGTGGCATAGCCAGAATTTCATTTTAGGGCGGACTGGTTACAGGTTAGGGGCACCAATTAACAGGCATTTAAGGCCAAGGGACAACTACACTGGCTTTATTAGACAATTACCCTCCACATGACCATAACCGGAAGACAATATTGAATGTTAAGAACAACTCAATTTTATACCTTCCTTTTTTATGGGCGTATGTTAACAAATAATAGATCAGTTTCATTGTATGTGTTGATGTTGAACAAATGGTGACTGTGTTTTTTTTTTGGATGCTTTCTTACAGAACTGCTAAAGAGTGCATAGAATGGAAAACTGCATTTACATTGGTGTAATTAAACATACACAGTTTAGAACATAGAAAGGAAATACGATGAATCTCAAACACTGTTGCCTCCTCCTTCAAATTGAAATCGGGCAAAGGGTAGTAAAACAGGCCGATTCAAACATCCTAGAGTGTTAACAGTCCTGACTCATTAACATTTACACCCCTAAAATTTACTTAAACCATGTCACGTTTGAGCTCAGTGAAACAATGACAACAAAAATGGCATGCCACGTGACACCTGTGAAGGAGTGTTGGCACTTTTTCATAGCCAAGGAACCAAATTGTTCACTCCAGACAGTTTCTTAAACCTTGAATAATATTGAGCAGACTTCGCTTAGCATTTGACACTAAAGAGACTGAAGAGTTAAGCAGTTCCATCTTTATTAGCATCTCAACCCTAACAGCTACCTGTAAATTGCAGCCATGCTATGTGAAATTATCCACTTTTTGAAAATAGAGAGTTTCATGGCGAGTAACAATTTTAGTTTACTTTGAGTTGTTGTTGAGATCAAAAGCAAA
Source organism: Semaprochilodus insignis (assembly GCA_034552555.1). NCBI lineage: Eukaryota > Metazoa > Chordata > Actinopteri > Characiformes > Prochilodontidae > Semaprochilodus > Semaprochilodus insignis. Next base: position 25,076,549 of record CM067479.1, on the reverse strand, counting down.
TTGCAGGTATAAGTAATGTTAGCAAGCTTCCAGTAATTAGCTAGCATAGATAACTACATGGTATGATGACCTAGCTTATTGACAGTTAGGTTCATTTTATTTTCCCTGCCTGTGTCTATCTTGACATGTTGCTTCTCTGAGATTATCGTGGTGTCTCATTGTAAACGAGCAAATCAGAGCAGAGATCATTCAAATATTCATGAGCTCACCAAAAAAAAAAAGCCAAAGCATAGGGTTGTAAATGGCCGTGTAAAACCGCATCTGTGCATATTTTGCCTTTAACCAAAGTCACAAATCCTCTATGTAAACATCAGAGAACAGTTTAAAATGCTGAATAAATGCCTGTAAACAACTTATTTGTACAAGTGTCAAGAACTATTACCTTCTAGTAGGTAAAAATCATATAGGAATTTAAAAAGCTTAGCTAAGTTCTCACCATCAGGAGAAAATCAGCAAAAAGGCATGAAAAACAGCATCTTTTGCATGATTGTGGGGTTGTGCAACTGTGTAAATCTAATGGTAGAATACCAATAGCTTCCAGCACACATGTGATGACACGAATAGTCCATTTCAACCAAAAGAACCCTGGTTCTTGAACTGGCTCCATTCAGGCTTTGTAGAACCTTGGTGCTACCAAATAATTAACCAGGGAAGCAGTCTGTGTTTGCACAAGGCTTTATTGGAACCAAGAAACACCAAAGAATATGTCATCAGTGTCAGTAAAGGGCATAGCACAATGGTAGTAAACATTACAAAAAAGATGGTGGCGTGTATAGACTACCTGCGAGCCATTTGTGCTGTTATGTTTGTTTGTGTTATCCAAAAAGCAAGCGCGAACTTCTGGTGATAAGAAGACACAGAAGAGTTTCTTCAGCAGACCACTGGGTGTCGCCATTGTTGCATTATTTTTCCTCTACAACTGAAACAAATACAGATGTCATCATGATTTGTGTTGAAGAACCTACTTAGAATCTACCTTTTATTGTTCCCGCTGAGAACGAACTTTTCGGGTTGCAAACCTATTTATTTTAAGGTGGAAATGCCAAATGGTTTAAAATGAGGATGCTGCAATATTTCACGAACCGGAACAGAACCCATTCCACGTTGGTAGAAAAGGGCTAGAGGAGAGCTTTGTGAGTATCTGTTATTTATATAAGTGCTTTAGTATATGATTGCATTACATTTGCAATATTTCCATTCCCTGGTCTAAAAGTGGCCCCTGTAATTGTGCCCCTGATCTACACTACAATGCCAGACCTATGTCTGTATCAGCACTGTGTTAACAATGATGCACCACACAAATATCGACAGCGGTCCTGTGATCAGAAACTGACCATTAATGAACAGGGTAAGGGGAGCTGACAACTGTTCATCAATAGATGGTCTACAGTCTGTGATTGTGCAGCTATATAGTGGATCTACACGGTAGGTGGAGCTCATTAAGTAGTCAATAAGTGGAAGTACAAGGTAGGAGCTTCTAATACAGTGGATGGTTGCCATTGTCCTAGTGTTTTACAGTAGGCTACCTAAAGAGCTTGTGAATGCTGCATTGCTTCAGTGTGAACATTAATTTCTCATTTTAGTTCTTCTGTATCTCGCCATACTGTCCATCTACTGTCGTCCTTTTGCTTTCCGTTAGTCTTCGCCCACTCTTTTTCCCGCTCCAGGCGTGATCCCTTACTTATTAGATCTCTCCGCTTCACCCACACCGCTGTTGCGGCCTGCGTTTAAAGCCGCTCCAAAATAATTTAGAGCAGTGTTGACATTGCACTCACCTCCCCGAATGTGGTTAGCCACCACTAAGTGCTTTGTAGTGAAGCTGGCTCGCTTTTATTTGGAGTTTGTCAGAGCCCGTAGGAGAGAGGAGGCCGGTGCTTTATCAACGGGGGAGAGAGAGAGAGCGCACAGCCTGGAGCGGTGTGAAATATTGCAGCATCCTCAGTCCAGCCAGAAGCCTTTAGCTGCCCAACGATGCAATATCTCCGGGTTTGGAGGAAAATCACTTCCAGGGAGCCTGCTGCAAGTTCAGACGATATTTATTTCCTTCAGAAAGAGGCGTCTGAGCACAAGGTTGGATGAGGGCTGTTGTAAGAGCTCCTCCGCAATCCGACATGGGGAAAAAGCACACACACCCATTCACGAATAGCATCCGCTCTCTTATTTGTGATTCTTGTTTAGATCTGCTGACATGTTTGTCGGGGTTTCAAGTGAAATCCTCCGAGCTGGAGTTTTTTTTTTTCTTGACTTTTTCTTCAGTGCTAATCAGTTTTGGCTGCTCGTGTCAATATTTAATTACGTAAACAAACAGACACACAAACAATTTAATTGGAACGTTATCGAGGAAATAATCGGCCCTCTCGTCTTGCTTAAAGTTCTGTCGCAAAAAAACGTAATTGCGGTTGACAAAATTAATTACAGGGAAAGCCATGGGAACAGACAGCGAGGAATCTGCACTGGAAATGAAATATTCACGTACCCCACAAAAACCCTGCTATGACACAAACAAATATCCCATCATTAGATAATCATCTCCTCTCGTGTATTTTTTCATCTGGTTTGTCGTCTCAAAGTGTGAAACACCATAGAATAACCGCTGTCATTGTGATTTAGTGATTGCTCTGTTGTCTGAAGATTATGCTGTAAAGCTATTTACAAAGTGCAAATAAATGAAGTGGCCGAAAGCACCAAAAATGTTTCACTATGTTATTTTGTATTTAAGAGAGATGGATGGATGGACAGATGGATTTATTATTTATCTCCAAATCTGGAAAATAATAAACTTTGTTAGTTGTTAATGTAAATGTGGGCTTTGAGCAATAGGCCACACACAAGCCTTTGTGTGTGTTTGTATTTAGCTCTTAGTGGGGAACAAATTAAAGCAGGAATGTTGGAAAGTAGGGGTGGGCAACATGTTGTTTTGAATTGCTATTATGATGAGTTACACCAAAATATGCTATTCATAGTAAGTAAGTAAAAAAACACTGAACTGCATGCTTCGTTACAAAGACAGCATAATTAAGCTTATTTAATTGGGTGAAGTGCAGTACAGTATGTTATATACATAGTGTTCTTGTATTGTGAAAAGATCTTCACGTATCATGATAATATCTTTGGTAACATGGTACATTATGTAGTGATTAACTAACATGAAGAAATATATTAGTACAAAGTAATACATTAACAATGGTTAATTAATGCTAAGTAAACATGTAACAACAGTGTTACAAGCATTGTAACCATTGCTACTGCATTACTTCATGTTAACTTATGTATTACGTCATGTTAGTTAGTCAACACTTCATGTAAAGTGTTACCATATCTATTTTTGCCATATGGCCCACCCCAAAAGTAAAGCATGAAGATTTTGATGTTGTACAGATAATTGGCTGCTGTTTATGAAGAACGTGCTTTATTATTTACTTAAAAACTGCTGTTGTTAAGACAGTTTAAATAACACATAGCTGGTGTTTTGGTTGTTCAGGTTCAGGTTAGGGTTGATGTAGAACAGCAGTATTTACATTCACTTCATTAAATACACCATAGTGTGAGTGTAGGCCACCACTTGTTCCTCTGTGTTGCAATGAAACTGCATAATTAAAGGTGCACAGACAAAGAACTTCAATGTGAGTTCCCAATCAAAGCATTTCCTCTTAACCAGCCGTAGTAGCCTGCTGCTGGACATGGCCCTGTCCTGCCCTCCTGTGGTCAGACAGGGGAACTGAGGCAATTTGATCTCCAGTTTCAGTATTCAAGGCCCTCAAACAGCATCTGGCTCTAGATTTGATTCACTTCTAATGACATTTCTGGGCATTTTTTGTGTCTGATTATGTAGTTTTGTAATTATCCTCTAATAAATAATGAATAACTGAAAGAGGTATAACTGATCCAGTATGCCTGCTGAACAAATGTTGCTGAAATTCCGGTTGGGGCCTGAAGTCATTGTCATGCTGCATGTCTCTCTGTATACCAGCACATGATTCCAGAAACAACTGCAGGCACAAGTGCAAGCCTTGAAGGCAAAGACCATTTATAACACAACCCCCCCTCTCTCTCTCTCTCTCTCTCTCTCTCTCTCTTTCTCTCTCTCTCTCTCTCTCTCTCTTCTTCCCTGTCCCTCTCTCTGTGGCTCCTAAAGCACTTCAGAACCTTAAATAAACAGTGGGCCGCAGATTCAGCCTGGGACTCTAACAGCCGTGACCTCAGCACTTCAAATGCGCTGGGGCCGAGTCATTAATATTATACAGCGGCCGCCTGGGGCAGACCTAAACTGCTGATAAATAAACGGGCTGAATCATTTATGGAGAGCTGCGGCTGGCCTATCTCTCTTTCTCTCTCTCTCTCTCTCTCTCTCTCTCTCTCTCTCTCTTTCTCTCTTCCCCCGACCGCACAATGCGTCGGATGACATGTGCCAGTCTCTGTTCTGCCCGTGGAGATTTCCCAGTGCTAAATGTATGTGCATATTTTGCAGAATTGCGAGTCGTCGTCGTCCCCCTCCCGTCCTCGATCCCTGGCGAAACTTGAAAGGCTCGCCGGCGCATAATGCCAGCTGAATTATAAAAACCCCTCAGTGGCTGTGGCGGCACCACCGGGGGCCACAGTAATGAGTGCGCTTAAACACTTTGTGCGCCTTTGCCTCCTCTTTTCTCCCTGCAACTCTCTCCTTCTTAATTTCCTTTTTTCTTCTTTTCCAGAGGTCTTTCTTACAGAGGTTTATTCAGCAGTTGCTAACAACTGTGTCTGAATGATTAAAAAAGACAGCCTTGTTAAAACACAAAGAAACAAATGGGTGAGGTGGGGCAGGAGTTTCAGGGTGGGCACACATTGATCTGAGCAAACTCGTACAGTGTCTGTAATGTATACTACTACACTAATTCTACCTGGTTTTTAGTATGTAGCACAGCAAGCCATGAGAGGTTGTAGGCTACTTAAAGGCTTACGGTTAAGTGGTGTGCTTAGACATGACAAAAAGCAAAGTAAAATGGCATATTATTGTACTTATATTACAAAATCCAGAAATAAGAAATAATTACTAATTATTAATAGTAATTGCAATAACTAGTTCTTCTGGAAAGCACTGTAGTATGTTAGCAGTACGCTAGGCTTGCCAAGCAAGATAGCGTTCAAAGATTATGAACAGCGTAATGTTTTTTAAAATTATTTAATAGAAAATTCAACTGAAATTCATGTGTGTGTATACTGAGTGTTTTACAGCACCTTGGAATGTGGCTCAGCCAATCATATTTTAGAAATGGAACTAATAGGGATGTGATGATATTGGAATTGTTGGTTGATGATATCCGATGTCCACTATTTTTCATGCATGTATCTACTAATGCTGATACGTAAGCTTTACAATGTAGAAACTGGGGCTAAATTTGTTTTTCAGAGAAGTAAAAGATTGTTTGTTTCTCTGGGGTAAGTACATGCAGTACATTATAGCGTAGTAGCCAGACATCACGTAAATACTGTGTTCTTCATGGAACAATCCTGCATGTTAGATGAAAATGAATTGGCAAGTAAATAATTGCCATAATTATTTAATTATAATTGCCATTAAGAGTTGTTGTTTTGATTTGTATGCAACAGAATCATCAGATAGAAGTTAGAGTTTTTGTTGGTTTTGTGTATAACGTAAATATATGCAGAAAAAACCTACTGTATATAATTGTGTTATTTTTCTATTTACAATCCACTATTTATAATCCATGTTCCTTTCGTTGGCAACTAAGGATTAAGAGGAATATACTAACAGAAATGGAATATACTATACAAAACTATGTTCTTATTAGTGTGTAAAATCCCACAACTACAAATTATTGTGTTTTCAGTGGCCCAGATTGGACAAACCTTGTTGATTGATTGATTCACATTTTCTGTTTGTGTATAGAACCGGCAGCTTGAATTCGGTGTAACTATAGTTGGAAGAAGCAGAAAAGATTATTTTCAAAATATCCTACTGTAGCACATTTATCAATAGCTCCCTGCCTACAATTCTAGGTAGGATTATGATTATTATTATCCAGGTAAAATTCTTACTCCTTATCCTATTTCAACTATGTTGCTGAAGTCAGCATCTTATTCATCATCTTCATGTTCAAACTTTTCTGTTCCACCTTAAATAGTGCAGTATTTACATTCTGTCATTGGCTTTCACTTTCTTTTTCACCCAGCTTCTAATTTTTGCTTCATGTTTTGCTGTACCACCTTAAATGGTGCAGCAGGCTTTACAAGCTTCAAGCAGCAGGATGTGCCCATAGAATCATTTAAAGCAGAATGGGAAAATTCAAACAAGAAGCTGGTGGATGTCCATGTTGGTAAACATCACCAGCATAATCAGCTTATCAGGGCATAAGTGGTAATATTAACCAGAGTCTGTTCTGAATTAACATTAAAAACACAATAAAATGACAAA
>CM067479.1:24909417-25063717 GCA_034552555.1 Semaprochilodus insignis | reverse complement strand
AGCCTGAAATAATAATTAAAAACTACAGAAGTGCATTTCCTGAAGGAATCCACAGCTTAAATGGTTCCCTATTCCTGCTGTGCTGCTGCTAGACTCTGGTTGCTATAGGAGGAACAAGGGATTAATAAACGACACATAGAGGAGTGGTGGTCAGTATTACTGTGGATTATAGTTTGGGGATCTGCCCTGAGTGAGTACATGCTATTTGGTGGCTGTAGGGTAAAGGAAACAATAGGGTTTGTGTAGGGCCAAAAATGAATGGGACACTATGGGAGAAACGAGGGATGGAAGAAAGGGACAAACAGACGAGTACAGGTCAGACCAACATTGAATTTGTGCTTGGGGATCTGTCATAAGACCCCCTGTCGGTCTAGCTGAAGTACAGCAGGGGTGTACTTTTCCAGCCCATTCATTCTTAATGAATGGATTTCTCTGAATTGTGTGCAGTTACACATTTACACCAGAGAGGTCTCCAAATGGTACATAGTGCAACTTTGCATATGGCTCAAATGTTTAAATACTTTTTGGACCATGGTATGCATAACAGCAGATTTTTATCAAATTCAAATTTGATCAATTTGTTTTGATTTGCAGTTTCTTCTGCCTTTGCTTTAATCAGCATGATGTCTATACACTAAGTCTAATAAGACTTATTTTGTTCATCTAAATTGAATCTTCACTTGGTTTTAGATTTTCTACATTCTGCATGGTGGACCAAGTGGCTCACAGCATCTCTTAACTCTCACTCCCTGAGCCTGTTTTCTGCATGACTGCTTCACACTAAAAACTTGAGGTCCCCCTACTGTGGGGAAGAAGGCACCCCAGCACCACGACACAGTGTGAGAATACAAAGTAGAAAAGACAACCCCCCCAAAAAAAATCCCACAGTCTGAAACTTCAGGATGAAAGTTCTGATTTTTAACAGTTTAACAAGGTCTTAGGTTAGACTGACCTTAGATCAAACTTATATAAGACATGTCTCCTTTGAATGACACAGTTATTGATGTCAGTTGCAAATATATTTTATATTTTACTGTAATCTTACAAGTTCACTGAAACCAGTGGAGAAATCTTATCAAAGTGCAGATCCTAAACTTTGAACTGATATCACATTTATGGTTTAAGTAGAAGGAATTAGGATTTGAAATAGAGGTTTATCGGTATTGCGTCATTGTTTTCATTATAATTATTTAATGCTGGAATGAATCCGATCCCCATCCAATCCTGTAGCAAATCCACCATGAAATGTCTGACCCTTACACTATGTGATGTGATGTTGTTATCTGTGCCTGTGGGATAGCAGGGTAGTTTCAGCTGCATCAGCAGCCTACTTTTAGATTGTCATCTCAAGGGAAGTGCATGACTTAAAAATAGTTCATTTAAAGCTTAGTAGCTTTTATGGCATTTACCCCAGTGTTCTCCTCAGTTTAGTCATATCTAATTCAACCCACTAACTAGGTCACTTCCTGGACCGAAGACACCATGGCACCATGTCATTGTCCAACATCATTGGCAGTATTGTGCTGTCTCTAATGCAACTGTAATTACATAACAGTGAAATAATTGAATTATATCAAGGACTTCCAGAAGCTTCACAGCTCACAAAATTAGGGTTTAAATAGAGACAGTTTATCAGTATCTGTCTCATTGAAATAATTATATAATGTTATGTAACATTATGTAATGTACACCACACTGAATGTTCACAGTACCAACTTTAGACTCATAAGAGTCAATATAATGAAACAGCAATCTAATATAATGGTATAGTGATCCAATAAGGGTGTGTATTCTAACTGCATGTTGACAAGGCATAATGATGAACTACCACGATGACTCCTAGCTGAACACTGGATGAAGTAGCCGAGCCAATTTACTCTCTCCTCTCTCCTGCACCCCCTCCCTCCTCTCCATCCTTGCCTAAGTGACATCTTTGAGCTCTCTTTTTTCTTTCTTTCTTTCTCTGTCTCAGTCTCTCACCGTGCTGGGTGGCACACCATCCCACAGCCTGTGTGAAAGGTCTGCATTCTTGTGTGGGCAGTCCCCGCGTCGCTGTCACACTGGCTAAATGGCTGAGGCAACTAAAACCCCATTATCTGGAGTGGCAGACCATTAGTCTTTGGCATTAAGGGCTCGCCGGAGCTCGGGGACAGAAAAGCCCTGCAGACTCAGCAATGGGAGAACGAGGGGAAAAATGAGACCTTTCACATCGCTGGACAAGGAAGAGGAGGAGGAGGAGGGAAAAAAAGAAAGCAGCAACAATCCGGCTCAGTGTGGGACTCCACCACAAATTTAAGAACAATGAAATCTTCACTGGAGATGGAAACATACACACTGTTTCCGGTCAACCATGCCAGCAGCCAATCACAAACAGTGGTCGATTTCGGATGCTGCCCAACCTTATAACACTACATATAACCCTGTAGACGATGGCTACCTGTTATGCTCATCTGCCATTATTGAGCTTTACTGACTGGTGCATTTTGTCTTCTAATGAATACAGAATGTAAAGTCATATGCATAAGATTAGGTGCTCCCGGTCAAATAACACACTTTCTACTCAGTGGTAACTAATGTACAAATACACAAATACATATTCTACATCTAAATACATAAAATATGTACAGCACAGCAAAAGCTATAGCATATATATATATATATATATATATATATATATGCTATAGCTTTTGCTGTGCTGTACATATTTTATGTATTTAGATGTAGAATATGTATTTGTGTATTTGTACATTAGTTACCACTGAGTAGAAAGTGTGTTATTTGACCGGGAGCACCTAATCTTATGCATATGACTTTACATTCTGTATTCATTAGAAGACAAAATGCACCAGTCAGTAAAGCTCAATAATGGCAGATGAGCATAACAGGTAGCCATCGTCTACAGGTTTATATGTAGTGTTATAAGGTTGGGCAGCATCCGAAATCGACCACTGTTTGTGATTGGCTGCTGGCATGGTTGACCGGAAACAGTGTGTATGTTTCCATCTCCAGTGAAGATTTCATTGTTCTTAAATTTGTGGTGGAGTCCCACACTGAGCCGGATTGTTGCTGCTTTCTTTTTTTTCCTCCTCCTCCTCCTCTTCCTTGTCCAGCGATGTGAAAGGTCTCATTTTTCCCCTCGTTCTCCCATTGCTGAGTCTGCAGGGCTTTTCTGTCCCCGAGCTCCGGCGAGCCCTTAATGCCAAAGACTAATGGTCTGCCACTCCAGATAATGGGGTTTTAGTTGCCTCAGCCATTTAGCCAGTGTGACAGCGACGCGGGGACTGCCCACACAAGAATGCAGACCTTTCACACAGGCTGTGGGATGGTGTGCCACCCAGCGCGGTGAGAGACTGAGACAGAGAAAGAAAGAAAGAAAAAAGAGAGCTCAAAGATGTCACTTAGGCAAGGATGGAGAGGAGGGAGGGGGTGCAGGAGAGAGGAGAGAGTAAATTGGCTCGGCTACTTCATCCAGTGTTCAGCTAGGAGTCATCGTGGTAGTTCATCATTATGCCTTGTCAACATGCAGTTAGAATACACACCCTTATTGGATCACTATACCATTATATTAGATTGCTGTTTCATTATATTGACTCTTATGAGTCTAAAGTTGGTACTGTGAACATTCAGTGTGGTGTACATTACATAATGTTACATAACATTATATAATTATTTCAATGAGACAGATACTGATAAACTGTCTCTATTTAAACCCTAATTTTGTGAGCTGTGAAGCTTCTGGAAGTCCTTGATATAATTCAATTATTTCACTGTTATGTAATTACAGTTGCATTAGAGACAGCACAATACTGCCAATGATGTTGGACAATGACATGGTGCCATGGTGTCTTCGGTCCAGGAAGTGACCTAGTTAGTGGGTTGAATTAGATATGACTAAACTGAGGAGAACACTGGGGTAAATGCCATAAAAGCTACTAAGCTTTAAATGAACTATTTTTAAGTCATGCACTTCCCTTGAGATGACAATCTAAAAGTAGGCTGCTGATGCAGCTGAAACTACCCTGCTATCACACAGGCACAGCTAACAACATCACATCACATAGTGTAAGGGTCAGACATTTCATGGTGGATTTGCTACAGGATTGGATGGGGATCGGATTCATTCCAGCATTAAATAATTATAATGAAAACAATGACGCAATACCGATAAACCTCTATTTCAAATCCTAATTCCTTCTACTTAAACCATAAATGTGATATCAGTTCAAAGTTTAGGATCTGCACTTTGATAAGATTTCTCCACTGGTTTCAGTGAACTTGTAAGATTACAGTAAAATATAAAATATATTTGCAACTGACATCAATAACTGTGTCATTCAAAGGAGACATGTCTTATATAAGTTTGATCTAAGGTCAGTCTAACCTAAGACCTTGTTAAACTGTTAAAAATCAGAACTTTCATCCTGAAGTTTCAGACTGTGGGATTTTTTTTGGGGGGGTTGTCTTTTCTACTTTGTATTCTCACACTGTGTCGTGGTGCTGGGGTGCCTTCTTCCCCACAGTAGGGGGACCTCAAGTTTTTAGTGTGAAGCAGTCATGCAGAAAACAGGCTCAGGGAGTGAGAGTTAAGAGATGCTGTGAGCCACTTGGTCCACCATGCAGAATGTAGAAAATCTAAAACCAAGTGAAGATTCAATTTAGATGAACAAAATAAGTCTTATTAGACTTAGTGTATAGACATCATGCTGATTAAAGCAAAGGCAGAAGAAACTGCAAATCAAAACAAATTGATCAAATTTGAATTTGATAAAAATCTGCTGTTATGCATACCATGGTCCAAAAAGTATTTAAACATTTGAGCCATATGCAAAGTTGCACTATGTACCATTTGGAGACCTCTCTGGTGTAAATGTGTAACTGCACACAATTCAGAGAAATCCATTCATTAAGAATGAATGGGCTGGAAAAGTACACCCCTGCTGTACTTCAGCTAGACCGACAGGGGGTCTTATGACAGATCCCCAAGCACAAATTCAATGTTGGTCTGACCTGTACTCGTCTGTTTGTCCCTTTCTTCCATCCCTCGTTTCTCCCATAGTGTCCCATTCATTTTTGGCCCTACACAAACCCTATTGTTTCCTTTACCCTACAGCCACCAAATAGCATGTACTCACTCAGGGCAGATCCCCAAACTATAATCCACAGTAATACTGACCACCACTCCTCTATGTGTCGTTTATTAATCCCTTGTTCCTCCTATAGCAACCAGAGTCTAGCAGCAGCACAGCAGGAATAGGGAACCATTTAAGCTGTGGATTCCTTCAGGAAATGCACTTCTGTAGTTTTTAATTATTATTTCAGGCTGTACAGGGCGACTCACAGCAGTGCCATATTTTAGTGTGTTTTCTTCAATTTTAACAGAAATTGACTGATGAAGCTTTAAAAATATCAAACCAAATAACTTTTACTTGCATCTAAAATGCCTTATAGCCACTTTCATTGAGTTCATGATCCTATCAATGAACACAAGGTCACTGACACTGTTATAAGAATAACAGGCCCACACTTTGACATTTCAACCAGTGTGTTTTGCAGTACTTTTAGTGCAGTCTTTATTATTTCTCCACACAAAGAGTCAGTTTTATGAGTACCATCAGTTTTGTGTTGTGCTAAATGTATTTTTCACTGAATTTAATTAAATAATGTAAAGGCCTTTAAAGTTTACTAATGGTTACTAATGGTTTACTAATGGTTTGCTCAAATACAGTGTTCAAACACTTTTTGTGTCCACTGTGAATCCTTTAGATGTTTTTAGTGGAAAAGAAGTGTGAATATAAACCATGTACACAGAATGTAATTTGAATTCATTACCCAACAAACCACGTAATTGTAATTTAAATCAAGTAATTGCATTTAAATAATTATGTAATGTAGATCAAATGTATAGCTACATGACTATAATAGCTCTAGACTTCTAAGGGTTAAGAATACAGGTGAACCTCTAAAACACCACCAGACGAAACATAATGAATGCTGTTGATGTTCTGAACTTCACTAAGTCCCGTCCGGGTTTGCAGTCCTCTCTGTGCCCACTGATGCTGATCTAGAGTGATGTGGCTACTGACCTGAGAGCTCAGCCTCTCTTTGGTGCAGTCAGGGAAAAGGCCATGTTTGTTTAGCCTGTCACCCTTTTGGCATTCGAGATCAGGCAAGGCGCTCCTGAGTGGACATGAGAGAGAGAGAAAGGATTGAGAACAAAGAACCACATCCTGGATATAAACCCAGAGAGCCAGTCACCCTTAACCAGCTCTTTCGGCCAGTGGACAAATATCCCTGGCAAACACCTCCAGGGTGGACGTGTTCTCTTGCAGATCCTTCTCACTGTTTTGAGGATATTTGCAGTCTAATTTAGTGAAGTGAGAATATGCTTCATGGATTCACATGGTTCCAGTTATTGTGCATGGCCAATAAATGTGTTTATGCCCATGACACTACCAGCCCCTGGGGACAATATGGGTTTTATTGCTCTGTAAAACATGCATTTCTGATTTACTGTGGCTGAGTTAAGCATTTGGTATCATTGTGCTCTGCATGTGCATGTAAAGTTAGGGTCAAATTTATGGGACCTCAGACGTTTTTCAGTATCTATTACATTACTTACAATGCACATTTTGGTGCATGTCTTTTTAATTGTCATAGTAAATAAAAAAATTGTTTACAAAATTAAAAACTAGAGACAAACAAAGTTACCGGCTCCTAAGAACTAGGACAAGAATAAACATCTCCTGTAACCATTGGCTAGTTTGCTGCACCTGTGCCCTTACTACATCCCCAGGTAATGATGTGATTCATAGGGCCCTTTTCAGTTATATCTACAATAAAATTACTGAATTTATTTCTTGTTGACTTTATTTTCTAACATTAGGGCTCAAATTTAAGAAGTGGGGTTTTTCCACATTTCAGTATGTTTCACATTGGAAACTGGGGTATGTATATAAATGTTATACAAATGTATTGGCTGCAGTATCATTTAACTATTTTGGCTGCAGCATTGTTTAGGTTTGTAAGTCTAATTTCTTTACACGAAAATTGCACTTACAGAATAAGTTGTACTTTCAACAGTTTCACATGGTTGCTAATGTATGTAACAATGTGATGGAGTGAACTCAATGTATCTAATTAGAACCAGTAATGCAGTGCCTTACATTAGTATTGTAACATGATGCACTTTAGTGATTTCTGTAAGGGTAATGTTGGCTCATTCTCACAAATGACTTATAGTTCAAAATGCGTATCTAGAGAGAGTAGTTCAGTTTGCCATTTGTCATAACACAATTGTGGAGGGAAATCTACTGTTTACTGCCTGTTCTGCAGCTTTAAAATCAACACCAGCATGTTTCCTTTTCTGGTGGTTCAAGGTAATGTTGTGGTTCCACTGAAAGCGAAGCCAGATTTGGATATGTTGTATGTGTCAGTCCTCCTGGTTCTCCCTCTACACATGCTTGCCCTCTGCATTACAACTCTCAGGATTCACTGGTGTATGATATCACAGACGCATGTCCACAGCTACTAATCTAGGACCAGTCTCCAGCTCACTTTCCCATAAATACTAATAATTGTTACCTGTTCTCTATTCCCTTTGTGTTTATATTTTATTGTTCAGTTATCCTTAATCTGTGTTTGACCTGTTTGGATTGTCTGCTTTTCTGTTCTTGTCCCTAGCCTGTCTTTTCGTTTTTCCCCTTTAGTCTCATTCATGTACCTAGTGTTAGTTCTCTCAGTCTTGACCTGGCCCAGTTTTCTCTTCTGGATTGTCCTTTTGTAAATAAATACCAAACCCTGCGTGCCATCTGTGCGTGTCTGGTTCGTTTGCCCAGCATTACAGTATGTGACTTTATTTTCTGTTTTTATAAAATCTTCTTAAGATTTCAGCCATAATTGGTATTCTACTATTGCTATCTGCTCACCTTAATATGAAGCTATAAGTTAATTGCTAGCCTGTCCAGGTGTGATGATGGACAAACAGATTATGACGTGCGCTGAGCTAAAAGCAAGGCACAGTTTATTAAACAGGTTTGTACCAAAACAGAGCAACACCAAGAACAAGGAAATACAATCAGAGGGCTAAACTGAGTCAGAGTCAATAAACAGGCAAGAGTCAAACCAAGCAGACAATCAGAGCAGGCAGAGGTACCAAAGGGAATAAACAAGAGGAGTAAACCAGAAAATCAAAATAAGGTCAAAGCCAGAGTAACAAACAAGATCAAACAGAGAGAGAGCTCGGTATGCTACAGGGTGGCAATACTTCGCAATGAACCAGTGCAAGAGAGAAGTATTTAACCAAACAGACTAAATGATAGTCAGGTGACTAATCAATATTCAGGAGACCGAGAACGAGGCAACGGGGTGTGATTGGGCAAGGATGGACACGTGACATCAGGTGGTGGGTTATGGGAAATGGAGTCCAGGAGATCGGAGGTAAGAGGAGAACCAGCAGGCATGACACCAGGTAAGCTTATTACCACTTAAACTGCATTTGAAAACAAAATACAGAAAATTTTGTCCACTTTTCCAAATTAACGCCGTTGTCAACAATGTAGAATAACTGATTTAGTCTCAGGATCAATACGTTTCTAAAGCAGGCACCTGTAAATTTAAACATTCTTGTACATTCCTGTACATTCCCGTACCTGCAAATATAAAAAAAAGTAAAAGATACAAGTATACAAATTGCAGAACTTAAGATATATACTCTAAATCATGTTCACTTTGATCTCAGCATAATCTATTGAGATCCTCTTAACAGATAACAACATGTAAAAGCATGGTGCAGACCACAACATTTAAAACTATCATTTGTTTCATGAAATCTAAAACACCTGTTCGGAAGAAGCAACAGCTCACAGCTAGCACCCGTGTGGTCACGGTTCGCATGTCTTCCAAGCATTTCTCTTGATCTCCAGGCCAGACTATGCTGTCATGATGTGATGTCACATTTCTTGTCTTTATTTCAACACTTGGCCAAGGACACCAAGCTCTGTTTGAAGATTTCAATACAATGAGCATCATGCTTGCTGGCGTGGGAAGAATAAGAGCCCTTATTGAGCATGAAGCAAGCAGACAGCAGGGATGGGACAGTAGCAGAACAGCCCAGCCAGACTCAAGCTGAGTGAAGAACCACAACAAATGGTATGTAAGAAGTAATGAAAGATAGTCAAGGCCATAAAAACATGAAGCTTATAAGAGACAGATATTGCACTGGATAAGAGAATGGGAATAAAACACGGAAGGAGAATCTCATGTTGTATTGTAAGAGGTTTAGATGTGTACTCTGAGTTACAGAACCAGCTGGGTCCACCTGTTCATCCCCTCAAATTTCTAACACTGAACATCTGAAAGGTTATCGCTATTTAACACTATGTTCATTTCTATTTTATGTTCAGAATCTGAAACCGATGACTGAAGTGCTTTTCCTTGCCACTGTCAGCCTAGTCTTGCTCATTTGGGGTCTGGGCAAAAAGCTCTGGGTGCAAGAATAAAAATTCATTTGGTTTGCTCAGAATTAGTATTTTCAGATTTCTTCTTTGCTTTCCCATCACTGTATAACGTTCCTAAACCTGTTCAAACTACATCTATTCCTTTTACATAAGGTGCATGTAGAATAGTATTCATTTTGTATACAGCATATGTAAAACCAATAGAATTGCAGGTTTGTAAAGCTAGTAGACTTTGCAGTTCTGTTTGTATTGATAAGGATATAGAATTTTGCTTGGGGCCCTTATATATATATATATATACACACACACGTCATATGCATATACACGTCACCAAAGATATATAGATCATCAAAACAATAGTTGCACAAATAGTTGCACTCTGAAGAAGGAATCAATCAAAAGGAATAGAACTTGGTGGGCAGGAGTTTGATATTGTGAGACATGTGCGGTAAATAAGGAGAGGCCTTTGTTAGTACCAGTACCAACGGTCGACGGCTGCACAGGACTACATGCATGCATAACGTTATGACCACGCCAACGCCCTTAACACCACGTCAACGTCACCAAAGACTACAATGGTGTCGTGCCAGACTGTCATGGAGTGACTTAGAATGGCAGCAAGTGATGAGCCCCACTTTTGCCTTGATGGAGACAATCAACAAATATATATATATATGGAAGATGGTGGGATCATGTTCTAGTATGTTAGGGGTGGTCACAGCAGTGACTAGGCATACCGCAATCTCCACAGAGTCAGCCTTCAATAGGTGTGGGTGGTCTCTGCCAGACAGTCTGCACAACCCAGTCTTCGTCCTGAGGGAGGCTGAGGTACAGAAGCACTGACTAAGGGGTTCTTTCTTTTTCGCTCCTTCTCCTTCTGGCATACAGGCTCGGCTTTGGGGTCAGTCGTTGAGTCTTTGGCTCTGTAAAGTGTGGGTCAGTGGGATCTGGACAGACTTCAGTGCCCCCACCCGTAGTACCACACTTTAATGCAGTAAGGGATTTGAAGAAGAGAGAGTTAGACGTTGCTCCTTCCTGTGGAAAAGACCTGCAGAGCTGACCTGAAAGGGCCTTTCATACAACCCAGCCTAGGCCGGGCAAACAGCCTAGAAGGCCACTGTCGTTTGTCCTGCAGCCCAGTCTGGATACACCATGCATTTCATGATAAGCTTTTCTGGGTCTGTTTTTTAATCTCTTTAAGTACACTATGCATTGGTTTCCCAGCCAGGGATTAAACCTAGTTCTGGACTACACAATTCTTTAAATGGAGAATGTCCACTCAGAATACGCAAACACCACTCCAATTCATCCCTAAGGTATCAGATGATGAGAAACCAGTTCCACTGCTCCCAGTGCTGAGGATCTTTATACTCTTCTAACTGATGTTTCAGCATAGTGCCTGGTTCAGAATGAAGCTTCCCCATTGTATCGGCAAAGCTTTTTTAAGGAGTGCACCAATGACAATAAGGTGTGGACTTTAAAGTAGCTGAATTCAAAAATGAATATGGGTATCTGGAAATATAGTGTGCATGATTTTTATCCAACAAATGATTACTTTCCAACCAAAAACACCACCACCATCATTCTCTAATAAACACAACTGTTTGCCGACAAATACCATAATTTCCCTGTAGTCATCAACATTCTCCAGCAGACACCAGCAATGCTTAGCAAACACAATAATCCACTAATGAACACCACAATTTCTCAACAAACACCATCATTCTCCATTAAATACCAGCATTCTCCAAAACAATCATAATCCTCCCCCCAAAAAAAATAATTTTAATGTTTGCAGCTTTTTTAGACAGTTTTTTTTTTTAGAATGTCAGACGAATTCATGTACATGAAGTAGAGCATTGCAAAAGCTTCCTGACTCCTCACACACTGGCACAGTACAGTGTTTTAGATCCCTTTAAGTTGGGGTGCTCTGGTTAGACGGAATTGTAAACTATTAAAATACTACACACCATAAGCAGATTCATTCTGAAACTCTTAAAGCCCAGGTGTCCCTATTAGCAAGGCACATGTATGTGTGAATGAACTGAACCCTTAAATCTTAAAGAATGCTGCACACTTGTTTGTGGAATGTCTAAAAGAGCCTTGTCCCATTCACTATAACACTCCAGTACAACCAGGCCTGCTTCTTCCACAAGGAAGACCCATAGTTATTCTCACTGAGCTGTGTACACAACACAAAGGTGCCAGCCCCTTCACTGAATGAGCCCCCCTAAGGAGCATCATAAGACTGGACACATTGCATTCGCGTGCTCTTTCTGCCCTGTTGCTCAGGCAGACATGAAAGAGGATAATTAGAGCCTTTCTTTCAGCCCAGCTCCAGCACGAGCCTCTGAGGGCCTCGGTTTGTCCAGAGATGCTTTAGGAATGTGACCATCATGAGAAAAGTAGTAGTTGTTGAACAGTGTAAATTGTATTAGCAGTGGTTCTGTTATAGTGCCACTACCAACACATACACACTTCTCATATCAGGCTTCTATCCTCCTTTCTTTATTCTTTTACTTCCTTGCTCTATTCTTCTCTTTGTATTTTATTCAACTATATCTAGCTCACCACATACTATCTTCTTCTCGTCTCCCTATTTGGTCTCTTCTTTCACCTCTTCTAGTCAGCTGACCATATCCAGCTCATCAGTTTCTCCCTTCTTCTCATTATTACTCCTGTGATTTTCTCCTCCCCAATTTGACTCCCTCTCCCTTTTTTTTCTTTCTTTTCAGTCTTGTTTGGTTTGTTTCCTGTCTGAGTTCCTGTTCCAGGTGTATGTCCTCATCTTTCAGGTGATAACCAGAGGGTTAGGGTAAAGTAGCCTAAGGTACCTTCCCCAAAATCAGGTCAAATAAGTGTAGGATGAAAACAACTTCACTTTAGAAAAGTTAAGTTTCTACTGTTCTCTTTTTGAGATCTCTTTGATCTGAATTAAAACACCCAAGTGTTTGGGTATCTGGGTGCTTCCACGGTGGCTATAATTTTAATAATAATTATTTTGTAGTCTAGTTTGTAGCTCAGTGTGAGCTGTTTTTGGATCATTGCAATTTATTTCCATTTTTATGCATTATAGCATTTGTGAAAAGGTTCTGTTGCTGGAGCACATCAGCTCGGTTGTCATCAAGCCAATCAGAGGCGCCACACCTTCTCATTTTTCCAGACTCCAACACACTGATTATGACTCTTCGTTTACTGTCTGACCTATCCTAGTCCTTGACATCCACTGTTGTTAAGGGATAATCAACATTGTTCATATCTGTAATGTTTTGGCTCATTGGTACATATTATACATACATTAGTTTAATACAGCTATGTTTAACCCTTAAAAGCAAATAAAAACTAAACTGAAGACCTTAAGTTAGAAGTTTATGTTGTATCCACTCCATGGTTGTTAACCAAAAACAGGAGAGATACAAACACATAGTTTTATTCAAGGTCGCATTAATCAAGACCTGCCCACTGGATCCCATCCCATCCACACTGCTCCAGTCAATCTCCCTGGACCTGCTACCCTTCATCTCCTTCCTTATAAACTCTTCCCTGTCATCAGGCCACGTTCCACAAGTCTTCAAGACTGCCAGAGTGGTTCCCATCCTGAAGAAACCCTCGCTGGATTCCTCAGACATCAGCAGTTACAGACCGGTATCTCTTCTTTCCTTTCTCTCTAAAATTCTTGAACGTGCTGTCTATAATCAACTCTCCTTCTTTCTCTCCCAGAACCAGCTTCTGGACATCAACCAGTCCGGATTCAAACCAGCCCATTCCACGGAAACCGCTCTCATCGCAGTAACTGAGAGGCTTCATGCAGCGAGATCAGCCAAACTGTCCTCAGTTCTGATTCTGCTCGACCTGTCTGCGGCCTTCGACACGGTGAACCACAAGATCCTCCTGTCAGTGCTCGCTGATCTTGGGCTCACCGGCACTGCGTGGAAGTGGTTTGAATCCTACCTGGAGGACCGCCACTATCAGGTAACATGGAATAGGTCCACCTCTGCTCCATGCAGGCTCTCCACCGGTGTCCCTCAAGGCTCGGTGTTGGGTCCTCTTCTCTTCTCTCTCTACACTCTTTCTCTTGGAGAAGTAATTACTTCTCATGGCTTTTCTTATCACTGTTATGCCGATGATACTCAACTCATGCTTTCCTTCCCATCATCTGATACACAGGTATGCAATCGCATCTCAGCGTGCCTGACCGACATCAGCTCATGGATGACAGCTCACCACCTCAAGCTCAATCCCAGCAAGACTGAGCTGCTGTTCATCCCCAGCACTACGGGTCCTCACCATGATCTTGCCATCTCTTTCGGGAACTCCTTGATCACCCCGACTGAGGATGCAAGAAGTCTTGGAGTGATTCTGGATGGCCAGTTATCGTTCTCGGCTCATATAGGGAACCTGACTCGGTCATGCAGATTCCTCCTCTACAACATCCGGAGGATTAGACCCTTCCTCACCCAGGAGGCCACCCAGCTGCTGGTCCAGTCTCTGGTCATCTCAAGGCTAGACTACTGCAACTCGCTCCTGGCTGGTCTTCCTCTACGGGCCATCAGGCCCCTGCAACTGATCCAGAACGCAGCAGCCCGACTCATTTTCAATCTTCCAAAGTTCACCCATGTGACTCCACTGCTGCGCTCCATTCACTGGCTTCCTGTAGCTGCCCGCATCAGTTTTAAAACTCTGACACTCGCCTACAAAGCCAAGAACGGACCAGCCCCTCCGTACCTTATGGCAATGGTGAAGAGTCGATCTGTACCTCGAGCCCTTCGAGCTTCAAGTACAGCTAGACTCGAACCACCATCCCTGAAGTCTCATGGAAGACAAGCGTCCAGACTCTTTTCTGTCCTGGCTCCCAGATGGTGGAATGAACTCCCACTGGGCGTTCGAACAGCTGAGTCTCTCGCGGTCTTCAAACGCAGACTGAAGACCCATCTCTTCATAATGCACTTAAGTGAGTAAGCACTTGTAGAGGTGTAAGTTGTGTATGTACTTGTGTTGTGTTGCACTTATATTGCACTTATAATGACCTTTTCTTTTCTATAGGTGTGAGCACTGGGCTGGGGTTGCCAGGTAGTGCTCTTTTTGCTCTATATGTGTGTATTGATCTATCTAGGTATCAGCACTGGCCCCCCTGTTCGGGCAGTGTCTGAGCTCAGGGTGAGTTTTAGGCTCTGAACTTCCTATACTAGCTGGAATATTATCCAACGGAACACTAAGCACGGTTGTAAGTCGCTCTGGATAAGAGCGTCTGCTAAATGCCGTAAATGTAAATGTAAATGTCAAGCAAACACCTTTTAAGTAAAGCATTTCAGTGGATCCACACAACTAAATATGCTGAGTTACATTCAGTAGATGAGTAGCATGAATGAGTAGAGTTACTTTATGACATGACTGATCATTTGAAAACACTATGCAAAGTACAAATTCAGAAAAACAGTACTTGAAGTGCATGCAACTGAGTAAATGCTGATAGTTTCTGTCCAACTCTGCTGATGATGGAGGGCCAGCTAAGAGAGGAATTTCAGCAGCACACAGAGTATGGTTCTGATGGCCCTGTGCCATGGTCCACTCCAGCACTGCCCTGGCCTGAAATTCTCAGACAGTTAATTAAACTGGAAGAGGGAATGAAGTGTCTGTGTGTCAGCACACCAGGAGTGAAATTACAGCTGGAAATATTTTTAATATGTGGTTAGAATTGTGTACGCTATAACTGTTGAAAAAAAAAGAAATGAAAGGAAGAGATTGAAAAATAAAATTCTAACAGTTACAGACATGTGTACTTTCAGAGAGTACATACATGATTCAGGCTTTAAGATGGCTACTTGAATTTCTACTATGGGATGCTATGGGATATATTTTTTTAGATATATAGGTTTTATAGATAACAGTATGTCATACAGCACATAAGAAAGACTTTTTCAGATTATTTAGTAATTTATCATGGTTTATAGCACCATTATGCAGGAATTGGTGTTTTTTGCTCTTGGGATCTCCCACAGTTACGAGGTTGTAGTTCAGTTTTACACCAATGTCATAAATACAAATCACGCTTAGAGCCCCCCTCATAGACAACCATATACAGCTCCCTTTGCATGCAAGTGCGTCATGCAGGCATATAAACGTTATAGATTACACTCGCGATTCTGGTTGTTTCTGTATGTAAATAACGAGTGTAATCTGTAACATCCATATGATGTGATTGCATGCAAAGTAAGACAGACTGTACTGAGAAATAGGAATTTGGCATAACGCTGGCAAAGACAGCATCAGAAGAGAAAGAGACATGTCAACTTGCAGTGTAATATTATAGATTTTGATACAGAAGGTTCAGACTTCTAAGGCTTACTTGGCCTGAGAT
Organism: Semaprochilodus insignis; assembly: GCA_034552555.1. Lineage (NCBI taxonomy): Eukaryota > Metazoa > Chordata > Actinopteri > Characiformes > Prochilodontidae > Semaprochilodus > Semaprochilodus insignis. The sequence continues at coordinate 25,047,904 of CM067479.1, read as the reverse complement.
TGATAAGCACTGACTAAACCTTTCGGCATGAGGCAGTGATAACACAGATAAGGTTGCAGCCTACATTGCAGTCCTTCTTATATAACATTGGCAGGGATATACACCTTTCAGTGGGATTTATATTGCTTTCCAGTTGGACTGTTTTGCATCCTTTTATCTCTTTTCGCTCTTGTCCATGAGTAAAAGCCAATCTGAGAATCACTCTCTTCCTTGGTCACTCAGTCTTTTTCTCTTCATCGTTTCATTTGACAGTGTCTTCTTCCATCTATTTGCAGCCTCTTTTCTGATGTTTATACAGGGAATAGCAAGCTGAAGACCCATAGTTGTTGTTGTGTATGCATGTAATGATTTAGATTCAGCTAAGTATTAGCTTTAATTACTTGTTAGCAAGGTTAGCCTCACAACTCCAGTGCCCAACTAAAGAGGCAAAATTCAGACACTTAAAGTGTCTTGGCTGAGCAACTACATTCTGGGTAACTGGAAAACTATACATGAGATTTTTTGCCAAATGACTTCTTTAAGGTAAACTGACTGCAAGAAACCAAATGCTTTCAGTGTATAAAACATGGAGAAAGTACCAACCTTGACAACAAGACAGTATCTTGGCTGAGTGGAGAGTACGGCATTCACTTTTCCTAAATGTTTGCTGTTCATGCTTCAGTTACAATGTCTTGCTATTGGCAAGAAGGAGAACGGCCATCAGCTTCATGCCCTCAAAATGTCCACTCTTTATTCATTTTCATTCATTCTATTACAAATTGTTCATGTATTCTTAGTTATGTATTCTATAGTCTAGATATTTATTTCATTGCTCAACTTTATATTTTATGGAGGTATGGTTTACATGTAATATGTAGGACAAACACAATATATGACCACCTATAGTATGCAAACGGAAAGCTTTGTGTGGCCATGTTTCACTGTTTGGAACCAGAAACTGAGTCTTTATTGTCTGCCACGTAAAGAATTATACTAAAGGGCAAGAACTGAACATATCCATGTATAAGGCAGCAGAAGCTGAAATGAAACCACAGTCAAACAGACCTTTTACATTATGGAGGTCTAGAGGACTTTCAGGTAAAGCAGCTTCATGCTAAATCTGGTATGAAGTCTAGTATTACCATACCATAATAATGATCATACACCATGTACCAGATGGCTGATCATGGAAATGCTCTTCGCCTGACATGTCTTCAAGCACCTAGAAGTTCACCATTTAGAGCTAAATATATTAACCAGTTAATGCTAATGTACATTAGTTTAAGGGTCTGTAAAGTATATGTAAAATTGGTTTCATTCAGTTTAATCTCAGTTTAAATTCATGTATGATTTAGTAATTTAACATGGATTTCTAGTAAAATTTCCACTCAGATGTGTTGACAGGCTTAATGCACATGGACCAGGTAGGATCTGTCGACACCTTTGTTGATTTTGTTTTGCCCCTTGGACAGCATGCATGCTTGCACAAAGGTGGCATTTTAAAAGTGTTAGAGTTGGCAGTCATTCCTCAGTTGCAGACATCCTGAAGTTCAGACCAGTCTGTGAACTGAACAGTGAACAAATGCTGCACATCCCTGGACAGACTGAAGGAATGAACAGACAAATGTATCTGAAGTAAAGCCTAGGAAAACGTGGCAACAAAGGTTTAATTAATTAGAGACAGCCTTTTTTCTTTCCTCTGCTTTTAAGAAGTCCATGGCATCGCATTAATGCTTTGCCTCACTTTGTCCTCTGTATCATCTATGCTGTATCATCACACTGTTAATGAATGAGTGATTGATGAAACGTTTTGCTGCGTCCTGCATGTACTAGATGAATTCATACGTTCTTATATCAATACATTGACGCATCAATCTAAAGGTGCAGATAAAATATACTAAATATACTTCGTAAAATATACTTTTTGGGTTATTTTTAACCCATTCATTCTAAAATTTACAAACTGTATGAAAGGCAAGAGCTATTTTCAAATCCTCACCACTGAAAAATATCAGAAAAGTTTGGTATATTGGTGTAATTGTATTTTAGAATTCCGAACCATTGAGCCATGACACACAGAAGAAAGACCTCTGCATTTAACCCATCCATGCAGTGAAACCTACATACACACACTCTAGTGAACACACACACACACACTAAGGGGTAGAGAACACACTTACCCAGAGCAGTGGGCAGCCCTATCCACAGCACCCAGGGAGCAGTTGAGGGTTAGATGCCTTGCTCAAGATCACTTACTCAAAAGCACTTACTAGTACTAGAAATATGAATTCAAATCTTATAAAGGTGTATCTCACCTTCAGTTGTTTCATAAAGACCCATAATCAATTGAAATTTTGATATTTTCATTTTTGTCTGTCAATAACTTCATGCATAGGTAGTAATCATAGCTAGACTTTACAAAGTAACAGGCAAGTCAAGGTTGAACACTGCCTTAAAATCACGTTAGGTTGTTGTTGTGGGTGTGTAGCTTGAAAAACAATGCTACCACCAATGACCAGTGTTACTATTACACATAATAATGAATAGTGAACACAATGCAGCAAACAGACCTCACTCCAGGGACACTTTATTAGAAACCCTATCTTGGACCACCTCCCCAATAATACCAGGTCAGTAGTGGTTCTGTGGTCAGATACGGGGTTATGTAGTGGGCTAATAGAGAAGATCGACACACAAGGTAGGGTTTTTTTAAATGGTGAGTTTAAAACAGCTGGTAATGTTGTCATGATAGCAGCTAGAACAATGAGCAGGGTATATACGTATCTGACTGCTAATAGAGCTGACTGAAGACCCCTTTGGCCTTTTGAATGGAACCATATGGATAAGGAGTACTCCACTCCGAGGGAATAATATATATGGCCTCTGACCAGCTGCTTCAGAGAGAGGCGGGTAAGATTTGCAGAGCGTCTGAGCTGCCGAAATGAAGTTTGTCGATGGTAAATCTAGCAGTAGCTGAGAGAGACTTGGAGGTGGGGGTGGTGTTGGAACTGACCCAGACCCAGAGACAATCCCGCCAGGCACCCCGAGAGAAACATATGCCCTTATCTTTTGTTCCACTCAGCAAACAGGGCTGAGGCCGTTTCCAACACTGGATGTAATCTGTGAGAATTGAAAACAGAGACCCGTTCGTTTGATGAGTGGTGACAGGTGGAGTAATCTGAACAAACAACATACTAACCTTTTTCCCAGAGAGTCCTCTTAGTGAATTAAATGAATCACTGATGCTGATGATTACTATATGACTTCATGACCCACATATGAGTGAACTACACATGAAGGACTAAAATGGAATAAGTAAATAATTTTCCTACTGTACACGTTTTTTCCAATGTACAAAGGTACAGGTGTTTATTTTTATGTAGACTCTTATAACATGGTTCTTTCTTTTTTTTTTGTGGGGGGGGGCTCATGTAATAATTGGTATAGAACCTTAACATTTTCAGTTCTTTCGTGGAACCATAGGTCAGGTTTACAGTTCTAAACACTCTAAATTTAGCTAAAATTATTAACAGAATATGAAGAAATAAAAGATGCTATGTTAGCATGCTAATACCAATTTGTACCTCAAGAGGCGATAGTGCGTCATTGTAGTGTTGAGTCTTCCATCAATCCAACACGAGAGGATGGAAAAGTAACACTATGTTGATGGTGTCTTCTAACCTCTTGTCAATCATGTTGAAGGCTCTGCTCATGGTTAGATCAGGTAGGGACAGGCAGCCAATGAAGGGAAAAGGAAACCACAAATAGATGTCTTTAAGAATTGTCTGCTGAAATGTCCTTTAGAGAACTGAAATCATTTTAAGAATGACTTATAGAGTATTTTGTACAGCAGGTGTGGTCACAAAGAAGCCTGAAAGAAAATCCAAGTCCAGTCTCCAGATGAGCAAGCTCAGGGCGACAGTGGAGAGGAAAAAACCCCTAAGAGCAACAGAAAGAGCCCTTTAGGGGAACCAAGACTTAAAAGGAGAACCCATCCTCCTCTGTTTGACACCAGATAACACACCAAAGTGATACACTGTAAATAAGAAATATAATTGGACAATTAGTATAGGGAATTAATATAGAAACATAGAAAATAAGTGAGTCTGTCACTGTACAGAAGTATTTAGATTACCCAATGATACTGAACTTGATGAGCATCAGAGTAACACATGTCTTTGAAAAGCAGTCACTGCCAATGACCCTTTACTGACTTCTGTGGTATCAACTTAAAGAACCGTTTTGACCCATGTATTCTTAAAAGTGTAAGTAAATGAAATTAGCCACAGGTGTCTATGATTACGTGTTCATTTTGGAACGTTAATGCTACATGGATATGTTACTGTTTTTTTTACTGACCATGGCATACGATGGAATTGGTCTCAGTCTCACTACATTACATGGCAGGATTAGAGCAGAGGAAGCAGTGAATAAATGCACTAGAAGTGTGAGTTTACGATGAAGCCCTAAAACCTTCTCACTTCCGCAGCGAAAGCCCAAAATCCGTCTCTTCACATTTACCATGGGCAATAACACTGATAGGGGCCTCTACTGTCTCTAATGTCAAACAGTGGCTGATTCACCAGTGGCTATTTGTGAACAGACTATGTCTTATGAAGTGATGTAGGTCAGTGAGTTGTACTGAATGAACTTTCATTTTGTTGGATATGCCTCAATTATTAAACTCTGTGAGAAGAACATTTTTGGTATTATGACATTGGTGCAGAAGAAGCCGCTCTCTAACAACAACAGTGATGGTGCTGTTTGTGTATGCTGAACCTCTGACTCCTGGATTCTGCCAGACATGCCACCTGCGCATGGCGCTGGAAAGTCCTGATCAGCACAGCCAGGCCACCACACTGGTCTGCTGGCAGGTCCCCATGGCTGGCCACCATCCAGCTACCTGGCTGTCAACCTGGCTGCCATGCTGTCCTCCATCCAGACTCTGCTGCTGAGCCTTGCTACAAAGCTCCCTCTGCAAACCTTGCCACCCCACCTCACCACACTGCTTGTTCCTCGGCAGTCTTGGGGGAGGCTCTATCCCACCACTGACACCAATGTGGCATTGGCGTAAAACAATGTAGAGGAACAGAGAACTGCCACTCAGACCGACTGAAACAGCCAAGACAGAGGGCAGGTCACTTTCAGCTACACAGTGTCCATTTATGGTAAACAGTACATCAACACAACTACCCCACAGTTTAGCACAGATGAACAAATAACACAAGTGCACATCTTTAACTGAACCACTTCAATTTATTTCCAAGTGAAAGTCTCTCCTACCAAGATCCTCTGCACGTTCACGACTGCAAGCCACTCGCAGGACGCTACATTATTATATAGAGCCATAAAACAACATGTCACAAACAGTACATCACCCTTCACCCTCTCATTGATTAGTATAGCATGCTTCGTATATACAGTACATCATGTGGTTTTGATCGCAGCCAAAAACATCAAACTCTGACTCACATCTTTTTTTCTGCTTCTCAGGTGTAGCTCGTGATTGGCTGATTGGGACGGAAGTGGGCGGTGCTGGAGGGCGAGGGGCCAAAACTCGGATTCACCGCAGCGCGAACATGGCATTAGTGCATGCAGGGTGGAAACTGTGAGGCTGCGGAAACATGCGCTCGGACTTGGAGATCACTTTATTCTCCTCCATCGCACAGAACACTTATTTGCTTCTGGTTGGGGGATGGATTCGGGAACATGGAGTGTGCGTGAATTCGGAGCCAGTCATGCGACAATGAAAATGTCCTGAAATTGCTGAGAGACTCGAGAAGTTTTAGTCACCGTGACCAAAGCGTGCGTTTGGAGAGGATCCCTTGGAAGCGCAGCGGGAAGCTGGAGAACGGTTTCTTCAGGGTTCTGCTGGGGAAATGGCTTACATGCACTTTGCGCCAAACAGAAGGATTTGCACACCAAGCTTCGTAGCGTTGACTATTATCTTTATTCTAGGATGCCACAAGGTGAGCAAAAGCCTTAGCTGACCAATCATCTCAGTGTGCGCATCTTTACGCTTATGCATCTGTTATGTTACTCCTAGAGTATACAGTCCAACCCTGAAGCTCAGGGGGGTGACAGGGCTGCATCCCCATTACTGGAGTCCCTCAACTTACCTTCCAACACAGGTAAGTAAGAGCGCAACAACCCGCCATCCACTCCACTGCACCCAGCCCACCAGCAGGTTCTTATGAACCATTACAGGTTATCTGTGTGGTCTAGTGCTGTTAAAATTAGCCAGGAAACGCGTCCTTTCTCAGCTTACAGAGAGCGCCGGGTTTGTATGCAGTGTTGGTTTGCTGTGTGCCTGATGGGAACGTGAGCTCAGTGAAAGGTGCATTGAAAGGGAGGGATACGGCCAGCAGGGGGCGCCAGACAACACGACTGACCCCAGCAGTAAAAGCGTGAGAAAATACTGACAAACTCAGCTGATACGGTACTTCCCAGAGCTGAGTACATCAGCCTAAACTCATCCTCCAATTGAAGTCTTACTGCAATGAAATAATGGCTTCAATTAATTCAAGTTGCTGGCAGAAACCAAACTAAGAATCAAACTCCATTTAAAACTGCAATGAAGCTTCAACATCTGTAACCAGAAAGTAAAGGTGCTGTTTTGCAATAACAAAACTCATCAGGATTATACCTCAATATTAATGGCACTGGACACTGTCCATCTCTGGGAAGTGCTCATTTTCAGCAAAATGGACCCCATTCACCAACAATGCAACAGAAGCAACTTCTCAAAACCCACTTATGCAGTCTTCATGGCAGTTCTGAGGTACACCAGTGTTTTCTTATTTTGGACTTGTCCTTAGGTATGAAACTGAACCTACACACACTTAAGAGTGCAAAAGCACAAAGGCGTGAACAGATATGCAAGCGTTTTTAAGAACGTTACAACAAATGTAAGAAAAAACATAGGAAGAAATCAGTGAATGAGACTGATTAGTGTGCATCTCATTAATGCACATTCAGTGGTTAGAAGAAGTCTTTTAATCTGCCAAAGATTCTTCTCCCACTCTTTTATATACACACACAGCCTGTAGATTGGCGTGCACTCAACTTTGTACAAAGGCAGACACTTCAAGAAGCTCTCCATCAAAAGCTCAAACTGGCTGTGTACAGCCTCACAGTATTGAGCTGGGGGACTGTATGGTACACGTATGTGGTCATGACAGACAGAGACAAAGAGTCTGTGTGTGTATTTAGCTCTTTTGTGGGGCCCAAGTGTCCCCAGGATGATGAAATAATGAATGTTTTGACATTATAAGGACGTTTGGCTGCCAATTAGGATGAAAATGGGGAACAATTAGGCTGAAAATGAAAATAGGACAAAGCTGAGGTTTTTGGGTGTCAGGTTAGAGTTGGTGTAGAAAAGCAGCATTTACATTCACTACTGCAGAAGAACATGAAATACCCACAAAGACACAAATACAGCAGTATGCTTGAGAGAGAGAGGGGGGAGGGAGAGAGAGAGAGAGAGAGAGAGAGAGAGAGAGAGAAAGAAATTGAGAGAGAGAGTGAAATTGTGTTCAAAGTTCCACAGCAGTGAACACATTGGTTCTGTAAAATCATTTATAGTTGAGCTTAGCAGACCACCTCACAGACGCACAGATGAGGGGTCAGTACAGGTCAAATTCTCTCAGTGTTGACATTCTACTGGCTCACTACCCCACTGAATCTTACTGCACATTCTACTTTCTATACTATCTGTGAGAGTATTATTTTTGTGATATGGATCATGAACATGTACCCTTTCCGTTATTTGCTGCTGCATCCAACAGCATTCTTGTTTCTGCATAACGTTCTTTCTTAAGAACGTGCATGTGCATGATATAGATCAAACTGTCAAGCTAGCCAGTCGTATCGATTGAATAATGGACTCTGAATGAACTTTGCAAACATGTATGTGGGTGTGAGGGGAACACACTGAAATGTTGTCTTTGGGTTATGGATCATTATTGGCCAAATGTAGTCATTTTTTCAGTCTCTCTGAGGAGGACAAAACGATAATTTGATTTTGAATGTTGTTTTTTTTAATAATGTAAGTATGTTAGGTGTATTGGCTAACTGATGACTGATGTCTACCGGCCCAGTTGAGAATCGTGAAGTCTGGCTTTGAATGATGCACCAGTGATCGGACTTACAACATCTAGGACTTCTCAGGACTACAGTTACACTCCTGGCTGCTTATTATGTAATGCATCACAGCACTAGTGGGCAGTGGAGCTGTGTACTGTAAACTTTTTAATTCTACTTTTTATCCACTTTTCTCCATCAATAATGATGTGATGCGGTTGTGCTATTGTCATATTTTGTTTTGTTATGTAAAGGACATTAAACAACAGAGTCATACATTTTTATCTTATGTCACAACACAATCAATATAATACTATATATCTATAATAATTACTGATTTGTTTCATGAGGATAACACAGAAAGCCCAGAAATCTCCAATTCCACTTGCAGATACATTTTACTATGCCCTATTTGAACATGCACACAAACCAGCATGGCAAAACCCAAATGAGGAGCTGTGGTGTATCTGCTGATGCACAATTTGGTGGATGCACAATAAAGAGAATGGTGAGCGCATGGAGCGCAGGAGGATCTACATATACTGTCTACCCAGTGGTGCTCAAGCCTGGTCATGGAGTATCACTATCCTGTACAGTTACACCTTCTCCGAAAACCACCTGAAGCAGCTAACATATTAATTACTAAGCCCTTGCTGAGCAGGAAAAACACTAAAACATGCAGGACAATGGTATTCTCGGACCACCGTTGTGAACCACTGCATTACCCCTTATTGTCAAGGCAAAATAGTGACGTTTAAGTGATGTTTCTGCCATTTTATCTACTCTTCATCAACATGATGTCTTAATGTAATCTGTGCATTTTGTCGCTGTCACACAAAACCATTGTGTCTCTACTTATGGTGAACAGATCAGCGGAAATGGTTCAAAATATCTTGGTCCAAAAATGGTCCAAAAAATGTACATTAACTTCCATTATAAGGTAAGAATGTTTTTTCCCACTCCTGAAAAGACATATGTGGTTTTGTTCTGACAGCGACAATATGAAAAAAAAAAAACGGTAACTTTTTGTTGTTGGGCACTGTTCATGAGGCTACATGATACCTACATAAGCTTGTTATGACAACTGACATAACCATACATAACTGTTTACTGTTACAAATGCTTATATCGGTAAGTGTTGCTTTAAAGGATATATTTGCCAGTTGTAATGAAAGTTACGTTTGGCGGGCTTATGTAGTTGTCATGAAGCCTTATGAAAAATAGTGTCACCAAAAATAAACATGTAATAAAATGTAATAAAAATGTAAACATTTTAATTTCAATTTGTTTGTTTCATTATTGATTATTAAAAATAATACAAATATTATATATTATATATAATAGGAATATAACTCACATCTAAGTTATATCTAATTCTAACTGACTGTGTATGCACGCTTGCCCAGAAACACGTTTGCAGTGCATCCAACAACAGAAGGAAGCATCATGCTTCTTTTATACAGTTATAGAAAACATAGCAGCATACGGAAATCATCAGTTCCACATGTTGATGTACATTTTCATGTCAAATATGGTTACATGTGTATTGCTACTATCATATTTCATTGAGTTCAAGGGGTCAAAGATGTATTGGTGAGAAAATAGTTAACAGGTGTTACAAAAACATTAACACACTTGATGTATTTACTCTTTGCTTTCTTTGTAGAGTATGAGATTGTTGCTCCATACGAGGTGGACCATAAGGGCCAGTACATTTCCCATGCTGTGGCTCACCACCATCGCAAAAGGCGCTCGGCGGAGAGTCAGGTGACTGACCTCACTGCCATGGCCCACTTTAGGTTCCATGGTCTGGGCCAAGAGTTCCACCTAGAGCTGTTTCTATCCAGCAATCTGATCGCACCTGGCTTTACAATTCAAACTCTGGGCATGAATGGCACCAAGAATCTGCAGCCGTACGCACAAGATGATTTTTGCTTCTACCAAGGGACACTCAGGTCAATGGTCAACTCCTCTGTGGCCCTGTCAACATGTGCAGGGATGGTGAGTAGACTGTCTATATAATTACACTGTATTTACAGGACCAGTGCTCTGTACTTTACCTGTATGCTTCATTATAAATCTTGTATTTCCACGCACTGGACACTATGAGGTGAGATAATGTTTGGGTGTTTGGCCATTTTCAACATAGCAGTGACACAGACATCGTAGTGGTATGGTAGTACTAGGGTTATTAAACACATCAGGGTCACTTCTAGACTGAATGGCCACCCAAAAATATCAAGCCACGAGCAGCTCTGTGTTCAGTAACGAATCACTGATGAAGGATAAAAGAATGGTTATCACAAAATGAGAATCAAGGTGGACTACTGTCTCTCACTGTACACCAGCAAGGTGGAGCCACAAGGTAGAGTGTTCTGGACTTGTGAATGTGGTCAGGTAAGATTGAGATCTCCTTTATTTACCAAAAAGAACGAGTGAATATGATTGTTCTGGAAATTTTTCATGAGCTTGACATATTGGAAGACATACCCCAGTTATCAGCCATCAAAACTGGGGAAAGAGTCAAAACTATAACTCTGCTGTCTTGTTTCTTCTACAAATCAGCAGCTGTGTAATGAATGGGAACACTCTGGTCTCCGCCAAGTAGGGGGAAATGGATCAGGATCATCAGAGCACACAAAAAGCAATTAATGTTGTTTGTTTAAGTGTAAACATTTCCTTCCCTAATTTAATTACATTTGGTTTGAGACAAAGCCGGTAATTAAATTTGATTATTAAAAATACTTGTGGCCTTTTAATAATAAAATAATAATAACGTAAAAGAGCTTATTCAGCAGTCGGTTGGTCATGGACAGTTTGAGAGATCATTGGCATCATTATATTGGGACACTGTGCTCTGATGAAGTGTCCTGCCAAAATTTTCCATTTACACTGGTCTCATTCCTGATTCTCAGAGTTTGTCCCTTGCTGGATGCCCACTCAGACCCCTGGCAGAGTCCTCATCCATTCAGACTCAAGCCCTCCAGGGCATTTCCTTCTTTCTTGAGAGAGTGGGAATTCTCAGGCCAGGAAAAAAAATGCTTGTCTACAGATCTTGTTGAAAAAACTATTTACCAAAATCAGAGGGGGTCTAATTAAAGAATCTATTCACTTTTCCTCTTATAGCAAAAGTCAGTCAGACGTGGAGTCCAAAGTTTGTTTCTTCAGTTCTGCACTGGGTCTGCTAGGCTAATTAGTTAGCGAGTAGAGGAAGCTTATACTGTACTGACTCATCATACACTAAGAACAATACAGTACTCATAAAACCTGATACACTGGAACCAGAAACTTGTCAGTACTTTTGTCCATTTTTCATGTAGCCAGGAATTAAATGGGGGAATGTGCTGTATATTGAGTCTCACAGTATATCAGAATTTAAAAACATGCTATAATATATCAGTATGAAAGTATGTTGTTGGCCTTGGCATCATATTGAGTCAAATTCCAATATGGCAGAGACCCACTGCACTGGGAATTATACAACTAAAATTGGAGAGAATGAGGGCAAATCAAATAAAAAATGGCCACTTGGTCCCGGGAAATCATTCCCCTTTCCCCCTGTTAGGCGGCAGTCTGGTCCACTGGGCCCTGCGGCTAATAGGCCCCTCCACACAAGGTTCCCAGTCAGGGGCTGAGAGAGTACAGCCACTGGAGCTTTGCTTCTCATGACTTTGTCCCAGCCATGCTGATCTTTATTCTCCCCTGTAGATCAGAGGGGTCTGTCTGACTGCACCGAAAAAATCCCTTTAAACCAGTGATTCACTAACCCACATAAATTTGAGGCAGGGAAAGACAAAGTTTCATACTGGAAAAACAGAGACTCCTTTCTTAATCTGAGAGATGGTTTTGTGTGTGCTGTCCTAGTCCTTCAAAAAAATGGCGCTTACCATGTTCGCATAATTAAGAGTTTATTAAAATGTTTTATGCGGTTATTAATTTGTTTTGGATGGTGCTTGCGACAGAGAAGATGATCGAAAACCCAACAGGGAGAGAAATAGCATACGCTGGCCTACTCCTGAGATCACCAATAATTCTTAAAGCTTTGCCTGTCGTCTGTAATGTTATATAACGTCTATTATTTCTGTATGCTTTTGAGAAACCAGATATGTTTTTTACCCAAAGACCATCACATTTCATCACCACTTAGTATTTTAAGTAAACATCACAAATCAGACCAAATGCAGTAAGGTTGTCTGGAACTTTTGCCTAAGCCTCTTAGGTCCTCTGAGTCAGTGCATATGAGCATGTATCTCTCTTTCTGTTGCTTTGGTTGGTTGGTTTATTGTATAGCTGAAACCTGTTTTTGTTGGCTAAGAAGTCACAGCCTTTGCCAGCGATAATGAAAGCTTGCTGTAATTTAGCTGTAATTATTTCCCACTCATAGGTCATTTAAACATGTGTAGAAATACTGCTGAAAGTGCAGACGCATAGCTTTAAATCAATAATCGTAAAGCCAGACATACACTGGGTGATTTCAACCCATTTTTGATGGCAGACTTTGCTTGTTGCCAACTAATCTTAAGGAATTTCAGCTCCATCAGCTGTCATTTGATGTGCAGTGGCTAGTTCAAAGTTAGAAATTTTGGTCGCTCATCTCACTGTTTTAGCAGATTTCATGAACTGAAATTAAGTAAGTTGCACGCACTTAGTCACATACGCATAATTACATGGAAGCAAAAAGTCTTTTGAGGTAACAAAGTATAAGCTGACTTTGCTCTGTTTGACAGAAGGGAATTATGGGGTATAAATGTTAATACAGTGGGTTCTGTACAGGTACAAACAGAATAAATGTACCCTCAAAGGTGCAGCAATAGTCAAACCGCGTACCTTCAATGAGTACATTATATCCACTTTTCCAATGCATGGTACCAACTTGCCTCGACTCGACTTGGATTTTTGTTTTGGTTTTTCCATTAGGCAAACCTGGTACCTGGTACGTGCTACTATTTTTGGTATAACCTGAGTTTCCAACTGAGTTGAGCCGATACCAAGAGTTGACATACAGAGTTGACATGCAAACACTGCAGACTCCTGATTGGTTGGCCATTTTTCCATTCTAAATATAAATGCTACTACTAGCTAACAAGTTAGTGTACTGTCTTGCATCACATTTCAGCAACCAGAAGCAACTTCTTGTCTGAATTCTGATGCAGAATTTCCCAAATTCTCCTGTTTTTATCAGCTATATTTTTTTCTTGCTGCCATTCAGCCTCTCCTGAACAAGATTTGTCTCCTTCACATCATGACAGTTTCATGCACCATTGCTATAATGACCAACTACATTGGCGAAGGACTATATCTGCAGTGGAAACAAAGTAGCTAGTACCAAAAGCAAGTTGAATAGTAAGTTCAATAACTTTTTCTGAGAGTGTACGGTTTCATTTTGTTGAAAGGAAAAAAACATCTTTACTAATTTTGCCATTGCAACAAATGCTGGAACTGCACCCTCACAGAAAGAAACACCTGAAATTCACATGTGAAATACACTGACATACCAAAAGTCATGGGACAGTAGTATGTAAATTGATTGTGAAGTGATGTTACCTCAAGAGACAGCTTGGGCTGGCCCACATCTGTATAAGTTGTGAGGTGCTATCTTGTGAGTGAGGCTGAACACTGGTCAGTGTGAGCATGGCAGGGTGACGTGTATTGTTGGAGGTAGACACCTCGGAATGCCTTGATTGGGCTTGTGTCCGGTAGATATGCAGGCCGTTTGTCGTAACTCTCCACAATGCTACCTCAAATCCATTCTGGACAATTTAGGCCTGATAGCACGGTACATTACCCTGCTGGAATATCCCATCATTGTGGGGTACATGAAGTCCATGTGTGCAATGTCATGGTGTTAACAGATGCATTCTGGTGGGTCTTCGGCTCCCAAATCCTATGAAAGCTAAAGAACGCTGCACTGACCTGCGGCATATACATGTGCCTCCTGCATTGAATGTGGATGTGATTTCTGCTATGAGTTGCTCGACCGTTCACACGGACAATTCTAGTCAGACACTGCTGTTCACAATCATTAAGCACCCATGGGTGGCCACTGCACTGTCCACTGTAGGTGGCAATGCTTTTTGGAAATTGAAAGTGTCATCTATCTGGCCCCCACTGTCATGCCTCATTCAAACTCATGATGATTCATGTTGCCTTGTCATGAGCACGGTGGCCAGTGTTCAGCTTCACTCACAAGGTAACACCTCAGAACACCTCCCCCAAGGTGATACAACTTAATCAATTTACCCCTCATATCCTATGACTTTTGGTATGTCAGAATATAGGTGGCCTTTTTGTGAGGACAGACTGTAACCTGTGGATACAGACTGTAAATCATATATATATAAATGTAATTAATTATGTCTTTATGGCATTACATTTAAATAATATGTAGCAAAAGAAATCAATGTACTGCAAAAAGTCAGTAATATTTGTAATACTACTGAGAGTTTACTGAAGAAAGGATGTTTAATTCAGGAACAAACCATTAATCAGAAAAGCGTGGGAGAGAGTCAAAACATTAACTTTTGTCACAGCAAAGCTTGAAAGAAAGCCACATGACGTCCATGAATCACAGAAAATGAAAATGAACTTGTTGCAGCCCGTGAAGTGCTGACACAGATGTTGACTTTAAAGTCACATGGCAGACGAATTACGAGTGTTGATGGACGTGACACATAAAATCCGACTTCAAGTTTGCATCAGCAGTGCTCCTTGGGTCTCTGGACAGGGTGATGATGGGGGTGCTGGTTTTTAATCAGAAATGAAAAGCTTAGTGATACAGCTCACCATTGAGTAACTGCTGTGAATGACTGTCACACTGTTGTTGTTTTGTGATGGGTCTGGGACTAACTCAAAACTGGCAGCTGCACTCCGTCACCGTCTTCAGCTGGAGGTGATTAGGAGCTCAGCCACGCACAATCGTTCGTTAACTCTGTCTCTTCCAGGGCCAAGCGCTGAGTCGAGACGTGCCATGTTTTAAAGTCTGCGCATAAATACACTCTGAATGACTATGAGGGCGCTTGGCAGGGTCTTTGCGAAGTTGGTGTGGGTTTGATGACAGTAGGGAGTTTGCTGTATAAAAAAGTCTCGAGCTGGAGACTGCAGAACAGGGACCAGGCGACTGACTTCACGAGCCTTTGGTGTTTTCCTGCCGAGTGGATTACAAAAGAGTTCTTGTGACAGCAAAGAAGTCAGTGACTTTATGTGGGTGCATTTGTGTGTGCACTTGTATTTGTACCCTTGTGAGGACATAATGTCGGTTGCACCTTAACTTGACAGTCCCTCACAGCTTATCAGAGTCATTCCATGAGATTGATGCTCAATGCTCAATCTGAACTTTCTTCATGTCAAGACATCATATTTTCGGGCTTGCATAGTTTCAATTATTGTTCCTATCTGAAATTACATGATCTCACCTCAGCAACCAAAACGATTCTTCTTTGACATTGCGCTAAGAACCCTTATTGCCACATTTTTAATAACACAGTTTGGGTTAGTTTTAGGGGTAGGTTTGGGTTTTGGATTAAAGCTGAGTTTAGGTAAGTGTTACATTAAGGGTTAGGTTAAAGGGGTTTGCTAGCACAAGATAAGTATTTACAGTGAACCATAAAAAGTTACTGGTATGTACTTTATATAAACTTGGCTGGTGTGTGTGTGTGTGTGTGTGTGTGTGTGTGTGTGTGTGTGTGTGTGTGTGTGTGTGTGTGTGAAGCTGTTAAAAGGTGGACTGCCCAAGTTTAGAGGTGGCTCATTGGGAATGTCAATGGGGGGAGTCATTGCTGATGCCAGTCTGGGCTCTAAAGGACTCCATGGCATGAAAACGCCAGGAACAAAATCCCCTCTGAAGTGTCTGCATAAGGCTTCACCCTCACTAACAATAGGCTAATTGTGAGTGATGTCACTTGTGAACTTTAGTGAAGGCTGGAAAATCCACCAATGAACCCCAGTGAATGGAAATCGAGTCCCAGTCTTCCCTGCGCTATAATGGGAATTGAAAGAAAAGGATAAAAATGGTTAAAATGTTATGGCCAATAAGTTAGTCTGGACAAAGCAGAGTTTTAAAGCAGCTTTAACATCATTAGTACATGAATGGCGACCTGGATATGCCTAGACAAAGCACTTGAGGGTTATGAACGAAATGCTTCGTGACGGAAGAAAAGACTAAGAGCACCGTTTTGTGGTTTTAACAAGGACATGCCCAGTCGTGGACAGCAAATTGCAGGAAGTGTTCAGTTATGATGTAATCCTATGTCGCGTCCACTCAAGTTTCAGGTTGTGACTGTATTGGAGTCTGTGGCTGGGGGTAGAGGGCCTGCTTTCGAAGTGCTTTAGATGCTGGATCATTGCTAAAAAAGCATTATCTAGATGCAGCAGTGTTCACTCCTCATTGGTAGAGTCTGGCAATCTAACTAGTCTAATTTAGTTTCTCTGTTTAACTGACCCTTGGCCCAAGGTTTGCACTGAACTTGCTTCAAATTGCTGTTAAGAAATCGTATGTGGTTTTTAGCACCACCAAAAGAATAGTTCCACCCAGAAAGAAGTGTTGGATTGCAGTGCTATTTGGAAGGAAGATGAAGGTTACCAGGAACAATAAATGATGATAAATTTAGACTGATATGGGCAATATTTATTGAGCTACACATACAGAAGTAGTGTCTCTCAGTATGGTGTTGGGCCGCTATGTTTATTAACGCAACATGCATACATATTGGCATGGAGTTGTAGAGGCTCCTAATGGTGTCCTGCAGTAATCCATCCCATGCAGCTTGAAAACTCTCGCAAAGTTCCAGCAGATTTTGCAGGAGGGTTGCAGTTGGAGTGACACCAGGCCCTCTGGATGTGTGATGCATGACAACAAATTGTTCATCTTGGTGCTGACCACGGTCCCTTCACACACAGACTTGTTGGTTGTCTCCACATAGGCAAAAGCAGGACTTGTTATTGAAGATGACCTGATGCCATTCTGAGTCATTCCATGAC
This sequence comes from Semaprochilodus insignis, assembly GCA_034552555.1. Classification (NCBI taxonomy): domain Eukaryota; kingdom Metazoa; phylum Chordata; class Actinopteri; order Characiformes; family Prochilodontidae; genus Semaprochilodus; species Semaprochilodus insignis. The sequence continues at coordinate 25,030,867 of CM067479.1, read as the reverse complement.
AGTCTGGAGCAGTCTCACAATCGTGGCCGTCCTTGCATAAATCACATGCGCTGCGTAAAACATAAATATGAAAACATGAATCATTCACATGTCTCACAATGTCAAACCAACCCACCAAGTTTCATTCCTGTCGGTTGATTCCTTCTGGGTGCAACTATTCTTTTGACGATGAGTGTATATAGATAACAGCATGTCGTACGTTGTCTGTTAAAAGTAGCAAATTTTGTTAAAGATTGCTTGTTAATTTACTTTGATTTAGGTATGCAGTTTGCACAAGCCTAATTGGGATGTAGAAGCCTCTATTACTTGCAAAAATACAGAAACAAACACCAAACATGCCTTCGTGGACTACATTTGGGAAAGGGAACATTATGTAAATACATTTTGTACATTTTCACCAAGATAAACTAAATCAGGAAAAAAAAACACAGCCTAAAGTTTCAATGTAAGAGGTGCTCCTTCACCCTCAGGGTCTAAAACAGAATTGAGCAGGCTGGCTCCACTCCTTCCCAGGGATTTCCCAGAACACGTCGTATGCCACGCTTCATTTATATAATGCCGCTATGGAAAACAGCACATGGTCCCAACAAGTTTTCGCCTAGCAAGGAAAAGCAAAGCCTACGTCCAAAAAATATATGTTAATATCATTCACAAAAGGCAAATTTTAACCCCTAGTCCCTGCTTTTGACTGCATTGGGTCGATTGAATTATGGACTAGCATATATTTATGATAAACTCCAAGGCGCAGCACAGCATGATTTAGATGAGAGAAAAATTGCTCTACGAAAGCAAAGCTGAAAGAGCAGCCAGGTGATGACGAACTGCTGGGTGCGAGGCTGTGAGCTTTAAAGAACATCAGTGTTTAGCGACTTACATAAGGCTGTGGAGCAGCAAAGCCTGTCTGCTATGGATAATGGCTACGCCAACCAGTTTCATGACTTGATGACATTCTCACTATATCTGTTTTATCATGATAAGTGAAGTAGCCACAAGTAGCTCAAGTGATGCAGTCCTATTAAAAGCAACATTGTCATCTCTCTCTAATAGCCAAATTAGCATCCTTTTTATGTGTTGTATTGAATTGCTCTATTCACACCTTCACTTCAGTCCTACAGAATTTTGATATCACTCTTATTTGCATCGTAGCTCCAGATTAAACATTGTGCTAACTGTAGAGTTAATGATGATTCAGATGGGTCACTATATCTGATGGAAGTTACTTGCATCTTCACTGGCTTCAGTGGCACTTTCACTGTAGGCCTGTGTGTTTTATCATGGCAAGTACTACAGCCGTTAGCAGCTCAAGTGATGTAATGCTATTAAAAAGGTAACATCATCATCTCCCTCAAATAGCCCAGCTAACATAATATCTTTTTTTACAACCTGGATTGAGTTACTTTTTTCTTGGCTACACTTCAGTCCTGTAGAAATTTGAGTTGACTTTCATTTACATCAGTACTTCACTATCTGGTGTGGTCTAGGGAAGGAAGGGTTTCCTTTTGAGTCTCGGTTCCTCTTCATGCACTTAGGCAGTTTTTCCTGACACTGCTCCCACTGATCATTAGGGGTCATGCATTTCTGAAAATCAGCTTTGGGGCAGTATCTGTAAAAGTGCTTATGTCTATACAGCTAACTATACTGACTTAGCTTTAATTTTTCAGTTACCATTGCACTTAGCATTATGGTTTTGTGTAGTGGCAGCTGGTCGTAAATTTGCATATAACAGAGCAGCTTGTACCTGGGGCTGCAAAGGAGCATCATTTGAAAGTTCCTGATATCCGTTTGGCTCCTTTGACTGCGTTTGGTAGGTCTTGTCTGGATCTGCCCCATACTGCTGGAGGGCAGCTTGGTTGGTCGTTGTAGCCTTTACAACTGCTATTTACACCTCGTAGCTCTTGGCATGTAATTCGATGATGGGTATCTACAGACGCTGTTCAGACATTTGTTTTTGGCTGCCGTGGGACTGCAGAGAGGAAACACTGATTTGTGGAGGGTAATTACCAGTGGTGGAAAGAGTTCTGAAAAACTGTGCTCATGTAGACGTACTGTTGCCTCGGAGGCAATCCACTTAAGAAGTAAATGCAGCCGTCCGCAACTACTGAAATAAATGTCTGTTTGGTTTGCAGTCAGTGAACAATGCCTAATTTCTGACTGATCATTTAGATACTACTGACTTGGTTCACATCTTTTAAAATAAGCTTAAGCAAAACTCTTGACTCTTAACTGAGGCCTTAGTCTGAACCGTATTAACCCAGTCTGTTAACCCTTTCAGACATACATTTTCCGCTTTTGCATACTTTTACATTTTGCGTGGCCTATTGCTACTTTTAGCAGCAACATCAAGCCCAGATTCAACACCTCACGATTTTAAGTTATGAAATTTGTAAAATATTGAAATTGAAATTGAAAACCTAAATTCTAAAAAAAAAGTCTAAAATTGAAATAATTACTGTATAAAACACCAATAAAAATGGTGAATGAAAACTGATCTCTAGTTTTATGCTCTGATAGGGTTAATGCAATTGTCATAAAGTTACCTACACAAAAGAGGTTTACTGTGTGATTCATTGGTTCCCTTATACAAGGGGACATTACGTTTATCTATAAATGACCACAAACCTCTCACAAACCTTTAACTGTTGTGTCATGCAATTTCCAATTTGATAAAAAATAAAAGACCCCAACTCACTAGAAAGGCCAAAATATCAGTGGCAGGGAAATCAAACAACTGTCTTTCGGAATTTGGGGTTTCACTGTAAACGAGAACAAAAGAAAGCACCGCATGGTAAACAACAGTTCCTGTGTTCAGAACAGCTATGCAAAGCTTGCTTACAGAAAGACATAGCACATTTGGTTTATCAGACTTTCAGTCTCTTTTGCAAGATACCCAGTTACAGGTCTCAGTGTTTCTACAAAGCTTTACAGACTATCACCAAACCTCTTCAAGTCTCTTCATATGGCTGATAGAAAGAGAGACAGAAAGGTAGCAAGTTAAACATGTTTGGTCATTTAAGGTTAAGTCTTCAAACCTAGGCCTATATGTGACCATACGGATTTTGGAGAATGATTATTGATATTTGTACTCAACAGCAAAATAAAAAACCTCACCCTACATTTAGTGGTCCTTCAGGAGCTCCGACCCCCACATTCATGAATGCGCATTGCCAAGAATAGCAAACTTGTTTTCTATAGATCTTTGTGGTCCATTCGCAAATACTGTAAAGACAAATACCATGATTTAACCTTAGAGCCAACAAGGACATAGCAAGCAATGTAATTAATGCTAGCTTGGTTGTTGGTTAGCAACTGTCACTACAATTGCTGCTGTGATGCTAACCAGTGTTTGTTTTTATCACAAACATTACCAAACAGGACAAAACAACACTGACTGAATTTTACCCACGTGTTTAGCAGAAACAGAGCAACCTGCTTATCCCTTTTCATGCCTGTCAATTCATCATGAAGCTGATGTTAGAATTTTCCCATCCCACCTTAAATGGTGCAGCAGTTAGGCTACATTCAAGTTCCTCAACTTCTTGTTTGAATATATTTTCCCCTCACAGAAATTAGTTACTCACATACTAGCAAACATACATACACACAAATATTAGAAACCACCTGCGATACAACAGCAACTGAAGAGCAACACTATATCAGCCATGCTGGAGTTTGATACCATAGTAATGGTCTAATTTGGTAACACCTTAGAGATAATCTGGTACATTATACCAATAATTTAGGAACACGTAAGTTCACACCTTCGACCTTTCCCCAAAAAAGAAACATCAAAGTTCAGTAAAATTGATATTTACTTAGTTTTACCCTGCCCAAGAAAATAGAATTTGTGAAACAATAACATGGACTGCACTTGCACATTGCGGCTGCATCACAGCATATTTTGCACCATGTCTCACGCACGTCTGATCCTGAGTTGAAACAGTGTTATTCATTATGTGTTTGAGGCTTGTGCATGTGGCTGTTATGATTACTGACATTGTCAAAAGACGTGCATTTGAGACATAACATTCCCTCAATCACTTCATGTTTTTAAGGGAGAGAAATGCTCATTTTTTTGCTTATTTAATGTATATGACAGAGAACTGCATTATAACGCTAGTCCGAAATCCAAACTGAAACTGTCCCAAATCCAAATGTTTATAGCTTCCTGCTTACACCTTCTTCTGAAATTAAGGATATTAATAGGGAGATTGTTTCACCTTTTCTGCAAACTGTTTTGAGAAGACTTTGTACTAGATGTCGGAACATTGCTGTGGGGATTTGAATACATTCACCAAAAGAGCATTAGGTCTGGTACTAATGTTAGACGATTAGCTTTGGTCCAGAAACATCACTCCAGCTCATCTCAGAGGCATTTGATATAACCATGTAATTCTAGAAAATGCAGTTCCACTGCCCCTCTAAAGCTGGGGCTTTAAACCCTTGTACCCAGCAATGGGCATGGGGCTCTTAGGTTCATGTGCTACTGCTCCAGGTCATCCCATTCTATTGGCAAGGCTTTTCTATATAGTTTATACAAGCTGTGTGTGCATAATGAAACACCTGTGTCAGCAATGGTTGAATCCTAGCGTACCTGAATCCACCAGTTGGAATGAGTGTCTGTACATTCGTGTATGTACTACATTTAACACATGGTGCTTTGAGTAAGTCCTTGATTGTCTGGCATGCTTTGTTAAAAAAGCATGTATAAAACGATAACTGCTGACTTTCGACCTCTTTTGTTGTGATCTAATTGTTAGTCTAGGCAACAGACAATAGTGGATTGAGGATAATCCCAGCAGCCTAGGATTAAAGATTGTGTGTGAACTCATATTTGTCCAAAGGCTTAACATGAGATTTGACGCCTATTGATCTCAAACAGTTATAAAGTTGTCCAAGAGGATGTGACAAACGGGAAGCCACACTTTCAGTCTTATATGATTATGGACTCTGTATTTGTTTACCAGTGGGGTCAATGAGAGACATCAGTGTACATGGACAAGCAGGAGAAGAGCTTCATGCAGGGTCAGTTGGATGCAACTGAGTCAAAGATCAGTTGGGTGGATGGGGCAGTGAACACTCAATGAAAGTCAGTTTTGCTTGTTTGTGTCATCTTGACCTTTCACTGAAGCTTTGTTATATACTGTACTTTAGGCTGAGGTGGCTTTTGAGTACTGAGAGTTTTTCTTTCTCTTGCAAAACTGTTTTGATTACTCAAGCTCAGAATCCAAGAGTGCTGACCTGCACATTATCCTACACCTCACATCATCCCTGCCTGTTTTCTTGCTGTCCTCCTACATTACATCACTGACATATTTCTCTAAGCAAAGGTCGTGTTAGCATGTCCGTGTCCTATTGACAAAACCTTGGACCAGATGCAATGCCTCTGATTGCTCGATACACAGCGAGGCATGCAAGGGCTGTCACATAAAAGTAAATGTGCACAAAACTGGCTTTGAGAGGATTAGGTTTGACAAAGACCCAGGGACCCACCCAAACTCAGACCCAGGCCCCAGTCATGTGGAGCTGAGCAGCTTGTCTGAGCTGTGGCCCTAAAGGCCCAGCACTTATCAGCACTGCTTTTTTCAGTGTGGCCCGTCTTACATGCCCAAGGTAAGGAACATGGTTCAAGAGTTTTGGCTTCTTTGCCTGAACAGTCAGGTAATTGGACACCTTTGAAGTTCTGGCTGTGTTGTGTAAGATCAAACGCCCAGTCGCTTGACCCTCTCTGTCTCTTTGCTCACAGTTGATCACGTGTGCCCCCTGTGTGACATCCTTCATTAACCTGCTTAAACTTGTTAACGATATCAAAGTTATCAAGTGGCTAATTGACTGTGCTCCAGTCAAATAATGGCTCTTAAAGTTTGGTTCGTTCACCACAGAGGTTTCCATTTGATAAGCTCTTTGCTGGTGCCTCCATAAATTTTGCCACTAATGCTGGTTCCTTTTTCAGCACCATAAAATTCAACTTGGAACGGCATGAATGTACTTCCAGTCACTTAAATTTGTGTTTTATGGATGTGATCTAACATGGCAAGCAATGGATAAATGATTTACACATGCTGACTGAGCCACCCATACATGGCCTTTTGGCTGACTAACTGACTTTCACAGAGCCATAAAAGAAACAGAGTAATTACTTAAAAATGTGCTTAATTAATTCAAAGAATGAAGCATATTTCTGTCATTTCCATATTGATGCTGGACATCTGGTTTATTTCAGCCAATACTGATCTGTTGTCAGCTCAGCAGGTGTCACACTAATAATGCTGATAAAATTCTGATTCAAGGCTGCGGTCAGCGCACTTATGCAGAACAGTCTTTGCTACTTCATCTTCACGCACCTCAGAAGAAAAAAAGGAGACCTGTTTCATGTACACGTCTTTTTGTTTGTGTGAATAATATGACAGCATAGGTGTGACTCAGAAACGGTTGACAGTGTGGTGTAGTGGTCTCACTTTTTCCTTAAGTTAGAGTTTGGCACAAGCCTGCAGCCAACCAGACTTTGCTTTAATCTATCACACTGTAATTGCGTTAGAAGTCGGTATAATTCAGAGCCTAACGAAGCTGGCATGAACTCTTAATGGCATTGACAGTAGTCATAAAAGAGCGTTAAAGCTCAAGCCTTGCTGCACAGATCCTTACAGTGCTCAGTGTCAAGACTGGTTCTCTACAAAAATAAACATACTTATTCACAGACACAGAGAAGGCTTATGGTTTAGCTTAGAAAGAAGCTGACAACATATTGTGAGAATCTGCTGTGCTGTGTGTCAAGGGAACCCTGCATCCAATTGGCTTAGGAGGTTCATCATTATAATTAAGGGTGTATGTCGCAAAAATGGCCAAGATGGTTAATCAGCAGTTGTGCCAAACATTAAATCATGAATTTGTGAATTTCTTATTTTGATTTTGGTCGAGCTATGTTGCAGTTTCATTAATTAAATAACATGGGCCATGTAAGTGCACTCGCAATATATTTAAATGCTGCTGCTGCTACGCCTATACCAAAATGACGTAGACATACAGAAGGTTTGGGTGCCTCTGGTCAAATTCCATGTTTTGCTGATTTTCTAAGTAAAATTAAGTTACCCATCCTGTACAGAGAACACAACATTAATTCACAGTTTATTTGCCGGTTTTAACATTTTGGAAAAATTATTATGGGAAATAAACTATGAACATAAAGTTATGGCAGGTTTTATATTTGGTGTTCTTTTTTTCCCATTTGTTTCACAAATAAAAACAAATGGTCACTTAATTTTGCTAAAATCCTGTAGAGGATGTGTTAACTAATTTTCAGTTAGAAAAAACATGTAATATGACTAAGGATGTTCAAACTTGACTTGGCATATGACTTTTGCCTCATAATTTTGATGTAGCACTTTATGTAGATTCACGTCCACACAGTGTGATTTTTGGAATTGAAAAAATCCAAATAAAAATGTCTGTCAAAAAATGGCCAATTGGCCAATTTGAAGGAATCAAAATTGGCCATAAAATGAATGATCAATACATTCCTTGCCATTCCATCAAGCATGATTATTAGGAGAGAATAGGAGGGGTATGGTAATATATCTATTAATATTTATTGCATTCAATGTTTCACACCGATTCTCTTTCTGCTAGAATGCATCACAAGATTTGCCATTTTCTCTTTTCTTTTTGTTTTTGTACACTGTGGTCTGGTAAACGTGACACCTACAGTACACACATTAACTATTCATGCTTTTATGTGGCCGTTCTAATTTTAGAATATGTAAAGGTATAATTCTCCTCCGCATGATATCCTGTAACTTCTTTAGATTGTGAGTGATCCTCCAGATGTGGTATTTTGGATGAGCTGCGATCATGTTAGAATCTTTTCCTTCCGAACAAATCAAATTTAGTGTTTCTGCTTCATTTTGGTCTCATGTGCTTTGAGAAGACTTGGAGGCTCAAGTCATGTTTGTGCAAAATGTGTAGATTCAGCTTTAGTGGCAGCATGAAATGTGAAGGATCCGCACTGACCACCTGAATCACAGCCACAGCAAATCGCAATTACATACCCGCATACACTTACAAATATGTATGCACACTAAAGATGAACAATCACACGCCACCATCCCTCTGTGTTGTGGCTAGAAGGCGGACCTCACACACACTGATGACTTTGTGTTTGCCTACGTGGCTTTGCTGGTTTTCCCCAACACATGCACATGGTGAGAGAGTGTGCTGATCACCAGCTGCTGCAAAAGCTTTATTTAATCATCACGTGAATAAAGAGTGCTCAGAATTGCCCTAGTCTGACTCAGCCAGATTTTTTTCAGCCTTGTTTTACAGGCCATTGTGTGTATGATTGTTCTGCGGTAACTTTCAGGGCTGTTGAGGATGACAAATGATAATCAGACCCACGTTAGGTTTAGAAGGCATTTATCCCACTCTCGTTAGGTAAGAAATGCTGGAGTAAACCCAATTGTACCGACTACTGGACAGAAATGGACGGAGAGCAGAACAGAAGAGTCAGCTGAGTTCTTCCTGTGACCTAGCCTGACCCTCAGTTGGGGTAGCACAGAGATCTTGGGAACCGAGGACCAATACAGAGCCAAAAAGGACTATTTCATCCTGTTGTTGATAAACAATGCAAAACATAAACAAACTCTTCAGAGCTTTTAAATATGGTTCTTCATCCATCACTGCTATTTTCTACTTTTTTTTTCGCATTGGGGAGATTGTATATAGGCAAGCTTTCCCAAACTCTTTTCGTCCACTTTTGGTCATTAAGATTTAGAAAGGCAGAGATATCCTTATTTAACATTTTTTTGTAGGCCCACCAGTGGGCAGAATGGAACTCTGTATGTTAATCTTAATATTGTCTCTTTTTATAAAAACACAAAATCAAATATTTAAACACAGTAAAAAGACTTTTATAAATGCTGACTTGTTTGGTCACCTGTGAAGGCAAATATAAACCGTCAGTGTTACTGAAGAAAAACATTCCATAGTTAAACTAAGGGACATCTGAAACAGGTAGAACTTGCATTTATTATTATTGTGAAAGAGGGTTCATATATGAACAAACAAATGAATAGGTAGCAATGTTTTTCCGCAGACGCCTCCTTGTGCTTTTGGTCTATTGGATTTAGTAGCGTAAAAACTAACTTTGTTTCTTCAAGTATTTTTGGGGGATTTTTATTGGTTGGACCACAGGATACTTTTCTGTTTTGCCTCAGTTCATCTTACATGAGCTCAGGCGCAGAGAAAGCAAGAGAGGACCCAAAAATCATGGCCATCTGATACTGGTTTCATTCACGTTACAGACCTCGCTGCCCAAATCCAATTTTTAGCTCATATCAGCTCTCTAATATGATGGTTCACATTCATGTAGGTAATTGACTCAGAGCTGTCATTAATGTGAGCAAACTGGCATCCTGAAACAACCTACATGCATACATCTTTAATCAATAACCTCATGTGAAGGAATCACGTACATCATGAACAGGAAAACTACACAGCAGAATAGCCTTTGCTGTGAAGATAATTAGCTGTGATCAGCTCTCAGCTGTTTATTGTTAGAGAGAGATAAAGGTAAAAAAAGGGTCAGATGCATTCCACCATTTACTGGCACTAATTTCAGGTTTGACGCTGATGATACCAAACGAGCAGTAAAAAAAACACATGAATTCTGATCTGCGCATTCCTAGTGGGCCAGCTTTGCTGAGATGTTTAAATAGTGGTTTATGGTGACAAACAGTGCTGACGGTTGGGGCAGCCTGGCTGTCAAACAGGCAGGTCAGGGAGATGTATACATACTGTATATGCTGCTTACAATTTAACTCCCTCAACCCACAAAGTATATTCCTGTGTCCCTGTACACAGTTACGCAGTTGCTATGTAAGGGATTACATCCACATTCAGTGTATATAATTTAAACACACATCATTCAAGCTCTGCCCACTTTATTAAAACCCCCTACTTTGTGTCTCCATCTTGCTGTTACCCATCTATTGATTACCCATACCCATCTGATACTGGCTTCAAATGTTTTGGATGGTGGACTACTCTCAACCTAGCAGTGTAACATTGACGTGTGTAAAAACCTCAGTGACACCATGCTACCTGATACGCTCGTACAGGCAGTGCACATACTACCATACCACTACAGTCAGAATCACTGTGTCAGTATCACTGCTGTGTTGAAAATTATCCACCACTCAAATGAAATCTTGTCAGCAAACCAGAAACTGTTAAGTGCTAATCTGATCAGTGCCAAACTGGTGTGCATAGCAAGGTCTCTGACCAATGTGTGTGTTTCCCTGTAGTCAGGTTTGATCCGGACGCAGGAGGCTGATTACTTTCTAAGGCCGCTGCTTCAGCACCACCTGCGGATGGAGAATTACACAGCACCAGAACACCACCATCCTCACATCCTCTACAAGAGACATACAGCACCACGGACTGCCCAAGTCATAGATTCAGCAGAGTCCAGTGGAAAAGACAGGGGGAGTGCTGGACTATACAAAGACAGCAAAAGACTCAGACGATCTACACACATGCAGATGGATCTGGGTGACCGACAACACAGACGCCATAGTCACCATAACGACTACAGGCATGGATCACGCCAGAAACAGCACTACTGTGGAAGAAGGAAGAAATGTATGTAAGGGCATTCTGTATTACACACTGCATTACACTGGTTTATATAAAAAATGACCTATGTTACATTAAACCGTGCAATATTATTCTATAAAAGTATCCTACATGCATGAGTTTCTGTGGTAATGGTGTAGGCATCAGGAACTATGTAGCTACACTGGTGCACTGATTTCAAACCCCCTCCAAACAAACACAATTTGTTCTCTTCCGTATTGCATTTGAGTAGAAAAACTCTGGCATAAGCATCAATCTTTAGTACCCTTCTTGAATCCCAGCACTTGAATCACTGGGTTCTTGACATTATCGTTGTTTGTTGCGCTGTGAATGATGCAAAAGACATTCCGTTTTCTATATTAAAATACCTGCACTAAAGGTGATAGATAGGTGATAGAAAGTTAGCATGCTAACCAGCTAGGTGTGTCATATGCTGTCTGTAGTACCTCTATCTGCCTTAGGAGGGTATAGAGGGTCACTGTAGCATTGCGTCGTATCAGTCAAATCTGTCCTTTTCCTTGTTTCCTACGATAGGGGTGGACACTAACAACTTATTGGTGATATGTTTGGAGTAAGAATTGAATATGTTAATTAAGAATTTGATATATTAATATTTAAATACCTTTAATATGCTTTTAATAGTTTACTTTATATTAAAGCAACATCATTCTACATTAAACTACATGGCAATTTTAAATTAAACTGCATTACAATATTCTATATACACCTATGCCACATTATGAAAAATATGGTAACTTATTCTATATTAAACTAAATTATGCTTTTCTGTATTAGCTAGAATGTTTTTTCCATATTAATTAGTCTGAGCTGAACAGTTGTTATTCTTATATGGTAAGAATCTATATCCTATGAAGAAGCATTTTGATCCTAATGGGACTGTATCTTCCCAGATGACAGTGACCATATACTCAGAGCACAAGGGGTCCCTGAATGCTTTGATAAGAATGAAAGTGGTATAAACGAAGCTGTGACTTTTACAGTTACCAGATCTCAACACAGTTTAACACAGATGTGAGATTTTGGACCAACATATTGGCAACCACCCTATACTATTGTCGTCTAAACACGATAATAAAGTTTGAGAGATTTGTCAAATATATGTCAAAGCACATTCAAACTGTTCTGGCAGCTCATGGCTAAATAAAGCGACATGTCCCAACATCACCAACCTACCTGCATGCGTTTCTGTAGTAATGGTGTAGGCATCAGGCATTATCTATGTAGCAACGTTGGTGACATGGATATTCAAACTCCCTCCAAACAAACACAAATTGTTCTCTTCCATATTGCATATGAGACGAAATTCTCTGGTATAAGCATGAATCTTTGGTAACCTTCTTGAATCCCAGCACTTGAATCACTGAGGTTTTGACATGATAGTTGTTTGTTGTGTTGTGAATGACGCAAAAGATGCTTTGAAATCCAAGTGAAATTTGAATGGCCAGCATGAGAAAAAAAAAACAAAACAAAACAAAAAAAAACCTTCTTGTGTGGTTTGGGTCAAATTTGCAAAAATCGGATTTCCCATGTTTTTTTGCTGTTCAGACTATCAAAAATCAATCTGGATACACTATGGATGTGCCAAAAAATGGTTTGGGCTGAGGCTTGTATTTTTTTTTTCGTTAATATGTCGCATGTCTGTACAATATACATCATATATGTGAAATGTTTTAACTCAGCCCAGCTTTTCTGTTAGCACCCGTCTCAGAGAGTTTTAAAACTTGTGGACACTCAGCACAAGCTCAAACAATGAACCAGATCCACAAGAGTGTGTGTAAACCACTAAGACTGAGCCTAAGACTTAAACATGTTTTCAGTATTGAATCACTTCAGTGAATGTAATTAAATCCAGGTCTTGGAGACCCACCCTAAATGTTTAGAGTGTTAGTTTTTGTCACATATACTCTTGACTCGGGGTCACTCACGCTTACTTAGCAGCCCTTATTTCATTAAGGTTGAGTGCGATGCGGTCACAGATGTTCATGCAACAACACCGACCTGTGTACGTTCCACCCTGGTGACATCATCACACACCTGTGCTGTGTTTGGTCAAGGTCACATTACTCTCACCTGCTCCGAACTCGGTCAGTGTCAACAGGCTGCGTTTGAAATCTGAGCTGAGTCCTGTGCCGACTGACCAGTCGGCTCTGAACTAAGGTCACATTCATCACATCAGCACTTATTAAGGCTTAAAGACACGCCAGAGGAATGCTGGTTGTGATTTATGACCTGTAAAACGCTCTACAGAAGAGTAAGCAAGGACACACAGAGATATTGGGCTGATTAATACACCTTTAAATGTACCTGTGCCCTGCTGTGGTTAAATACTACTGTGTTCTTATTATCAAATGGCTAGTCTGGTTTGGCTGCTGCAAAAAGGGCTTTAAGAATTATTGCATATGGCCAAATGACAAAATACCAGTTATTTGAGCTGATCCCAGTTATTTAAGCTTAGTGCAATGATTTTCTACAGACGTGAGCTTCACAATCATTGCTTCATTTCACAATGTTTACATCACAGCAAGCAGAATGTGAACTGGACAAAAAGCATATATAGCTAATCTGCCAGTTTGGCTGTGTGTTAAAAGTTGCATATGATGAACAAAAAGGTAATTACAATTATGTCAATAAATCATCAATTAGAATTTCATGATTGTGACAGGCCTAGCTGCAAAAGTAACAGAAAGTGCAGGCAGGAATCCGCTGGCTTGCTCAAGTCAGGTTTGATGAATGCATGTTTTGATTATATGGGACACTTGAAGCCTGTCTGTGTATGTGAGTAAATGGAATTCTGCTGGATTAGATGGAGAGAAACGGAACCCCCATAGGAGAGACAAAGGTGAACTTGGAGGTTCCGATTGTTATTTTCTAGTGAATTTTCTGACAGTATGAATGCCAGTCCCTGACATTTTTTTAAGTTATTTTTGCTGTTACTAAACTTTTACCTAATTTTTTCATCACATACGGCTATAAATACATGTCGTGCGTTTAATGGGACATAAGAGTGGTTAGTGGGGCGTTGCCTCAATAAATGACCTCCGTGACACTGGGCCTGGTAGAGGGGTAAAGCTCACAAATAACACAAATAAATGTTATGAAAATACTATGTATCATTAGGTCACCTTATGGTCAGACTTTCTACCAGGGGACCGCAAGGACCACAATTTAAATCTTTTGTGTCAGACTGTAACCCCATCTCCCATTGACTACCGCCGCTCAGTGTGGCAAGCTTTCAAGCCCAGCATGTCAACTGTTTTTAGTGGTGAGGGTAATCCATGACATGTTGGCTAGCTAGGCTTAGAAAGCTAATTTAACAACATACCTTGGATGTTTGACAAGTTTAAATGTCAGAGCGATCTGCAGCCAATTCCACACCTTTCCTCTTGTGCTCAGTTTAGGAAAGAGTAAAATTTGATCATTTGGCCAAGCAATGTATAAACTCATTACACTCAATGGAGTAGTATACCATTCAAAGCTTTATTGATATTTAGGAAAAGAGCTTAGGCTCTTAAGATGAACTGAGACGTTACCTCACATGGTCGATTGAAGTGGTCAGCCCACCAAGACATCCATGAAATGAAGAGGGTATGATTTGCCCAATGGCGCAAATTTAATGCCGCAAGTTAAGTAAAATGTCCAAAACTGAAATTCCTTGGAAATATATTCTCCTTTCTTCTCATAGATATGCCGAAGCCTCCTGAAGAAGACATCTACGTTTTGCCTGATGAGTACAAGTCCCTGCCCAGAGGCAAGCGGGCTGTGATGTTTCAGACCCCTACAAATCAGAAGCTGAACGTGGAGACACTGGTGGTGGTGGACCGGAACATGATAGAGAATCACGGCCATGAGAATATTACCACATACGTCCTGACTGTCTTGAACATGGTAAGTCGCAGGGTAGACAAGCTTCTTTACACGTTTTTACCTTTTTTGCAATTTACAATAAAAGTGAAGACTAAACTAAACTAAGCATCTAAACTGGTATATTACACATGGAATTTTGCAGCAGCTACAAAAATGTTAACAGGGCAAAATAAAGTGTCCCTGCTTTACATTGATACAACTTTACATATTTATGGCATTCTCCCAGCCAGGTTCATGAGAAGCCTCAAAGTCTTGAAGGAGTTTTACACATGCTGAGAGCTTGTTGGATGCTGAAAGCTACTTACTGAGAGACATTTAAAAAACATATTTGTTCAGATTATTTTTTGGATTAGAAATAAATGAGTTAATCATCTTCGCACTTTGTATTTCAGGCACATTTCGAGCATGTATGCCTGGATATCTTGAAGCATATCTTTAGAATGTCTTTAAGATCATGAAAAGCATACATTGTATCAGGTGTTAATAATGTTAATTTGAATGGTATGGTACGTCTGTGGTTCTATAATCTGTTCCTTCCCCCATTCATTCACTCATTCAATCCATCCATACGCCCATCCATCTGTACGTGCATTCCTCAATGTAATGCATCCCACATTTGACTTGGCCTGAAAGACAATGTCAAGGTGAGGTCACCCCATGTGTTTCCACTCGTTGAGGTCTCAGTTCTACCTAATAACCTGTGGGATCCAGAACCAGTCCTGTCCAGTGCAGGAAACATACTGGTACTGTACAAAATACCCCATCTCATCAGGCCCTGGGGGCTTAAGACGTATATAGAAATAATATTGCGTTTCACATGGTGGACATAATAAGTGGTGTCAGGTCTTAGGTGCCCTTAGTACCCCGCATGGGGGTGTCACTGAAAAGACAAAACAACCAAAGTGAAAGTTCCTGTGCTCAGGTCCAGTTACTAGGGTAATGACACCTGAACTTCTTAACCCTCTAAACCCTGAGCCTAAAAGTGGACACCTAGGATTATCTCCTTTTCATGGACTTACCTTGGTAATATTGTGTATTAGACTATAATCAATTAATCTATGTATTCTGATTTGGTACAAACTTAGCTATTCAATTAGACCACATAAACATAAATATTGAACAGGAAAGAGGGTCCTGAGGTCTGGGATTAACCAGGTGTAGAATTCCACACACAAAACCTCAGGTGGTCAGAAAGCTGAAATGTGAAGCAAAGCAATCTCCAACAGTTGGAAAGTTATTAGAGTGTAAATAAAAAGCGTTCTAAATGAATCATCAGTAACACACTCAGTCTCACCAGGATAAATGGTCTTAAAGAGTTTGAGTCCTAAGGCATGAGTAGAACCATGGAAGGAGAAAAGACCTGAACATGAGTTTTTAGTTTTCTTCAAAGTGAGTTGTCAATCACACTTTAACCACCCTACCCACCCCCCACCCTCAGAAACATATCTTCTTTCATTTTATTGAACAATTTCTCACTCATAGGTCATTGAAACAAACAGAGAAATTCTTTTGAATGTTAATACCTAATTTATACTTGCAAGCAGATGAGGAGAATAGTCTATAGAATTATAGTTTCTTCTTATTATTATTATTATTTGAGTTTGATAAAAAGTTGCTGTTGGGAACAGTCTTATTACGTTACCTATTTGGCATATTTTGGCACTGAAACAAATGGAAAAAGGAAGGAAGTGAAGACTCAAACTTGCCCATGCAGTGATTTTAACATGTAATTACATATGAATAATTATGTAATAACAATAACTAGACTTAGCCCTGGTTTCTCTGTTCAGTCTTAAAGCTGAATGTGTGCAGTTCAGTTAATTCTGTTATCTAGTAGCACCATGAATCGTTTTTACAGGTATAACATCTTTATCCATGCAGGTCTCTACCCTTTTCAAGGATGGAACAATAGGAGGAGATATCAATATAGTGATCGTCGGCCTGATACTGCTGCATGAAGACCAGGTGAGGGATTAGTCGTACTGAGCTGTTACGACTGTTAACTGTCATTGTCTTGCGCTTCTTTATAAAGCCACTCTTGGCAAGTAAACCAGTGCCTACTTGGAAGCTGTTGTCTGTGGGTTTTTTTTTACTTTCCTTTGATAGACTTGTCTCTTTGGCCCATGTAGCTGTACAGATCTCATTTTACAGTGACAGTTTAATTGGACAGACAGCATACCACAGCCAAATGAGTTTGGTGTCTGGGCCAGTAAAGCCCCTGTTACTGATACACCTGCAGACAAAGTAGAAGAATGCAGACAAATACCAGCGTCTCCTATTTTGGCTGCGCGATTAGAGCCAGTTGCCCTGACTGTCTTTGGCTCGACCTGTGAGTTTAATTGTCTGTGGACTCATTAAGTAAAAGGGGTTTAAGAAGGGCAGGAGGTAACACAGCCCCTGAACAATGCTTAATAGGCTTCTCTTCTCTTCTCTTCTCTTCTCTTCTCTTCTCTTCTCTTCTCTTCTCTTCTCTTCTCTTCTCTTCTCTTCTCTCTCACTGTGATGAACTCCAAACAGTAGTGACTGGTTTCACTGGTAACAGTGACTGAGTTTCACTCAGACTTTCAGGTCTGTTTCTCATTGTTACTTTCATAGGACTCTTAACAGTTATCGGTTATTCTCTATTAAATATTGCACATAATTGTAAATCTTATCCTTTCTATATTGCTTTTGTGCTAGTCTTGCTATCCAGCATAGAGGAGCATGGGTTCCCCTTTTAAGTTTCAGGTTCTCTCAAGGTTTCTTCCTCCTGCTCTGAGGCTACTCATTGGGGGCTTGGACCCAGAATCTCTGTAAAGCTGCTTTGTGACAACATCTGTTGTTAAAGGCGCTATATAAATAAATCTGACTTGACTTCACTGTCTCTCTCTCTCTCTCAGGAAGGGCTGGTTGTTAGCCACCATGCGGATCACACTCTAAACAGTTTCTGTCAGTGGCAGTCAGGTTTGGCGGGACAAGAGGGCCGTCGCCATGACCACGCAATACTCCTTACAGGACTGGACATCTGCTCATGGAAGAATGAGCCGTGTGATACTCTGGGTAAGACCCAACCTCTAAAGCCTGGTAACTGACCATGCATTCATTAGAAGGTTGCAATCTGTTGTGATACACACTTTGTCAACCACCCTCTACTTCACTCAGGTTTCATTTGCGTGGTAGATCATTCTCAGACACCGGCATAGTTATGGTGTTGTTGTGCTAGTATGAGTGTATCGAGCACAGTGGTGACGTACACTGTATATCCTTACTGTCCAGTATCAGACAAACCTGCCTGTTTGGTCCACCTTGTAAATGTACAATTGGAGACTATTACCCAGCTCTGTTAAACATTCATGATGCCATTAATGAATTAAGCATAAAAGTTACCACAGCTGATCTAGCAACATGTGCCTTTTTGCCTGCAATCAGGAGGTTGCCGCTGAGCTGCAGGTTTTAGCACACCTGCCTTCATTTATATGCATTTTGAGGAGGGTCATTTAACAACCTGGAGCAGCCTGAGATCTGAACTTCATCAAAGAGAACAAAGAGAAATGTTTGCTTTTTAGTGCCAAAAAGAATGAGGCACAAGTAGTTTGAAAATAACCATAGTACAGTAAGATGGCTTGCAAGAAAACAGGAAGAGAGACAGAGGAAAGACAGAATATTCCACACACAAATGACTCTCTTACAAATTTCTTATTAAAAGCAAACTTGCTGTCTTTTTTAGTTAATCCAGATCCTCTGATAGCTCTAACCGTATTTATCTTTTTTACTATAATTTTAGCATCTTTTAGTACCTGTGACTCATACCCTCCATCAGAACTTCTTGTTCTTCTTGATAGAACCTCCTGTTCTGCCTACCTTGGCTCTGACTGGTTCATACATTTTGGGTGGATCTGTATATTAACAGCTCCATTATTCTTATTAGCCAATTTATGGTTGACATCATTTTAATGGCAGGCCACAGTGAGTCAGCCTCAAATCTAGTGCCAGCTAGTTCATGTACAAGTTCATGTTTAGTGCTTGCCAATTTTTATGGCCCTATTTACATTTTCATGCGCAATTTGTCACAACATAGTCATTAGCCACTGTTACTATTTTGCACTATTAAAATACACACACACACATATGTGTATGTGTATGTATATAGTGCAAAATACTAATAGTGGCTGTAAAAGGCTGAATTTATGCTTTTTTATTTGGCAACTTTTTGTTAAAATTTCTGTTCCACCTTAAATGCAGCAGCAGTTACACGGTTGGTGTAGCTCAGCGGGTAACACCACTACCCACCAGGGAGACTGGGGTTCAAATCCCGGGCTGGGTGACTATGCTGTGCTACACCAATAAGAGTCCTTGGGCAAGACTCCTTGGCCCACCTGTAATATGATTAACCTTGTAAGTTGCTCTGGATAAGAGCGTCAGCTAAATGCCGTAAATGTTACATTCTGGCCTCTGTATCAGAATGTATCTTTTGCAGCATTTGCAAAAGATGGAATGGAAATTTCGAGCAAGACTCCAACCTCAGCTTCATTAAATTTCATTTATTAAAGTCATTTGTTTTATGCATCTCCTATTCTTGTGCTTCCAACTATCAGACTCTTCTGGAATTTGAAAAATATTACATTAATTCATATGTGAGTACCAGCTGGTTTACGGCCTCTAGTCTGATGCAGCTGACTGTTGGCTTCTCAGGCGGTATGAGAAGAAGCATATCAATCGGTGGATAACATTAGATGCGATGAAACAGACTGTTGGAGGGGACTGAGAGACTGCTGATTTTTCTATTTAATTTGAAATGTGATTGAAACATCCATGGCTCAGCCAATCAGCTAAACAGGCAAATATTAGCATGATTTGTTTGTTTGTTTGTTGCATTACTTGCACGTATTTGTGGTATACTGGTATAACAGTTATGGCAAGTCTTATACCGAAGAAGAATTTAAACTAGGTCTACCTTGTACTACTGTGTCTATGGCAGATGTCAGTGAGTGTAGTGACTGGCATTCAATATAGTTACCTAATAAACGGCAACTTAATGAGACTGTGTAGTTTGTTTGTAAGTGGAATCCGTTATTGATTGTTGCTCACACTTAAGATGAGCAAGACTAGGAGCAAGAATTTTCTTGGATTCATCCCCCGTAATACTGACCTCTCAGTATAAACTTGAACTGCACATAACGTTTCAGCAAATTCATGCACTTCTTCTCCTAGCCATCTTTTCCTGTGTAATGACCACAGGTTAGGTCTGCTGGGATTAACTTTGCCTGTAACTGTGATGACATTGCTTTGTTTTCCTCTGAGAACCACATACATCCACCTAGTCCTGCTTCATCCACTTCAAAGCCTGCAGTCTTGACTAATCGCTAAGCTCCATTAGCCCATTTGCCATGCCCTTCAGCGACCAGGCCACGGTTCAAAGGTGCTGGGAACCTGTTGCTTGGGGTTGAAGCTGTGATTAACTCCACCCCAAAGTCTGTAGCTAGTAGCCCCAGACCCTCAGAAGTGCAGGGTAAGAGGAACTAATGAGGATCTCACGCCAGTGCGAGGTCAGAGGAAGATTAAAGGCTAGCGTTATGGCTCTCTTAGGCCTCTTTATCTAGGGCTGGAATACCCAATGGAATAAGCTTGTACAAGACACCAAAGGTGCTGTTTGGGTTTCCAAAGTGGGAGAACACTGCAAAATTTGGACTGTTCTCATCCTCCAGTGGCATGTTTCTTCTCAAAACTCACTACTCCTAGTGTAACCATAGAACTGGGTGTAGACCTAGTAAAACAATGGAAATGGGTGTGGACCATTGTTCCGTTTATCAGTGGTTTATTTTACTTCGGTTGTAACATGTCAGTCAACATGTTATGGTTCTCTTTCTATTATCAGGAATACATCAGACAGCAGGAGTAGACCTGCCTTTAGTTTAGTGATTTCTCCTGTAATTAACCAGCTTTGAAGGTAGCATAGTGGGATTTTAAAAAGCTCTCAGTGGAAACTACATAGCAGAAAGTTTACATAGCAGAAAACTTTGCTTTATGCACTAGAAAAGGGTGTAATCGTTTTCTTTTGCTTCAAATATCACAAAAAAGGCATATATTGTTCTCCCTAAAGGCAGCATGTAAGCACAGTAATAATATCAAATCCATTTTTTTTGCTGTTCCATATTCTTTTTTTGGACCATATTTTCCTGTCAGTCCTGCATGATTTATGAGCTCAATAACATTATCTCTCACACATGTTGTAGGACTTGAGAATTTCATAGCCCTGATGAAAAGCAAACAGAGGAAAACAGGAAACACCCTCTGTCCCCTGCACACCTGCCAGAGGCCTGCAGGCCAGACCCTGTTGTGCAAGGTGTTCTCCATGTTATCTGATAAACACACATCAGTGGCCTTGTTTCAGTATAGCCTTTTAGGATCAGGTTGAATACTCTGCATTCAAAGCCTTAGAAAACAGGGAAATCAAGTGTGATCCCTTTAGATGTGGATGTTTAGAATCTGAGAATTCATCTCCAGCAGATGAAATAATATTCGGCTGACCTCAGTCTGTGCTATCATTTTATAACCATAGCATTTGGTGTTTTTGGAATTCTGTTGGGAATGGCAAATAGGGCTATAATACATGCACTATATGGTCAAATGTGTGTGGACACCTTTTGCTTTTTTAGCTGATTGTGCATTTGTGAGATTAGGTACTGATGTTAGATGAGAAAACCTGGCTCCCAATAGTCATTCCAATTCCAGAGGTGTCCAGTGGGGTTAAGGTCATGGCCACTGGAATTCTCCCACACTTGTTTTTATGGAGCTCATTTTGTAAGCAGGGTTACAGGCATGCTGGAACAGGAAAGGGCCTTTCCCCTAACTGTTGCCACTAAGTTCGAAGAAGTTAATTGTTTAAAATATCTTTGTATATTGTAGCATTAACATTAGCCTTCACTGGAGCTAAGGAGCCTAGCCCAAACCCTGAAAAAATAGCCCCAAATGTCCTCCACCAAACGATAGGGAGAATTCTCCCGGCATCTGCCAAACCCAGATTTGTCCATCAGTCCGTCAGATAGTGATGCATGATTCATCTCTCCAGAGAATATTTCCACTGCTCCAGAATCCAGTGGCTTCCAGAGGCAGTTTGGAGCTTTGTAGTGAGTGATGCAACAGAGAATAGGGGATTTTTTTATTTTTTTGCTTCAGCACTTGGCTGCCCCACTCTGTGAGTTTGCATTGTCTACTACTTTGTGGATGTTTCCATTATACTTCCATTATAGCACTTACAGTTGAGCGGTCTTGCTCCTGCTAAAATCCCAAAAGCAAGAAAATATTAAAGGTGTGGTCAGTGGCTGAGTTTGTTCTTGCACTCACGTGATTTGCTCAAGTAAAATGCCTCTCTAGACTATGTCAATTCAGTATGTCAAAGACTTCCCAGCTAGCAGGGAACATTCCCAGAACTTTGGCGAACCTTACCTACAAGTTCTAATAAAGTTTTAAGGAAAATGTTTGATCTAATGTTGAAAGAACGTTTTAAAGATGTTTATCATTTCAGATAATATTCCTATAAGGTTAAATGTAAGGTTAAACTAAGACAATGTTTTAACTGCATTCAGAAGAAGTTTTGAGGATGTTGTCAGGGCCACAGATTATTTTACATGATAACAGAATAAGAATTCATTCAGAATTCAGCATTGGGGAAATGTTGTGTGGATGTTACTGAGACCTGAGATGACAGAATGTTTTTAGAGGACATTCTCCTACCTTTAGAAAGAACTTTCTGGGAACCAAAAGAAAACTTCCTGCTGAGAACATTAATTGAATGTTGCATATTCTCTGTTTAGAGTAAAACTTTCTAGCTGGGTTCTAGCTCTCTGGACTGAAAATTGATGAAAGAGTGCTGTATCTTCCAGGTTTTGCCCCCATCAGCGGCATGTGCAGCAAGTACCGTAGCTGCACTATCAATGAGGACACAGGTCTGGGCTTGGCCTTCACCATTGCTCATGAGTCCGGTCACAAGTAAGTACTGCTCTCAGATTCAGCCTATAGACTTTAGTTGTGCTTACTGTCCTCCTCCTGGGAATGTTTTCCAACATTTAATGGAATTCTCTACTGCATCTGTTAATTGCCACAGACACTAATTTGATTATGTTTCTCTGTACACTGTATTGTTCTCTGTAAAGAAAAAAAACATTGACCTGAAACACACTTCTAATAAAAGCCAATGGGCAGTTGCTTCTGTTGGCTGGGGTAATAAAACAGATGTAGCTGAAAGAGATTAGACTGAAAAAAGATTGAGGTAATTCCTTAAATCTGTCTTAAGACCAGATCCAGCTAATGAGTATCTTCAGAAAGCATCGACATCAGGTGAGATGGATTGGAAATGATTTGGGTTGGAAATGAAAAGGGTTGCGTAATGACATTTGTTATTCATTATCACAGCTTTGGCCTTTGTAATATTGATATCGCATAAGGCTGCAATATGCCAGATGATCATAATAAGTTTTTGTGGATGTTTTGTTGGATCAAGGCATTTTCATCATTTAATAAACTCAATAATTTGATATGACAAAAAAAAACACATGCTGGGCAATATGAACATCATATTAGTATGTTTTCAATGTTGTTTTCAATGAACATCAATGTTCAGTCACTCAAAGAATTGTACATTCCAGCCAGATTTCATGGATGCCTTCCCTGGCATAATTCTGACAAGAATTTCTGTAGACTGGAATTTTTCTCCCACACATCGAATGAAACATTAACTGCACTGTACCAACTCTTCTCAATCTATGAATCCCATTACACACCTTGCAGGTATTTATAGCCCCTTAGCCTCCTACAACGCCATGTGCAGGAGCCTGAAGTTACTAGTACCTTAAACACAAGGGGTGACTAATTTTCGGTCCGGCGAACTTATTTTGTCAGTATTGTGTAGCCCTAAAATTAAGTCTAAATGAACTATTCAGAAGGAGTTACAGCAGGTAAATTGTTCATCATCTCACCTCTATAATAATCGAAACACATATGTTTTTCTTTTTTTTTTTTTTGCTTTCAGTTTTGGAATGGTCCATGATGGCGAGGGTAATGTGTGTAAGAAATCTGTTGGCAACATTATGTCCCCCACATTGGCTGGCCATAATGGCCTCTTCTCCTGGTCATCCTGCAGCCGTCAGTATCTCAGTCGCTTTCTCAGGTTGGTACTCATTACTCTTTCTTTCTTTGACTACCTGTCCTTAAATGACTAAACTGGGAGCAGAACCTTCAACATGATTTACGTGACTGACATGACTGACAAAAAAACAGCAACAGAGTGAAAAGTGCTACTTCTTCATTCTTTCATGTTTGACTGATTTAAGGTACAAAGTGGCGCTATAAGACATGGACATCATGCCATACCAAGAAAATGGTTACCCATCAATCACATGCTATCGCAATTAGCAGCCCCCAGCAGGGACAAACAGTCTTGCACTCAAAAACATGGCTGCCCCAAATTAACAGCTCTGCCCTTTAGAGAGAATGCTTACATTCATCCATCATCCATTCAGGGCTCACACCGGGCTGACAAGTGTCTAGACGCAGCCTCATCCTTTACAAGCTCTATTTGCGGCGGTGTTGTGCAGAAATAGAGCCAAAATGGCTGCTGCTCTAACATGCAATGTTGGGCAGCTCAGGCCAGTTTCGCGTTTCGGGCAGCAATCCAAGCAAGTCGTCTGCGCATGTGTAACTTGACCGAGCCTGTGCTTCTGGCCCTAAATTAACCTCCTGGTGAAATGAAATGCAAAATATCCACTCCCTCTCAGATGAGACTGATTTAGTGAGGCTTTCATTAACTAATACAGACACCATGACCTCAGCCTTGTTAGAGCTTGTCAGAGGTCTGGTCCATGAACTGGGGTCAGTGATGTTGGAACAAGCCAACTAGGCATAGGGTCACATGCTGGGGTCTTGTCTTCTACTTCCTATGCTTTAAAACTGCATTGGAAATGGATTGGCCATGACAGTCAAATAGCAGATTGTGAATCTAATTGCGTTTTATGGACATGCACTTACCATCTACTCTTGGGACACTATTTGAGCTCCATCTTTTTATACCTCCACTAATAAAGATGTTCAATTACAGACTGAAGCCGATTTGTTGTCCTGAACAATTTGTCAGCCACCCTCTACCCAAGTGGTCACCAACTTTCCTACTTGAGTTTTACCTTCTTGCAGGATTCCCGTCAAACCCAAATCTAATTCAGCTATTCAAGGACGTCTGAAAGCTGAAATACAGTAAACTAACAGTAAATTTTCTGTGAGATTTTTGTAAATATGACCGAAACCCTATTTGTCTCCCAATCCCACTAAACTATATCCTCACTGCTATGACTCTTAGATTTTGCTTGTCTGTGCTTCCTCTGAGATACACATGGCAACATACTCACGCTATGCCCTGGTAACAGACTGTGACAGGCTGGAGGTTGTAGGGACAGTTCTGGAACGGGAGAGGGTGGTACAGAGAGGTAAATGTGAATGGTACTTAACCCTAGTAGTAAGGCAGATATCCAGGAGCAGGACTGGTGAACTGTATTCTCTATCCCATTCATCACTGGTCAGTCCACCGGACCCGTGTTGAGGTTGTTTGGGTAATAGACCTTTCTCAACACGAGAAATAGATAACAAGATGGCAAGAGGATAGCATACTGTGTTATCGAGAAAGACTGAATTTGGCTGTATGTGAGCTAAAACAACTATATACCATAAATACTGAAAAATATATCCAGCAAAAGGCCACTCAGTGGTCAGAATATGACCACCGACTAAGGGCTAGAGAATGGCTAATACATATCATGTACCAACAGATGAGCTTCTAACAGTACTCCAGCAAGGCAAAGCTACAAAGTAGATATTTCTAATAAAGTATGGACATTATGCTTTTGAATGACATGAATTTGAATTGTGTCTCATGGAGGCTGCAAAAAGGGGCTAAAAGCAGGCATGTTTTCATGCACTGCCCAGCCAGCATGAGGGTATAAAAGATGGGAAAGAAAACATCTTTTTAGGGTTGTGAAAACTGCTTATTCAACCAAACAAAAATAAAACAAACAGAACATGACATGAGTCTGGTGGCATCTTCTGTAACTGTAACAGCACTCAGGCTCCTTTCTCTCCACCACTCTCCTCTTTCATCTTTCCCTTCCAAAAGGAAAGCAGAAAGCCTAGAAGGAGAACTCTCTCTCAGTTCGCTGAGGCCTGCGCTCCTGCTGCTTGATGCGCCAGCATTTTAGCATCTCTTTAATGTGGGAAGCAGCTGGAGGGAGGTGACAGAGCAGAGTGAGGATGCACAGCTCTTGTCAGATCTAGCTCCAGATGTGGTTGAGCCGGAGGAGTCGGGGCTAATTGGAAGCAGAGAAGGAGTTATGCACTGAAGAATGGATTCATAAATCAGACAAAGCTTCCGCAGAATGGAAGCAGAGTAGCCGGGCCTGCGTTCGTATGCAGGCGGTTTTCTCAGGCTGAGAGCATGTGCAGAATAGAGCGTGGTGTCCCTGTACTGCCCACTGTGATGCTGTGAGACAGACTAGCCAGGTTTCTATTCAAATATGTGGGCAATATTATGTGCATTTACACAGTTACACAGGAATTAAGTTCTATTTCCATTCAATACAAAAACTTTTAGATCATGTATGCTACCATACATGATCTGCATCAAAACGAGCAAGACTGAAGGATTTAACTTGGCTTTTGTAGTAGTAGAATTATCTTACAGCCATCTTTTGTTTGTTACTGAATGTTTTTTCTTTATTGCACCATTCTGAGTAAATGCTAGAGACTTTTGTGCATGAATATCCCAGGAGATCGGGAGTTGTAGAAATACGCAAACCAGCCTGTCTGGCACCAACAATCATGCAACAGTCAAAGTCACTGAGATCACATATTTTCCCAATTCTGATGCTTGATGTGAACACTAGCTGAAGCTGCTGCCCAGTATCTCCGTGATTTTCTGGACTGTACCGCTGCCACACGATTGCCTGATTAGATAATTGCATAAATGTGTAAGTGTACAGGTTTTTAGTGTTGTCAAGTGTAGGTTCAATAATGATAAATAGGTGATAACACATATATATTCGTGTCACATTATTATTATTCCTATTTTTGACAGCGGTAGGCGCTTTCAATTGATTTGGATATGAATTCATCCTTGCCAATCACAGACACCCATGCATGCTGATTGTCTTCCCTGGAGTGGATAGGATCTTCCAGCAATACAATACAACATGTCACACGCCTAAAAAAATCCAACATTGGTTGAAAGAGCATGACCAAGACTACCCTGGCCCTCTAATTCCTGGCCGAACCTAATTAAGTATGTTTGGGACCACCTTGATCGTCGTGTATGCTCTGTGGATCCTCACCCACACACCCTCTAGCAGCTGTGGGATGCACTGCAGTCAGCATGGTTCCTTATACCTGTGACAGCATACCAGGACCTTATTGAGCCACTCCCAGCCCGTCTAGCTGCTGTCCGTGCTGCACATGGTGTTTACTCTAAATATCATAATAATGTTGTATAATTACAGTATATGTAAATAGACAGTATATAATTATCTAAGCAGACATGAAAGAAGGACTAAAGGGATAATTATGGGATATGTTTTTTTCTCATTACTAGCCATAACTAATTGAAACAGCTATTTTGTGTTTAATTAGACTTTGAAACTGTAATTGATTGCTATGTAATTAAAATCTGTCAGTTCCGTTGAAACTCCTATGACCCATCAAAATGATCTTACGTAACTTACAAAATTGGAGACGACATGTCCCACCAATGCTTAGACGGCAGCGCTAAAAATATAGCTGAACATCAATTACCTAATATTTAATGAGAGAACATTTCCCATTTTTGACTGACTTGGCCTGTGATGTAGAGGCTTATAGGAAATCATAGTGAAGATACGTAGGTGCATCCTCGGAATTCAGCCAGAAGAGGGCTTATTTCTTGGCTGCATTTCAGCCATTTTCCATCTTCTTTTCAAAAGGGACAGTGCTTATGAGATATGCAGCTGAGGAATGACTGTAGCCCAGTAAATGAGACACAAATGAGCCTGTGAGTATGTGTTTGCCACAATGACTCTGATTCATTCTCTCTCTCTCTCTCCCTCTCTCTCTCTCTCTCTCTCTCTCACACACACACACACACACACACACCCACACACACAGACAAACCCATGCTCACACACATACTATGGCTATAAAGCCAACTCAACTCTGTTAAACTCATCAGGTCTCCTACAACACAATCCAGTGTTTCTGATCACATAAAACGTACCATATTAAAAGCCATAAAATGTTTTTTCATGATCCTCCTCTATCATGTGACACACAGGGTCCGATGGCCAGCCATCTCCCAGCAGCATTCAGTGACATACCTCATAATAAACCGTCAGAACAGGTTTGCTAGAAAAATTGCTTGCCCCATGGAGGAGTGCTAGCGGGACTGTTTTGTTTCCATGGCCACTGCCCCCTGCTGTACTGTGAGAAATGTAGTTTTTTATTATGTGAGTGAGTGATGAGTGGTGCTTGTCCTCTCTCCGTCCAGCACGGCGCAGGCCACCTGCCTGTCAGACGAGCCCAGAGCAATGGAGGAGTACAAATACCCAGAGAAACTTCCAGGAGAGCTGTATGATACAGACACACAGTGCAAATGGCAGTTTGGAGAAAAGGCCAAACTCTGCACACTGGACTTCAAGAAGGCAAGAACCACCTCTTTCCTCTGTATACGTATACATTCATCAGAATGTATTTATTACTTTCAGTAATTAATTTACAATGTATTATTTTAATCATATGGTCACAGGCTGTCTGAATTTAAAACCTGAAAAGATGCTTTACAAGCTAATATAAAGCTGGACTATTGCAGATTATCTAAAGCTGCAATAGAACTGACATACCGTCAACCTAAAACAGTGTTGTCTCCTCCTTCAAATACAAATCCCGCATTCAAACACAAAATAGGGTGGTAAAATCACCCGATTACAAAAAATCCAAGACATGACAGTCTTGACTTATTAATATTTAAACCCCCAAAATTTACATACGCAAGCCTCGGATAATTAACATTATCATAACTAAGTTAATAGTGTGATGACCTAGCTTATTATACAGAGGTACATTTTATTTCCCTCATTTTGTTGGTGTTCAGAAATAGAGCCATTAATAATTTATCAACTTGTTTTTCTTTGACAGCCTTACAATAAAGCATATACCTCAGCTAATGAAATACATCACTCAATAAAAACCTCTACTTCAGCATATTTTCAAAACAAATCATAGCAAAACACTGAGAACAAGATGTTAAAATGGGTGGATTTTCCTGTTTTGGTCTGAGGCAGGTTTGTGGGGTCTTTTTTGTTAATAATAAGCAGAGTGGGGTTAGTTCCTCAGACTAAATTCCAGTCAGATGTTTGGGACTGGACAGTAGCCCCTTAAACCCTACACTTAAAAGCTGACTGTTGGTTTGCACTAGAATTACACCCATTTTGATTAACTAAAAATTTTAATTTTTATCTTATTTGTGAAATGTGGTTTTGAAAACAAACGTTCTAAAGCAGCTTTCTTGAAGACCCCGAATGATCAAGCTGAGGGAACCAGTGTCAGGAAAAACTCCCTAAAAGCACAAGTAAGAAACACAGAGAGAAACCGTGACTCAAAAGAGGAAAACCCATCCTTGATTGAGCTAAACCAGATTGTGGCGTTAATGAGGTGTCTATATAAGTCTATTAGAGGCTGTCAAATATAGATCTGATAGACAGACTGCTACAGATTTTCCATTCAGGGGTCAGTCACTCACACCTAGATCTTCAGCTTTAGTCGTCTGTGCTGTTGGCCAAGTTTGAATGTTGCTTGTCGCTCTCAACCCAGAGCACTTTGGTGCTATATAGCCAGTAGTGCAAGCATTGTGAACTGACTGAACTCAGCAAGGGGTTTGCCCCAAATCATCGTCCTCTGTCAGTCTAAAATAAGACAAGGCCCTTTGAGAGGCCTGATGAAAAGCAGTCAGTACAGATTTCTCTCACCAGTGGCCAGACAGACATGGATTCGGCTCCAGAGAAGGAGAGTTAAATACATGCTGAACTATTGCCAGAGAGAACTTCTGTTTACCGCTCTATTGTTCTAAGTAGACGAGAACTGTGGAGAAACGTCCAATCTGGCACAGACTATATCTGATCAATCCTGAGATTGGCAGTGGTTGACAATGGAAACTTTTCAACCGGGCAGGAGCTAATTATAGCTATACAATGGTTTGAAGCCTGAGATTGTCTGATTAAACACGTGGAATCAGGAGTGCTTCTGCTTAATTGAATGAAAACTAGCACCTACACCAATCCTTTATTGATAACTCAGGTGACCTCTAGGCTAGAGCATGGTTTAAGTCATGTCTATACTGTGCAGTTTTAGCCCAATTTTGTTGGAAATGAATTAATTTCATGATCACACAAAATTTTATCTTCGTTAGCTGTTTGCTGTGCAGTATGAGAATGGAAGCGATGTCTGAGTAATTGCCAAAATAAGCAGAATTGAGCAGTCGGGCGATTGATTTTTGACATCAAAGTTTTGGCGCATTGTCTCACAGTTTGAGCGGTTTTGAGAGCCAATTTCTCAAAGTCACACTCAAAACCACACAATAACAATCACAACCTGTTCCTACACAGCAGAACACAGATAAACAGAGGCAAAAAGTTGACATTTGTGGTACCAGCGTCTGTTTATGCCAACTTTGCTCCGTTTGACTTTGACTTGAATTGTGAGGTATAAACATAAATGTGATGATTGCTAAAATTGTCTTTGTAAAATTGTCTGTAGACCACCTGGTATTCAGTTTCAGTGCACAGTGTGGCAAAGTTAGCAAAACTGTTGTAGCATGGTTTGTCAATGGCTGAATCTCAAACAGCCCCCCTCCCCCCAGTGTGCAATATTAGTTCCACAAATGGCTGAATCCCAAATAGCTATTTATTAGATGATGCACAGTTTTAGTTGCAGAAGCCACTATGTTAATTCCTACATGGTGCACTATGGAAGCTGCAGGGAGTCATTTGAGATTCAGCCAGTTT
Organism: Semaprochilodus insignis; assembly: GCA_034552555.1. Lineage (NCBI taxonomy): Eukaryota > Metazoa > Chordata > Actinopteri > Characiformes > Prochilodontidae > Semaprochilodus > Semaprochilodus insignis. The sequence continues at coordinate 25,000,313 of CM067479.1, read as the reverse complement.
TTTTGCTTGGGACTCAATCATGCAGCATGCTGTTTTGATTGAAACAACTTTTGTTTTTTGCCAATTTGGTTGGAAATTGTTTGTAGACACAGCTGTACGTAGGGGCTGCATTTCACACGCAGAATCAGCACCCATCTCAAATCATGTCAGTCGGACTGAGTGTTGTCGTATAGTGTGAGCATGGACTTTGTCCATACACGATAGACATTTCAAACACACGGTGGATTTCTTAAATGCTGCAGTGTATGTCTGTCTTAGGATGTTGTACACCAAGTAAGGAGCTGCAGTCTGCAGTGATACACCAGAAAGGCAGTGCTACAAGGAAGGACTTTAAAACAGTGGATGCTACTTGTGTACTGCTTTCAAATGCAAAAGAAAAACCTGCTTATGCAGCTGTTCCGTTTTAAAAGTTTTAAATGTAGGGTTGTCAGAACTGCAGTCAACTGTGGGCCAAAATAGTTTCTGTTTGGTGCAGCAGACGACTGATTCTGATCGTGATGTCAGATTAATGCAGCGACAGCATCACCAGCAGATTACACATCTGTTTTTCTGATATTTTCTGGCTTTTGGACAACAAGCCAGACAACGTCTTGGCTCAATGCTGGACAAATAGTTGTTTGTAAAATATCTCCAAAATGCAGACTCATTAAAAAAAGACTCATTGAGTCATACACACAGTTGCAGGGGTTATTCTTAGTGAGCAGAATGTGATGCTGTAATGCGGTAACAGGGACTTTTAATCTACTTTCTATTTATGACATGAGGTGAGTGATCGAACAAAGAGAAAAACGTTTTATAAGCAAGGAATATATATATAAAACACGCCTATTAACGTGAATTCTGTTCTTAATGTGTCCACGCTACACATCATTAAGACAACATCATAGTGCATCAAACAATAAAGACAGCATCATGCTTCTTTAATACAGTGATGAAAATAGCGCAGTAGCATGTAGAAAGCATCAGTTCACATGCTGATCAGTTTTTCCATGCCAAAGTAGGCATTGCAACCACTCTGGGGGCAGATTATAACAAGTTAAAGTGTACATTGCCAAAGCCTCTGAATGCATTGCCAATGACATGTTAGGTACGGTAGGTTTATCATTATAGTCACCTGTTCATTCAGATGATGAATGATTGCTGCAGATACAGTATATTGAACAGCTGTGTGTCCCAGAGCTCCCATCACTAACACAGAGAATCAACATCCTCCTCAGATTTGGCAGACAGAGCTGAAAAGCTGAGAGAGAGAAGGAGAGAGAGAGAGTTTTAGCTTTCTCTCTGTTCTCTGCTAGAGGTGGAGCAGACTGGAGTTGCCTTTGCAAAGAGTAAATAACATTTTGGAATCTCCCTTTTCTCTCTCTCTCTCTGACTGGATTTAAATTAGCTGTTACTTTAACAGACAGCTGTATAAACGCACTGTGGGATCTGGGCCATAATCAGTCTGGCAAGCTGCTGCTGTGCTCCTCATCTGCGCCCTGAATGTTGTGAAAATAGCATCCAATAAAGCAGATGTGACCGACACAGAAGTATAAAATGCCAGAGTCTTACGGTGTTCATTATTTACTTCATACTATGATATTTTCTGCTTTATTTTTTTTAGATTTACAATGTCTTTTGAGTTTTGCTATATTGTTTAAATGTGTGTAATTAAATGTGTATTTTACTTTAATGTGCTGTACAATTTCAATGTAACTATTCAATTATATGGTTACATAATCCGCTACATTTGGTATTTGCATAGATATATATTTTTTACTGATTTTATTTTATCTATTTTTTGAGTCTAAAACAGAAACATTCATTTTAAGGCAAAAATGTTCTTACCTTTTTCATCTACATGTATCCACAAATGCAAGTTAAAACTGTACCATGCAAAGACGAAACCAGATTTAAACAGAATACAGAAACGCCGCCACCTTCTCTGGGCCAGAGTTAATTAAAGATGAGGAGAAGTGGAAAAGGGTTCTGTGGTCCCACAGATCAAGAGGAAACCAAAGAGACAAGTGACCATCTGGCTTGTTATGAACACACAGTTCAAAACCAGCATTCATGACTATGTGGGGGTGAATTATTGCACATGGTATGGATGCCTTGCACATTAATGCTGAAGAATATATGCAGATTTTGGAGCAACACATTCTTATTTTACCAACACAGTGCTAAACCACATTCTGCACGTATTACAACAGCAGTGGAATGAGAATTTAGGAACGACATGAAAAGATTTTGATTTTTGATTAAATATAACACAATAAATCAAGTAAAAGAACTGAAACCTTTTTCACAAGTAAAGCAGAGATTTTGCATTGGAAAAGTCTCCTGATGCAAGTCCTTGTGTTGTTTTTGTATAGCTGTTTGTGAGCGGCCCCCTGGTGCCTTGGTCCCCCGTGCACACATCCAATAAAATGCATGTGATGATCCTGTCTATTTCTGCCATGTTAATTATTGTGGTGTGTACAGTTTTGTTTCACCATGCTTGTGAGGTTCAAACCTGGAGATGTAGGTGAATTGAATGGAAATAGTAACAGCTATGTAATTAATTGTGTAATGATGTGTAATTACATATTAACTACACACTAATATAAAATAAAATTCATTTCTGTCCTTCTTGTCTCAGCTTCCATGAAGATAGGCTTTTAAAAGTCTCTGCATTAAAAAGTCTCTCTCTCTCTCTGTCTCTCTCTCTCTCAGGACATTTGTAAAGCCCTGTGGTGCCATCGGGTCGGCCGGAAATGCGAGACCAAGTTTATGCCAGCCGCCGAGGGCTCTGTATGCGGGCCAGAGATGGTGAGGCACAGTCACAAGACCAGCCATCTTCACCTAAAAATACAGCCAAAACACATCTTCACCTAAATATACAACAAGCCTTGCTCTTTATCTACATGCAGCACTGCAGGGAGTTGAACTGGTTTTAGGAAACTAGTTTGTGCTGCTGTAATTTAACTGAGTTTCTCAATGAACTGTCTTTCCCTGCTCTCTGCTATCACATGCCTACTTTAAGCCTTTTGTGATCCGACTCAGTAAAAGCATGAAAGCAGCAGTATGTTGTTGTAGGACATAGACTGGGACCAGTGTTGCATCAGTGTTCCGAGTTAGTGTCAGAATTCACCCAGTGGCTGCTGGGATTTTTCTTCGTTTGCATTATGGTACTTGTGCAGGACGAGCTGTTTTTGTGTTGTAGAGGTTAAAAGTCTTGATGATTGAGGGTATCATGTTTTACAACCTGTTTTGGGGTCTTTCGGGGCTGATATGGATTCTACAGTGATGCGACCTGTATTGTTTCCTAAGTCTTCTAAGTGGGGTTTTCCCTCCTCTGTGTGTTTTAACAGACATGATTTATAGATCACGACAAAATTCCGACATTAGAGCTGTGACATCCCAAAATGGTCAATGCAGGAGCACTCCAGTACTGTGCAAAATGGTCAACCACTCTTCATCTATTTAATTTCCAGTCAAAGCAGTCATTAGGTCTTTCATTGTTTAGCACAAAAAGATAAGCGTAACACATATTCAGCAGGAAATTACACAGAATCCTCAACAACCAAATATAATATCACATTTTCAGTATTAAATGTGCCTAACATTACTTTATTGCAGCTTCCATTCTTTGTGGGTGTAACAGCTTCTTGACAGCTACACATCCTTTCAGACTCATAGCATTAAGTGGTCTTCTGGCAGTGGAAGAGTGGACAGAAACAGCTGTGGATTCTTTCAGATCTGAAGCAAGAATGGAGATAAATGCTCATAAGTACTGTTTATCTGTCAACTTTGGTGGTCTAGGTCTTGCACAGTTATTAGGAGCCCCACTTTTATATCTTTTTATCATTGTTTTCAGTTCTGGAAATGTCTTCTGTGTAGTTGGCTGTTTTGACTAGAAATTAAATAGACAGTGTACTTTTGCCTAATAATGTAACACATCCAAGTAGTTAGCCAGCCCTGAGCTCTTAAAAGAAATGTCAGAAACATTTAATGCAAAATTGTGGAAAGGCTTTGTTCTAGAGATGTTATATTTACATATCCCTAATGTCCTCACACGTGTTTTCATGAGCATAATAATTACTTTCATAAGAATGTAGAAGATCAAAACTGATCCCAGATCAGCACACTTACTAATGTTGAGGCCTTTGATCTGAGCTGAGCTGTGTGTGTTTCTGTGTGTGGTGGGGGGCACGGGGTGAGTGAATAATATCAGCTTCCCACAATGCTTGTCCTGTGACTCAGGCTTGATGTAGCTTTAAGTGTGTGCATGTGTGTGTGTGACGACCTCTTATTAAAGGGGTGTAATTTTATTAGCTGGGGAATTTTGATTAGAATGTAAAGGTAGTTGGTGTCTCGTCCTGGGAGGGATCACTGAGTGTTTTCCCCAAATGGACCCATTTCTTCTGCTCTGCAAAAGCTATACAGGCTGTACTATATTCTTTAGTTCAATAGTCAGAATAAGCCATTTGTGATGTATATGTGTGTGTGTGTGTGTGTGTGTGTGTGTGTGTGTGTGTTAGTGCACTTTGACAGACTATAGTTGAGGGTTTGATTTTATGATATATTGGACATGAAGGTTTAATCTAGTCCAGTTACACAGCTCTTGAAATCCCAGCCATGCGCTTTTCAGCTACAGAGCAACTTCTCAGATGGATACTGTCTCAAATAAGCTGTTATCCAGATTGAACATTATTGCGAATTCTAATGCTGCATGGGAATATCCACAAACTACACTAGACTGCAAAGCTGTCTTGGTCCTGTGGGGGTCCAGCCCAACAGTGTAAAAAGGATCTAACAAAGTAAATACAATATCAGATGGACTAAAATCTGTACCTACAGAACTTTTTATTCATCGTGTTTCACAAATGATGAATATATCAAAAATGTGTGTACGTGTCTTTTACAGTGGTGCCGTCGTGGGCAGTGTGTGAAACAGGGTGAAGAAGGTCCACAGCCGGTGAATGGTCAGTGGTCCTCTTGGTCTAATTGGTCCAGCTGCTCCAGGACCTGTGAAAGTGGAGTGACCCACAGAGAGAGACACTGCAACAATCCTAGGTGTGTACTGACCCAAGATTTTGGTTCCAAACATTTATTTATTCATTTATTTGTCTGCTGCTTCTGCCCCAGTACCAAAATCTCATAGGATATTTATTCATGACTCATTATGCTAAAAAGACAATCTCAAAATAAAATTCAGTCAAATTAAGTGTTACATCAGTAGTAAGATGCCTCTTACTTTTGATGTAGCACTTAATTTGATAGAATTTTTGTTTGGGATATGCAGCTGATTTTTAATTTAATAATTTAAAGTGTCACTTTAAATGGCCTGTTAAAGAGCAAATAATCATATATTCATATTCAGATTTTCATATTATGCATTATGTATATTCATATATTAATATATTCATAATCAGATATTCATATCCAAACAGCTTTGGTTAATAAGTACAGGAAATGTGCTATCATTTTTCATGTTTTAATTTAGCCCCCACAGTTTAAGATTCCGATTAAAAAAAAGATAATAAAATCAAATTTTTTGACTGCTTCTTCCTTTCAGAAATACACAGTCACACCAAAGTCTTTACCATTAATGAAAGCTGCTACTTGTTAATCATAGTTCATAATAAAATAAAATAAGAAATAAACTATAAACCTATAAAATATAAAACTATCATTTATAATTAACTCATACTCTGAAAGTGGGACAGAGAGAGAGAAAAAGAGAGAGGGATAGAAAGAGAGAGAAAGACAGAAAGAGAGATAGAGAGAGAAAGAGAGGAGTAAGTGTAAGAGAATGCATTGAGGATGTAATGGTCATGTTTGGAATATAGCCTGGGGATATGCACCTGTGTAATGGACTCACCAACTAGCAATTAGCCTCTAAATACACTGTAATGCTCAAGGACATGCTGCTAAAACCAAAGTGTGATGTCATCCTACAACTTGCAGTCAGCTTACACTCATTTTAGATTGAGTTGAGTGCTGTGTCATTTTGTCTGTATAGTGTGTTATGTGTCCTGTAGCGTGTGCCATGGTGTTTGTGGTACATGCTGTGTTGCCTTGTAAAGTGTTAATTGTCCTGTTATGTGTTGTGTGCTTTGCGTCCTGTGTCATATTACTCGCAATGCAGCTTTTCTTCAACTCTCTATCCTTCTGACCTTTTTTCTTTCTCTGTTTGTCCTTCTCGTTTCTTCTCTCTCTCTCCCAGGCCAGTGTATGGGGGTAGGTTCTGTGAAGGACCGTCCCGCTCTTATAAACTGTGTAACACAGAGAGCTGTCCTCAGGGTAGTGTGGACTTTAGAGCTGCCCAGTGTGCGGAGTTTAACAGCAAACCTTTCCGTGGCTGGTACTACAACTGGAAACCCTACACACGCGTAGATGGTGGGTGGCCTTGGGTTTCACACACACTGAGATACACATATACATGCCACCCAGAAATGAAGAGTAGCCTTTCTGTTTTGTAAGCAGGAACAGCACTTGAGGAAGATCACAAAGCCACAGAAGAAAGTATGTTCACCTGCTTCCAATAACAGATAGTCAATGTCACATAAATAAAGCTTGAAATACAATAATTCTAGAAATGGACAATGACTCAGTTGTCACCATAAACCCAGCAGATCTACACGCCAGTGTTAACAACTTGGTTTCTGTAACCCAGGACTGTGCATATCTGTTTGACATTGCAAGGCTGAGTTCCTTTTTTAGACCAGGCTGTTTGTACCTCATGTATAACTGTGTAATACTGTGCAAAAGCCAGAGACCATTCAAATATGCCTGTCAAAACAGCAATTAAAGCAATATTATGTAACAATTTACCTTAAAATAACCGCTTCAACTTTTGATGGTACACTGACTTATAACAAGGAGAACATCGTCTCTGTCATTGCCGCCCCATGCCTAGAATGCCTGATATAGCACTATGTAACTGTGGAGGAGCTGACCTCTTGTGAGAACTTCATAACATTTACGGCACCACATCACGCACCAACAGCTATGGGTCTTCAGTTAGTTATAAGAAGAAGCAAGCTTGGTATTCCCAGCATGGACATCATGGCAGAGGCTGAGAAGATACTGAAAAAAGACGCTGGTGAAGGAAGCAGGGAAGAGAAAAAGAGAGAGTGATGCAGAAAGAGACCAGAGTAATTCTGGCTCAGACTGGCTTATACTCATTGGGGAGAGCTGAAAGTGATAAAAAGGATGCACAACGGTCTTATGGCTAACGAGAAAACAATGAAAATCTGACAACAGAGTGTATATCCCTGCCAGCGTTATTTCTGAAAGATTGCAATGAAGGCTGTAACCTTATCTCTCTATGTCTCACAGAGTTTTGCAGTTTTTCCGGATGCCAAAAGTCATCTAACCTCAGTTCTACTTCAGGCTGGCATCTCATGCCATAGGGCTGTGTATTGGCAAGAATATGGTGATACAATATGTATCATGATATAGAGGTCTTTGTCAGTCTTACACCAAATAAGCATTAAAAGTTTGTCCTTGAATGTTGTCTTGTGTAATGTTGTGCTAGTGTTGTGTAGACTCCCCGCCTTTTGTATGTGTGTCACACAGGCGTACAAACACTACAGACTGCTTTTGTGATTTTGGTTGTTTACACATTGAAAGTGTCATCTGTAGTGTCCATATACCTGTGTGACACAAGTACACGTGAAGGGGGGTTGGATTATTTTTCCTTAGTTCATCAACACATGCACGTGTACAGCTGTTAAATATAGTGTTATGTGTAGGAGTTACTATTTTTACTACATTAGGTGAATTTGAATGACAATAAAGAAGAATGGACTGACTACCCCAAAGTCCAGACCTCATCATCACTCAATTCAATAAAGGGTCTCTGACTTTTGTCATGTAACTGTATGTACTATGTCTGTATGTTCATTTGTTGCTTCCCCAGGTCAGGGTCTTTGTAACTGTATATACACATGTTCCTTTCGCAGACCAAGATGTGTGTAAGCTTTACTGCTTTGCCGAAGGCTACGACTTCTTCTTTGCACTCTCCAGCAAAGTCCGGGATGGGACACTCTGTACACAGGACAGCTCTAATGTGTGTATCGACGGCATGTGTGAGGTAAGTCACTGTTAGTGAACTCCATGTTATAGTAATTGTATGTAATCAACTTGAGGTAAAAATCATGCTGCAATTAATTATGGCCTTGCCATTGTGTTTGCTGCATTGTGTTATGTGATGCATCAAGTTTTATTTGCTGCATAGTGTGTCGTGTTCTGTGATTTGATTGTCATGTATTACATGTTGTGTTCCCAGGTAAGAATTTTTTGTCCAGCTCTCTGTTGTGTGTTTGTGGTGTGCTTAGTTTTCTATGGTGTTTGTTACTTGTTTTGTTATGTCTTGTGTTATGTCCTGTACTTTGTCTTCAATGTATTTTTTGATATGTGTGTGGCATGTCCTATGATTGGTTATGTGTCCTGTGGTGCATGTTATGTGTCCTGTTATGTGTTATGTACTGTATCTTGTGGTGTGTTGCGTGGTGCATGTGTCTTGTGGTATGTTCTGTAGTACGGGTTATGTGTCCTATGTCTGTAATATTTGTCCTGCCCTGTGGTGTCTGCTGTGTGTCCTGTTACCTGTGTTATGTGTTTGTAGTCTGTTCTGTGGCACACATTGTGTGTCCTATTGACTGTGCTGTTGCCCTGTCCTATGGTGTGTGTAATGTGTCCTGTGGTGCATGGTATGTGTCCTTTGGTTCATGATATGTGCCCTGTGGTGCATATCCTGTGGTATGTGTTTTGTATCCTGTCATGTGCCCTATGATGTGTGTTATGTGACCTGCCATGTGTGTTTTTTCTCCTGAGGTATGTGTAATGTGTTCAGGTGTTCTGTATGATATGATATGTCATGTGGTGTATGTTATGTGTCCTGTGGTGCATTTTATAGGTCCTGTGATGTCTGTCTTTTGTGTTCTGAGATGTGTATGATATGTCATGTGATGTGTTCTGTACTTTGTGCCTTAGACTGAGTTATTTAATCTGTAACATTTTACATTACCTGTGAATTGTTATATGTCCTGCGGTGTGTGTTGTATGTGTCCTGTGTTGTCTTCTGTGTCCTGTAGTGTGTTATGGGTCCTGCTCTGTGTGTAACGTGGCCTGTTTTGTTAGGTATGGTCCAGCTGTGTGTATTATAGCTTCCCAGCTATGTTTTCTGGGTCATGTTGTGGGTGTTGTATGTAACTTAGTTTGGGCTGCGTTGCATATGATATGCGTTATGTGGCCTGTGATGTGTGTTATGGATACTGTAAAGTGTGTTATCAGTCCACTGGTATATGTCCTGTGGTGTGTTATGTGTCATGAGGCACGGTACATGTTACATAGTTTGTACTGCATGTCTTGTGTTTTGTGTTAAGTGCCCTGTAATGTGTTATGTGTTAAGGAACCTCTGTCATTTTGTGTGTCCCATTGCTTTCCTTTAGTACTGTGTTCAATTTAGTTGAATGTTTGCCTGAGCACCAATGTATATTTGTGCGCTGTCTGTGCTGTAAGATTTGACACTGAGTGCTGTTAATATTATGGAAATTCCAAAAGTCTGGGAGTTTGAAAAAGAAAAGAAAGCAAGGGTCTTTCATCTCAGCATTTAGTGACTGTGCCTCTGTATGAACGAACGAAATATGCCCCAGAGCTCTGGCCAGTCGCTAATCTGTCCTGAATCCAGAAACAAAAGCTCCCTTTGGAGGACTCTGGATGCAAATCAATTTCATGCCTCATATGTTTGCCCAGAGACAGCCAGCCTCAGTTCCATCTAATTGAATTTTACTGTGAATGGTGTATTTCTGCGGAGAACTGTTTGACTTGACAGAATTACATGGCCTGTTTTAGTATAATAAAAGGAAAAGAAATCATTTTGACATAAAATAATGGTATATTGCTGTAGAGCGGAAAAATTTAGTTTCAGCCGATGTGACTTGCACAAACAGTTGCTATGACTGACTGAGGCTGCTCGTCAGTGTTGCTGTATAGAGCATGAAAAAGCCGTCATGAAATCATATGGGATTTGGGTTGCTTTGAAAATAATACCAAGACATTTTTCAGGTGAGGTATGTCATGCTGTCATGGGCTATGTTATTCAGGAGGGAATATTTGACTCAAGCGTTTTTGGTTTATGTGTTTTGTGATTGCCAGTGTTTAAGTTGTTGGGCCAAAGCACCAGAAAGGTATCATTTTTCATTTTTAGTGTTTACACATACACTTAAAGTCCACTTCACAAGAAGCCCTGCCTTGTAACTCCACTTTGTTGGTGTACTTTAGAGGTTGTTGATGCGCAGTTTGTGTTAACTATCCCTTCATCCTAGGAATAGGCAGTTACTTCACCGTGCACTTTCCTGCATAATATGTTATATTTATGCCATATCACCTACCTTTACTGACCAGTGATGTGGTGGACCACAAGCTAGGCGGAGCTTAAAATATAGCCAGTAAGTGGCGGGCAAGGAAGCATTTTTAATAAAATGCTGTGCGTCAATTATGTTTATATTCATGCAGTTGCTGTCAGCTGATGTATTATCTCCTGCAGAGAGTGGGCTGTGACCGTGTTCTGGGGTCTACAGCAGTGCCGGACATGTGTGGGGTCTGTGGTGGCAACAACTCAACCTGCAAAATCTACAAAGGCCAATACACCAAACAGCATTATACTAACCGTAAGAGCTTTATTTACAAACTTCTCTCCTACATGCACATAGTACGTGCCTATAGATAATGGGATTTTTCTGCCCCATTTCTGAATGGATTCCAGAGATTAAGACTAGTCATCATTTTCAGCACAGAATGTCCTGAAATGAATAAACTCCATTAATAAACTTTTTTGAACTTCTTTATGAACTTAATGCCTTATTGAAGTTTACCATTCATTATCATTCCATGACGTGTGTGCTAGAGTACTACGGAGTGGTCACTATCCCGCCTGGGGCCCGCAGCATTCGTGTGGTAGAGCTGAACACCTCCAGTTCCTACTTGGCCCTGAGGAACAGCCATAAGAAGTACTACTTGAACGGCCGCTGGACAGTGGACTGGCCGGGCAGGCACTTCATTGCTGGGACTGTGTTTGACTACAAGAGACCCTATAACCGCCCAGAGAGTCTGACCTCCCCTGGGCCCACCAATGAGACCCTGGTGTTGGAGGTAGGAGTTTTACAACCTCATTGACATGACCTGTGCTGAAGGTGCTCTTTTGTTGATTGTTCTATTCCATATTTTGAGTGAGAATTAATTAAGCGTGTGAACAGTTGTAAACATGCGTCACGGCCATTGAGTGCATTTACATGCTTTCAATAATGTGATAAATCAGATTTTGTCAGTAATTCGTTCATGACATTCATATACACTTGGGTAATCAGATATAGGATTTCTTCTTTGTAACCAGCCGATATACTCGCAGAATAAGATGTGACATAATGCAGCATAAAACTTCATGCCTTTAAAAAAATGTTAAGTCACATCTTTAACTCTGTAAACTATGCACTTTAAGGGTAAAAGTAATATGTGAAAAGTAATATGTGAAATGAAAGGAGTAATAAAACTGTCACAGATGCAGATCTACACAAGAGCTGCACTGACTGGTTTCTTAATGCTATTTGAAAGAAAAATGCCATATACCTTTAAGGCATGTACAGCCAAACCTGTAAGCCTGTCAGCAAAAGCACCCATGTTTCTCCTGTACTGTGCAAGTTCTCTCTGTCTTGTCTGAAGGTTTTGTAAACTCTCTGTTCTTTTTACTTATGGCAAGATATGGAGTAATTCCTAGAATAGGAGTTTAAGGTGCTGAATAAAGTCCATACAAAATATTATGCAGATCTACTAGGCTTGCTTTCCAAAAACAGGAATAGAAATAGAAATCAAATTATAGTCCAGCTAAAGCCAAGATCAAACTCAAGCTGATTGACTGTGGTGATGTGACCTGTTCTGCGTACGTTTGCATTAGCTTGCTCTGTTCACTATCAGCAGTTGGACAGAGTGCTTCCTGAGTTAGAGGTGCAGACTCCAGTACAAATACTGCCTTTTTTCGGATCATGTTGTTTAAGGCATAAGAAAGCCAATGATAACTGACTTGCCATTTAGCAGATGAGTTAAATAATGTGTGTCAGAGCAGGAAAAACATCAAATAGTGCAGTGCAAGCGCTAAGTATGGCTGGGGTGTTGAGAAACCATAATTGAGACACTATTCAACTTACAACAAGTAGATTTTGGTATTAAAATATTCATTTTCATCTTCACTCATTGTACATTTTAACCACTTCACTTGCCAGAAAGATTGTTTCTCTGCATGATCTGTTAGGTCCTGTTTAGTGTTACTGTTTTGCTGAGAATAAAGAGTGGTGAAGAGTGGTGTTCCTGTTGGGTGGGGGGGGGAGGTCCAAACTCGTAATGGATGGGGTAAATTAATTCTATAAGTGAGGGTCAAGGCCCGGTAATTTGGCCAAAAAGACAAGCATGTCCACTTTTTCTGGCTTGATTGTAGTGAATTAACTGCCAGTTAGTTAATCATGTATGCAAGTGTTATCATGTACGCAGCATATGACTGGTTGGCTGCTTTTGACTGGTGTAACTCATACAGGCAATTCACAAGCTCTGTGTTATTGGGTTATATTTCCCCACATATTGCTTATAATGTATGTACTGTAGACGATAGTTAAACTCGTCCGCTATTGCTGTTTATTCAAGCACTCAAATATCCAACCAGTAGCAGCTCTGTAATCAGTAACTGATCGCTAATGAAGGGCTGGAACATAAGCAGATTAAGTGCAGCCTCGAACTGTTCCAGTCACGTGTGGGAGGAGTATATACAACAGCTGAATTCATATCAGAAAGCAGTCTTGCAGAAATAGATCTGTTCTTCTTTCTGTTTGTGGTCAGTGTTGTTGTGTAACAAGGTCTGTGAGCTTTATCACAATGTATTGTCTCCTGCGTGCAGATTCTGCTGCAGGGTGTTAACCCAGGCGTGCGGTGGGAGTACACACTTGCCAAGGCTGACTCAGAGAGAGAAACCCAGCCCAAACACAGCTACACCTGGGCAGTCATCCGCTCCCAGTGCTCTGCTACGTGTGCCAGAGGTATGACATTTTGAACCTGATAAAAGTTTGGGGACAGAAACATGAACATATTTAAAAGCATGAAAGTCAAAAAGGTGATTTGAGCACCCCGTCTGAGTGCTAACATCTAGGAATACATGGACAATGGACAGTGTACACATACAGGCACACACATACATGTATGCATGCAGTCACCCTAACCCAAATACACCTTGTGCTCCCATCATTGTTTGGTGGCTCTGTAAAGTTTGGGCTAAGTATATGACTGGGGCCCAAAATAAACCTGAAGACCTGCATGAGAAATTGCTTTTAGAACTTATAGTTATATAAGGTTATAATAAGGAAAACTCTAACATGTGTTTCTAAACTTTTGACTCTCATTACTGTATTTTCCTGATACCAGTTCCTTAGCCTCTCATAAGAAAAAAGGGAACAAACAAAGCAAAGGCTTCCTTATTGTCTCTCTGGCTGTCCTGTCTGAGCTGCACTACTTTGCCCTAATCTACTATCTGACCTATTGTGAGGCTCTTGAACTCACTCTGTTCCCATCCAGTTTGGGGAAATGAGCAGGGTGGGGCATCCTCCCCTCTTACCTGACCCTGTAATTACTGTTCATAATGGCCTGCAGTTAGACTCAGGACAAAGAGAGCTCAGGGATGTACCTCCTGACAGAAAACGAGGGTCAAATGGCCTCTGGCCGACCTCCACAAACACATTAACCGGACTAATAAAATAACTTTTATGTTTTAGTGGCGAGGGTTAGCGTTTTAACTGAAGTCATTAGAAAGTGGTATTGCTGTGATAAAATCTTTTAGCTCTTTAGTCATCAGTTGACTTTTACCTTCACAAAGATTTGTAATGCTTTTTTAACTATTTAAACCGTTTGTTCCATGCCTACAAATTAGTGACTAATTTCACTATAGGGTTTTATTTTCTTTCAGGAAAGGCAAAAACTAATTTGTGCAATTTGTTCTGTGCATTTTGAATTCTGACTGTGATCCAGGTGAGATGAGTGTAAAGGCAGCATGTTATAAGGATCTGAGAGTGCAGGTGAACACATCTTACTGTAATCCACGCTCACGGCCCAGCACCGGTGTAATGCCCTGTAACACCCAGCCCTGCCCTCCCAGGTAAGACAACACCTTTAAACCTGTAAGACCTCAGTCTGTAAATGGCCGCCTGTGTATATCTTTGTATTGTTGAATGTAACATGGTAATATATTACGCTATCATTAAATGACCTACAGCGAGTGTAAACATTTGGTCCCCTGGTCAAATTACATGTTGAGAGTACACATCCTCCACAGAGAACACACTTTACATTTTAATTATATTTTACATTAAACTCAAGCAAACAAATACATTAATGAATTAATACATGAATTAGTTTTCTTTCTTGTAAATAATGTGTTAACTGTTTTATACTGTTAGGGGAAAACACTGTAATGTAGATTGGACCTGGGATCATACAGGGATTTGAAATTGTTCTCCAGTGATTGTAAGGTTATTTGGCAGCTGTATATTTGATTTTCCATGGTTAACTGAGGAAAAGGAGGGGGTTAAATTGTTCTGAATCAAAAACAGAATCTCTTTATTTACCCAAGTACGTTACACATACAAGGAATTTGTCTTGGTGAAGGGACAGGTGTGCGACATACTGAACAGACCAGACAGGCGCACAGACTATTAATACTTTTCCACTAAGTGAAAAGTACAATAACATATAATAAATAGAATAAAGAATAAAAATAAATATAATAAATAGCCAGGAGAAGAGCTAAGAGATATGTGAACATCTGTACTTATGCTGTACGTATATGGATATTCTATGCATATGTAAGTCTGAGTGGACATGTATTATGTTTTTTACAGAATATTACAGAATGATATGAACATTTGTAAAATGGACATCTGTACAGCACATATGTATTATGTTATAGAGGTAATGCAGTGAGAATTAGTTCAAGGTTAAGTTTAAAGTTTAAAGTGCAAGATTTGGGGAAAAAGTGTGTCATGTTGTGCTGGTTTTGATGGTCCTGAGTCTTCTACCAAAGAGAAGTGTCTTGAAGAGGTGATGCCCAGGATGAGCAGCATCAACAAGATCATGTAGTCTTATATACTTTGTATTATACTGTACACATGATTATGGTCTATTATGTTAATTGTAAAGGCTGACAGAATTAGCAGAAACACAGTTTGTAAAGATTTGTCAGTAACCCTTACAGTTTTAGCAGTATTATTATTGGTAGTATTTGTATTGTGTTGTCTTGTGTTGCTTTGTAGTGTCTTCATCTCAAATAGGCTTACTCTGCCTACTCTGGGTTTGATTGTGCATGCTGGACTCGTTCAGCCTTTTCTGCTCTCCCATCTCTCATAATAATATTTTACAGAAGACCTCTTGGCACCAGCTCAGGCAGCAATATTTTTTACTCTTCGTCTCGCGTGTCAGACCTGGCTGAGGACCAGTCCTTGTCTCGGAAGTCCACAAACTGTAATTCGCTGTAATGTCTGGAAGTATGGAAAATTTTAAGCCAAAGGCCTTAAACATGACTCGTACCTTGGGGGGATTCTGTCAGGAGGGCAATCCGCCCATGGGAACAGTTAACAGATAACAAAAGCAATAGGCTCATTTAATGTATGTAAACTGTGTAATTAATTATGTAATTGTGAAGTCACTTTTAAAGTATTGTGTAAGATAAATGGAAGGTTTAACAAAACAACACCGATAACAAGTAGCTTCATGTTTGAGAGGCAGCATTTTGGCCTCCAGCTTCAAAGCTGATTTATGCAGCCTTGGTAAAGCTAATGTCTTATCAGCATGGGACATTTCTTTAAGTCTCACGGCTTCAGCCGTTAAAGTGCTTTACCCTCCCGTAAAATCTGCCTGATTGCTAGTCTGATTGGGTCCTGAGTGAGTTGATGTTTGGCTCTGGCTTTTGCCGGATTACAGGGCTGTAGAGCAGCTCCGTCTGCCCTGAAGTTTGGTTTGGCTTCTTCACAGCCCCTGAACATGTCTTGAAACAGCTGTCCGTTAGGGGAGCACCTGTTGTTAACATTCAGCCCTCTCCGTCCACTGTATTCCACCTTGCTGTTGAAATGCCCAATTTGTAAGCCATCCCCTAGCACTTCATCAACGGCCAGTTTCTTCCTGGAGACACTCCTTGGTCTTTAGAAACTGACCAGTGATGAATGGTGTATCAGATGGGTTATAGCAGAGGTTCCCAAAGTCTAGCACACCTGATTCAACTCTTTAGCTAATTAACACAGTCTTGTGCATGTTAAAACTACGGAAATACATAATTTGCATAGCATAGGGTCACCAGCACTGACTTTGGGAACCACGGGTCATAGTCTGCATTGTACACCTATAGTGAACATACAGGTTTGATTGAGTTCATTAAGATGGCCAATAAGTAGAACCACAAGGTATGAATTTCTCTCATTTAACACGTCTGGCTGGATACAGTAAAACATACACAAATTAGCTCAGAAGCCTCTGCAGACTGAACTGCAGCTGTTACAGGCCTGTCATGTCCCAAGTACAGTGTGAGATTTTGATTAGTTGCCTCTTCTCACACTTGATTCTCTGAAGGCATAATTTATTTAAAAGTCCTGATGACTTCATATTGAGGTCTTGATGGCATTTTCATTTAATGCAGTCTCGCTGATGGGAAACGCTAGATCCCATTTACACTGAGGTTCCCTGCCACTCTGGCCACTGCATAGACAGGGTGTGTTTGGGGGTTTTCACCCATGAGGCAACAAACTGACACTACTTGAGGAGCTGGGAGTAACCCCCTCTATGACTCAGACACTGGCACCATGAAAACGTCATCATCATCTTTTCCTGGTTCAGTGACAGTGCTGAACTCATAGCTAAGATCCACACCAAAGATAAGACATGACAGCTGTAAGCTATCCATCTGAACAGTCAGTAAGAAGCATGCACATTTAAAGAATTGTGCAACATAAGGTATAGTGCTTCCTGCAACAGATTGTGTCCCAAAGCAGCCTTCCAGAACTGCAGGTTCAGACGATTCATTATCAAGCTGAGGAGGAGAGTGTCAGCACTGTTGAGAAGGTAGGGATTGATGAGTCTGTAGAAGAGCTAACTACTGTTTAGCTGCCATTACCTAGGATCAAAAACAATTAACTAATATTTCTCTACTGCACTGGTTAGTTCTAGTGTTTTTTTCCTTTCCTAAAGAGGCATCCTCTATCATGCACCCAGGACAGGAAAATGTGTGCCGAGCAACATTAGTTGGGACAAAAACCAGGGTAGTTATGGTGATGATAACAGGGGCACAATATATTCAGGGACTGGGAGATGAGGATCAGGAACAGGGGTCATGACTAGGACAGAAACTTAGACACCGACTGAAATGAGGACAGGGACAGCGATAGGCAGAGAGACATGGATGATAATGGAGACATAAGTGGAAGACGGATGGGGCAAGAGCTGGAACTGCAACTGGACAGGGTTTAGGAGTCAGCCTGGCATGAGAAGTGTCTAAAATAGGCACCCAATTACCATCCGGACCCAAATCATAGTATATAAGTTGATGCTGCTGACCTCTGGGGCCGGATGCCCTGGTGACTTCCTGGAAAGTGTCACTGGAGTCATAGGCTGTGTTTGAAATAGTCTCCTACATACTGCTTGCATACTGATTCTGCCTAAAAGTAGTGCATAGTATGCAGAATGTGACCAACATGAATTTCCCTAGTAAGCCAAAGATACCAGATGACATACTGCTCCTGGAAAATATTCCAGTATGTGTGCAGAGCTGATTTACATATGGTATCCCAAAATGCAACATGGCCATTTTGGGAGTACGTAACCACTGGCATATTTTAATAACCCTGAATTCAGCCTTTCTTATACATTGAAAATGACAAAATGAAAAAACAATCTGACTGAATGCTGCTGCACACCGGTGCAACACTAAAGCTGCACCAGCTTTCCCTGCTGGTCATGAAGTGGATTTTGTTACTTTGTCTATTTAAAAGTTAACTTTCTGCGTAATGTGGCTAAAACAGTAACTGAGCCCGTGTGAAATCACATTGCTTATTTTTGAGTCAAACTAGGTCATATCACTAACTACGTATGTACTGAAAATTAAATGACTCGCAAACAAAGGAAGACAGGCATGTCTGAAAACCACACAGGTTTACTGCTCCAAAACGTTTAAAAAGTTTATTTGTGGCTTTGAAGACGAGTAGAATGTCCTGCCCTCTGTCAACATACAGTGTGTATTTGTTAAGTTACACAGGCACATCTCTCTACCAAAATGTAAAACTACACTCTGAAAAGCAGCTAGCAGATAATTCTGATTGGCTCAGTCCCTGATGTTGTTGGGCTAATTGCGCCCCTTCTCTGTAGTGTGTTACATGGCATGTGTCATATACAGCATACTGTACAGTGTACTACAAATGAAGAGTAATATTCAGTATTCAGCATGTACTGGCACAGTATGCAGTAAACACTACACAGTATACTATTTCAAACACAGCCATAATGTCTGTTGCAACCGCAGCATTTCTATGGTGAGTTCAGCAGGGCAAGATTCTCATCTCTGAGTTATCTGCTGATCAGAAAGGACAGTGCAAAGCAAACGAGCAAAAAAGAGCATGTATACAGACAGAAACATAAGAAGCAGGTGCAGGTAGTAATCACCAAGCTACGGACTAGACACAGATGATGGCAATGACAAGAGGGGCAGAACCAAGGTGATGTGGAGACAGGACGGGGTAGAGACTGCAGAGGTAGAACCGGAACAGTTGCGTGGGATCTGAAGATCTTCTCAGTGGAGAAGGTATGTTTGTTATAAAAGTACTGCCACGGCATTAATGAACTCTTATTTTGTAGGATAGTTAACAGAATGATAGCCATTGAACTCATTAAGTAATAGAGGGAGAGCCAGAGAGAGAGAGGATGAGAACAGGGCTGAGGCGGGTTTGGGTGGACATTAGCTCATGCAGCTTAAGTGAAGTGCTGATAGGTTGGATGCTTTGGACTTATGAGGGCTGTGAGCAAGGGATGGGTCAGTTGGCGGCAGAAGTCCTGAACCATTTGCCACAGTGCTCTGGGAGCCAGACAGAGACAAAGAGAGGGGAGGACAACAGGTTGATGTTAGAGACTAAGAGGAAAAGCGCAAAATGAATCACACCCCTGCCTACTTGATCCAGGCGAATGGATCTGGACCTCCACCCTGTGAATATATATACACATTCACCTTTTTTCTCTCCATCTTTACTGCTACTACACATGTAGCTAATAATCTAGCCTCCATCATGGCGCCGTTTGCAGCTCATCAAATTAGCTAGTTAGTTTAACTAGTTCTGCTCTGGCTCTCAAAAGAGCATGCAGGCAGGTGAGACTGGCAGTGGTGATGAAATCCAAGTACATGCTGTCATATGGTGGATGATTTGGACTTCTCTGTTTACAAGTGCAAACCACAATTACACAAGACATTTGTGGTTTGTGATGCCGTGCGAAATAGACATAACCGAAGCACGGTCAGGAGAAAATGGCATGGTTGGAGCTAAAAGGATGACTTGTGTGCTGCTGTAGTTAGCCAGGGAGCTAGCATAACAGTTACATAACCTGACATAAATAGTAAAAACACAAAAGTGAAAAATTGTATCAGATAATTATACCTTCTTCTTGTGAGAGTATAGTGCTGCAGATGGATTTGTAGCATGAAATGGCATGGTTGGAGACAGAGGGACGACTTGTGCACCTGTAGTTAGTCATGGAGTTAACACAGCTAACTTTGACCACGTAGCATTGTTTAATGTGTATCTGTGGTATGGTCCCAGGATCGATGAATAAAATAATTCTTCTATTTTTGAGCATTTAGCAAGCTGGATAACTTATTTACTGTAAACAGTAAAATATAACAACTATATCAGGTAATTACTTGCTGCCCACTGATCTGTAGTGTAAAAGTATAGGTAACTTGCATTATTTGGTATTTGCCAGCAGTGTAGTAATTTGAACTCCTCTCGTATACTCACAAAAATATAGATATAGACTGATTGTGTATCATGCAGTCGCCTTTTCTTATGTTTATTATAGTAAGTGGGTGGGGTGAAATGTTAGTCATGCTTAGACTGGTTATATTCTCTCAATTTTATAAATTCATTGCTGCTATGTGAAGAGCTGATCTTCAAAGGGCAACCCAGGTAAACCAGTAGTGCTTTTATTCGCAGATGCAGATGTTTGCCAAATTTTATTAGCTCCAGAAGTCTGTAATATGAAATTGCCCAAGTTTAGCTGGCAAAGGTTAGTGTGACTAAGGCTTGAAACACAAAAAAATGGACACACACATTAATGCATTTTACTCATTCACTTCCAGGACTTTTAAAAAAAATTAGGCCACTAAAAATGTCACGTTTTTTGAATGCTTGGATTTACTCAATTCATTGAGCCTGAAGACCAACCAACTACCACACACACACCCACTAGTGTGTATTTCTGCCGTTTGGTGGTATTTTCATGTTTCTTGTGTGGTACTTCAGCATGAGTAAATGTAAATGCTGCTGACATACACCTAAACCAACTCTAACCTCAACCTCAACTACCAAAACATTGGCTTTATTCTCTTTTAGTGATTCTGTTAAAAGGTTTTTAGAAGCAAATATTTTTTTTCCTTGTGGAGAGCAGCCAATTGTCACCACAAAAGCAAAATGATCATGTTTTCCATCAACTCTGGGACATTTGGTCATCAGAAGCCTCAAACAAAACACATACACACGTGTTCAGGTCTTTAAAGATGAGGCTGGGACTCTGCCAAGCACAGCTGAGATTTGTAGGTCAGGTGGGAGTTGAGGTCTGCTCTCTCAGAACTTCTGAATATATGACTCTGTTGGGACTACTGTTGTTTAAAAAAACCTTAGAAGCCCACAGGAGCTCTCATTGTGTCTGCTGAATGATGACTATTAGAGTGACTGAATTACAGCATGGAATCATCTTAACGCTGAGAGTAGAAATTACCACTGATTTCCACCAGACTTAGTGAGTCTGACCTTGTAGAGTTTGGTTTTGTTTCCTGGTTACTATGAGAATATCTCAGTCAAATCTAATTTAATACCACAGTTTAATGGCATTACCTGTGTCTGATGTGTCATGTGGTTGGCTGAGTATGGTGTGCAATAAGGCTTGTCTGGGGCTCTGTGCTTATTCTGCAGCCTGAGTACGAGCGTGCTGTATGTAGATAGCATGCAGAATTTCTACTGACAGAATAGCATTACCTAAACTTTCAGGATCAGATATGCATGTATGAAACATGTGAGTTCCTTTTACTAAGGAGATGGTAATCAGTGGTAATAATGTTCCAATTTACATAAACAAAGTGAAGATTAATAATCAGCAAGTTGAAATTGCACAGAAAGAATTTGGCCATCCTACTTGACAGTAAACTGAGGTTTAAAGCCAACTCTGAGTATATCTTCAAGTAGGCCATGCAACACATGAACCTGCTGAGGAAACTGAACAGGTTCTCTGTGAGTAGAGATATGATACAGTTGATCTATAGACGTGTTTTGGCATAAAATATACATACTTGTTACAGTATCCTTCGGGTTAAGGATAAGACCAAGCTCAAGGATTGTGAATGTAGCTTGGAAAATCCTAGGTAAGCCTCAAAACCAGTTATGTGAGATATACTTCTTACGTAGTAGGATGAAAGCCCAGCAAATTGTGGGTAGGATCCTACCGATCCCTTATTTGTAAAATTTGATTTGCTCACTTCCAGAAAGCGCTTTAAGGTACCTCAGGCCACAAGAACTATTTTTAAGAATTCATTTATTCTCTATGAATTTTTTATTTTGAACTTTTTATTTATTTATTGATTTGATGACAGTGTAGTTGATTTTTTTTTTTTTTTTTTTGCTGTATTATAACTAATCTGCTACCTGGTGTATTCAAAGCTGGTGTGTGTGTAACCTGGTGAAGACAAATTTCCAGAGACGGACAATACAGTTTTCTATTCTGTTCTATTCTATTCTATTCTATTCTATTCTATTTTTGGAGTAGAGTAATACCCCTGTAGAATCTTTCGATAAGAAAGATCTTTACTTATGATGTGATGTATTTTCTGTGAGTTTGTTATGTGAGTGTGCACTCTTAGTCTATGAGTGTGGTATTTGAGTATGCACTTTTAGTCTGAGTGTGTTTTCTGTATGTACACCAATCAGACATAACATTAAACCTTTCAGTTCTTTACTTTCAATATTAAACGTCCTATGGATGAAATATCCAACACAAATTAAAAGGTACAATGCACATGCAAAATTATTAATACCGGCTGATCAAAAAAGTAACCCTGACTCCCTCACTCCCTCCTGAACCACAAAGACACCCTCAGACACTATGACTCTGAACCTATGTTTTTATGAAATGTTTGAGTTTATAGGTAAGTTTATGTTGGTTGTTGTTGTTCCAATTTTTTATTATTAACTATTGTAATATGGTGTGAACTATAACTGTATGTATTCTGGTTGCATGTTTATGTTTTGTTTTCTTTTAAAAAAGTAATTTTAAAAAGCAATTTCAAAAGAATTTCTCAGGCATCACATACATATGTTAAACCAAACCAGGCATTGAATGGTGACTACAGTTAATACTAAATAAGAGCCAGCTAGAAGCTGAAGCACGAGCTTCATGTCCTCCCAGTGGAAGACACTTCCCCGTAAGTTGGTCCAGCAGGGCAGGTCTTGACACGACTGCCCCGAAGCAGCCACATAGTTCAAAACACTTACTCAAAATTGAGTGATGGTCATGTGAAGTAAATGTTTCTAACCAGAAGACTCTGAGACGTTATAGCAAAATCCATTAAATTTTGCAGGACTGCAGTCTTGGAAAATAGGTAGCATAGTTAATCCAAGGAGTGTGTACTGTCGACTGTTTAACAAAACAAACCACATTCATGACTCTGTGCCCTCAAACACACCACTCCAATCACTCTGAGTGCTCACACTCTAACAGTACCCTAGGATTGTATTGTAGAATGGTGGTTTTTAGCCTAAGGGCTGTGACACGGCTACAGGGTAGTAGTCATAAAGACATGAAAATACCTGAATGAACAGAGAGAAAATATGTTTATCACTTTAGCTCTACACACTACATAAGGTGCAATCAATGGAATCAATGTTTTTATTAATATAAATTACTCTATTAGGATGCCACTACTCTACAATGAAATACACTCATTGTCAAAAAAATTGCTGCACCCAGAAGGAATCAACAAACAGGAATTAAACTTGGTGAGTAGGTTTGACATTGTGAGACATGCAAATGATTCAAGATTCATGCTCGGCTGCGCATCGACAGGCCTTATCACTGTAACTAAATGACTATATAAGGTTGTCCTGTTGTGCACGCTTTCCATTCTGCCTCATGCTGTTGTGTTGGTAGCATCCTTTGCAAGCGAAGTATACCTCAGAGTTCGAAAGCATTTCAAGCTTTTGTAAGTTCGAGAGGGGTCGCATCGTAGGGCTCTGGGAAGCAGGATGGTCTTATCAATGTGTTGTGCGGTCATGCATATATTGCCATAGCACGCTGTTAGCAGCAGTAGATAGAAGAAGGCATGAACCGTGCAGAGGGAGATCATGACCAATTGTTGAACATGCACAGAGTGACCCAACAGCCAGGACTGCGGGCACTCAACAAGCAGTGATGCCCTCCATCATGCACACAGACCGCTACGATGGAGTAACAGCAGCAGCAGCAGGTCATCTTCACTGATGAGTCATGTTTTTGTCTTGGTGGAGATGACCAACAAATCTCTGTGTGGAGGCATCGTGTTCAGCACCAAGATGAATAGTTTGTTGTCACACGTAATATATCCAGAAGGCCTGGTGTCACTCCACCTCTTCCGCAAAATATGCAGGAACTACATGAGCATGTTCAAGCTGCATGGCATGGATTATTGCAGGTCACTATTAGTCACCATTCAAAAAGATAGCTCCTTTAGGACTTTCCTTTATACCTTTAGAATAGTCAACCTAGAGTTTAAAGGGTTAACACTTTGAGGTCTAGACATGTAAGTGTCATTTTGATGCTTAAATGTAATTACTTAGTTACATGATGAATGTACATTTAAGTTGCTTTCCGTATCAATGTGGTCGAGTCAGATACATGTCCAAAATGTAAAGGATGAAAGGAGCTACAACTGAGAAATACATAATTCAAATACATTGTTATCACCAGCATTTACTGTGCCTTCAAGGTTTGAGGGGTTAAGTTTGAGCAGTTGTAATTCCTGGCTGATTGTGTCTCATGTGTGACCTCATGTCGACATTTGGCTGGTCCCGGTGGACTCAGGAGACCCCAGCGGCAAAGAGGGAGCACACGGTTTACACAGATTAAACTGAAATAAACAGAATTATGTGTTTTGCAGCATTGTAGTACACAGAGCAGAATCCAGAGAGGCGTGCTTTGTTTATGCTTGGAGCCTGATGAGGGCAGGCAGTGAAGATCCAGGGGGCCAGAAGGACGACTATGATTCACCCAAAATGTTTAGCTCTTTTGCCCCAGGCCAAACATTTGTTTCTGTCTGTTCTGGGGCATAGTTTGGTGCATGTGTGCAAGAGGCATGGACAAGCTACATCATAAAAAGGCTCGCACAGTCTGTGGTCAGACAATGGAGGAAGACTAATGACACTAAAGGGCTTCAGTTAACATGTCTGTTGTTTTAGATGCTCGAGTGAACTTGATGAGATGAGATGGCATTTAATTTCAGTTTAATTTCAGTTTAATTCAGTAAACTTTATTGGCATGACCTTACTTATTTACAGTATTGCAAAAGCACCAGTGAAGTAACAGCAAGCATCATTTACTCCATAAGAGAACCTAAGTAAGCAAAGCAAGGACAGAATAGAGAAAAGGAGATGGAGTGGTAACTGAAATCTCTCTGTCGCTCCATCTCTCTCTCTCTCTTTCTTTCTCTCGATTACTTGCTGCTATTGTAAACAGCTGGTAATGGTACTAGGGGAGCGCGGGGTCACGTCTTTGTCCTAACCTCTGGTGTTTACAGGGGGGCCGAGGTTTAAAGTCATCCAAACTTGGCAATGGAGACACACACACACACCCACACACACACACACAGACCCTTAGGCTAAAAAGCCCCTGAGTAAGCCCCTGTAAACTCAACACTTGGTGTGTTACTAACTGCCACACTTTAGTGGCAATTCTATGACTGCATTAATGGTACTTTTAGAAGGTTCAAAGTGCATAAACACATAACACCCATAACTCAAAAAAGACGTATTACAAAATAAATATATTATGTAGTATATGTATATGTATATATATGTAATATATTAATAATAACATATATTACGTTGACTTCCAGGGAAAGGGTATAGAGATAGAATAGTGAAAACCACTGGAAAGCATTTCCTTCAGTATGATATTTTTAAACAACATCCAACACATCACAGATACACAACACATAATGCATGGTCTAATGCATGTAAAGTTAGCTTACTGCTCACCATTACACCCTAAAGCATGCAGCTGTGGAAGGAGGGATGTATATTATGAATGATTTTGACATTTGAGTGTCTGTAATAGAATCTGTGGGGAAGGAAAAGCAAAAAAATAAATAAATAAATAACTTGACTTTAGCTGATAATAGTGTAGGTCTGTATGTTTACCTATTTAGTGACAGCCCCAAATAGAAAATATCAGTAGGTTATAATGCTGGATTAGTGACAGAGCCTGTTGCTTCAGATAAGCTAATATGCTAACAAAGCTAACAAGTGCCACTTTGGATGCTGATGAGGATTTGACATCTTCTACACAAGGTGTTTCATGCACACTGGACAGTGTGTCAACATGTTATTTGTCAGAGAGGTATATTTTGGACCTAGATAACATTAGCCAGTTTAGCTAGCCTACCTAAAACCCAAGCCTCCGCCAGCTATACTGTCCCTGCCACCTGAATCACGTCTAAAGGGCCGAGGTTAATTTTTTTCGAGTACCTGGCCACATTTCTAATTTAATTTGGAACAAGAACAAAAGAAAGGACCCTACTTCTGGCTTGTCATGGTTTATGTGGCGTAAACCCTATTCAAGTGGGATTAGTTTTGCCAGAGGAGGTCCAGTGATGTAATTTGTCTGTGATTTGACTTGCAGATTTGTATGGAATCTCTGTAATTTTCCCAAATTGTCCTAAATAGCCCAGATCAAAACATCATCGCTCGGATGTTTACGTGAGCATTATGCGACAGGCGCCATTCTTCTGAACAATAACAACACACTGTGTGGCTAAACAGCATTTAGACTAGCATTAGGCTAGTAAGGTAGGTTTATTCAGTTTACCAAATGCTGCTCAACAAGACAGAAAATGCACAACCATCATTTTCCTTCTCCTTGCAATTCACTAGTCTTGTCATGAAGTTGAATGTTAAGGATCAAATCAAGCCCTAATTTAGCAGTTAGCCTTGTCTTCATGTTGTGTTCCATTACCCAGCATTACACTACTGAGATGACAATTCAAATGGGACTGCCATTACTGAGGGAGGTCAGGAATTATTTGTTCTGTTATGACATATCAAGTAAAAATTATCCACCTCAAATAGGACTTTACATGCACTCAGTCACAAGTATACTCAATCTTTCACACACGGCATACACAGATATTAAAGCTGCTGGTTCTGATGAGAATTTGCAAAATGACAAACTCCTGACAGAGCAGCTAATCTTTATTAAGAGGTAGCTCACCAGGCTCTTTGGTTTTCCCACATTTTTTGGCTAAGGGTAATTAACTTCATCATATATCATGACATTGTGGCAAAGACTGAGTTTTAGTTGAGCAGCCAATTATGGCAAGAAAAATCATAAGGTTACTAGGAGAAATACCTGCAAATTCTGCATTCCTATTGGATTTTCGAAAAATGAATACACATGCCAGCCAGATTTGCTGCCCCTCTGGCTTTGTCATGCTTTTATTCTTCCCTTCACTGTCCCATGGGAAATCATGCATTTTCATTTGTCATATGGAATTCTGTCTTTTTCTCATCATATGGTTTGGTTTATTTGAGCTATTTCTGCTTATAGACCTGTCACTTTCTTGATTTTGTCAGAAGTGCTCTCATTGCATGTGTAACAGGTTGCATATGCACTAAGATTCTACATTTTATGAAATACTTGATGCATTGTTGATCTCATATAAAGCAATGTGCCATACAGAATATCAGTGTGTAACGCAATGTAAGTCAAGTCAAGTGGTTTTGATACATAAGAGTGTGAAATGCAGAATGCACAATACACTGACATACCAAAAGTCATGGGATAGCAGTATGTAAATTGATTATAAGGTGGTGTTACCTCAGGGGACAGCTTGGGAATTCCCACTCCTGTATAAGTTCTGAGGCTTTATCTTGTGAGTGTGGGGCCTCCTGCACTGAATGTGGATGTGATTTGCGATTGTTGGTTTGCCCAGGCAGTTCTAGCTTGTCACAGTCTTTAAGTACCCGTAGGTGGCCACTGCACTGTCCACTGATGGTGGTAATATGCATGAACTGGGTTTCCATATCAGCATTCAAAGATTAAGATTTAAAGAATTAAAACGCAGGTGTGCAGTCATGGTTAAGAGGTGCGTGATCAGTCTTCATTAGTGCATACAGTAGTCTGACTGTCTTGGGAAGTAAACTGTTGAAGAGTATGGTGGTTGTGGAACAGATGCTGCGATACCATGTGCCAGATGGTAAAGAGCCAATCAGAGGGCTGGGAGGGGTCATTCACAAATTCTTTGGCCTTTGTGCAGCATTTGCTGTAAGAGGTGTCGATGGTGGACAAAGACACTCAAATGATCCTCTCAGCTATCGTCACAATCTGCATTTAGGGCCCTGGGTGCAGTTTCTGTACCAGACGTGAGATAGCTGGTCAGGACGTAATGCAATGATGCAGTGAATAGTCAAATTTGCATCATTTTCCCCCTGAGCTTAAATGTTCTATGAAAAAAGTAAATAAGAAGTGATAAACCATATTCTAATAATCTATTTCTATTCATTTTTCATCATATATTTAATTCATCATCTGCTTGGAGTTTTGACCCCCAGTTTTGAAATAAGAGGAATTTAGAATATTAAAATTAACAATAATTATTTGATGTGCTGTACATCTCTCCCAGTCCTTAGAATCATTTTATGCAACTGTCCCCAACCAAGCTGGTTTTATTTTATTGAATACTCATAACTTTTTTTAACAATTTTTTTTTTTTTACTTTTGAACATTAGTATAACTGGGATGGCAAAAGCTTGTAACTATAATAAGTCCTGGCTGATTTACTTAATTTACAGTGAGATGTAAATTACTTTTTCACTAAACTGTTACTTTAATCAAAACCAAAATGTTTATTATGTGTTTTACTCTGAAGATATCTAGAGTGGACCCGTAGAGGGTTTCACTGACCAAAACAGAAGCACACAAACAGATGCACATGGCAGCCTTGCTCACAGCATGACCGTTATTTTTGGACGCTGCATTATTTCATCAGGTTGCGTTGCAGAAGCTGTGCCAGAGAGGACATTGAGAAACCATTACATCATGGAAATAGGTAGATTTGGAGTTACAGTGGGATGCTAATAACCTCTCACCCCTGCGCTCAGTTCAGATCAGATCCTCTGAGAATTCCAGCCTCTATGGAACTTTATTTCATTTTTTTGTTGTTGTTACTGAATATTACTGATCTATATGTGGATTGAGTCATCTTAATTAAGTTTTAGTTCATGTTTTTCTATCCAGGACACATGTGTATGTACACTAAGGAAACTTGCAGTGCAAATGCAGGCTGTTTCTTAGTTCTCACAACACTAACATAAAGCCACTATGGAACATAAAGTCCTAATGATCTATCGAGCAAATGCCCAGCTCAATTTATAGGGTCTAATTGTGGAAATTTGGAGAAAGTGTTAACCGTGTGATCAGTTTCAGGAATTATTTAGTACATGTGAATTAATTAATGGTGTCAGTAATAAAAGTGTACATTAGAAAGTTCATTTCGGGTGGGGGGCTGACCCAGTGTAAATTTTGAAGTGTGATTGGTTTCCGGATTGAGCTCATACTCTGCCTTGTGAAACAGATCTAGTGTCCAATTCCTCTGTATAAATACCGGCTCCTTTCTGAAGAAGCTGAGAGCAGATGGATGCTCTCCAGGCTTTTTTTTAGCACAAAGCAGAGCCAGCAGACACAGCCGAGTTCCAGCTGAGTGATGCACACGAGAACTGCTAATAAAGATTTGAGTTGTGTATTATGGGGGGTCCGGAGCAACAGGGGTAGAGGGGAAAGGGGGGAAGGGTTGTAAGAGGAGCAGAAAGAGTTTTTGGTAATATGAGGAAAGAAAGGAAGGGGGAGTTTATGTCTATCCCTGAAAACAATCTTATATATTAACTATGTGAGTATATGCATGTGCTATAACTTACCCTCTGTAGTATTAACTGTGTGTATTGTATGTCTTTGTGTGTGTTCATGCAGCTGGAGTCTTGGAGACTGGAGCATGTGTAGTCGTACCTGTGGGTCAGGAGAGCAGAGCCGTCAGGTGCAGTGTGTCCAGCAAACCAGCCCCACACAGGTGGACGTAGTGACTGATACCCAATGTGTGATGCCCCCTCCAGCTCACAGGCAACCCTGCAACACACACACCTGCCCACCCACATGGAGCACAGGACCATGGTCTCAGGTGAGTGGCCTGAGTGATGCTCAGGTGACCATGTTCTCTGTTTTAGTTATGGAACTTGCTGAACATTAATATTCAACATTCAGTATAAGAAATGATTACTGTACTGTAACTGAATGTGCTGGTGTAACACCAGATGGACTAACCAGACGCATGCGAGGTAAAAGGCAAATAGGTTTTATTAACAAGGCTGTAGCACAGGGCAGAACAGTTGGACAGCAGGATGTGAATAGGAACCAGGGCAGACATGCTGAAAAGGGAAGATGAGGCCAAAACCATGAGTAGAACTGCACAGTAGATGAAACTGATGATGTACAGGTGTGTGTGGTTAGAACTTCGGGGATGACAAGTGTGATGGTGGAATGTGATTGGCCGGTGGTGAGCATGTGGCTCGTGCACTCTGGGGGTTGGAGTCTGGAGGAGCGGTAGAGACAGGGGAAGAACCCGGAAGCGTGACAGCTGGAGGGTAGTGCTGCAATGATTAGTTGACACATGCAACTAGTCATTGACAATGTTCTGTATTTTATAAAGTTGACAGATCATTTATTAAAAACAAAACATCTCTAGAAAGCACTATAATATTAATATGACACAGCAGTGGGGACCTTCAGAAAAGGCCTATTGATTTCTGTGAAATAAAACCATACAGGCTGTTTTGTTTTTTGTTGAATAGAATGATCATGATTATATCATCTAGAATTGTTTGGATTTCCAGTTTGTAATTTTGTAAGAAAAAGAGTCACTCTGCCTTTTGGAAAAATCACTGCCTGCAAATATGAGCAGTCACTTGAGCAATGCATAATAGTCATATTGTAGGAATGGAGAATAGCGGCAGCCCTTTGCCAGGGCTGTTTACTGAAGGAGTGAATGTAAAACTACTACAAAGTAAATATACATTAATATGTCTGTTCTGGCTTTAGATATCCATGTTTAGTCCTTGTTTATGAAGACCAAAAATGTTCATGTGAACCACCAGTCCAAGATATCACTGACGTACTACTAAAGGGGTACTACTTAGGGGATCTAGCAGAAAATAGCATTATCAAAGAGGTGTTTTTTGTTCTTTGTTTTTTGCCCAGGTTTTGGCATACATAGTCCGAACTGAAGGGGTAGCTCTAATAGTCATTGTTTGCTACTGACTTGACACAGCTTTTTTGTGACAAATTGCATAACACTGTAGGAAATGTAGAGGATGATGGATTTGGTTTGATTAGTCAGTTAATCAAATAATAGTCCATAGATTTATTGATTTAGAAATAATCCTGATGTGATATATGAGTCAAGCATTGACAATCATAAAAAGCTTTTATATTAAAAATATAAGTCTGCTGTCCATCAGCCTTTCTCTACTACAATCTAGTGCTCTGACAATAAGGAGGATTTGGCAGATGTAGTGTAGGTTGGACAATAATTTTCATTCTCTGAATTAGACTACTGAGCTGATCAGTCCATTCAAAACTTTTCATAGAAAGTTTTTTATAGAACATGATTAAGAGTAAAGCACTGCTCTGCCTTTTCTCTTGAATAAACCTTTTTGTCATCCCTCATTCATCTTAAACCCTACTCACTGCACTACTCAATCCCTACACGCTACAAAGCGTGCTTACATCACCACCTCTGAGACTGCTTGGATTCGTAATGGTTTTCAGAGCAGTAGGGTGTATAAAGCCATCTCTGGGTCTGGAACAGTGTTGGGTCGCTCACTGCCAAATCCAGCCACTGCCTGGCATTAAACTCAAAAAGCTCATAAAGGAAGCCTCTGTACATTTTCATATTCACCCAGCTTCCTTTGTAGAAACAGCACTGGACACTGCGTAGTTTGCTTCATATTTGGTTTGGGTTTAAGACTAGAGTTTAGCCATATGCATACAAACATAACACATATTTTATTATATAAAGATGTATGTTTTCAGTGGTCAGCACATGTAGACCTGCTAGAAAAACAATCCAGGTGGCTCTGTATGAAGTTGCTTTAGAGAATGCCTTGAGTATGTAAAGCTTAAATTCAAGACAAAGGCGGGATTTGCTTTGTTGTATCCAAATGTTTGACTGCTACTTCACAAAACGTGATGAATCTGTTGACAACAGATTTTTATGAAACCCTATGGTTTGCAAATGCAGAAAGATTTTTAAGTATGTCTGAAAGGGTTCTTTTATTTGTATGTTTTTCAGTGCTCTCGTAAGTGTGGTAAAGGTGTGAGAAAGAGGACGGTGATGTGTGTGAGCAGTACTGCAGGATCACATGGGCTGCCGGACAGCTCATGTGCTCTCCTGCCCAGACCTCACAGCCAGGAAAGCTGCATGCTCAAACGGTGTCAGAAACAGCACAAAGCCCAGTGGGTACTCTCCAGCTGGCAGCAGGTAAACACACCCCCGCAGCTAAACCTAACTCTCCAAGCTAAGTGACACTTTTAAACCTGAGCTTACATTTAGTTTTGTTTGTTTGGAATCACACACACACACACACACACACACACACACACACACACACACATATATATATATATATATATATATATATATATATGATATTTGCTTTCTGTATGTACAGTATATGCTGAATCAGCTTTTTCAAGTCTTCTGTACTTATATTCAAGCCAACTTTAATTCAACCTAACTGAGTAAAGTGATATTAAGTGAATGTCAGGAAAATGTAATTTCAACATCTTTTCTCTGCTTATTTTAATAAGCAGTAATTGTGACTTCTGTTGGGTTTAACTCCTAACCTGCTCCCTCACTCTATCCCCTCCTACCTCGCCACAGTGTTCAGTAACATGTGGTAAGGGTGTTCAGGTAAGGCTGGTGAAGTGCATGGAGAAGGACACGGTGGGGAAGCACAGGGATCTGTCCCCGAAAAAGTGCCAGAACATGCCCAAACCCTCAGCAGAGCTACAGAGAGTGTGCATCCAGCCAGACTGCCCCAGCATCCCTCACCTTCACAGGCCAGACTGGTATACTTCACCATGGTCACAGGCAAGTCCAGCACCCCCCCTTCAAACAGTCTTACTCCACTAGAGCTTTCCCAGTCCTCCAGTTCCTACTTGCAGATAGCACACATTGTTTAATTATTTAACCCCTTAAGTAGTCATCTAGTTATATATCTATATTATTTACTTTGTTTTAGCATAAACTGAGCTTTTACACATCAGATCTTGAACAGTAATACTCACAAAAATGTGATCTAGTGGTCAGACAATTTAGGGCTCAATTTATGTCCAAAATATTGAAGCTTTTCTATTCTAATGTGGAAGCATGTTATTGAAGGTTAAAAACAAAAGGTTGAAATTTTAAAATATTTGTTCATATATTATAGAAGTTTCATTAATAGAAATTACATTTTAAAGCAAACTGAGACCAATTTCAGAGCATCAGCTTTGGGTGTTTGGTGTTTTCTATGCCATGTAGGTAAGCTGTTCAGTGAATTTTGTGTTTATGTGTGGGCAGTGCACAGTGTCATGTGGTGGAGGTATCCAGGTGCGCTCCGTTCAGTGCCTCATCAATGGCCGTCCCTCATCCAGCTGTTCCTCTCAGATGAAGCCAGCCATGTCTCAGGCCTGCAACACAGTCTTCTGTCCGCAACAACAGCCCCAGGGTAAAACTCCTGTAGCACAACATCATGAACTGTGCACCCACCTTACAGGTCTGCTGCATAGGTGTCCAATTAGTCTACAAGTAGACTTTAGTCATGCACAATTGGTCAACAGCTCTCTACTCCATTCTGTCATTGGACTCCTGTGTGAGCCAACACAGGAGTGACTCAGACATGATAGTGACATGGTAGTGTGGTGCTGTATAAAGTGTTGCTGGAGTTTTAACACATAAAAAACAGAGCTAGAGAGCTAAAGTCTCCAACTGTGCACCAGAAGGATAAAGCTATAAGACATTATAATGAAGCAGACTCTGAATATCATATCTGCTACACTCTGCATGGACTCAGAGGAATCCAGGCGCCAGTTCTAATTAGTGAGTTCAGCAACTTTCATGTGCACTTACTACCCATACAAGCATTCACACCGCTCGAATAATGTACATAGAAAAGCACTGCCATTAGAAAGGGGCACTGTGGAGTGGCTACATGTGAGTCTAAGGTAATTATGTTTAAAGGCAAGTGCTGATTAGAAGGATATAAAGCCCCCCAGTACTGTGGAGCAGTGGACCTGTATTCTTTGGAGTGGTGGGAGACCATCCAATGACATGAACTGGATTATGATCCAAGCTAATTATCCAACATCAGTACCTGATTTCACTCATGTTCTTGTAGCTCAATGCAATCAGATCTATACAGCAATGTTCCAACATCTAATGTAAAGCCTTACCAGAAGAGTAGAGGCTGTTACAGCAGTAAAGAATGAAGTATTATTATGCTTGATTATGAAGAACAAAGTAGCACTGGATGAGCAGGTGTCTACAAACTTTTGGACACATAGTGCAGTTTAGCAAAGAACGTGAAACTACATTTATTGTTGTTTGCTGAGTTAATCTCATTCCTTTTTTTTCCTTTCCTTCACAGATCCAGTCTGTAAGGATTCGTTCAGCTGGTGTTACCTGGTGCCCCAGCATGGAGTTTGCAGTCACAAGTTTTATGGAAAGCAGTGCTGCAGATCCTGCTCACATACAAACTTATGATAAGCGTCTGTATGCTGCTGGAAAGTGTGCAGCGAAAGCAGCTTTAGCAAGTGAGAACGGAGAGATGAAGACGATAGCAGTGTGTTCTAGTGGCTGGAAGCCGTCAGAGTTGTTTGTGAGCAGACTGAAACACTCGGCTCTGTTTCCCTCTGTTGAAAGATGACTGCGAAGATGTTTATGGTAACCCGCAGTAGAGAGCGATCTCTCTGCTCTCTCTGAAGGATGGACTGATGGTTTTCAAAGTGTCCCATGGACTTGCAGATGTGGTGACGTGTGGAGCGTCCCGTCACTCAGCTGCACCTGCACAGGGACTAGTTTTCGTCATCCATTTGCTCAGTGAAGTCACCTGAGCTCTGTGGATCAGCTGAGAAAGCACAAGTCACAGACTTAAACTGGTTAGTAAAGAGTGGAGGAGAGATTTTCAGGAATATTCATCTCCCTGTCACTCTAAGTCTCCCCATCTCTCATTTTCTCTTCCTCTGTCTCCTTTTCACACCTCACTCTCTCCTTGTCTCTCACAGTGTCTCTCCTTATCTCTCCCAGTCTCTGTGCTTTTCTTTCCCAGAATTGTTTAAACCTAGTCTCTCTACTTTTCTGTCCTAATCTCTCACTTTTTGTTCCTGGTCTCTCCCTCTCGTTCCCCTTTTTCTATTCCAGATACTCCCCCTTTTTGACTTCCAGTCTCTGATTTTTCCTTCAGTTTTTCTTTCTTTTCCCAGTCTCTCTCCTTTTCTCTCCCATTCTCTTTTTTCTATCCCAGTCTCTCATATTCTTTGCCAGTCTCTCTCTCCTTTTTCCTTATTCAGTCTTGCATTTTCCTTTCCGGTCATTCTCTTTTCTCTTCCAGTCTGTTTTTCCTTCACATTATTTCTTATACCCAGTCTCTCTACTTTTCTTTACAATCTCTCATTTGCTCTCACAGTCTGTTATTTTTTTCCTATCCCATTCTTGATCTGTCTCTGTGCGTTTTTCTCCTTTCCTCCTTTCTATACTGAGAAAGCATTGCAGATTGTATTCAGCTGAGGGCTGTTGTGCATGTAGTAGCTCTCATACATACAGTATTTTCATGGTGCTACACATTTCCTCTGACACTAAATAAAAGGCTCTGGAGCCTCTGAAGTGTTTAGAATGAACCCAGAAATGAACTGAATGAATTGCTCTGTAGAAACTGATCCACTTATTTATTAACAGCACTCTCCTGTTGCTCTGCGCTTACAGTTTGAACGTTAACATGCTTTTCATTTTGGCATTCATCTGTCAAGCTGAATTCAGGTTTATCCAATTATACAGATCCTTGTTTTATTATTTTTGTATGTATTGTATAGTATTATTTCTTTATGCTTTTGCATTAAAGGTACAGTCAGTAGTATTTTATGTGTTGTTTGTTCATTGTATTACTGGTTTCCAAGTCATATCATTGACTACAAAGCTTGTCAACAAATGCAAACTGAATATTGGTGTCGACCGAGGAGGTTGTAGAAAATTGTTTTTGTATCAAACTGTAGACCTTCCTAAGACATTCTACACTCACCATTCATTTTATTAGAAAGTCCTACCTTCCGTCCTGCTACTCCACTTGCTACAGTTTGCATTAGCTTTGCATTTCTGTTCTACATCAGTGCTCAATATCTGATCACACAGCTGCTCTTGGCTTGGTATTCTGATGGCATGATAGAAGCTGAATGATAAATTATGTATGACACTGATATGTACTGTACAGTGGACCTACAAAATACACAATATTCATAAGACTGTTCAGAGAGTGATAGTTCAAGGTACAAAATTTGCTGCTAAGTACAGTTACTAAAGTTGATGCCAGTGTATGAAATGATTTCCAAAAACCTACATTTTAATGTACAGTACTACTCTAGCCAGAGATTTCATTTTAAGTCAACAGAGATATTGAGTACAAGCATTAGAAAAACAGAAAACATATTTGACGAATTACACACAGTCACCTCAGACACCTTTTTTCAAAGATAAATGTTCCATGTTGTAAACATCTTCAAAGTCTTAGAAGTTGAATGCATAAAACCAACTCCAGGTGCCCATTTCTGGTGTTCTAATGTAATTTGCCTTCTATTATTATTTGTCTTATTTTCTTTTCCTCGTATGGGTTAACAGCTACACATCCTATCCTAGACTCAAAGCATTGAGTAATCTTCTCACAGTGGAAGGATGGACAAATACTGGATAATTGTAGATCTGAAGCAAGAATGTAGCTTTAGTTTCTCCTGTCTTTTAAAGATAAAAGCCTTATCTGGCAGTGACAGTGGTGGTTTTGGTGGTCTACCAGGTTTTTCATGCTTGTTAGGAGCTCAGTTTACTCAATTTTACTACACTTTTTTGAATATCCTGTTTTTCACTTATTCCCCTTACCTTATCTTATATCTACACTCCTCAAAAATATCTCCTTAGTGTTGGAGGCTTTTGTGTAATTTGCATGTTCCTTCCACTGAAAACTTCATAACATAAAAAAATATATATTAAAAAAAACTTCAGCAGACGGGTGCTCAAAATATACAGAACGACATTAAGACAAAGGCACACTACTTTCCAAAAGAATCTTAAATGATTTGTCGAACACATTTTGGTCACTGCACATTACTATGCATTATTTCATAGTTTTGATCCAGTCACTATTATACTAATACTAGTAAAATAGTAAAAATAATGAGTAATTGTGTCCTTTTGACTGGCCTTGTAGGTGATTGTTAGAAAATAAATGGATCTCTCTAGATCTCTGTTTGACTTCTGGACCCTCCTGTCACTATTTAGTCACCGATAGTATGTAGAGAATACAAATGCATGCCGCTAATCTGCTTTACAGTTTACAGTGAATGTATAATGAACGTAACCACTTTTGTTCAAATAAGGCAACTGGACATTGTGTTCAATGGTTGTATTAAACAGAGCTCACAGCATGTGTTGACATATAGCGGTAGAAACAGACCCATAGATTTCTAACAGCTGCATTCTGCAAATGCTGACTCTGCACTTTTCTCATCATTGCCAGATGACGCTGTGTTGTGTAGAGAGGGTTCACGTTCATATAAGCTCAAAATCCTCAGTAATTAAATGATTTAAAAGCTCAAAACACTAACATGGCATAGAAACAGCATTCATACAATTTGTCTAAAAAGAAAACGAAAACCTTCATACCCTTAATGCTTTTATATTTCATGTCCTGCCAGTCACTCAGGCAGTGGTTGGTAAATTGAACAGATTCAGCTTAACTCCTCGTTAACTTGCCCCATCATCCTACTGAGTGATGGGACCACAGCATTGAACAGCCGTCTGGAGGGACTCCTGAGACAAAAGCAGTAAGAAAGAGACAGGGATGGAGAGAGGAGGGAATGAGTAAGGCTGATTTATTGCTGGTCAGCTGTGGCAGTAGGGAGTGTTTATTTACCCCCTGCAGGGTGCCTGCCTGGGCCTGAACAAGCCGGGGCTGATGTCAGCTCTTCCAGACGGCACACATGTCTGAGCAATTCTCGCTCTTGTCTCAAGGGTCATTCCAACTCAAGAGACATTTTCTTACTGCCATAGAGACAGCACAGCTCTCATTGCAGGCAGGTGACATATATTATACATTCTCTTACTGTCTCATACACTTTTTTTATATGATCTAATACAGTGTTTAGATCTCATTCAGTTTCATACAGTCATTTACAACCCTTAAACAATCTGATACAGTTCTAATACAGCCTCATTCAGTTTCTTATACAGTGTTATACATTCCTATCAGCCCTCAGACTGTCTGATACAGCCCTTATACAGCATCATAGCACAATCATATTCAGTTCCTTACCGTGTGTTGGGTGCATTGAGTATCAAAAAGTCTTAAACCGTTATTTAGCTCTCACACAGTTTCATATATGTCTCATAAAATAATATACAGTCTTTGGGTCTCATACAGTCTCATTAAGCCTTCATACAGCTCTCATAGAGTCTCATTAAGTCCTCATAAAATCTTCAGTTACAGTCTCATCATACTGCTTTATACAATCTCATACAGTCTCATTAAGTCCTTGTACAGCCCTCAAACACTCTCATACACTCTCATACAGTCTTTGGGTCTCAAACAACCTCATTAAGTCCTCATATAGCCCTCATACAGTCTCATTAAGCCCTCATAAAGTCTTCAGTTACAGTCTAATGAAGTCCTTGTACAGCCATCATATTGTTTATACAATCTCATAGTCTCATTAAGTCCTGATAAAGCCATCATAGTGTTTCATGGAATTTCATACAACCTCATTAAGTCCTCATACAGCCCTCAAACAGTCTCATACACTCTCATACAATGTCATAAAGACTTTAGGTCTCATACAGGCTTATATAGTCCTCATACACCTCTCAAACTGTCTCACACAATCTCATACAGTCTCATCAAGTCCTCATACAGCCTTCATACTATTTCATGCAATTTCATACAGTCTCATTAAGTCTTCATGCAGCCGTCATACTGTTTCATATGGTCTCAGTCAATCTTTAGGCCTCTCACAGACTTACATAGTCCTCATACAGCCCTCTCATACTGACTTATACAATCTCAAAGTTTCATTATGTCTTTATACTGTCTCATACAATTCTATGCACTCTTATGAAGTCCTCATGCTGGTTTGTAAATTCTTGTACAGTCTTTTAGAGCCTCATACTGTCTCATGAGATTCAAGTCCTCATACAGTCTTTAGGTCTTTAAACCTACAGTCCTCCTCCAGTCTCATACATTCACTTAGACTTCATACTGAGTCTTCAAAGTCTTTATACTATCTCATAGAATTTCCAGGCAGTTTTTATCATTACACAGATTCATACAATCTCCACAAGCAACTATCACAATCGGCACATGGGACATGACTTTCCTGCTTGAAGAACCAATGCCAGATGTACATAAGACTTTGATAAGGTAAGGGCATGCGGTGGTCTCAAAAAAGTCCCACTTAAAGGCCTAAAAACCATCATCATGGTCCCCACCCTTCCCCCTGTGCTCACTCCCCTAGCTGGACTGCTACAAGTGTTTGCTCTCCAGCCTCTCCAAACTGTCATGTGCAGTTAATCCTTCAGTCAGTCTCAAACAGAGGGAATTTCTTTGTTACAGTGAGGCACTGACCTGAAGCAACCCACGAAGGCCGGAAAGCACTTTTTCAAACAGACAGGAAAGATCATCCTGTGTACTGAAGGACACAACAGCAATTAGCCCCTCCAGGCTAGATTCATACAAAAGCCCCATCTTATCTCTTATCTCCTGAATCACAACAGCCGACCCCCACCTATCTCCTACCTGACCCTTATCATGCTAAACTTCCTCCCCCCTCCATCCCTCTTACACCTCTCTAACTGGGCATCATGACAACGCATTGGTTTGAGAAACCTAATAAAGCAAACCTAAAAGCTGTGTTTAGAAAAGCACTCAAGATAGATAAGGGGCTACACATTATGCACCACTGATCCATGTGCTGTTAGCCACTTACAAAGGTTTGTGGAGTCACACATGCATTATCAGAGAGACCCTCAAGAACAGGGAGTTTCAGGTAGAGTGGTCTAATATTAAATGACGTTTCATTACTTCAACAAAGTAATGACTCCATTAACTTAAAGGAGCTACCAAAACCCAGCTTCAGTAAAAACATCTATCAGTGCTTTATAGATCTGCAGATGAACATGAAGCTTCTATTAGCAAAGGAACTGAAGCTTGCTGAAGGTGCTGTTCTTCTGTTAAGCCCAAAGGAAGGAAGACTAAATCTCAGCCAAACAGAGGAAAAAGTAGATTCTAAGTGTACCTGAGTAGAGTTACTGTTTTTTTATCACTTTACAATACTCAGAGAAGTGGACAACCATTTCATTTGTACTTAAGTGTATGGAATTGAGTAAATGTAGTCACAATCTCTTCAGTATATATGGCCGCATATGTGGATAGTCACAACACTGTGCACAACATCCTTACTCATGCCTAATTCAACTCATAATGTGGCTGATCCTTGCAGGAAAAATCCATTGCTCCTGGCCAGCATACCACAATCAAAATGAAACATATACTGGTTTTAATGGTTAATAAAACGTGCTGTATCCCGGGTCAGACACACCTGCCGTCCTTGTGCAAAGAATCCCATAACTGAATCCTTGGCATGCGCGACAGGGACGCTGTACACTAATAATCCAACAGCGCCCCCTACTGGCAAAAGTCAATTGACACGGGCAATTTAAACTCTACCTTATAGTCGTTACGTTCGTTTTCTTTCAGTTGCAGATCTTTAATTAATAAATTAATAAAATAAAATTAATGAAATAAATTACAAAAATAAAAAAATAAATAAAAGCAATAAATATAACATATAAATAATATTTTCTTTATTATTATTTGGATTGTTAAACGCCAGAAGTGTAAGCGAAACGAGAAAATTAAGTGATTATAAAAACTCGTTATATGTGGTTTGAATGATTTTAATCTCTTTTTTTTTTGGGCAGACAAACAAATGGAAATGTGAAATAGTAATATTAATAATTTATTTCTGTTTTCTTTCAGGGAAACCTGATCGTTAAGACTTGCTAGCCTTAAAACAGTTCAGGTCTATTATATTATGTCATACAAACCAAATGGGAATGTTTTGTTTATTAAATAAAACATGACATGACAAAATGTAGCTAACAGAACACTTTGGTCGCACTGTGATGATGTCATCACAGCGGAATCAGTCCTACGGTAAATAGCTGAAGTTGGACAGTCTGAATTATATATTAGAGTTAAGTGAGATATTTATATCGCTCAGTGGACAACAGAGGGACAAAGAGAGACAGAGCAACCATTTAATGCAGCAACAAAAATGGCTGCCTACAGAAAAATGCGTTTCTATTTTTAATTATGAATAAATTATTTTGCTTCATGAATGTATTTGAACGGTACTGGACATGTGCACCATACGGGACCTCTGAGTTAACAGTCAGGGCTCCCTTTAAGCGCTGTAGTGACCCACCGCCCCGCCCCCTGGCGCCCTCCAGCGGTCACTCCTAGATGAAGCTGCTGGGCTCTTGGGGAAGGTGAAGGAAAGATGGCGGCCGGAGCTGAAGCGGGCCGTGGCCGCAATAGCAGCAGCTCTTCGGCCGCACTGGAGGCCACGCTGGACCGCCGCTTCCAGGGGGTCACCAACACCATGGAGTCCATCCAGGGCCTCAGCTCCTGGTGCATCGAGAACAAGAAGCACCACAGCCTGGTCGTGCGCTACTGGATGAAGTGGCTCAAGAAATGTGAGTGTTTTGTTTTTGCTTTGCTGTGCGGTGCTGTGCTGTGCTGTGCACAGGCTTCGGTCCGGCTTGCGTTTCTTCTGTTGTTTATGCACATGTTTATTTCTGCAGAAATAAAGCCTCGTTCGAGCAGTTTAAGCTGTCTAATGCTGAGCTGTGTGCACTTTTTCCGCTTTATTCTTTCAGTGCAGAAATGGGAGTGAGTCAGTGAGCGTTGGTGTTGCTGGCTAGCGTGCTGCTGCTGTTCCAGGCCTGATAGCTATATGTTTCAGCGTAACATGGCCAGCAAACACTGTGCATAGAAAAGCTTACTATAGCTCATATTTCTTACTAAGAGATAGTCTGATCTTACTTTAAATGCAGATATCTGATCACACGCATATATGGGATTGGGGGTGTAACTCTGCATTAGTAATCAAGCTGAGTTGAGGAATTTAGGGAGTTGGAATTTGGTGAGCTGTGTTACTAGATGGGTGCTTAAACTGGGGCCTTCTGCCCACCTCAGTTTGACCCTTTAAGGAGGATCTTTGTCTAGCACTGAATCTGTCCCAAAGAGAGTAAAGGTCCTGCTCTGTTTACTAGGTCTCCTGTCCACTGTCAAGTGGAGGTGGACTTATAAAGTCCACAATAACATTTAATTTGATTTAGGGTTATAAGGTTCTGTGTTCAGTG
Organism: Semaprochilodus insignis; assembly: GCA_034552555.1. Taxonomy (NCBI): domain Eukaryota; kingdom Metazoa; phylum Chordata; class Actinopteri; order Characiformes; family Prochilodontidae; genus Semaprochilodus; species Semaprochilodus insignis. The sequence continues at coordinate 24,958,054 of CM067479.1, read as the reverse complement.
CTGTTCTCAGGTATTGATATTCGTTGTCGTAACACAAAAGAGATCGTTCATGTAGTACAGCTCACTTGAGTATCCTAACAGCATTGTTGCCCTGAGACACTTTTGTCCACCGAACATTAAACTCCTAGTATATTTTGGAACGTCCTTTTCTGAAATGGCACAAATGCAGAGCTGTCATTCGGTTTATGGCAGAGTTATGAGGTTCTGTCTGCAAATAAAGCCAAACTGGAAAGGTAGTGTCCCCACACCATTACAGTATGTCGTAAATAAAGTTCCAGGCAGCTGTTTTTGTGCAGTACACTGTGTTGCATTCATTTTATGTTCAAATATTTGCTCAGTTTGATGATGAGCCATATTAATATCATAGGCATGATAATAAAAACAAATAAAAATGCCCAGATTTGCATGTGGTGTAAGTACAATGCAATTTCTAAGTCTGACTTTACACAGTAAAAGTTTCAGTCTCAGCTTTAGGTGACATTTTAATGGCTACTTGAATTCTCGTTACCCTGCTGTAATCATAGCTTTAGTGTTGTACGTTGTTGAGAGGCATTTAGGATACAGCAGACAAAAGTGATTACTGCCGAACTTGCAGTGCTTCTACGACAGGATGAGCAAGGCACTGAGTACAGTGACCACTACTAAATATTCAAGCTTAACATACCAATTTAAAAGAAGTAGTGTGTATACCTCTGCTTTTCCGATCCTAGTATTTTAAGCAAGGATACTGCCATCTGGGGGGAAAATGATGAAAAATGCAGATGCAGGTGTCAAGATGCCTATTCCATTAGAACTATATGATGTGTTAAAAGAATAATCTGCCGATTTGACTACTTAATAGCGTTATCAAATATGCTGCATGTTTTAATTGCTTGGAGTCACTGTCAAGTTGCACCATGCAATTGGTTGCGTGAAAGTATAAAGCCTTATGAAAGAAAGAAAGAAATAAATGCGTTTTTGTGGGTCTAGATTTATGTTAACAACTGTTGGTGACTATACAGATTATGAAAATATAACTGCACAACAGTTTAAAAAAAAGAAAAGCAAATGAATTTCTAGTAAAATAACAGTGTGCCATATGTGCTGTGATTGAGTCTTGAGGACTACTTCAACAGGAGTGAGTTATGATGGAGAAGATGCAGTACTTCTGAGATGTGCTTATGGAAGTATAACATTGACCTAATGTACCAGCACTACCAAAGACCACAGTCCCCACAATGCATCACTGTGTGTGATTGTCAGTAAAGATCCAGCAGTGTAGCTGCGGTGCTAAATCACCTTTTCTTGACTGATCGCTGAAGTAAAAGAGAATCAGTACAAAGGGTGGCAGAGAGCAAGATTGTGGCCGAATGTGTTAATGACATACGGCATACGTGCGTGTTTGTGCGTATGTTTTGGTTACAGGATGTGAATGCAGTGAACGCAGAGAGTATACTTAAGTGTACTCCAAATATGTTTTGTTTGAAGCAGTGCTTTCTTCATAGTTTTGTGGTTGAGATATAAACAAGTGATATTTAATCATTTTTGTTGTAGAGAAATCTACTGACTGCTTTCTGGTGATGGGAGCCAGGGGTCCACAGTGTCCACAGCACAAATATAGTCGCTTCTGTTTACCATCTAAAACCCACCAGTGAACCTACATGAGTTTTTATGTATGTAACGTTGATCATGGTAAAATGGTAAGAAATCTGAAGAAAGTAAGTTTTCTGTAGGGACTGCTTTACCTTACAGCACTCTGCACGTGTCACCCCTTCATGAGTACATTTTAAACTTGTTTGTATAGTTTAAGGGGGCTTTTAGCTGCATTAAATGCTTCACCACCACTGTGAACTGTTCTGACTCAGCAGGTTTCCATAGAACAGAGCAATTCACATTAAATTGCTCTTATTTATTTTTTGTGATATATTTTTTTCTATTTTGGAAAATCAGTGGAATTCCCCTTTTAAAGCTGTTAGTGCTTGACCGCTTGTTGCTTGTGTTTTACACTTATTTTATTAATGTGTTTATTCCTGAATGTCAAAGGAAGGTCCAGCAAGCTGTAACTGTTTGGCATTCACCTTGATATCAGCTCTGCCAGTTGGTTTGGTTGCACCATCATTTGCTAGCAACAAGTACACACTAGATAAACTGTCTCGACTCATGTTCCATGGGGGCATGTGAGGCGTTTAGTTCTCTGTCAGTTTAAAGATAAACAGGGTGTTTTTTTTTTTGTTTGTTTGTTTTTTATGAGTAAGTGGTAGTGTTTGGGCTGGAGCAGCACACATTCTGTGTTGCTGTACATGGTTTTTAAAGAGTTATTTCTTATGCAGAAATGACACAATCAACCACACATTATTAATCTCTTTTCACAGTTAGCCTCTCAGAGGAATCAGTTTTCTTGGTTTGTTCTTGGACAGTCAAATATTGATCTGATCATATGCATTGTGCTGCATCTGAGCATACAGTATTGTTATTGTGCAGCACATACGTTTCCAGCCACAGTAAAACTGTACTCTGACTCAGAGAGGATGCTGCCTATTTCTACCCCCTTTAATTACATGTTGTTTCTTTGTGGTTTAACATATATCCTATTAGGGATGCATAATAACATTGGAACGGGAGATAGCAGGATTGATTGTCTCGACTGGTATCAACTGATTTTTCTTCTTCTTTTTTTTTATTATTATAAAGGAACACAAGAAGACATTAATGTTCTTTAATGGTCTTTAATTCAATTAATAATTATAGAAAAAATATTTTTTTTGTTATGTAACATTGTGGCGTCATACAGGCTGGATTGTGTTTAGTTTAAAAACAATGTTAATGCTTTTGTTAATGTAGTGTGCTGAAGGACTAAGCATAGCAGGCTTCAGTAGCCCAGCAGAAAAACTGCAGAGCCTAAGCTAGCCTTTATGCTGCAAGCTAGTCTCTAGGCTACATGCTGTTTTGAGTTGAGTTTCTATTAAAGCCTAACATTTTGAAGTCTCTGTGTTTGGTAATTGGTCGCTTGCCTGAATGATTAACTTGCTCGTTTTCTGTGTAGGAGAGCAGAGTTCAGTTCCTGCTTAAGCAAAGTGCTCATTTGGTTTTAATGGTTTAATGGTTTCTCTCTGCAGCTGTGTGTATTTGATCCTTTCTGTCCTCACTGCTCAGATGATGTGTTTATCGCAGAAACACAATATCCTGATTATGATAAATACGATTTATTCTGCAGCCGTCGTATCGTGCGGCTGCATACTGGGGAATGATGGTTTTTTCAACACAGACATGATCAGTGTTGGCTGTCGGGCTAGTTGTGCTAAAAGGTGATTACTATTGACCTCAGAACCACTGATTGGCCCATCTGTAATAGGAATCATATTGGTGGTCTAAAATATGCAGATAGTTACTTATATAAAAAGGCTCGACATCAGGCCACAGCTTGTCCAGTTTTTGATGATAAAATTTTTTGAAGGTCCAGTTTTTCGTGTGCTGGAACAGTGCCATTATTGTTCAGGTAATGCTGGCTGCGCTACAGCGGCACGACTAAGATGAAGCTTAAAAGCAAAATCTGCAGCTACTCAGGTGGTTAATCGGTGCTTTCAGGAAACTAAAGTCACAACCGGCTTAATAGCTGTATCAGTACCTACAGTATATAATAACTTTTTCAGGTGATAGAATTTATCACTCGTCACATCTCTTCACAGATTGGCTGTTTTCCATCTGAAAGTTACCAACTCCTGATTTGCAGTGGCTTTTACAGTAGGCAGTTTACTGAAGATTACTGCTGTTAAAGGAACTGTTACGTTTCTGCACAAACTGTATGGCTTTATGTAAGGCTGCCTCACACGTTGACCGTTTTAACAATTTCCTGTAAGCCTTACTATGTTTGGCTTGCACAGCCATTAGCGATGCACCGACTTGGCTCTAGCTGAACTAAGCCTACACCAGTGAAGTCAAGACTATTTACTCCTTTAGGAGTCGTTGTAGAAATTATCCCAGAAAATTACAGGACTACAGTGGTGCCATATTTTGCAGTTTAACTGCAGAGAAATGCAGGGGAAATGTGCAGGAGGTTTGTGACGCTGTGTGCTGGTCATGTTCCTTTAGCATACAGCGTTGGAGCTGTTGATAGATGAGAGGATGTTCAGCTTAGTAAAGATGCACCTGTGTTTGATGCACATTTGTGTTGGGTCATTCCACCTTATCAGTCATATAGTGCTGTATTTGCGCTATCTAGACGAAAAGAAGAGACGTTGATCATGTACTGCTCCTTTCATATTTCAGCCCTTTCGTTTCAAATGCATGTTGTCGCACCGTTTTATTTGTTCAATTTTAAATGCGATGACTTTTTTAAAGTTAATTAAATTTTCTGCTCTTACTCATTGTGTCTTATTTTCCTATAAATAATTGTGTTCAGATTGGCTATAATTAGTTTATAAGGGGTGTAATTAATAAGGTAATAAATACTTCAACTGAGAAATGTAGTATGTCCTATTTGTGGTTAGAACAGTTCTCGTGGTCTCTGCCTGCGGAAAACAGTTTTGTATTTTTCTGTCCCTCAGAATGTTATCCCACAATAACATTTCACATGCAGTCCCACATGTTGATGTTTATTATATAACTGTACTTGCAGACAGAGAAGTGCATCTGTCATAAGTTACCTGCCGATGATCAGTTAGTCACACCCAGTTCTCCATTGAAAACCAGTTCTCCATGTAGATACTGAAATGCACAGTGCTACCTTGGTGATAGCCAAAACCATTGTATTACCGTTCTCACAGGAATACTTTGAAGATTATCCCCATTTCCGTATTATTTTTGGTCCCCATACTTAACATAATTGCTGTTGTCCCCATTCCTGTGGAACCCTCTGGTTTATTCAGCACCATTAACAATTAATTGATTGTACTTAAAAATGGAATAAATGACAGCTCATAATGTGAAGTGACATGGTTTGTTTTTAACTTTTAACATTAGCTAATTAGCTAATTAAGATTAAGAAAGAAAGTAACAGAAAACAGTGCAGAAAACAATAAATAAAAATAAATACAGGCAAACTACACCAACACTATACAATAAAGTATTTTATATATTTAATAAATATTTAATAAATACAACTGTAAGGCACAGGACAATAAAGAAAATATGGCCCCCAGGAGCATTAGTTGTGGAGCAATATTATTGGGCTTTAAGATACATACCAGAGTTCAAAAGAGAACAAATTGTTGGTGCACGTCTTGCTGGCGCATCTGTGACCAAGACAGCAAGTCTTTGTGATGTATCAAGAGCCACGGTATCCAGGGTAATGTCAGCATACCACCAAGAAGGACATTTTCCTCCACCAGCATCACGTAGTGACCTGGCCACTATCCTGCAAGAAGAATGGCTTAAAATCCCTCTGACCACTGTGCAGGACTTGTATATGTCATTCCCAAGACGAACTGACGCTGTATTGGCCGCAAAAGGAGGCCCTACACCATACTGATAAATGATTGTGGTCTAAAACCAGGTGTTTCAATTTCATTGTCCAACCCCTGTATATATATAAAATAAAAATTTAAGTCTTTATATTTTACAGTGCTCCACTCCCCCAAAGACTTGGCATGACTTTGTCCTTATATTTATAAATCGGCCTTATGTGACCATTCCTCTTTAAGCAATACATGTTGCTGCTCTCTGTTTATGATCTGTATCTTAATCATAGCTTTTGTTTATATGAACGTTTTATTGTGTAGTTCCCCTTGATATGTCTATGATCTTAGCAATTGGTGGTGATATGTACATTCTTTCCATGTTGTAAGTCTTCCCAGAACGTCTGCTCACTATTGAGTTTGTGTTGTATAACCTCACCATGTCACTCGAGGCCTTTCCCAGATGATAACGCTACTGTGGCCAGATAATGGCTATTTATACATGTCACCTCTGGTCTCTTGGAAAGGAGGCAGATGGTGGCTTTCCTAAAGTGGAATGTTCTGCATGCCATCCATTTTGTGGTAGGGTACTGCAGAGGCTGTTAACAATCAGCATTTAGGCTAATGTGTGGTGGATGCTTTGCTAATGTTATTGTGCAGTCTGGTTTTGTGTTGATTTAGGTGTGGGTGAAGAATGTAGAAACGAGGGTTTTTTTTTTATTAAAGGCATTTAATGGTTCTTTTTTTAAGGATTTCTAAGTTGTTGCTAATCTAGCATACTGTGTATTAACAGGGATGAGAATCCTTCTTCATTTTGTTGTACTTACTCCTAAACCTCCAGGGGGTTCTCACTGGTGGTTTCTGTAGTAGGCATTTGCTTCTGCTTTTGTTTGCATTTTCTGCTTGTGCATTTGTTACTTACTATTGATAAGCTGTTAGTTGTGCACACTTGCTCATAGAGTCCTATGATATCTGACTAGTAGACCCCATTCTCCTTTAGTAATGAACAGGAAGGCTGAAAATCTGAAAAGGGAAAGTCAACCACAGTCTTAAGGTGACCATGTCTCAGCAGAAGGATTGCCAGGCTTATGAAGGATTACAGTAAAAGTATGAAAGCTAGTTGAATGTGAGTTGTAATCCAGCATGGTGGGACACTTGATCAGTGTTGCACAGAATCAATAAGCAAAATATAACAGCCATGTAGAATCATATGTTCTGTAAAAGGGAAATATGCTAAAGCAGCAGAGACATTTCTCAGGTAGAGGAAATCTGATAAAACTTGGAACACATTAACTGTAGAAGGGGCGTGAGTACAGACAAGGGTAATGCTTGCTTTCTCAGGCTTTTAAACAGAAATTCAGAAAGTCAGTTTCATAAAAAAATCGTTTTATGCTCTGTGCTTTTTAAATGCATGGTGTTGTGTTGCTGCTAGTATTTAAACTGTTTAAGCCTGGATAAAGTAAGAGTAAGAATGGCTGTTGTCATTGGAAATGTATTTTCGTGCATCACTAAATAACAACTCTAACGTGTAGGAACAGTGTTTGACGGATCTTTCATTATTTGTTAATATATTTAACATTTATTAGAATGCTGTCTTTAAAAAAAATGCTCTGAAGTCAGCTCATGTCAGTTAAGAGTGTGAGACGGTTCTAAGCCTGACTATTCAGACAGGAGTACTGTTGTCTTGTCTCATTATTCCAACAAATCCATACGGCAACCTGACATTATGTCAGTGATTAACATAGGTCACACCTCAAATCTATCATCATATGCATCATACACAGAGATTTCTTTTGTTGCTTTTTTGTGTGATGCTTAAAGACATGTTCCTATCACTCTGCTTCATTTGACTTTCTTAATGTGTTTAAAATCATCACTGAAACTCATCCCAATGGCCTTTCTTAATGCTAGATACTATGAAAAACAGAAAGAATAGTCATGTCTTCGTATTGAAAAGCCAAATCCAATTTGGCTGACCAGGTGCGGGTTGCAGCCCTACACATTTCCTTCACAAATGACTTTCAAGCCTGACACTGCACGTGCAGATTTGTGCTCCAACAGTTAATGTTTACTCTTCATTTGCTATTGTTTGAATAAAAGTGTTTCATTCTGTTTCCTTCTCACATGTTCAGGAAAAACTTAAAAAAAAAAAAAAAAAAAAATTATTCATTACTTTATGTGCTGAACTGTTCATATAGCAAAAATCATATCACATTGCTTTTTATTTTCACACAGTATGTCCCAGCAGTTAATAATTAGGTAATAAGGTATTTACTTCATCTGCTGTATTGCCCAAAATTAATCAGGACAAATGATGCTTTATTTTGGAAGTGTTGTTTACATGCTGCTGATCTCCTCGGTGCACTCTGAGAAGCATTTTGTGACATTATCAGTTCATCATGCTAACTAATTTATTGTCATAATGCTCTGCCTTATAAACACGGGACATAAATGTTAACAGCTACATGCTAGAGTTGTTGGGCGTTGCAGAGCAGCTAATAACTAACTGGATTTATAAATGCTTTATGGGATTTATGACATGATTTAGCTTTCACTGTTAATTTTACAACCACTAACACTGTTCCGCACACACAGGCTTGTGTTTTCGTACGGACTAGTGCCTGTGCTGCTGTGGCTGCTGTCTTTGATATTGCCGTACAGCAATTTAGGTTGGGCAATATGATGGTATTTTATCATTTATCCTGATAAGCTACTTCACAATACACTTTTCTGGGCATATCATGAATATCGTCAGTACTTAAAAATACTGAACTACCACTTGTATCATATACAGAGCATAATTAGTCCTGTTTAATCATCATAATCTGAAATGCTGAAAAAGTTGTCTACTGTTTTACCAACCTATACTGTTTTATACGAATTTGTTTACAAGCAAATGAATTTTACCTATTATTACACAAGTTCTTAACCTTAGTGCCGGAGTAGCCCTGACCTTGTTTTGGTGTTTTCTTACTGTGTACGCCAAGCAGGGAGTAGGGAAAACGGCAGGAGGTACTCCATGACCGGGGTTGGGAACCACTGAATTATTGCTTTGTTTTCCTTTTTTAACTCTATTGTGGTGCTGTGTTGATAAAATGGGTGTGACATTACCTGTTCAGCAGGACAAGGAAGGACTTTTCACATACTCATACACCTGCCGTCCAGCAGACTTGGAGCAGCAGAGAAATAAACCTGCAATAAATGTTAAATAGAGCATTCAAGTACAGATAAGCCTTTGTTTTCTACAGCAAACTTAAGCATTATTTTAGAGCTCTGCATTCAAAATGCTCAGTAGAACAGATAATGGTTGTGGAGGTACAAACAGAGGCGACGAGACTGTAGAAGAGCGTGGCTAAAAACTGTTTAATAGAAGGGAACTGAAAAAGAACCAAAATAGAGTGCAACAGTTATCTGCACCATAATAAACCTTTAGTTGCAAACTGTCTTGTTTTTAAGTATGCTATTACATTGTTAAAAAGGAAACTTTTATCATTGACCTTAGACCATAGTTATCTTAAATTTTTTTCTAATATGACTAAGTATTTAGTTGTCAATGCAGACTAACCCTGGTGTTGTGAGCTCTAATCTATAATCCAAATCTCCTCATCTTCGTCTTCATCTTCCTCTCTGTACAGCGGAGCCCAGCCACAGGCTGAACCTCTTCTACCTCGCAAATGATGTCATTCAGAACTGCAAGAGGAAGAATGCTATTGCTTACCGCGGCACTTTCGCTGATGTCCTACCAGACGCCGCCCTGCTGGTCAGGTCAGCATCTTCCCCAATGTTTGTCTGAGAATGCAAGAGAAGGAGATATTGCTGTCTGACTGTTTAAAGAGGTCATTGTTTCCTGTGTGTGATAAGACTGTGTTGTATGTTATTTGCTACTCATATTGCAGGTGTCTGCATTACACAAATGTACCCCTGACCAGTAACTCAAGATTTTTTCCGTTCTGTGCGGATGGGTATAGAAACCTGGTTCTAGCTCAAAAACTGTTGCAGAATTCCAAGAACTACCCATACTAGAGAAAGGACCTCCACCACACAAACATAAATTCTTAATTAGGCTCATGTCAAGTGAACGTGCAGGCCACACCATTTGTCGGAACTCTCCAGAATTCTCCACAAACCAATTCTGGACAACTTGGGCCTAATGATGGGCTGCAAATGGTCACCAAACTGAAACATGTTGAGCACCGGTGATAGACGTATTTTGCCATGAGACCACACCCCACATGAGTAAGGAACCATCACCAGCCTGCACAGTGCCTTGTTGACAACTGGGGTCCATGGCTTCGTGGGGTCTGTTCCACACACAAAACCAACCATCAGCCCTAAACAATTGGTACTATGATTCATCAGTTCTCACCAAAACATTGCAAGCCCTGTAGGGTCCTCATGAGCCCAGGTGAGGCCCTGATTCCAGTGTCATGGTGTTAACAGAGGCACTCTGGTGTCTTCTGCTCCTATATACCATGGAAGCCAAAGAACGCTGGACTGACCTGCAGGATATGCTTGTGGGGCCTCCTGCATTGAATGTGGATGTGATTTCTGCCAGAGTCACTCGTCTGTTTGCGCAAGAAAATTCAAGCCAGGCGCCGCCAGTCACGATCATTAGCACTTGTAGGCGGCCACGGCGCTGCCAATTGTGGGTGGTAATGCGTTCTGTGATGTACACACTGTACACACATGATACTGTGGATCGAGGAATGTTAAATGCCTGCACAACTTGGCTGCTTGGCACCGACTACCATTCCTCATTTGAACTCCAATAATTCACTGCGTTTTAGCTTGAACCTGTTGGCCAGACTCAAACCTCATCTCACAATTTACACAGTTGTGGCTGTTCCCAAGGCGTTCCCTGAAGTAACACCACTTTATGATCAGTTTACATACTGCTATCCCACTCTACTGCTGGTTGATCATTCCTGGTGACCAGCCATATCAGCATTGCACCTCAGACTTGCTTACTAAGATGTGTACTAAGAGAGGGTTGAACCATGTTTGCCTTGTGATTGGTTAGGACATGCTGACAGACGTTTTACCCAATATTAGGACCACCCTTTTTACCCTGAATGGAGAGGAATGCTAGTGAAATACAGCAGACGTTTATTGGACTTGTATTTTATGGAACAGAGGAGCCGGAATAATTTAATTTGAAAGAAAACTCAGATTTAGGTACCCAGGGGTTTTAAAGCTTTGTGCCACATTAATGTTTCATATTTGCAGCATGGAGCTATAGCAGTATTGTACTTTGTGGAGCCCTATAGTATGGGTGTTGGTGAAAATCAGACAGTAAGAGAAAATATTCTTTAAATCTATATTTGAGTCTGTGAAGCCTGGTTCTGCTACTCATTTGTGCTGTGTATTTCCACTGTATGTGTGTGTTGTAGGGATGCTAAAGTGCGCAAGTCAGTGGAGAGAATATTCAACATTTGGCAGGAAAGAAGTGTTTATCCAGATGAGCTGATCACAGAGCTGAAGGGTACTCTGCATAGAAAAGAACAGCAACCACCACCACCACCTTCTGGTAACTATGTGCTGCATTTCACCTCATCAAAAAACCTGTTCTACAGTCTAGACCTGCATGCTAATACATTTCTGGTGATTTTAAGTCCCTGGAGTAGCCTGAATGATTAACAGGCAACTGGTTTTTTGTTTCAAATTTGTTTCATTTAAAATCACATTTTGAGTGTTTTAAACATTTAAGTCATCACATTGATTGGACATAAATGAGGGAATGTTAATACATATTCGATAACTGATATAGAAATGAGTGTTTAACTGATTGTGTGTGTACACTACAAAATAACATTTCTCACAGTTTTTTTTTTCCTTCCTACATCTCTAGTTAACCCCAAAACTGCCCTGAAGTCAAAGATTGTGGCCGAATTTGCAGTAAGTTTCTTTAATACCCAAGCATCAATGTTGATGTTTAAAGGGACTTCTTAATCCATTTATATATAGAGATTTTTTTTTTTTTTAAATAATTATTTTTGCTTATGTGTCTTGTTTTAGCCGAATGCCTTGATCGAGAGTTTGGGGGCATTTAAGCATTCACTGGAGGAGAGCGACCTGAGAGAAAAGCAGCTAGCTGCGCTCCGAGTGGACGTCTGCAGCACCGAAGCCCTCAAGAGGCTCAAAGGTGATGTGAGATGTTTCTGCTTTATGAGTATCAGGGTGGCGTTGTTGTTGTTAGGGAATTAATTGCTATTGTCTCCCTTCTCGTGTGTCCCTCTGTAGATAAGGCAGGAGGGAATAAGTTTTCTAAGGACTTTGAGGAGGGTAGCATGAAACTGCAGGAGTTTGTAAAGTTCCTGGAGGGGCAGTTGCAAGCAGGACCCCCTCTGCTTGAAGCCCTTGGGAATGCAGATGTCTTTTATGAAATGCAGTACAAAGAGGTCAAGATTGTCGCCAATGTAAGTCAGCATTTTGTATACGTTATGTTTGTTAGTTACACAAATCAACCTTGTGGTACACTATAGAACACTTGAGGTTCTTTCCGGCTCCGTTCAGGCCTACAAGACCTTTGCCAATCGGGTGTCCAGTCTGAAGCGTAAACTGGATGCTCTGAAGGCCACACTGCCAGACCTGGACGAGTCCCCAATCCCCTCACCCTCTGAGGATGCTCCCTCACCCACTGGCTCAGAGTCGCCGTTCCACAGTCTGGGTGCCAGAGCTGGCCAGAGCAGCTCTGACAGAGAGGGAGCAAGAGCTGGAGAGCAGAAGGACAACAGAGATGTGGAGGACATGGACCTGTCTGAAGAGGAGGACAACACAAGCACAGGAATCATTGGTAAGAAGAGACACTATGAAGTCCATCTTTCTTGGTTTTACCTGCGACTTTCATTGAATTTGACTAAGTATTTTAATTTTACACTTGTACTGTTTTAAGTTGAAGAAAGGAAGGAAAAACCATCCTCAGTGGCGACTTCAAAGGTGACCAATTCAACAGCAGCGAAGTCTTCTCACATGGTGGCCTCCCCTGCTTTACCACCTCCGACAAAGTCAACATCTGAGCCTACAGCCAATCAGACGCTCCCGTCTTCTGCTGCGCCTACCTCTACCACACCTGTCGCTGCAAGCCCTGCCCCTCTGCAGGTCAATTTGGCGAATGTGGATCTAGGAAAGATCAGCTCCATTCTCAGTAGCATCACTAATGTGATGAAGAACACAGGTAAGCATTCACCACATACTACATAAAGTGCACTTAAAAAGAAACTTCAATTCCCAGGATTTCTTACCAAATAGAAAGCAGATGCACCCACTTTCTGCTTTGTTCCTTGCTTATATTCACAAGAAACATCTTAGATATACCATAAATACGATACTACATCAATACTACTCATTTACCACTTCTAACGCTAAGGTAGCTAACATATCGTCGCTGTCCAAAGAAAAACAAGTATCTCCAAAATGGCAACTTTACAGGAGAGGCCAAAAACCTCATATAATTTGAATGTAAGGCAATGGAACCAGACATCTTTCCAAACAGTTTTGGGCCATTTCTGTTGGTTCATTCATCACGAGATTCTCACTCAGTGTAAACAGCAGCTGCTGTGTTCAAATGATGCATGAAAGTAAAAATGGACAAAAGTGGAGATACGTGTTTTTCATTGGACAGCGACGATATAATCCTGAAGTCTGAATTTCCATACTTTTTTTGTCTGTCTGTTCGATACTACTTGTTTTTTGCCCCCCACCCCCCTTTCCTTCTTTCCACCAAAGGTGTAAGTCCTGCATCCCGCCCCTCACCTGGAACGCCCACTACACCTTCCAGCCACACCCCTTCAACAAAAACTCCTCTTGCGGTTCCTGGCGGAACCCCTGCGTCTAATCCCCTGGCCAGTATCCTGTCCAGAGTAGACATTTCCCCTGAGGGCATCCTCAGTGCCCTCACCAAGACACAGACAAACAGCCCACGGCTACAGGGTGTGATATACACAAACACGCACGCACATGCACACAGAACAGATTTTAAAAAAAAAAATGTATTCATGGTGTGATCATATTTTCACACACACACTCTCTCTCTCTCTCTCTCTCTCTCTCTCTCTCTCTCTCTCTCTCTCTCTCNGCTGCTGCCAGAGCGGGTGGGGCATGGTACGAAGAGGAGGAGTTTATGGAAGCTCCACATCATGCTGGTGACCACACCCCTGAAGCCTCAGAGGAGCTGGGACTGGTCCCTCCTCCCACACATCTGCTGCCACAGGGGCAGTACCCGCTACCTGCGTACACCAGTGAGGACTCATCCCATCCTGTGCACGCCCACACTATCCCCCATCATCTCCCGCCTCCATCTCCTTTCTTCCCCACCCCTGCAGTTCCACATATCCCTCTGCCCCAGCCCCCTTCAGTTGCTCCACCTGCAGCAGCCCCACCTTTGCCTCAGCCTCCCCCAGCCCCCTCCAGAGACTTTCCCCTCTCCCCCACCTCTGCTGTGATGGTGGGTGGGGTCCTGGTGCCTATCGACCGTGTTTTGCCACACCCACCTGCCAACCTGCGCCCAGAGGGGAGTGGGACTAACAGCTCTACTAGGGGCAAATCCCTACCACTGCGCCCCGGCACACTCAAAGAGCAGTTCACCCCTCACCATGCACCCCCTCTCCATCGCCCTGGTGCCCCAGGTGTACCCCCGCCCCTTTTGGGCAGAGGACGAGAGGGACCACCATCACCCTCCTCTCCGACCACACCCACCACACCCTCTCCATCTGGAGAACCCAGACCACTCCTGCCCTCTCCAAACTGCCTCCACAACCCTCCCGGGGTTCAGCTAGCCCGCAGGCCACCCTCCCCACTTGGCCTACTTCGTCCGCCCCTCCACACACCTCACACCTCCCCCCTATCCCAAAGGCACGTTCCGCGAGGAGGCCTGCCTCTGCCCCTGCCTCTCCCACCCCATTCCCTCTCCCGAGAGCCACTGCTACATGGGGTCAAACGCTCTGGTCCTGCCTTTCGAGGTGGACCGCTGCTCCCCCCCAAGCGACCCTTCCTGCCCCCACGTTATTAGGGTTAGTCAGAATAAGGGTCAGCCTGCAGTGCCAGTGCAATGGAATTATGCTGTGATTCGATGTAGGAAGTGTTAGCGCCAAACTATGGTCTTCAGGCCATAATAAAACTTAAACTAGTCTAAATGCACGCCCTCATCGACGCCACCCCAGACCCTCCAACCCTGCCAACCCACAGCCAGCAATGTTCACTTAAGTTTAGACAAAGCGAAGCCTTCCGAAGATGGAGAGGCGAATAGACGTGAAAGAGTCACAGGAAGACGGCGCAAAAAAAGAAACGGAATATGAGAGAAAGAGGCAAAAGGTGGTTATTTACTTCAATTCCTCTATTTTGTGTGGGGTGCATAGCACGAATGAAGGAGTGTCTGTATGTGTGCGCGTGTGAGCAAAAACTGATTTTCTGTTACTTAGAGCTGTAATTATAAATGTAAATAGGGACTTTAGCTCTTTCCTTCTTGCAACAATCACTGCTCTTTCCCACTGTTGTATGGCTTCTGCTTTCCTACAGCTCCTAAGGGGGGTGTCGGGGGGCAAAAAAAACAAAACAAAAAAAAACCCTAAGCTTTGTCCCTCTCTTTTTGTATATAGAAAACAGACCAGTTAATCTCTGCTTCAACTCAAAACTGATTTAAATAATAGGTTTAGATTAAGCGTTGGCCCTCCATCGTCGTGACATCGTGCTGCCTCTTTCCAGATGTGATTGCTCCTTCAACTTTGAATAAAAGTTTATCCGAGTGAAGGCTGGGGCATAGAAATAAGCTAGTATGGGGGGAGAGAAAAGAGGAAAAGAATGAGCAGAGCAGCTCAACCATAGTTCCTAGTGCTTTCTTCTTTCGAGTTTCTGTTGTTCAGTTTGATCCGAGCTCTCACGTGTATTGTTGATAATAAAAGCCCTGCGCTGAGAACCAAGAACAATGGGAGCTAGCATTTCTTTACCGTCATAACGACGGCAGTATTTGTCACATTTTGGGGATTTGGTGTGCTTTGGTTTATTTCAGGAGAAATGTGAAGATGTAATGTGTAAATTAGTAGTGAATTCTTAAAACCCTTTGTTTTCTAATAATGATCAAGATTTTTTTTAACATCATGTGCTTTTGTTCCTCTGACTTCTCATGGAGGTGTATAGGAAGGCATGCATGCTGTGTAATGACGGTCTCTAAATGAGCTATATGTAAAATTAAACACAGCTTCCACTCTGTACGTGCACTTCCTCTGCTCAGGAAGAGAAGGACGGTCATGCATTGTAAAGATACAATAAATGGTCACATTTTAGGGGATAGGTAGGGTTCATAAGGCTACACGACACCTACATAAGCTTGTCATGACGTGACACGTGATAGAGAAATACTTACTCCAATACGCATCATCTGTCATAAAGGTTACTTTAGCTAACTTAAAAATTGGCAAATATCATATTTATAGCGAATGACTGTTATTAAAATCAGAACTTATAAATATATATGTAGAGTTGTCAGTTCTCATGATGACAAGCTTATGTAAGTAGCATGTAGCCTTCTGAACAGTACCCTACAGTAAAGTATTATCTAACAGTCATCACTTCAGATTTGAATTTAGACAATCGTACAAGCAGCTCTGTTAAGGCAACTCCTGTTCAGCTACTAGCACTTCTGGAAAAATGATGGGAGGATGATGAAAGAAGAGGCACTGATGCCTTTCTCTTACACATCTCCTGTCCCTAAATTGTTCTTTTTTTTCCCCACTTTATTTTAAATCTCTTAACTGCATATTTCCAAGGTCATTATTTTCATGAAGGTAACTCTTTTAGGTGAGAAGTTGTCAGAAGATAAGAAACCTGTGTGTGTAAATCAACATTTTCCTCGTGTGACCCTGTCTTAAGCTCCACTGAATGGGGATTTGTGAGTTTAAACAAGCCGGATCAATTACAAATGAGATGTTACGCCATCAGCATCCATGAGTTGTGTTTGTATTGACAGGATGCACTCAGCCATGCAGTGGTTATGTTTGTGTATAAACAGATTGTTTTGTGAATCTAGTTCAGAAAGCATCTTGTTGAGTGCAAGCTAACACATGCCTGTTTTAAACCCTGTTATTGGTTTCAACAGAGTAAACTGGGGCGTAATGTTAACATTAACATAAACCTGTACAATGTATTTTGAATGAATTTTTTTTTCCTTTTTCCTTTGAGTGCTGAAATGTTGAATCTTTTGAGGAACACGATATGGTGTCTTCTTTTGTCCTATATGCATTCACATTCAGAAAGACGGTTCCTTACAAAACTCTGTTGTACAAACGACAATTTCATCTTTTTTGCGTACACAAACCAACCCACCACAAGTGTGCGGGTGTAGTCATAAGTGCTGCATGTTACAGTGCAGTACATAAACACAGGTGTTTGTACTCCTATAAAGGTTTCAAGATGAACGAAAAATGATAGATTGATGAGAGAATATATTAATCCTTTGTTTTTTTTTTTTTGTTGTTGTTTTTTTTTTTTTTTTTAAATATTATTGACCTGAAACTTTCTAGAACTCCTCCAATAAGCAATGTGACAGATACCATTCTTTAATATTCAAATTGACTGGCTTAGATTCTGTTCACACTTAGTTTTGTAGCTGGTCTTTGCATTTACCTGCAACCTATCCTGGACACTGACTGTCTTCATTTTGATTTGTTTTGATTGGGTTTTTTATTTATTTATTTTTTCTGTGTTTTTTGTAGAAAAGCTGTACAACACAAATTCAGACATGGAAGAAACTCATCCTGTCCCAAAATACCTTCCACATTCACTATGGTTACAAAATAACTGCCTTTCAATTTCCTATGCTGTTCTAAACACAGTAATATTTCTTCTCATATTTCCACACAAGTCAGTATACAGTGTCTTTCCATTGTGTATTGGGAGGGAAAGAACACTGAGCAATAGTTAATGCGTATATATATCTGTGCTGTAGTCCGTCTGATGTGCTGTTCAAGTCCTCCTTGAGAACCAAAACACCAACCGGTGTAGTACAGGTGGACTGCAGCAGTGGAGCTGTAAACCTGGTGGTGACCAGTGTCTCTTAAACTTGGTCCCAGAGCCTCCCTTCTTTTCACAGTTTAGTGTTGTTTCTAGTGCAACATGCATTGTAACTATTCAGGGCCCAGTTTCCTAAAAGCATCATAGTATTAATAGTATTTGTAGATAAAGTGCTCAGTGTGAAGCTCACTCTACCGTTTAAAGATCATCTTTGTGCTTAGATACTTTTGTAAAAACCACCCCAGGTACTTGACAAACCTTTCTTGAGGTAAAGTGGGTCTGTTACTGCAGTAAAACACTGCACAACAGGGAAGCTCTAAGAGAGTGGAGAGCCACTGATGTAGACAACAGCAGGGCTCGAGTTACTGCCTCTTTTATGTTATTACGTTGGTATAATTCTACAGGCATTGTATGATCTGGCAGAATGGGACATTTTCAGTAAGTGACCTGCCACAGTGACCGGTGAATGAACTTTGCATAATCTGAATGATCTTTAAGTCCTTGGCTGCAGAGTAAATGTGTGATGTAAAGTCTTACGTTGCCCTCTGCTAAGGCAGCCTCTTCGAGAACAGTTGCATCCACATCATGTGTAACAGTACTGTCTCTGTCCTAATGCATACCGGTCCAAAAGCTTTATTTTCCTTTTTAAAATGCTCTATTGCATGCCATTGTGGCCTTGCATCTGTGGACTTCTAACAGGCAAAATCCCATACACTACACTGTTTGTCTACAGATGTCACATTCTTAAATTCTTGTCTCCAGAGTAGGACCGGGGTTCAAGCGTTTGTTAGGTGAGATCTCTATTTGATTACAAGGCCACAGTTGGTTCAGTCCATGAACATGGCTCAGTCAGTACGCACCTTTATTATATATGTGAATTGATCTAATGTTTAGTGACATTTTAAAGGGCAGGTTCAAGAAAAGGCCAAATACTACTGCTAAATTTCCCTTTATGCTACCTGTGTGTTTTGGGCCAGTGAGGGCCTTATCGCTATCATGGTAAACTGATGTGCCTGAGCTTTATAAAATAAAAAAATAAATAAAAAGTGCAGGTGAACTAAAAAAAATAAAAAAACAACCAAGTAGGGATTCAGCCCAAGCAAGTACAAAAGGAGCCAGTGCTCTTCTGCCTGTCTGAGCCTCTGGTCCTGGAGTGTTCCCATGCCCTGCACATTTAGAGCTTCTCCTGCTCCCAACAAATTAACCATGTGTTGGGAGCAGGAGCTGGGTAGTGCAGCGCAGGGGCTACTCCAGGACCAGGACATCTGTGGTGTAACACTGTTCTCCTTTTCTCCATAGGCCCAGAGTAGGTTTAATCCAT
Organism: Semaprochilodus insignis; assembly: GCA_034552555.1. Taxonomy (NCBI): domain Eukaryota; kingdom Metazoa; phylum Chordata; class Actinopteri; order Characiformes; family Prochilodontidae; genus Semaprochilodus; species Semaprochilodus insignis. Next base: position 24,939,358 of record CM067479.1, on the reverse strand, counting down.
GCCTTAAAAACAGATCTACACGTTGCCATTTTAAAGTCGTACAGCGCGAGTTCACAGGCCTGAATCGAGTAAAAACATCTGCTGTTTTTTCTTGTTGCATTTTTCATCCTGTTTGCGGACTGTCCAGTATTTACAGCCATTTTCGCGTGTTCTGTGAGATGCATGCTGCAGTCGATCCGGACCTTTTCTTTATCAGTGGTTGTATTTCCTTGAGCGACCCGCCCTCTCTTTCTGCTCTCGCCTTCTGATTGGCTCGCTCTGAGACCGCGCTCCACCAATCAGGTGTCGTCTTCGTGCTTACTGTTTTCCTGTGTCATGGCGCCGCGCTGGCTGTGAGGTTCATATTCGTAGGGTGAAGTAAAGTCGAAGGGCTCCGGGTGAGAGGGAGTGTGGAGAGATTCGGTGTATGTAGCGGTGTGATGGTGTCGGCTCTGCGGGTGCGGTGGCTCCTCCAGCCGGGGCCGCTCGGAGCAGCGTGGCGGAGCTGCAGAGAGGTGCGCTGGAGCTCTGAGCACACTCACATGGGCTTTCGTTATGGACTCACTTTTTCTCCCCTAGGTAGAAGACTGACTGTTGTCGTGGGTTCTGGTTTGGTAGGAACTTGTATGATATGACACGTGACCTGCCCTTGGTAGAAAACCTAAAGGGCTCAGACGGCAGGTGCATACGTACTGTGGACTGATACTGTAAATAGGAAGATGCTGGAGGACTGATTGCTGCCTGGGAGAAGTACTTCACTGAAGAGGGAATGGTGTACATGGGATGAACAAATGCATAAATAAAGAGATAGGACACTGGAGCTCAATGCACAATGACACATGGGATAATCTTTTTTTACTGGGTCTGATCTCCTTTATCCTAGATGGAACATTTTGGAGGTTAACATACTTTTCTGATTTAGTTGTGACTATAAATGATAATGCACATACATTTATCTTGCATCTATGAAGCTGACTGAGACTAAAATACCCTATCATTTACATGGCATGATCTCCTTTCTCCTAGATGATACATTTTGGGGCTTGGCATACTCTTCACATGGAGTGATCTTTTATTTCTGCTGTAACTTCTTGAAATCTGCTGAGATGCTATATGATTTTAGATTTTATTTTACTGTAATAGAATATTGCAGAAGACCTGTATTCTAGGGTGCGTGTGTAGACTATTCTTTTTGGCCTGATCACTTAATTAGAAAGCTGCCGGAGGACGGACTCATTTGGGAGTCATTTGCCAATATAAGGTTATTTCACTGTGCAAGATAACGCAAAGGATACCACATTTTGCTTACCCATTTACATTTATGGCATTTAGCAGATGCTCTTATCCAGAGCGACTTACCCCAAACATATTTGACCAGCCAGGAAAAACAAGAAAAAGAAGTTTGCTCATTAAGATTTGTGCTGGAACTAATGCAATAAAGGGAAAAAAAGAATTTAGATGACCTGCACTGTTATTTGTCAGATAAAATGGTGCATAACCAAATAAGTAAACTTCTTTTCTTCTGGAAGCCATTCATTTAATACATGAGCCAAGACCCAATAAGAGGTCAGGAAATGTTATTTTCATTGATTGTTTGCTATTTATTTATTTATTTATTATCTGTTTAATAGTATTATTTGTTGTCCTCTTACAGGCAACAGTGGTGTTTGTAGGTAACATAATTTCAGGGTTTGTAGTGCAGCTACTGTTTCTTAGGGAAGGCTTATTGAGTAATATTTTTCCTGCTGTCAGCTTTGATCCTTGTAGGGTGTGCTCATGTGTTAAACATCCATAATGTGAAACATTGTGATATTGCTGATTTCAATATATAAATAGCAGGTCATTCTTTGCTCAGGGCCGTGATTCGAGTTTGTGTGTGTTGCAGCTGCATCCCTCTGCTGGGCAGTTGGAGCGCCTGCGGGTCTTTGAGAATGTGAGGGCGAGGAGGTTGGAACAGACCAAGGCAGCACCTGGGCGAGACCTAAGCATCCGTCTGGCTGATGGTAAAACAGTGAAAGCGCTGTCAGGGCTCACAACCCCGCTTCAGATTGCTCAGAACACACGGTGAGTGTATAACTTCACTTTACAGCACCACTCAAGAATTCAGACTAGTCCTTGTTCAAGGTGGTAGGAACTGAATTCCCAGGGCACATGCAGAACCTACTAGAATGGAGTTGTTTCTTTGACAGATTTCACTACTGGTTTATCTGGCATACCTATTTTCTTTACAGTCCCGGTGCCTATGTTTTAATCATGGTTATAAACTTGTCCCACTTGTGTCGTAACCACACCATCTGATCCGATCCAGAGGAGGACGGGATTTCCAGTTTTGTCTTGGTCCCTCCTAGAGTTTGTGCCTCATGCTCTAGAACCTGCATTTCTAGAAAGCTGCTTTGGCATAGCATCTGTTGTAAAAGCACTGTACAAATAAACTTGAACTGTACTAAACATGTACTTGTTTTAGATGATTGGGAAATGAGTGGGCACCACTCTGTAATGTGTGTAAGGTTTTTGGTTAATTTGAATCTATAAGGTCTTTTCATGAGCTGTTTTAAATAGGGTGTAATGGGCTTTCCTGCTTTTCCCTATTCCTTTAGTGTTGTAGCCTTTTGTGCATGTAAAGAGTCCTCAAAGGTATAAAGCCCAAAAAACATGCCAGAGGGAGAATCTGTCCTATAGAAACCTCTTTTCTCAGTTGCCTGGAATGCCTTGTTGGAATTCCAGCCCACGTGATGCCATCTCATAACACCCTTGTTATGGGCCAACTGTAAGGGCGGGACTTGTAGCAGGAAAGCTTGCACTGAAAAAGCTTGTTTCCTGCAGAAGCGTTTGTCTGATTTGATTTTATCTAACAACAACATTCAGGTTTGCTGAGATTGTACTGTGTAATGCAGTGCTGAGGCCCATTCTTCTCAAAATCAACATTTTTTTTGCATTCAGAAAAGCTCTTGGCTCATGTTCATTCCGAACTCTATTCCAAACCTTACAGTAGGATTGCCTTGCATATTGCTAATGTCTATATTTATGGATTTTGTACTACAAATGACCTGAAACACATTGTATTAAAGCAGTGGAAAGTGTTTTCTTAATGAAACATTACAACAGGATTCCAGTCTCTGTCAGTGACCCCTACTCTATGTGTGTTACAGCTTTAAAGGTGCAGTGGTGGGGAGAGTAAATGGTGAGCTGTGGGAGTTAGCTTGCCCTCTGGAGGCTGACTGTGAACTGCATCTGTTGGGCTTTGACTCCTTAGAAGGCAGGCAGGTACGGGGTGTGCGTGTGTGTGCATGTGTGAGGGATGATGAGAGACGAGGGGATGTTGTCGCTCATATAAAATGTTTGTGGGGCGTTTTTTTTTATGTGTGTGTGTGTGTGTGTGTGTGTTAGGTGGTGTGGCGGACAGGAGCATGTGTGTTGGGGAGCGTGATGGAGACACACTTTGGTGCTCAGGTGTGTCGAGAGGGTGTGTCTGACACAGGACTTTACTCTGACTACCAACTGGATAACAGGTGCAGACACACATGCAACCTTGAGTCTAAATACTCCCAATATTCTACCTCACCGCTTTACCTTTTTCCTGTCACTTTACCTTTCTTGAATGGAACTGTAAAAACCGAACTCAGTATGTTGGTAGTTTTAATGTTTTTATTTTTTAAATCATGTTTTATATTTACTTGCTTTAATTATTTAATTGTATTTGGTTTTTCTATTTTCATGCTGCTGATTTTTGCTTTTGCTTGTTATATTTATACATCAGTGACATTTTTCATATTCTCTGTCTCAGTGCTCTGTCTCTGGAGGAGGTGGAGGAGAAATGTATTGAGATGGCAGGTCTAAAGCTTCCCATCACCAGGCTAGAGATGAATATACAGGAACTCAGAGAACTTTTCCAGGTCAGAGTTCATGACCTCCATTTTTTTTTTTGTTTAACCACATTAATCAGAGACAAAAAACTTTTTTGCATTTAAGCCCAGGTAAGGAAAGCCACATGCAACTACCAGTAATTTGAAATTTTCGTTTCTTAAATGTGTTTTTGAGAATTGGTCACAAAATTTTGGTCGGCCTCTTAGGATAGTGGTGTTGTATTGTCGGGAAGTGATGCTGTATGTAAAGACATGTCTTGCATTATAATAATGTCCCTATAGACAGCCCAGATAGACCTGTATTATTTTTCCACAGTTTTGGTTTCTTAGTCACTGATTGTTTGTTTGATTTGGGGTTTTATTTTTGTTTTTTCTGTCAAAATGTTGAAAATGGTGTGTACATTGTGGTATATAATGGTGTATATAATAAAATCAATCAAATCATATTTAGTAGGAGCACATTCAGGCCATACATTTAAAGAATAAATGACTTAATCCCACCAACTCACTTACATCCTCACTCAGTGTTTCTTCGTCATGATCTGTTCACAAGGCTCTAGATAATGTTGTGATGTTGTATTGTAGGATGTTCTGAGGCTTCAATTGGCTGAGGAACAGATGCAGGGAACCACAGTCAGCATCTATAGGTGTGTATTCATAACAACCTCTTTGTGGTAAAGCCTAATTATATAGACTTTTCCCTCACTCACTCTCTCTCGCTCTCAGGTGTGGGCAGAGTGTAGGAGTGTGTTCTGGTCCACTTCTTCCTCATACAGGCTTCCTCCGTTCCTTCAAGATGCTGCAGGTGAGCTTTACTAAAACATATCCCCAGTTATATATATCACATATCGCCTCTGCCTGTTTTATTGATTGATTTATCTTTTCTTATGATTGTTAATTTAGAGGGCATAATTTTGTCCCTCTCTCTTTCTCTGTCTGTAGGTTTCTCCTGTGACCCTGTCGGGCAGCACTGGGCTATCAGGCTTGCTGAGGATGATGGGTGTTTCATTTAACGGAGAGAAAGAGAAAGAGCGGTGGATGCAGGAGCAGGAGGAGGCCAGAAAAAGGGACCACAGGCGCATCGGCAAGGTGAGTCCTTGATCTGTTCAGAAGATTCGCTAAACAGAGTTGTGTGTGGCTTTGTTCATGATGTCATAAATCTCCTCCATCCAGGACCAAGAGCTGTTCTTCTTTAATGATGTCAGTCCAGGCAGTTGCTTTTTCCTACCAAAAGGAGCTCACATTTACAACACCCTCACTGATTTTATAAAGGTACCCGCCATCATTCATTTTCACTACAGTACCGCTCAGAGGTTAGGTCTTACCTGACTAATGCGTTTGGTAGATATTTGTTTCATATGGAGTTCATGGCTGTGTGTGAATTTCTTCACAAAACAAACTATTTTAGGAAAGTATTATAAATCTGTTATAATAAAGGCCTTTAGATGGACCTTTAGACAAGCAGAGACAGTTACCATCTATGTTAAGGTTTGTCTTTATTAATGTGTTTGAGACAGTCACTTGTGTTGTGAGGTATAGATAACAGGCAATTTGAAGTTCCTCAAGGACTTAACTTTGTTAAATACACTGCTAGCTCTCTAATTCCCTCCTACAGAAGCAGCTACAGTAGCAATTAGTGAACAGCGTTATCTTTAGTGTGTACATTGCTTGTTTTAAAGTCAGCCCAGAATAAAAATGGACCTTTTGTCTTATTAGTATTATATTATGAACATTAACCACAGTTCATCATATATCATATATCGTGTCATATATTGTATTAGGCAAAATTCTTATTTTCCTGTAATCTTCCATCAGAATTAAAATATCAACCAATAATATGATGTTCACCCCCCACCACCAACACTTACCCCGGTTACCCTGAACAAAATTCTCAGCTAGCTAAGAGACCCTCCTGATGCTCTGTTTCAGATGTAAATACTTAACTTTACAGAAGGAAAATGTGTGGTAATGAACCGTAAATTACTGTAAACTGTAAATTACATAAAACGTTCCGTTAACTTAGTGAAAGAGATGTGTTTCTGCTTACAGTTACTGATTACATTATGGACTTTTGACACAGCCTTTGTTTTTGTTTGTTTGTTTCTTTTTTCTTTTTTTTAACATACTGTATCATCCTTTCTATCAACTGTCGGTTCTTTGCGGCTGACATTTGGTGACAAGTAGCAATGATTCCACGCCAGTGACTATCCAGGCAATCTAAGCAATGAAATATCTGGCCAGGGGTCCCCATTCCCTGTCCTAATACCCCATATTCTGCACATTATTGTGTTTTTCCTACTCTACGCAGACCACAGGGCCTTAGTAATTAGATAAGAAGTTGAATTGGGCGTGCTGAATTAGACGAAGTGCATAAATGTGCATAGTGTGGAGTTGCCAAACCTGGGATTGGGAACCCAATTCCAGTCACACTCCTTCTCATTTTTCCGTTTCCCACTTTCCTTCTTTTTGCCCTTCCCTCAGAGTGAGTACCGGAGGCGGGGCTTCAATGAGGTTGTCACTCCGACATTGTACAGCACATCACTGTGGGAGCGCTCTGGTCACTGGGAGCACTACAGTGAGAACATGTTCACTGTGTCTTGCGAGCCACACACTTTCGCTCTTAAGCCCATGAACTGCCCTGCCCACTGGTGAGAAGCACACAGCCCATTTGAATCCTCCAGCATATTATAGCAGAAACATCTGTCCTAGTAACATGAACGATTAGAATATTAAGCATACTCTAAATATCTGCATATTTAGGGTTTAAACATTTTTGTATTGAATTTTGAATTCAATTTTATGTTTAAAGGAGTGTATCTCATAATTTGTTCCTGTGTTCTTGGGTGATCTTTCTTTCTTGGGTGCATTTCTGGGTCTTTGATTGTTTGCTTGTGGTGTGTTGTCATCCTCTGCAGTGTGATGTATGAGCAGAGGATGCGGTCGTGGCGGGAGCTGCCCCTTCGCTGGGCTGATTTTGGGGCGCTGCACCGAAACGAACACTCTGGGGCGCTCGGGGGTCTCACCAGGGTCCGACGCTTCTGCCAGGATGACGCACATATTTTCTGCACACCTGATCAGGTATGGAAAACACACACTCATGATCTTACATGGCCAGCAAGAGTGTTTGGATACTTGCTCCATTTCCATGTCTGTGAATAGCAGTTACTGGGCAGATTGAATTACAGCTTCATTAAATTAGAGCCGGGGTAAGTAGGTTTGGACAAAAGTGTGTTATGAATGCTGCTTTTTAGCTGTAATGAGAGGTTTGCCTTGTTCACTTAAACTAATGACTGCATACAGCTACTGCTTTCAGACAAACTCTTCTTTTAATGTTCTTTCTATGTACTTTCTGGTCAGTTTTACTCTGGAATTATTTATTTGTGTGTGTGTTTATTGTTTGTAACATGGATGGTATCTTAAAAAAAATAAGAGGAAAGCACAGCTCAAGGAAGAGTGTCCACATAGAACGGACATAAGTGAAAATGCAATGAACTTTGGCAACAATTACAGATAGAAAGTACACAGTACATACAGTAAAATAACTTTTAAAAGTGTTTCTAGAAGAGGCAGAAAGGTAAAAATTATGTTGGAATAGCAAGGTGTTCTTGTATTCCTGAATGGTCTTTTTAGACACACTTTTCCCCAAACACTGTATTTTTCTAACACTGTACATCTGTTCACCCTCTCTGTTAAGAGCTCCTGTGTCCTTAAGCCCCTCCTCCAGGGTTCTCTGATTGGTCAGCTCTCACTCTGTTCTGACTGGTCAACCACCAGAGCGGTGTCCTCCTGCAAGTTCCACCCCTACACCGCTGTGGCTATTCTTACAGTGGCATCAGTTTGAGTCAGGGTCCCATCCTGAAAGTCGGGTAGAACAAGTTGTAGACATTCACCTGCACAGGCTAGACTGGAGCAGAATGTGGGATGAGTGGCATGTTCTTACGTTTTTTTAGCGCTCTGCGTTCCACACTTTCTAAGACAATAAGTGTAGTGTTACAGGATGATGACACCATGTAACAGAAAAAGGGCTGGAATTCCAGTGAGGTGTTTTGTGCAGATGTTTCTCCCTCCTGTGTGTACTTTGGGTTTCATTCATTTTCCAGGCCATTTATGTGCACTACATAGTACCTTAATGGAAAGGGAAAACAACCTAATGGGTCCCCTGTAATGATGGTACTAATGTATGATCATCTCTCTCTCTTTCTGCAGTTGGAGGAGGAGATCACAGCATGTTTGGACTTCGTAAGGAGTGTCTATCGAGTGTTTGGTTTCACCTTCCACTGTATGCTCTCCACTCGTCCTACTTCCTATCTGGGTGAGGCTGCGCTCTGGGACAGTGCAGAACAGGTAAACACCCACTGTGGTTTGGTGTAATACACCCTTGTTGTCCACTATGTTAGAAAACCACAGTCCACTTTGAGCACCACCTACCTTATAGATGACAAATTACAGACTGTGCTGTTATTTGTGTGGTGGATCTTCTAAACACAGAGAATATAAGAGTTGTATAAGTGGATTTGGAATTGATTTAGGGTTGGTTTAATTTAGTGGTTTAGGAATTGCTGGAGTTTTTACACATCACTGTCACTGCTAGATTGAGAGTGGTCCTGCACCAAAAATATCCAGCCAAAGCAAGCTTTGTGGTCTGAAATTATCTGCTGATGAAGAGCTACACCCAGTTTTACAGCACTCGCAGTTTGCTGATCTGTGCATATGTGTGTATGGTATGTGCTCGTCCCACTGAGCCTTTTGTCTACTGGATGACTGATTACTGCCTGCATAATGTGGGCTTATTTGGGTGTATTAATTGACGTCTCATTCCTAAATGTATTTATTTACACCAAATTTTAATTTTCCCCCTTTTCTCCATGCTCTCTGTCTCTTTCTGTGAGCAGCAGTTGGAGAGGAGTCTACAGCAGTTTGGAGAGTGCTGGGAGCTGAATCCCGGTGATGGAGCTTTTTACGGCCCAAAGGTGAGAAATGCAACAAACATTTTCTCTCAGTTCATCTACTTTACATCTTTAAATTGACACTGTTCCTCCTTCTCCCCTCTCGAGAGAGTCTCCAGTGGACCTGTATGAGTGAAAGCCTGTTTGGTTTTTGTGTGTCTGTGTACTCTTAGCAGGTTATGACATAACTTTTGTGCAAATTCTCCTCCCACCTGTCAGACCCTGAATTTACATCTCAGCTTACTCTCTATAGTTCTCTATAAGACTAATAGAGCGAACCATAAACCGATTCATGTCGTCCAGATTTTTGTGTAGATGATGAGCTGTTATTTATTATTCTGTCTCTGCCTGAACGTACAGTGGTACCCGTCAGGGAGAAAACCACTTTCTCCTTTTTTCATTCCTTTGTGCATTGTGAGTGAATAAATGTTTTGTCTTTAAATAAATGCTGTTAGCTGATCTTTTCCTCTTTGCTTGTCCTTCTGTCAAGATTGATATCCAGATCCGTGACGCAATTGGCCGACAGCACCAGTGCGCCACTATCCAACTGGACTTCCAGCTGCCGATCAGGTTCAACCTGCAGTATATAGGGTGAGTTCAGATACAGTGCAACACTGTGCTTGTGTTCACATGCCCTGAAATGTTGCCTGTGTATTACTGAATGTTTCTATCTCTCTCTTTAGGTCAGATGGGGGAATGTACAGACCTGTGATGATACACAGAGCAGTGCTGGGATCATTAGAGAGAATGATCGCCATTTTGGCTGAGAATTTTGGTGGGAAATGGTGAGAAAAGTTTGTGTGTGTGTGTGTGTGTGTGTGTGTGTGTGTGCGTGTGTGCGTGTGTGTGTGTGCTCATTTTTCTAGAGACATTGATGCATGTCAAAATACCACTATCACCTTATTGTCACTTATTGTCGCAGTTGTGTTGAGAATGATCCACTGCCCAAATAATATCTGATAACAGCAGTCCTGCGATGAGTTGCAGCCTGTACTTGTAAACCTGCATGGCCCTCGTAAAGTGTTTAGTGAGTGGACGTTGGAGGTAGTTGTTTGGATAGTGTATATATTTATATTGTTATTCAATTTCCCTTCTCTTCTTCAGGCCCTTGTGGCTGTCCCCAGCGCAGGTGATGGTGCTTCCTGTAGGGGGAGACAGTGAACAGTATGGGCGAGAGGTGCGTGGAAATATTTTGCTGTGTGAAATCAACATCTACCAACACAAGCCCTCCTGTTGTTTTTCCTGTTTAAATTTTTTTTCTCTTCTCTCCTATGATAAATTAAGGTGGTTCACAGATTAAAGGAGGCAGGCTTCATGGCTGACATCGATGATGACCATGGTGCCACTTTAAACAAGAAGGTTCGCTCAGCCCAGCTTGCCCAGTACAATTACATATTTGGTAAGAGGCTGTTCAGCGCAAATGTAATATTTATTAGTGTAGTAATAATAATAACTGTTGTTGTTGTTAATTGTATGTAGACAATAACCCCTGACTGTTGACCTGTATCATCTGTGATTTAGTGGACAGTCAGTCTAGATCAGCAGATGCCGTGTAGATTGGGGCACACAGGGATTAAGATGATTAGAAAGCTCAGCGTCTCTTGTCTAGTGCGAAGTTCAAAGCTCAAAGATTTGGAAAGTTAGTCAAAAGGATGCTTGTATGTGCCAGTCAGTCACCCAGCTGCTCATCCGAATATGTGAGAATGAACATGAATGAACATCACCCTCTGTTTTATTTCTCTACCATTCTCTCACTCAGTGGTTGGAGAGAAGGAGCGGGGGAGTGGCACAGTCAGCGTTCGGACGAGAGGGGGAAAGCAGCTTGGTCAGAGGTCACTGGAGGACGTGATAACTTCACTGACGGAACTCCGAGAGAGCCGCAGTAATCGAGATGAGTTTTGAGCAGCCTACTCGGGAACCCGGACGCACTCAGCCATAACAAACCAACAAATTCCCAAAACATCTGAACCAAGTACACAGTGTCGCATATAAACTTTATTGTAACCCCCTGCACATGCATACATCCCTCCCACCCATGTATAAACAGTCCCTTCATCAGTTTAATGTCTGAACTCTCTAAACCAAACAGGCTCATTGTGTTTCTGCTCTCCGCCAGAGAGAGCCGAACTGAACCGGACTGACCTAAAAAGATCTGAGGAAAAAAGGACAGAAGAGCATCCTGCAAAGTGCTTGACTCTGGTGTGTTTATAATAAAATAACTTAATTTTGTAAGTGCCTCGTGTACTGTTTGGAGATGGTTGCTGTAGGAGAGGAGTGCCGCTGGAGTCCAGCTCCGGATGGTGTTGCACTGCAAAAAAGTGAAGCCAGAAAATTTTTACAGTGAACAATAGATATTTTTCTATTTATGGTTTAGTAGGTGATGTGGGGCAAGTGGGTGATGTGGGGCACTGTGACCTATCCCAGTGCTTGTTGAATGGAAGGCCAGTAAATTTCCAAGCTGATTTAATTTTAAATCTAGTCTCTTTTAATTCCAGTGTGTTTCTTGCCTTAGGAGTTAATGAAGCAGTTTTATAGTATTATATTGCTGCTGTCCGATGAAAAAAAAAAAAAAAAAACTTGGACCGGAAATGTCTGGTTACATTGACTTGCATTAAAAGTAAAGGTTTTTTTTGTTGTTTAACACTTAAAGATTTTGCGCTGACAGCAGTGATATGTCTCATTTGAGTAGAATTTCCACAAATTTATTTTATTTAAAGCATTTCTGTGTTGATTTAAGTTAACTGTTTCACTGACATTTATTTATTTTATTTTTTTTATTTATTTATTTTTTTTTCAAAGCGAATTCTTCCTGAGCGTTGAGCTTGAAACTGTTCAAATATTCTCATTTCAAGGAATTTTGTGCCAAATGAGGTTTTGGAAATGTGTTTAAAACAAAGTCATATGCTAGGTATTTTTCTGATATCATCAGATCAAATCTTGGGCTGGAGGTTGGGGTAGCAGCCTTGTGACCGGAGGGTCGCCGGTTCGATGCCCTGAGCTGACAGTAATGACTGAAGTGCCCTTGAGCACGGCACCTAACCCCCAACTGCTCCCCAGGAGCCGAGGATAGGCCCACCACTTTGGGGCAGGTGTGCTCACTCCCCTCTAGTGTGTCTGTTCACAAGTGTGTGGGTGCTTCACTTCACAGATGGGTTAAATGTGGTACACCTCTGTGTGCAAACACAAATGGCAAAAAATTGCTCAAAAATCTCTACTCAGTGAATGATTGGCCTCACCTAAATCAAATGAAACACCAATATGCTTAAACCAGTATTAACAAATTTTACCATTATAAGATCAGTTGCAGCACAAAATCATTCTTCTCAATTAAGTAAAAAAAAAAAAACTTGAATAGTGTAGTCTTTTCACATTTATACCAGATTGCCACACGCCTTTTATAGAAATGAATTTTCATTGGCTGCTCCCGCATTGTTCTTTTAAAACACAGTACCATGTACCCAGGCATTGTTCTATAAAGAGTCATGGGTATGAGAATAGAGTAGGCCATATCTTTAGGAGACAGACATGTGGGAGAGGGAGGATGGAATAGGGAAAGGAAGAGAGGTGGGGATTTTTACTAAAATCAGAAGAAAGGCTTGGGGGTGGTGTAATGAAAACAGAAAAAATGGAGGCTGTGGGTCAGCGGCAGGAGTGGCCGCTGGGAGTTTTCTGCTCTAATTGGGAGAAAGCAGTGAAACGGAAAAGATATGAGTCACTCTGAGTGACCAAAGAGGGACAGGGTCAGGGCAGGCACACAAACACAAATATGTGTCCCAGACAGGGTCTGAGCTTAGCAGACCATTCTCAAATAGACTTTAAAAGGCTTGGTCAGGCACTGATATTCATACGTGTGTGCATGTGAGGGTGAGGGCATGCAGAGTGTCGTGGGGTTTCAACCACCAGCCAGCTGAAAACAAGACTCTGAAGTAGAGAATGAGAGAGAGGGCTGATGGTGAGAGGGAAAAGTGAGACGGGTTCAAAGGCATTGCTGTTCTGCTTGAGGAGTCGGACACAGAGGGGGAATTCACTGTTCGTGTGTGTGTGTGTGTGTGTGTGTGTGTGTGTGTGTGTGTGTGTGTGTGTGTGTACACACTTCAGCTGACGTAACTTCTCTTGCTACAACAACATTCTGGACATTCTGGTTTCAGTTAGTTTGAAACAGCACCCATTCTGACCCAATTCCCCTTGGACAAAAGTACAGACCAAATTCACGCCTCAGGATCTGCTGCTGCTGCTGCTGTTTTAAGCTATACTAACAGATGAATACACATATCTTCATCTATACTTATAAACAGCACTTATGTGGGGTGCAATGTAGACTGAGAAATTACATTATCAAGTATATTTGTGAAGGTTTTCTTGCTTTGTAGTTCACTCAGATTTCATTTTTACACAGTTGTTCCCCTCTTTATCCCCTAGCATTGAGTTTAATTCCAACGTGCTGTATTTTCCATAGTAGTCCCAAAAATGAGAGAGAGATTTTTTTCTCTGTGTTGTTTTCCTATTAACAGTTCAAAGTGGGGTTGAGGCAAATGATTATTTCAAGCAGGCAGTTTTCACAGTGCTTGTTGGTGGGTAAGAGGGTCCATTAGCTGCATTAGTTTTGTAGCTCCCATGCAAAACTAAAACAAACATCTAACACCAAGCATGTCTTAGCTGATCAGATGTTTGGGTGTTTTATGCCATATTAGTGCCGTGTCAGGTTTCTGTTTACTGAATAATTGCCTAAATTTTCGAAGTCTGACTCGTTACCTACATTGCTCCAGCAGGTCTCATCTATCAGTACCTCTGATTTTGCTACCTAATATCCCATTTGTTGTGCAGTAGCCTTGTGGCCTTATGTCTTGTATTAAAGTTTTCCGTTCTGCAGCGTCTGTTTACAAATGCACCAATTTCACCAAGACAAATTCCTCATATGTTACAGTCCAAAAGTAAGGAAGCAAGCAATTGTTTTAATGTTCTTGTGTATAAAAATTAAAATCTATTTTAAATTAAAGTCTGTGCACCACACATGATTCAGTTCATCAAGCCTTCAGGAGTCTGATGCATGCAGCTTCACTGCAACTCTACAAGAGAAACACCAGGAAAACCACTGAAGAGTCAGTTAGCTGTGCACTGTTGCTGACAGTCAAACTGTTTTGAAGTTATGCATTAATAATCTATTACTGTCTGTTATCCCTTAAAAGCAAAACAATATTCTTTTTTGGAAAGTGTGGCTTGCAAAATGTTATCCTGTATTGTGCAGGCAAGTGCTCTTGGCCAATGAGGTCACTCACTTGGAGAAGACGAATCTCCAGAGTGTGTTCCTTTGTTATGGTTTGGAGTACATAAGGCTCGGTGGTAGGGATGTTTTTCTTGCCAGAAGGGCTGTTTTTTTTTTTTTTTTTTTGCCCTGTACTTTGGGCAAAGTACCACTGCAATGTTTTAGGAACAGGCAGAACATTCCAGCATCAGTTTTCCCTTCTTAGTCTGAGAGAGAGCTTGTGTTCTTCACTGTAATGACAGTAAGAGACCTCATGGAAGAGATAACATCACAGACTCTCTCACTCTCTCTCTTTCGCGCTCTCTCTCTCTCTCCGTCTCCGTACAAACACCCCTTCACAGAAAGCAATTCTTCATTCAGCAGGCCAAGTCACATAAAGTTCACTAGAAATTATTTTTAGCGTGCAGCAGAAAGGAGAGGCACAGTGACTTTTAGAGACTCCTGCTTTGTGCACGTTTGCCCAAGCCAGTGATTGGAGGCTCATACACAGCCTCCAGTGTCCGTCTAAAGGGTACTGGTTAATGCGTCTTAAGGCACATAAGGCCTGCACTGATGGGGAAGGCAATAGAACATAAATAGATGAGTTATATTCTGATTATGAAAAAGCAAGCCTATATCCAACAAATGACAGCTATAAAGTGAACCTTAAGTCAAAAACAACTCTGTTAACCTTGTTGGCTCATGACTCAAGCCATTAATATTACCAGTAGTTCATGGACATTTGAGGATAACATTAGTCAATTCTATCTAGCAAGGCAGTAATTATTTAACATCACCATGAAACTCTATGAACTCTTACAAGCATATTAAAACATACAGATTAATTAAATAATAAACGTTACATTGTGGTTTGATGTGATGCAAGTTGTGTTCAACATTTCCAGACATCTCCTCAAAGTCCATTATTTACTGTTGCTATCCCCTACCTTCTCAGTTTTTCATTAAATTAAATCAGGTGATGGAATTTAATAAATCCATGCAGTAGTTTAAGTGCAGTGAGAGGTTCTGGCAATAGTTTGAACTCTAACTGGTTCTGTGAGTAGCTTTTTGTTGCTTAAACATCCATGTGACAAGCTGTCACAGAGTTTTAGCAGGGTTGAATTAATGGCCTGCTTCAAGCAAAGACAACTGACTGGAATTAGGTTAAACTGTCCTAAGCATTATTAAAACCTGGAGAACCGTCAATGTCATGGAAGAAATGTGGCTGGGAAAAAAAAAAAAATCTTGAACGGCCCTGAGTGGACATCACTTAAACACACAAGGAGGTGTAAACAGTAGAACTCTTTGATTTAGGTTTAATAGTGTTCATTAGTGAACGTTTCTATATGGACAATGTGACAAGAGCTAACAGGATTGGTACTAAACAGCTGTGTGACCACAGGCAAACCACTGTCTTGTGAGGTTAATTCACTTAGGCTTCAGTTTGCTAGGGAGTATAAAGACTGGACTCCGGAGCAATGGGAAAAAGCACATGTTGTCAAGATAAAGGCCAGATTGCCCCTATTCCAAAGCAAAGGCTGCATCAGGGAGAAAAGGAAAATGTTTGAAGCGATGATGCACCCATCAAGCATAGTGCTCACTGTAAAAAGGCTCTGGAGGCAGCATTATGACCTGGGGCTGCTTTAGTTAGTCAGGTCTCAGCTTGACAATGTTATGTGGCAATAAAATGAAGTTAGCTGACTACAGGATTGTACTGAATGACCAGATTATCCCTTCAATGGATTTTGTCTTCCCTGAAGGCACGGATGTATTCCTGAATGACAATGGCAAGATTTATCAGACTCAAACTGTGAAGCAGTAATTCTGGAAGCATTATACAGATTAGATGAGATTAGATTCAACATTGTGCAGAGTACAGGTACAGTGCCAATGACATGCAGTTAGCATCTAACCAGAATTGCGAAATACAGCATTATATTAAGTGCAGGAAAGTAACTATGGTAAGTAATGCGAAGTTATAATATGTTACATATACAATTATGAAGAGTGTACTGGTAGAAAATACAGATGTTGGTGTAAATATAATGTACATATATACAGGGTGAGTGAAGAGAATACAATGTAGGTTGTATGTACTGTGAGAGCACATATGTAAAAATGGTAAGAAAGCAGAGCAAAAAAAAACATTAGTAACAGACAGTACAGTAACAGACTTTGCAAATATGAATAGTGCATAAAGGCAGATAGCAGACAGGTCACTTAGAAAACTTGCAAAAACACACTGCTGAGAAAAACAGTTTAAACATCTTTAATAGCTGCCCAAGACTTATTCACAGTACTGTGAGGACTTCAGACAGGAAGAAAAAGAGACTTGCAGAAAAGTTGTGGCAGGGTGTCAGTACCCTTTTGGCTGTTATGAGTACAGTATTAAAGGAGTGGACAAAAGTATGGACGGCGAGTATGGCTGTTTTAGCTGTGCAGTGTACTTTTGTCCATCTTTATAGATAACAATATTTCATACAGTGTCATAAACCATATAAGCAGAACAGTTTACTGGCCAAATCAACAAAATCAGGGATAAGGTTTGCATGACGCTAAGTGGTGGGCTATGAGCTTCCATTACTTTTTAGCTACATTATTCTTGTAGTCCCAAAACTAATTTAGACACCAAATGTGTCTCAGCTGATCTGTTACACTTGAGGGAAGGAGAATCTAGATTGGAATGTAAATTAGGTTAGAAACTTGCTTAAATTATCATGACAGATTATGTCCTGTAATTTCAGGTGAGGCCAGACATTTTTTGCCATTTGTTTCTGTACACACAGGAATTTGTTATCCCCATTTAACCAATCTGTGAAGTGAAACACCCACATATACATACACAAACACACACACTAGGGGCAGTGAGCACACTTGCCCAGAGCAGTGGACAGCCCTATCTACACACCCAGGGAGCAGTTGGGGGTTAGATTCCTTGCTCAGGAGCACTTCAGTTGTTACTGTCGTTTCAGGGAATCAAACCAGCAACCCTCCGGTCACGAGGCTTGGTTCCCTAACCTCCAGCTCATGACCTGTGAACTTGCTCTACTTGTATCCTAACTCCACTCTTTGGTGCGGTTCAGAAAAGCATGTGTTTCTTCCTTGTGCTCATAGGGAGTTTTCCCTGACACACTCTTCCTCTGCCTGATCATTAGGGATCTGAACATGCACGCTTTGTTTTGTAGAAAGAGTCATGTGCGTAAACTGATCTGAAGTGAATCATTTAGGTCACGGTGGCAGTGACACCGAGTAGGAACTAACAAAAAAATCTTCCCAGATTGCTCACACAGCCCAGCATGCTTTGCTTTTGGTGAGAAACTGTCAAGTGAAGAAGATAGAGGGCTGCTAACCAAAAATAGCCCCCTCTACCCCCACTCTGCTCTTCCCGTTTACCTCAGTAAAAATAAACCCGGCCAGTCCACTGCCAGAGATGTCCTTGGACCAAGCTGCCTCAACAATAACTGGAGGTCCACTGAATTCCACACCAAACTGCGATACTGACCACACGGTCAGTGACCCTTTTTTTCCCCTCCTTCCATCCTACTGCTTTTAACTGTTTCAAAACTTTTAAATGTTTCAAAAGAAGTAGCTCCAGTACAAGTGACAGTACAGTGCCAATACTCATAGAACTTAAATTTTCACTGTTTCCTTCATTTTATCTCTGAATGAAATTAATGCATATTAAATTATGACATAACTAAAAGTGTTACACAGTTAATAGTATATTTTAGAGATTTCAGTATAGCCCCTCTTTGCCATTGCTGCAGCTTTACACAGACTTGGCCTTCTCTCAAGCAGCTTCATGAGGAGCCACCTGGGATGCTCGCATAGGGATTGGCTGTTTATATTTGTCTTAGAAACAAATTTTAAGCGTTTAAGCCTAAGCTCTTAGATTCATGGGAAAAAAGTCATGAAGAACATTCATTCACTGTGTTTTGACCGGTACTGTATATTCATGTGTTTATTTTTTGGGTGTTCGGGTTTGGATTACTAAGTTAAAGTGCAAGGCTTGATGTTTGCACAGCCTTCGGATGAGAAAATGCAGACTAATGGAGAAGTTGTGTTGGACTCATTTCTGTCGCTTGGCCCATCAAGGCTCTGCTGCATATCGCCCTCTCCGCCCAGAGCGTTTCAGTTTCCACTTTGTCTGAAGCTGATTCAGAGCGCTGTGTTTAGTCTGGCGCCTGGCTCAGAGCAGCTCACAGCCACTGCAGTTCAGTTCAAGCGTTTATGATCAATTTGTGCCTTGATGAGTCGCTGGTGTTTTGCCCCATCCTGTGCTGGCAGTGTAAAAGATGCATGTTCGTGCCTGATGCAGAGGAGATGCCAGCTTTGAAGGCCAGTGGTTTTCAATCTAGTCATGGCTGACCCCCAGGAAGACCACATTTTTATCCTGTTCCATATCCAAATACGACTAGGCCTGGTAACAATTTGTAGAGTACTGTTTACCTAGCTTTGGTGCACAGCTTACCTGTTTTATTAGAAGCTGCTTACATGAGTCTTACATGAGCTCATGTAAGCTCATGTAAGCCCCCCCCCTCATCTCAGGTGTGTGCTAGGTGCTTACCTGGCTCAGGTGTGTTAGAAGCTGCCTACCTACATAAGGTATGTGTTCAGCCTACCTATGTTAGGAGCTGCTTACCTGGCTCAGGTATGTGTTAAACGCTTTTTCCTGTCTCAGGTGTTTGCTGTGAGCTTACTATCTGCATCAGGTTTGTGATAGAAGCTCATTACCTTGCTCAGATGTGTTAGAAGCTAACATTTGTGTGTTAAGAGCTGCTTCCCTGTCTCAGGTATGTGTTAGGTGCTGCTTACCCTTCTCAGATATGTATTAGGTGCTTCTTACCCGGCTCAGGTGAGTGTAAGGAGCTGTGTACCTGGCCCAAATGGGTGCTAGAAGCTGCTTACCTGTCTCAGGTATGTATTCGGTGCTGCTTAACTGGCTCAAGTGAGCGTTAAGTGCTGTGTAGCTGGCTCAGAATGTTTGAAGCTACTTACTTGGCTCAGGTATGTATTTGGAGCTGCTCACTTGGCTTAGGTGTGTGTTGAGATGCTTGCCTTGATCAAATACATTAGAAGCTGACTACCTGACTCAAGTGGATGTTAGGACCTGTTTACCTGACTCAAGTGTGTGCTGATCTGTTTACCTGGCTTGGGTAAATGTTAGGAGTAGCTTACCTGGCTTAGAGGTTCTGTGTGCTTCTTACTTGCTAACTTGGCTCAGGTGTGTTAACAATTACTTACCAGGTTCAGATGTGTGCCGGGAGCTGCTTACAAAGCTCAGGTGTGTGTTACGAGTTGCTTACCATGCTCAGGGGTGGTTTATCTGGCTAAGGTGTGTTTAAGAAACTGCCTAGCTTGCTCAGGTGTACTAGGGTCTACTTGCCTGTCTCATGCATTTTAAGGGTTTCTTACTGGGGTCTGCTTTGTGATGTGACTGGATTGGACTAACCTGTTTCAGGGTACTCAGTTGCTTACAGTCTGCCACGGTTCATGTTTGGCTACTATCCCCTCTCATCTCAGACCTTCTGTTTATCTCACTTTCAGCTGACCTGAATTCACATCCTGTCCGCCTTCTCTGCCATGAAAAGGGGAGCTGAGACTCTATTACAAAAGAACAGATGGTGAGCTGCAACTGTTTAGGGTCTGTGTGAGCAGGTATTGAGCAAAGGGCAGATAAGTCCACGTTTTCGAGAAAAGCAGACTGTAAAGAGAGGGAGCTTTTTGTGATTTGGTAAATATTTATAGAGGCTGACTGCCTGCCTGGCAATGAACTGCTGATAAATTATAAAGTTACAAGACAGACAGAGGGAGACAGAGTGCATTGGTTGTGAATTTGTCCTGGTGCCCCTGCTTTTAATGGAAGGCATCGCGTGTGTGTTCTGCCATATGATCCTGTTCTCGCCTCTCTCCAAATTTCCACGTTCAGGAAGGGAAACTTTAAGCCCCTATTCCTATGCTAAGAGCAACAAAATCACCTGATTACACAGCCAGGCCTTATGATTGTGTTTGTGTGTGAATGTGTATGTATGTGCGTGCATGTGTACTGTGTGAGTCCGTGGTTTCAGCCCACACTGTAAAACATTTTAGTGTGACATTAATTTACTGGCTACAATTTCTCCAGTAATTTACTGTTTAATTATTGCAATTATATGGTGTTACAAAATTACTGTATTTCTAAACACAGTTGACCATTGTGTTTGTATAGCTGTTTTCCTGCACCCCTGTATTTCTAATATATTGTACTCAGTAATGCAGACCCACAGTTTTGATATATTACCTGGTACAACATGGAAAGATGACAACCGTGGCAAATCAAGCTAACTTGCTTCTAGTTACATACGTAACAGCAACAGTAATATTGTTTATCAGTCAGATTGAATGTCACTGTCCATCACTCAGTATCCAATTACAGCTGTTTAATGCACTAATTCCAGACCTCAAGGCTACAAGTATTGCATGTTTGGCATGTTTTAAATAACAAAACATAGAGAATGTATTCAAATGTATCTCTGGGTTATAAAATTAACTCTATATGAAGAAGTAAACACTAACAAACTAAGTAAAAGCTAACAAAACTTCAATCACTACATATATTCAGAGACAGACTCCAGCAATTTTTGAGAGCTCAATAAGTTGGGAGAATGTCCTATAGTTACTGTGGACATGCACATGTGACACCAAACCATTCATCTTGGCGCTGACTGTGGTGCCTCCACCAAGACAAAAGTGAGACTTGTCACTGAAGATGACCCACTGCCATGACCCGCTGCCGTTTGTATGACAGCCTGGCACAACACCATTGTAGTTTTCGGCAACGTTGACGTGGTGTTAAGGGCAGTCGTCGTAGTGGTCTGTGTGCATGTAGTCCTGCGTTGTGTGCCCGTCTGGCAATGGTGCTGGCAGTATGATTCATGGAGGGCACCACTGCTAACTGAATGTCTGCAATCGTGGCTGTTGGGTCCATCAAGTACAGTGATGAGGCTCGTCTTTGCTCACGTCACATGCATGCCCAAGCATGAATCAATCACATGTCTCACAATATCAAACCTACCCACCAAATTTCTTTACTGTCAGTCGAATCCATCTGGGTTCAACTATTCTTGTATTGATGAGTGTATGTAAACCCACACATGTAAACACAAGAATGCAAAGACTAACTGTAAACAGTGCTATACAATCTGTATAAGTAGTCATTTAGATCATTTAGCTGTTAGACCATTAGAACCTTTTACACTGTTAATTAAACAATCTGGAAATCACATAATGCCATACTATTGGACACCACAAAGAGTCAACACAAAGTTGTAATGGTTTCTATAATATTTTTTTCAGCTGGGAGATGAGAGGACTTCTTATTCTTGTTGTTGGACTGTCTGAATCATATAACTCCCCCAACATATTTCCTTTTTATATAAGAATGCAGTATGTTTAAGGAATACAGTACATGCAGTGTCTCTGCTGTAAATTAGCTCTTTACAGAGAGTGAGTATACATTTGCGCTTAAGTAAGTTGATTAGTGGGAGTGTGAAGTTGTGTGTATGTGTAAACCAAAGCGGCAGTTCTTTAGAAAAGCGATTGGTCAGTGTGTGTGGGTGTGTGCTTATGTGCTCTGCTGATTGCTTGTGGTTACTAGACGGCTCTTATAATCTTTAGCACCTTGATGCAGCAGTGCGAGGAGTGTGCTGGAGGCTGCAGTGGGCACTGAACCTCCTGAACCACTTCACATGTGTGTTTACACCCTGTTCCAGACCTCCGGGCCAGAGGAGTGAGGCCAACTTCCCTTAAGGCCTGTGTTTATAAACACTGTATAAGAGATTATTGCTGCTCCATGCGTGCCATAGCAGAGGAGGTGCGTATGAGGAAAGCTACTCAGTGATACTGTTCATACTCCTGAAGGCGTGCAGTGTGAAGACTTTTACATGGTCCTCAACATACAACTCCAACTTTCATCCTTTCTTTAGAAATGACCAGACAAGCTTAGGTCCTCCACTTGCATATCGTCACTATCTAAAGAAAAACATGTATCTCCATTTGTGTTGATTTTTACTTTCATGCATCATTTGAACACATGAGCTGACATTTACATTGTGTGAAAATTTCATGATGAATGGACCAACAGAAATGGCCCAAAATAACTTGGTGGGTGGGGGGGAGGGGTTCCATTGACTTACATTAGAATTAAATTAGATTTTTGCCTTCTCCTGTAAAGTTGCCATTTTGGAGATACATGTTTTTCTTTGGACAGCGACGATATATTCATTTTTTAAATGAATTATTTCTCATTTGTAATCAATGCCACATTTTATTATGAGCTTATTTTATTATGATATTTTTTTATATGAATTTGGTGAGAACTTTTTATTGCTGTGGATACAGACTTACTTTGCAGATCATTTTTCCCATGTTGCCAAGGTCAAAACAAATGAAATACAGACCAAAGTACAGACTTCAACCTGTAGATACAGTATGTCAGCATCATTAATTACATTACTGTAACTAATTACATAATCACACTTAAAAAGAGTCTCAAAACTGCAATGATAACTCTAGACTAGTTCAACTAAGGGGCGAGTTATTATGTATTACTGGCTGTTTTCATAGTAACCTAATACATACTGATTGCATATGTTTTGTTCCCAAAAATTGTTAGTAGCTTAGAATATGTGACAAACATGAATTTTTCCAGTAGGCCAAAGATGACGTACTACTCTAAATATTCAAAATATTCCATGGAGCCCAAGCTATCTTTGTGATTATACTGAATACCTCAATGCAGCAGGGCCAAGAGCCAGAAAGGGTTTCTAAGCAGTGACTGGAGGTCTAAGATGTGGGTCTTGGGATCATTCCGATAGGCTCAGCCCCTGGGGTTTATGTCCTTGGTTTCCTTAAACTTGGCTTTCCAACTTTTAACTGTCCTTTGACACTGCAGCCTCGTTCTCCTATAATTGCGCTCAGCCCTTCATTTCTACATCTCTTAGAAAACGGAGCAGTCAAAATGTTAATAAGGTCTTGGCAGTGCAAAATTCTGACAGATGTCAAGTTGGAATGGTGTAAAAGTCGCACAAATTCCTATCTGATTCTGATCCGATTGTTCTGATCAGACTGCGTTGCTTTACCGCATGTCAATACCATAAATGTAAGTGTGCAAAAATTAGAACTGAAAATATCAGATGTAGTGCTATTCTTACTGTTCACACTGCTGCACAGATAACATATCTGTGTCTTTTGTTCATTTCTGAGACACAATTAGGCAGTCACTTTTCCCCTGTCTCTCCAGCATCATACACAACGTAATTGTACAGTAATATCCGTGGAGTTATTAGGGGCCCCTTGTGGATGTCAGGCAATAAGCAGCTGCATATGTTGCATATTAGGCAGACGCTGCTGTGACAAAGCAGCCTCTGTAGGCTGCTCCGTTTTGCATTATGTAATATAAAAAAGAAGTATTCATAGGACAGCACTAGCGAGGACCCACTCTTCTACCTTTTGGGAATGCAGCGATGGCTCTGTCATGTCTCTGATTCAGTCTGTTCTTGCTCTACTTCTGCATTTATGTTTCTGCCTGTATTTAGGCAGTTTCTGTGTATATGTAACTAATATGTTTAGCACATCAACTCATGTGTTTCTCCATCTTGTTTCAGTCATTCTTGTGATATTATTCCATGTTTCTAGTATTGTGCTCACCATGATCTTTGTTTTGTGTGCACACTCCTTTTCATTTGTTAGTTTTTTGTGTTTTATGTTTTTCTTCATTTATATACAACTCACACATTCATTAACTCACCTCCACCATTGCCTTTATGATCCTATTACTAAAAATCAGTGTATTCTGCTAAACACACACTCATTGTGACCATCATTTTTCCGCTTGTGCTGAACTCCAATTTATGAGTGCATAAACCTTTAACACTGTTTTTAGAAATGTCAAGAGAGGCTTTTGTTCACCACTTGACATGGATAAGAAGAGAGTCCAACTAGGCCATGGGTTGGGCTACTAGTTCCAGCAATCATTATATAGTGATACAGATTTCTCCACTGTCATCATCATTTTGGTCTGTGTTGAGCTAAGCAGTGGACAGACCTCTGCCATTATTTGTTTAGTATTGCATAATGGCTTTTTGAGGACTAAAGTTCAACACAAATCACACAGCAGGTTCGAATGAGAGTTTCTGGGGTTTGACATTCAGTTCATTCCTCTGTCTCAGCTACGACTCTCAGGTTTCACCTCCCACAACACCAGTGTGCTCTGAGAGCCCCCTGGGGCATCAGGATCCACACAAAAGAATTTGTTTTCTATTCAGTTTACCACACCAGTTTAGAAACCGTGAATTATCATGACTGTGCCTGCTTTCTTTCTGACTGTGCCTTGGAAAGAAGCCAGTTTTGCCAAAGTTGGGTGACACTGTAGCCTGCATCAAGTCAAATCCCGTTAGTGATGCATCCTGAAAGTGTTGAGTCATGCTAGGTAAGCTTATGTTACTTAGTCATCACTATAATGACTCCATTATCCAATGTGGTTCAGAGGAAGACCACGGTGGACTCCAGTACAAGCTATGTTTTTCCCTGATGCTCTTGAAATTAAGTTGGATACACAAAGCCCCCCACCCCAGGGTTGTTTGAGAGGATACACTTACTCAGTCAGTGTTTAGACTGGATGTGAGACTGATGTTGTGACCTTTGACCTTTGTCAGTCTAGGCTGAATGTGCCCTGTTAGATTTTAAGATGGAGCAGTTATTCATATTGTACTAGTTTATTTTATCAGAGGATCAGGCCTGCATTGATAGCTTGTTTAGATACTTGAATTTGAATATGAATTAATGAATGAATGAATGAATGAGTGAATTTATTAGAGTGAATTACAGTCATATTCTATTTCCATGTTCAATGTTGAATAATGACAAAATCATTTTTTTCTCTAAAACTAAACTGTATGCAAAGCCATAACTTTTCACTAACTCCACATGCAGAATTTATTGCTTGTTTAACAAGCTTTGAGTGAGAAATAATTGTATAAACTAATTCATATCTCTGTTTTTTGCATTATTATTTTTTTATTATTATTTTTTTTTTTTTTTACAACTTTCGACCACAACAAATGGTCTTTAAATTGTACAAAAAAATCATGATGGATGGGCCAATAGAAATGCTCCAGAACAGCAGATTTTCTTTTTCTACAGCACATACTGTAAAATAGAAGGATGATGTCCAGGTAAATTTTAGTCTCTCAAGGTACAAACAATGTGTATGTACCCACAAACATACAAAATATTCCTTAAAATCCAATTGTCTACCTTAAATGAGTTTTAAAATACACTGCTTTTACTTTCCCAGGTGAAAGGTACATATTTAAAATGTGTGTCATTTTTATCTGCATTTTGAATTGACATCATAAGCCAAGCCAAAAATAAACACAAACCAGTAAGCTTTGTCAAATGCAGTGCTTAA
This sequence comes from Semaprochilodus insignis, assembly GCA_034552555.1. Taxonomy (NCBI): domain Eukaryota; kingdom Metazoa; phylum Chordata; class Actinopteri; order Characiformes; family Prochilodontidae; genus Semaprochilodus; species Semaprochilodus insignis. The sequence continues at coordinate 24,913,879 of CM067479.1, read as the reverse complement.
ACTTCTTCCACAATACTAGGTTAGTGTAAGTAGGGTAGTGTATTTGTTTATAACAGTGTTGAATTTTGATAGTAGACTTACTTTTATATGATGTAATTTCAGGAAGCAGAAATATTAGCTTGCTTATATGTTTAACATGTTGGCAGCATTTTTTGGATTTCAACTGTTAAATGACTTCAGGACTCCGAGGATCAAGCAGCAATCAAATCTGGAACATTTGGTTAACCATGCAATGAGTTGTTAATTTGATGTATGACTTCAGAGGTCCATGCAACTTTAAATCGGTGCAATAGAAATATGGTGTAATTAAAGGTGCAATTTGTAAGATTTTTAGTTTAAAATATTCCAGAATGATCTAAAATTATCCACAGAATGTGAAAAAATGACAGTCTTGAGGTTATTTCAGATACATCTATGTATCGTGTTGCAGAGGTATCTACTGAAATTAACCAGCTAGCCTGCTAACCAGGTAGCCCTGGCCCATCCTGACATCTAATACCATGTAATTTTTTTGAACTTTTTTCCTCAAGAAGGGACAGTAAGTCACTGTAGTGTCAAGTCTGGCAACAGTCCAACATGCGAGGATGAGGAAGTAGCTCTGCCGCCCTGATAGAATATTCAAACCTCTTGTTAATCATGTTGAAGGTCCTGCTCCTGGTTAGATCGTATAAGAACAGGTAGTCAGTGAAAATTATTGAAATCGTTGCTGTCCAAAGGAAAACACATATCTCCAAAATAGCAACTTTACAGGAGAGGGCAAAAATTTTTTAATTTGAATGTAAGTCAATGGAATCAGAATTTTTTCCAAGCAGTTTAGAGCTATTTCTGCTTTTTTCACACTATATAAATGACAGCTGCTGTGTTCAAATGAGGCATAATAATCAATAGAAATTGAGATACATGCTTTTCTTTGGACAGCAATGATATTCAACTTCTGAGTGTTTAGACATAAAAATTCAGAGTTTTGTGGTTTCTTTTAAGCTTTATTACTCTTTAACTTAAAGCTATAATTCACCTTGATGACAGAACCCCCCAAGGTAACAGGTCCTGGGTGGGTGTGGCTGTGGGCTGAATACAGAATTGTATTGTTTTGTAACGTTGCTAAAAGTCCTGTACAAATACAACTGAACTGAATTGAATTCAATCATTATTTAATAGCCCTACATTTTACATTGCACAGACAGTCCTTAAAAATCTTCGTTAAGGATATAGGAGTGGAGGAAGATGTTTGCATAATCATCTTTCATCAAATTAATGTCAGATTTCTTTATGCATACTTCATGGCTAGGTTCTCATAGAGCTGGACAGCGTGTGGAACCATCCATCTCAAATGCATAGAGCTTTATAGCGCTTTGCACACTTGAAAGGGTAGAGTGACGGCAGCTCCAGCTGTCGGATGCTGGTGGACTCTGATCTCAGAGCAGGTTTTGCCATTTTTCTGATGATCGTCATAGCTGTAGAGGGCTGCTCCTGGACCAGCGTGACTTTGTCTAGGTGCTGTGTATTATGAGGAGATCAGAGAGGAGGGAAAATAAGGAGCAGCTGCTGGATTAGACAGATGTTTGATACGCTGCCCGTCCGCCTGGGAACTGTCCTTCATCATTTAGACAAAGTCTCTGATGGATGTTGCTGGGAACTTTTCATATCATCTATGGAATTACATTAATCACATTATTCGGGCTCTTTACTGCTGGCTAATTTGGCGGGAAGCCTTCAAAGTGACTGATAAAAGACGGACACAGCTGCACCCTTATACAGAGCACTATTAGAGCCATACACTCACCAGCTATTTTATTTCTGGTAACTGGTCAGCAGTGGCCCTGTGGTCAGAAACTCACCCATGATGAATGGGTTTGAGGGCTAATGAGATACTGTGCATGAAAACAGATAAACCACTGTATGTAATTGTAGGGGATAGCAGAACACAGCCATAACACTGGGATAAAAGCTTTCGGTCATATTCCTGTATTCTTGAAGCTTCATCATCTGCAAATTTGTACAGCAATCAGACAGATCCTTCTTAATTTCATAAGAAATGGTTATAATTTAGCATGTATATACTTATTCACAGGTGTATTATTTGTAATATAGCACTATTATGAATCATTTAACCAGTTAGCTCTTAGAGAGGCACAGCCTCCATGTGGTGGGATTAGTTGTAACAGCCCAAATCCAATTTTTGGCATTTCCAGATTGTATCCAGATTGATTTTGATAGTCTGGACAGCAAAAAACGCCCCATGAAATCCCATCACATAGCCCACCATGTTGGCTATGTTTAGACTGCAGGTACATCAGATTTGTTTCTCAAATCAGATCGCTTGAGATGACTGTCTGCTCTGTTATTTGTAAGTGATTGGATTTGTGTGTCCAGACATCACCAATCTACCTGGATGAGATGCTGTGTTAATGATATAGTATCAGTAACTATGTAGCCACACTGGTGACATGGTTTTGATACACTGGTACAGGAGAAACAAGAGGTGCCACATTTCTCCTTCCAAACAATCGCTCTGTCAAGTCACGGTTCACTCTCAACTCTTAACGCCGTTCCTGAATCCCATCACTTCCGTCACTCTGTATTTGACATTGTCTTTGTCCGTTGCGTTGCGAGTGGCGCAAAAGACACTTTGAAATCCTATTTGAGCAGCCAAAGCCAAACAAAGCTGACAAAGTCAAATCCAAAGTGAGGGAAGTGCTGGGATTCAAGAACAGCCTCAAAGGGTTGTGAGCTGTGACTTGACAGACCTATTGTTTGTAGGGCAACACTGGAGTTGGCAAGCCAACGTGGGACCCCCTGAAAAGGAGGGTGTATTTCACACGCTGAGTGGAAGTAAGTCCTCTGAGGGCAGTTATAACGTTTTCTCACAAGCAGTACCTCCTTCATTTCAAAATGTGAACAAAAGTTTAGACTACAACTAGCCCCTTTATTAAGCTTAGAAAATATCATATCAGAAGCAGTGCAAGATCAAGATAATGAACAATAAAGGTATTTTTTCAAGGCTGGATCTTTTTGCTTTGGGAAACTGCTCCATGGAATCTGATCTTAGGTCTGATTCGCACCACAACTGCATGGTTTTTAGCAAAAGTCAACAAACTATAGCTTGTCTAAACATGCACCCACTTCACTTCAGTACAGTAATAAGTGTGTGTATATACATATACTGATACTGTGAATAATCTGGATGTGATGTTGACAGTGTCCCAGCATGCTTTGCGTGAGTTTAATCACTTGGTACACAAGTTACGACAGGCCAAGATGCCCAGAGACTGATGGCTTTGCATTGACAGAGCAAATGCGTCATGCTAGTGTCAACTCTCCCACACCTGAGAGGTCATCAAACTTGACTCATCTTGCTCTTGGCGAAAAGTTTTTTTATCTTTAAGGTGCAAATTACAGCAGATAAAAATGTCATTCAGCAAATACCACAAATAGTTCCAAGCTCACCGTGTCAGGATCAGGACAAGCATTATATTGTATTTAGTTTTATATTGTTAACAGGCACATTACACTGCAACAGCTTATGTGAATATACATTAAATTCTTGAGTATGTTGGTCCAATAAGCATGTTTCCAGAGAGGTAAAACGAGATTAGGAGAAATAGTTAATAAATAAAGACAATTTCTGTGTGCTTTTATTATCACCAGAGATAACTGTCACCTATAAGGGTTAAGGTTCTTGCCTGGTTCAGTGATGATAATAAACTTGCAGTGGTCATCATATAGTAATTGCCTCGGTCAGATCTACATTCGCTGGACCTTTTGATAAGACAAATTGTGAGTGTAAATCCAGCCAGCCAGGTCAGTTTGGACCATGCTGACACATCTGAGCTGAGAAACCTGTGTGTGTGGATCATACTGACCTGAGTGCAGCACACAGGGCCTTTCCGTCTGCTGTTGTTGGATCTGTGTGTGTGTGTGTGTGTGTGTGTGTGTGTGTGTGTGTGTGTGTGTGTGTGTGTATGGGTGACTGGTTTGGCTCTATGGCGTTGGTCAAATTCCTCTTTGTGTCCGTAATGGGAACAAACTCATCAGGCAGCTCAAGTGGACAAGTACTTGGTCAGTGCTGCCTATTGGCCCTGTGCTGGATGGCCCTTCGGCAGGCCCCCAGCTATCCTGCAATATAGTCTGAGTCTTTCTTGCTGTCTTTCACACAGAAGTAAGAACACACAGCCCCCTCTTTCATCTATACTACTATACTATCAGTGGAATGAGACAAATATTGACTTCTACTGACCCTAGCAAATCACTCCACCTCTCACTCACTCTCTCACTCTTTCACTCTCTGACTTCCCTACACTCAAGTTTCCTTCCACTCCTCTCTCTGCCTTTGCTGTACTTAGTAAGTATTTCACTTTCTGAATTCTCTCTTTCTTTCTTTCTTTCTTTCTTTCTTCCTTTCTTTCATGCTTGCGCTCTCTCTCTCTCTCTCTCTCTCTCTCTCTCTCTCTCTCTCTCTCTC